>JANXHW010000001.1:92183359-92796573 GCA_026170595.1 Plestiodon gilberti rubricaudatus
AAGACGTATCCTCAGGTCCCCAGAAATCAGCAAATGCTATCAATAAAACATGAAGCAAAGTTAATTACCGGCTTCCATTCAGAGGCACTCTGCCGCTCGTGGCCCATTATAATGAATCATTTTTCAAAAAGAGCAGAGATTGACAGAGATTTTATAAACTTTCCATTCTCCACGTTTTCCCAGTGTAATAAGTGGCTGCTGTACACTGGGAAAGTGATTAAGTATCAATTTCATGTAGAATTGGGAATAAATGTTTAAAAGACTAATAAGACATTATTTTTACTGCTTCCTGGACTGTGACTGGAAATGCCCCAAGTTGTGTCAGACAAATGCCTCTGTCATATTAATTAGTTGTTGGTTGTACTTAAAAAAAAATCTAGGTTTCTAATTGGAATATACAAGTATTTGTAAACTAACTCTTCCCTTGAAGGGCTATGCCTATTCCTCTTGTCTAAGATGACTGGTTGCTATTTCTGGATGTAAGTCATCCATTACTAATGCTATAATTTCCATTAGTCTTTGCCACTGTTGCCTTATTGGGAAACATGTTGTTCTAAATGTGTAGTTTAGCATCATGTATGTTCGGTTGTGGTCTTGGGCCTTTTCTGGTACAATTCAAGGTCCATCTTCAACTTTCTTAAAAGGTAAAGGTGACCCCTGACAATTAAGTCCAGTCGTGTCCGACTCTAGGGTGTGGTGCTCATCCCCATTTCAAAGCCGAAGAGCCAGCGTTGTCCGAAGACACCTCCGTGGTCATGTGGCCAGCATGACTCTCCTTGCCGCAGCGCTGTTTACCTTACTGCAAGCGGTACCTATTTATCTACTCACATTAACATGCTTTGGAACTCTTAGGTTGGCAGGAGCTGGCCAAGCAACGAGAGCTCACCCCGTCGCGGATTCGAACTGTCGACCTTTCGATCGACAGCTCATGGTTCAGCGGTTTAACCCACTGCGCCACCCACTGGCTTTCTTTCTTACTCTTTCTTTCTTTACTCTTATACAACTTTCTTACTCTTATACAAATGTCGGTGTTACTGGCACTAGCCTAGATCACAGGACTTTACTGGTGCGACTCAAATAAACCGAGCTCTGCAGTAGACACAGTCTAATACTCTTTGAGAACTTTTTAGAGATGTTGCAAGTTGTTCTACCAGGGGAGCTCAAAATACCGAACTCCTACTACTCAAATGTTCCTGAGCAGAATTCAAGATGAGCCTCAACGTACCAGCAAAAGTTTGAACCTTTGTGAGCAAATCTTTTTTTATTTTTAATTTGAACTTGTGCCAATGGCCAGAGCTTGCAAAAGTGTGCCCGTTGTGATTTGATATATCGTATTGGTCTGAGTATAAGACTCACTTTTTTCTCCTAATTTAAGTTTTTTAACTAGGGGTGCGTCTTATAATCAGGCTGTTGCAATTTAATGCCAGTGATTTAATTATTTTTTTTAATAGCACCAAACTTTAAGCGTGCGTCTTATAATCAGGTGCGTCTTATACTCGGGACAATACGGTATTTGGAGCTTTGTGAGAGATGAGTTGATGGTTCCCAACGACTCGAGCTTTTGAGGACATTCTCTTGGAACGTGTGCAAAAACTCAGTTCAAGGTTGATCCCTGGGATGTTTGTGGGTCTCTAGAAATTTTCAATTTTTTTTAAAAATGAGAACGTATTTTGCTATCTCATATATGAAGTGAATGCAATTCCATAGATCCTGATTAAGATGAACTCAGCACCTTCGTATGATTTATAACCTTATAGGTTGCTGAGGGAGAGGCAAATTATAACATACCTTTCATGCTGTCTGGGTCTTTTTTTGTGGTATGGCAGCTTCCTTTCTTGGCACAGATCCTGAAAGGCGCTGTCAGTTCATTTCTTTTTACATGAAGTGAAGTAATCAATAGCATTTGTTAGCCATTCAAAAAGACAAGAGAGATGTAAATGCTGGTAAACAGGGAAAAAATTAATACAAAGAGCTAAACATGGCTCTCAGAGATGTATCCTAGCTTGTGCAATGCAGAATGGGAAGTAAGATAAGTTAACTCTCTGAAGTGTAATAGCTACTCATTGACTGCTCACCTTTCTAGACATAAACCATTTATTAATTTTAAATAGGACCCCAGAATTTATATCTCCTCCTGACAGTGTATGACCTTCACTGTTATCCATCATATTAAGTGGCATGAAATGCACATTTCTAAAAGAAAAGCAATCATTGACACACTAACAACTCCCTGGGATGTGATTCTTCACAAATAATCATGTTCAGTCCTATTTCATGAGGGATCATTACACATTTATACAAATGGCATGATGATGTGTATCGCTCAGAACAAAAAGCATCCAGCGCTGTATGTGTGGCCATGTGCGATGGTAAATGCTAGGGAAGAAACTAAGATAAGAAGTGAGAAATAATGTTCTCCTTGAAATAACAGCAAGGATGACGAGGTGCTTTGTTTTTGCTCCTGTGCCTTTAAGAGAATCCTGACACATAGAAATTAAGTGCAATCAAAGTTCCAATACCTGGCACTTGATGATCCAGAAAGTTCTAGAACCGGAATGGATGAAAGCCCTCCTCCTCCTTCTCCTATCTGCCACTGATGGAGCTGTTCTAGTCAATACTTTCATCCTCTTCCCACTCACTATGAGTGAGCAGGAAGAGGATTAGGAGAGCAGCTGTCCACTTCCCTCTCCAGTGGGGTTGGAACAGGGAGAAAAGGTGCCAGGGATGCTGCAGTCTGAGTGGGCAAGGAGAAGCGGCGAAGGACAGCTCCACTCCTTACCTCCCCTTCAGTGATGTCTCTTTCCTCATCCTTGCACAGGGCTTTTTTGGAAAATGAACAGGAAGAGCAGAACATACCTGTCTTGTATGATGTGTGAGGAAGAGGGAAAAGATGGTGCCTAAGGGGAGGTAAGGAGTGAGGTTGTCCTTCCTTGCCGCTCTCTGCCCACTCTGCTACAGCACCTATGGCACCTTCCCCCCCTTCTAATATCTTGATGATGATGATTATATCTTGCAACCCTTTGGTCCCGGAGATGCCAGTTTTACAGGAAAAGCTTTTACGATGCTCTAATGCTATCCCTTGCCATGTTATGGCATACAGTCACACGAATGGAGGCTGTGCTGCATGCTATGGTGAGGGGCAATCTGATAACCTGCAGGAGGGAAGTAAAAATATTTTACTTACCCCCCAGTAGGCTACCTGATCACCTATGGGTCTCCTTGGATATATGCTTTGGTGGCATATGACTGAGGAGAGAAAAGGTGTGGGGAGGTTTCCAAAAGAGGGGATAAGATCTGGCATGTGCAACCACTGTCAGATCCACCCCTCCCTCCCCCAACATGCCCTGTTATTGCCCCTCCCCACTGACAAACCGCCCCCTGTGATGGCATACCTGTTCTGTTGCAGACTGCTGGCCATGGCAGCAAGCCTCAAATGCTGTTGCTGCTTTGTAGTGGTGGCTTGGAAATGGCTGCCATAAAGCACTTTACAACCGTGGGACTCAGTCCTACTGATGATAGACAGCCCATAGGATTGGGCTGTTAGTTTCATGCCAGGAAATGTTTTATCTGCTACATTTCTGTGTGCTGGGTTGTTGTTAAAGGCAGAGGCACAGGCTACTGCCAGTGACATGAGCTAGTAAGAAATAAATACTTGCACTAAAATTCGGACAAGGGGCTAACCAAGAACAGTGACATCAGAACTTTACCCCAAGAAGAGGTTCCGAGGTCGGAACGAAACGTTGGGTCAACAACAACCTTGGATTTTAGTATTTTTTTGTGCCTGGGGCGGCTGCCTACACAGAGATCCGTCCACGGTTTCGGAGAATTATTAAAGTGCAAGTCTATATCCTTTTCTCATGGCGTCTAAACCCGTATTTTGGAAACATTGTGTAGTAATCTCAGGCCATGAAAGCTACCGGAAAAAAATTGCACTAAAAGGTGAGATGCAAGGCCAGAAAGTTACTTTTTTCCTTTACAATACATTCCGTCTAGCTGAGCTTTATGAAACAAATTGCATTTCAAAAGTTAAAAAAAGGTCTCTGACAAAGGGTGAGGCAGATTTATGTTGTGATGGGAATAGGTGAGAGGACATAACCATCTTCCAAACTGGGTGGGAGAAGTAGAAATAGCATCCTCCCTCCCTGTTGGAGTATGGCACACATCCTTGTGTCATCTTAGGGATGTGTACTCACTTCAGGAAGAAGAGGAAAAAGCAACAAATCAGACCCTTTTCATTTACAGTAATTTGTGGTGAAATGATTTCGTTTGTGCTGAAATGAACACAATAGGGATGAAGGAGTCTTGAGTGAGCAGCAGAGCGTTCATTCCCATTTGTGTGTCTTGCATTTCTTTCCATGTTGTTAACCTTAGTCAGCAGCAGCTGGGAGGAACAGAGGTGACTGTGAGCAAGCAAAAGAAGCAGGAAAATAGACAGTGTGAACTCTCCAACCCCAGACACACTCCATCCAAACAATCTGAAAGGGCTTCTTGAGATATAGGAATCTCCAGTCCAAGAGTGGCAAGAGAAGGGGTGTACAGAGGGCACTGTGGCAGCTGCCGAGACTAAGGCAGCAATCCTATTCACACTTTCCTGGTCCTGGGAGTAAGCCCCGTTGGACACAATGGGACTTATTTCTGAGTAGACATGCATAGGATTGTGCTGCAACGCTGCTGCTGCTGCATGTGACAAGAATGGAAAGAAAGCATGTTTCCAACGTAAGCCCTCTCGCAACCTTATGAGGGGCTGCACAGGTGAAAGAGGGACACTGGAAGGAATGTGCAAAGGGCCACCTCAAACCTGGAGGTGATAGTTGCATGGATGATAGCAACCACATCTGTCTTCAGGAAAAGGTGCAGCTGGGGCACCTGCTGAAGCTGTGTAAAGGTGCTCCTGGCACATCTGCTTGCTTGCCATCCAGATGTGGCTTGCTTGCCATCCCAAACTGTGAACTGCATCTTGCCTTGGAGACAGTGCAACCATCTCCAAAAGAGGCGGAGCACCTAGTGGAACTGAGGACCAAACTATATGTTGTGAATAATATGATAGGTCCAGGAGTGCATAATTTTTCTTTCATAAACCCCAGCTGCAGGAGGGGGGTATCTGGATCCCCCCCCCAGCTGCTATTTAGGGAAGACAGATAAAGCACACCAGGGCTAGTCACATTATTCACATAATGTATAGTTTGGAACTTAGTTGATTGTGAGCGGAAGAAATAATTCTCTTTCAGAATTTTTCCTGCCTTTTGATTTGTGTGTGTGTGTGTGTGTGTGTGTGTGTGTGTGTGTGTGTGTGTGTGTTTGGTTGCCATTTTTAAACTTTTCAAATAAGCAAAGTTGAATAATATCAACATGTGTTCTAAATAGG
The DNA here is from genome assembly GCA_026170595.1 of Plestiodon gilberti rubricaudatus. Lineage (NCBI taxonomy): Eukaryota > Metazoa > Chordata > Lepidosauria > Squamata > Scincidae > Plestiodon > Plestiodon gilberti. The sequence goes on from JANXHW010000001.1 coordinate 92,188,725, forward strand.
GGATTGCATCCCGCTGATACATCAGATTGTCTTGTGTCTTGGCATTTTTAGGATGTGTCAGAACAGCTTTGACAACCTAATGACAATTGTGAAACCAGCAGGGGAAGTCAATTTGGTAAGATAAATTAAGCGTATGTATTTTTATGTACCATCAAAGCATTTGTTGATTATTTTTTTTCGTAATGCTCAGCATAAATACAATCTGTAACTTTCAACTTCTTTCTCCTCCTCAGTGAAGGACTGTCTACTATCGTATGAGCCTGCCTGGACATGTTAATATACTTTTCAGAGGCCCTACTTTGACTCCCCATTCACTGGAAGTTCAGGGAGTGGTAAGACTGATGGGGTGCCTTCTCTCTTGTAGTCTCCTGACTCTGGAAGACTCTCCTTAGGAAGCCTCATCATGTAGCACCAACTGTACTGTCTTTTTTGACACTGGGTGAAGATATTTTTCATTGCCTAAGCCTTTGGATAAATGTTGGCTTGATTCCTGGTGCTGCTGTGTCTTTATTGTGCTGCTGTTTGTGCTGCTGTTTGCTGTTTGCTAGTTCTTTGCTTTAATTGTATTTGTTTTAATTTTAAATTTATTGTCTAAAATGTTGCATGATGCCGCCCTAAGAGATTTGTCTAAACAGTAGTCTTGAAATCCCTTAAACAAATAAATATATAAAATACTAGTAGCATTGTTCAGTTTCGTCATTTTATGTCAGGGCTGGTGCATACAAACCCTGAATATAGGGCAGCAATTTGAAACTTGATTGCAGAGAAATTTTAAGTTCATGGCAAGTCTTCTGCATGGATCACGGCATCAGGTGATGTTGGGGTATCACTGCCCTGGGCAGCAGGAAGGCTAGTTATACCTCTGCAAGCAATGCAGCAACTGTGCTCCCCCTTCAGAAGCCTAGGTCTTGCTTTCCTATGAATCAAACAGTGCATTTACAACCTACTTCTTTTCCTTCTATTCCCTGGATGGTGGTGACTATGGTTAATAAAGCTGAATAATTCTCAAGTTCAAGATGTGCACCTCCAGTTTGAAATGTGCTAAGATCAGCATAACAAGGAGCATGCATGCTGTGTTGACATGATATGGTAAGCACATGTCAGTTTGTCTGGGAAAGATTAGCAGTTCCAAAGTTAACAATTTGTAAATATACAGTGTTCATCTTTCTGGGCAAAAGTTATATGTTGTACAAAGACTGTTTGGTCTTTTCAGTCTTTAAGCATAATATTATAAGCATATTATTAAAAAGTGCTCATCCCCTATGGATGAAAGAAAGAAGGACTCTGAAAATACCTTAACAAACCGTCTATTTTGGACGTTTTTATAGCACTTTGTGATCCGTCTTTATACCTAACTAATGAATCAGATGAAGTCCTTGCCATGGGATACTCTACTTTCCCAGGTACCATTCTTTTTCATCAAGTTTCTCCAATTAGGCAAAAATAAACAACATTCTAGGAAAAGGTAATGAAAGAATGGATTGCCAAAAATGCAAACCATGACTGTTTTTCTTCTCCTTGGCTACATATTTTACTTCTTTAAGAGCAGAATTTTTAAAAAATATTGTGGCTGAGTTTAAGAATCAGAGTTCCTGTGCCATATTCCAAGACCCCAAAGGACTATGACCCATATATAGAGACCATATTCTGATCTCTAGCATAGCTGGGTGCACAGAAGCACTTACCATTAAAATAGTGATGCTCTGCATCTTTAATAATATGCTCAGCCATGGTGACTATACTGCAAGATGGAACTAATGAGACAGGTGACAGGGTCTTACTCAATGCGTCCTTTTACACTGAGTAAGCCCCTGTCACCTGTCTCATTAGTTCCATATTAGTCCTCATGGCTGAGTATGTTATTACATAATTCAGAGCATCACTGTTTTAAATATATCAGGATCAGAAGACACATGATCGCTGCTGTCCTGTTTTTATGTGATTGGGGACATAACCATCTTGAAGCTCAAACAACATGCTACTTATATCATGCGGAGGCTGCTCAAAACATGCTGCCACCATGGCATACTCCACTGATCACGGATAAAAAAAATACAATACCACATGACCTGTGCCATGCATACAGCTCGCATGCTTTTCCACACAAATAACCGTAGCCCTTTCTAGCCACATGCATGCCTGTGAGCATAGGAGAAACAGACGTCTGAGTCAGACTGCAAACCAATGGAAATACACTGCCACAATCACAGATATATCACAGCTGTCTGTGTCTGTTTACAGTTCAAGTCCTCTCCACATAATATATAGCATTCCATTTTCCACAGCCAAACCGCATAGTACTGACATTTTTCTTTGAACTGTTAGTTTATTGTATACCGATTATATGACCAAACTAGACATGATGCAGAAGTGCCCTGACTAGAACTTCCAATGTCTTTTTCAAAAAGCACATGTGGGGCCCCTATTGAATGTGGGTAGCTGGGGTCTAACCTTTCAGCCCTACGCTTTAGTTCTGACCCAAATCCCACCAAATTAGCTGCAGAGGGGAAATCTGATAGGCACACATTTTCTCCCCTGCAGCTGTGAGCATTTTCAGAGGTGCATGTGTGATTTAAGTGGAAGAATAAGTGTAAGGGCAAGGTCAACCATCTTCCACCATAGCCCCACTCCAAACTGGGTCCCCTGCAACTGCTTCTTGAAAAAGAAAAATACATCAGAAGATCTAATCATGGAACTCCCAAATCACATCTAGTCTAGCTCTCACCTGAGTTTCCTCCATTTCTTTGTGAGCATTTTGTGATGGTATGTCAGCAATGGCTGAAACTGGCATGGAAACACTCCACTCCCAATAAGGGAAATCATGAGGTCACCTACTAGGTGGAATTTCTCTATAGTGGTTTCTGCCTGATAGAATTAACACGTAATTCAGATGTAGGGAACCCAACACACGAAGCACAAAAGGCCCACTCTCCATACAGAGGCACTCTGAGCTAATGGTTGGACATATTATTATATTACGCAGACTACTGTATTTCAAATATAGTTACATTTAGTTCTATAGCAAGGTATTCATTGATAGAATTACAAGAGGACCTTAGAAGGCTGTTTGCTTACCTTATGTTAGGACTGTAACCAATATTTTTAGAAGGCTATTGGAGGCTGTGATTTGGCTAAAATGGGGGGTGGGTGGGTGGGTGAACTTGTGGATTTCATTTCCCCCATACTTTTGGCACTAAAAGGCCTCTAATTTGTCCAAGGTTCTAGCCTATAGTAGAACACTTCCATGACAAATTTGCATGTTATAAGTAGTAAAGAACTCGCCTATTCTTTAGATAACCACACAGAAAAATAACAATGTGTAAGAGCTATTGTACTGTATTTCATCTGGACCAACTAACAAAAATGGAGGGAACCGGGCCATTAAGGCATAGGGTTCACTCTTGGAAAGCCTGGATCAATCATTAAACCATGTTTTGTGATGACAATGAATAAATGAGAAATTGAAGGGGGCAGATGCAAACAAAAGATGCATGTGTTGTGGGGGGGGCACGTCATAATTGCAGGATAGCATTGCAAATAGTCATAGCTTTGCCTGAAAGTGACGTGCCCTAACCTTTACTTTCTTTCATACTTTCTTTCTGGTGTACTGCATCTTTTAAAAAATATATTGTACATATCTCATTAGAATTAAAAATGCAGTTTAAAGTGCACAATTGAGGGTGCTCGCTATTCCAAATTCATTAACGCAGAGCACAAATATGAGCAAAAATATCTTGTGAATGGGGCATAAGTCAAACAGTAATCTGTTCCAACAATAGACCTATCATTAGCAAACATTCCCCACCTCATAAATGCATGTGCTACTGCAGGGCTACTGTAAGTGCTAGACTCTGGGAAGTATTGAGTATTTGTCTCTAACATTTGAAGCCTGCTCCAAATCTCCATTTAGAGAACTTGGGTAGGGAACAGTAGCCTAACTCAGGGAAATTTCATAACTTAATACCAGGACTATGTAACTGTCACCTGCTCTGCAATTTATTGGGTCTGAATGATTTTAAAAACTTTGTTGACATTATATGAGAATGATGTTGACTTTAAAATGTAATTTATATTATAAGCAAGCACATTTTTGCATCCTATGCATTTTGATTGAGCAATTTGTTACTAAAATCAATGAAGGTTTAATGTCATTTTTGTTAAAACTTCCCCCCACCCATCCTGCCCACAGTTGTGCATTTGGCTCTCGGCTTATGTAGCATCGGTTTTGCTCAGTCTGCAAGATGCCTATATTATATATCATTTTCACAAGTATAAGTTGGCCTCTGAAGATTGACCAAAGACTGTGCTGTTGCCAACACTACTCTCATACACATGAACACATGTCTACTGCTACACATGTATATTATACAATATACTCACAGTCTCGGGCTCGGGTTTGCCCAGCCCAGAATTAAACTAAATTGGAGAATTTATAACACAAGAGGACAAAATACAGTGTGTGGCTGTTTAGGGATCATTGATTGGATAGCAGAGTGAACAACCTCCAAGTACCTCTAATTACGCTAAGAATAACCATGAGACAGAGTTTTCCAGTTTTGTCAAGAGGCAGGCAGCCCCCAGTGTCATTCAGTTGAGGAGGTGACACAACGGGAGAAGCCACAGGCACTTTTGCGCCAGCCCACCCAGAGCCAAAGCTTACCTGATGCCGCACCCCAGCTCTGGGACTTTCCACCGCAGCTGCAGCTGCTTTTGGAGGCGGGCAGGCGAATGGGGCGTTGGTCGGTGTGCTGCAACTCCAGATTGCCCAGACACCGGGAAGAGCCTCAGAAGGCCCTGCGGTGTAGCGTCCAAGGCCCCATTTGCCTGTCCACCTCCACAAGCACCTGCAAGTGTGATGCGGTGGATCCTAAGCAGGATCAGGGCCATGCGGGTGGAGCTGGGGCACAGGTTCGTCTCTTTCCCCCGGTGTCGGCCCCAGCGGCCCCAATGGGCCTCCTCGGATGTGCTCCTGCAAAATGGCCAGCGCAACTCTGGGGAGGCCGTGTAAGTCTAGCCTAGCCTGGGAAGAGAATTAGTGGGAAGTTTAAAACAAGCTCCGCCGGCCTAAGGTTACAGTGGATTGCACCATAAATCTTTGGCATATTAAAACCCACTTTCCTCATTAAGCCTTCAGCACAATACCTTAGTCCTCTTTCCTACTGTAAGTAAGCTTCAGTACATTGTAACCATGCTTGCTCTGGGACATATGCCATGTGCACCCCTAAAGTAGCATGAACAGGGATCTCATGGAGCAACTTAGCACTTACTGAGAAGGCAACATTTACTGTGTCAACACAAGAGAGAGTATCAAGGAAAGCCAGACTCCAAAATAGATACAAATTTATTTGGAGGTCGAGTCACAAGACAGAAAGGGAAAATAATAGCACTGTAAAGCAAATGGAGAAATAATGGAAATTTCTTACACTTATGATTTCTAAAGCAAACTGAAGGTGTCACTGTTTGATGCAATACTCAGCTGAAAGAGACATTGGCACTAAAGAACCAGACAATAGAGGGAAAAAAGACACAAGTTGCAATTGACTTGGGGAAAAAGGGAGCAGTAGTATAGCTGCCATTGGTGGGGACCCATGCCCCCAGGTGCCAGGCACAGTCTCCTCATGAGGAGCAGTCAGAGTGGCGTTTCGTGGGTCCTCCCACCCACCCTTGCTTCTGTCAGGTCTATCCGCAGCCTTTCCGGAAGCGAGGAGGGGTGACATCATGACATGGGGGCACGGGGAGGGCAGCTCAAGGCGTCATGTCATCATCCATCCCGGGTGGCCTGGGGGGGGGGAGCTAGCAATGTCACTGAAGGGAAGGGGAACTAGAAGGCAACTGGAGGAGAATGGAACAAGAAGTCCTGGTAAGATTGACTGGAAGAGAGAGGCAGGAGAGGGAGAAAGGCATGAGATGTATAGTTGATGACTGAGAGATGACAGGAGAGGAGAGTCAGGGGGGTTGGTGAGTAGAAAGTGTTTGGGGTGCACAGGAAAAGTCCCATTGATTCCCCATTGCAAGAAAGGGGACTGAATGAACAAAGGAAGGAGCAATCAATGAGATGCACTTTATGGAGGGGACTTCAGAGAGAGATTTGAGGGACTTAACAATGTCCAAGGCTACCTGCACTCAGTGAAGTACTAATCTCTACAGCAGGCAGAACTGGGCACTCCTTCTATTGCTTAGGTATGACCAACAGTGGTTGGGGTAATCAATATCAACCTCCTGCATTGTGAGAAAAAGACAGTTAAAATCTCTCTCTCTCTCTCTCTCTCTCTCTCTCTCTCTCTCTCTCTCTCTCTCTCACACACACACACACACACACACACACACACACACACGTATGCATGCATGCATGCATGTATTTAATCCAGCCATTGGGAAAGATGAAGCAGAGTCCATGAGAAGCAGGGGGAGGGGGGAGGAGAGACACACTTTTGAATAGGGTCCCAGTAAAGAAATTGACACTGGGAGCAAGATTCAAGCCAGAGGGGAAAAATCAATATTGACCAGAGAAGGGGGAGGAGAGTTGAATGGAGACTCAAGGGTCGAATGTGCTGCAATTTTTAAAGAGTGAAGGTTCAAAAGAGCAGAGAAAACTTGTAAGTTAGGGGAAGAAAGAGAGAAATGGCAAACAAGGCAGAAATAATATTTTCAGAGGCGCAGTTTTTACCATCCTAGCACTTTTATTGAATAGTGTGGTGTCTTCAAGGACAAGGGCAACAGTGAAGGTGCAATAACACAGCACTATGAGAAGCCCACAAACACCCTAAAGCCAGTTGGAGTGTAAGGAGAATGCAATTTAGCATTTTCTGACCAAATCAGTAATGGGATTCCCACCCTTGAGAGAACGATCCTCTGAGCTGATGGGAATCGTTTCTAACTTCAAAATAATAATCCCTTTTATCCACAATTTCCTTACCTGGCAATTTCCTAAACCAGTTATCCTGTATCAATTTCTTAGAAATTGCATAGGTAGGACTTTGCCCCCCCCCCCCCCGGTTAACAGGATTATTTTGATGTTGCAGCTGTGTTCACGGTAATTAACATCTGGCAACATTTGTATTGGTATTGGTAGGCCAGATTGGTAGTCCATTTCCCAATCAGGGGACCTTTTGGTTAATGAGGATAAAAATTTGCTTGCAGGCAAACATGCCACCATTCTTGCCATTGTTTTTAGGCAAGAATGATTTATTTATTTGTAGGATTTATATCCCATCTTTCCACCTAAAATATACGGGGGGGGGGGAGAGATAATACTCAAAGTACCTTGAGCTTCTTCCCTTTTAGGTGGGGGAGGCAGAATAGGAGCCCCAAAGGAACAAAATTGTCCTTTTAAACTCAGGCTAAGGATCCAGGTTTGCTTGGTCAGGACTTTGGGGTTCACAGGCACGCATCTTATGCCTCAAATGGGGATGTTCTTTAGCAATGTGTAACTAAAAAAAGGCACAGACTTCCACGGTTTACCATTGTCTCCTTCCCTCATTGTTTTCCTATTGTGAGTGTCTAGATTGCAAGCTCCTGTCTTTTCATTCTATGTAAAATGCCATATAAATTGATTATAAAAATAAAATCTATGCCTACAAGACAGAAGATCTCCCAACAGCCCAGACTATGCAGTGCCACTGACGGCGCTCACACTAAATGCTACGGGGGGAGGGGTAATCAGATGGCCCAGAAGAGGTAAGTAAAATCTTTACCTCCCCATAGGCTGCCTGGCCTCCAATGGGTTTCCTCAGACTATTTAGCTGGCACCAGTCCCAGGAAACTCAGGGGGGATAGGATCTTGGTGTGCATGGCTGCTGCTGCCCCTGAACCACCCTGGCCCAGCCCGATCCCTGCCCCGACCTGTCCCTGAAACCACCCCTACTGCCACCTTACCTGCTCTATTGGGTGGTCTGCGGCCCGCTGCTGGCAGTGTGGGGCTTTCCAGCTGCTGTGCCGTTACTAGCAGGCCACAAAATGGGAGCAGGGCCTAAGCAATGGTAGCAATGGCATGATGCACTGATAGACAGTGAGTCCCCTGTCAGCATATCACACACATAGGATTGGGCCATTTGAAGCATTATCAACCATCATCCAGGAAGAAAAGTTTAATACCCTCTTTGGTTTTATACTAAGGCAAGGCTCATTTGATAAGGAAGTACATATGATATGATCCCTAAGGCAGCCTTCAATGCTTCATGATAGCATTATCAGACAGAGAAACCAATTTTCCAACCACATTTCAGAAACTCAATGCCAAGTATGTTTTTGATTACTTGAGGTCTCCAAGCATGGTTGGTCAACACATGGTTTAGATGCTATATCATCAGCCTTGGTAAAATCTTGAAAAACAATTGAAAAATTTTTTTTTTAAAAAAGATTGCTGTGACCCAGCAGCTGCAGTGTGTGAAGTTTGGCAATTGTGGGAGTTTTTCATACATGTGAAGTTTGTGGCTGCAAGTTGCCACCAGCAGCTGTGATGGTCTATGAGAATTATCTGTCCTATCTATATTCAGGATTGCAGGTGATGTCTCCAGATTCCATCGCTGTAGAGAATAAATAAATAAAAGTATGGTTGGTGTCACGCAGTCAATTCCTATAGATTTTTATTCAGCAGTAAGTCCCATTGAGTTCAACATGACTTACAAGTAAGTTAGCACAGGATTACAGTCTTTGATATATGGCAAATAAAAATGTTTTCAACTCATGAATTCTGTTAAATAATTCCCAATCCTATCCCCCATCCAGTAGCATAGCTGCCGTTTTTCCAAGAAGGCCCTGGGCGGGATGATGCGTCTTTGCCTACCCTCCCCCCGCCACCAGAATTGAGCAGGACCAGAGCCAAACTGTTTGTCTCCAGTTCCGCTCCATTCTGGTGGGGGGTGGGAGCGAAGATGTGTTGTCCTGCCCTTGGAAAAACGTCAGCTACACTACTGCCCCCATCAGATTATAGCATGAACATTATAGCATCACAGTGCCAATGGAGGCTGTGATGCATGCTGGGGGGGGGGAATAGGACAGCCTGCAGGTGGTAAGTAGTTTTTACTTACCTCCGGTAGGTTGCCTGATCGCCTATGGGTCTCCTTGGACATATTCCGGCCATTTTGTTGGTGTGTGTCCAAGGAGAGCCAGGGGGAAGGGCGGGCAGAAGAATAGGGGAAAAGATCTGGTGTTCATGATTGCCACTGGATCCACCAACTCCCTCCCCCATCATGCCCCATTACTCCCCCTCCTCGCCCATGGCCCACCCCCACCAACTGACTGCCGCATCTGGAGCCTCCTGGAGCTGCAACCACCACAGAAGCCACACCTCTCTTGCTATCTGCAGCAGTGGCCCGACACTGCGCGATAACAGCTAGGCTTTTGCACTTCCATAAAGGATCTTGCATTGACAGAATGCTAGTTTTGGCAGTGCAAGGCCCCAATCGGGGCCTGACGTTTGATACAGAACTTCAGGGTCTTGACCATCAGTGCTAGTATTTTGTTCATTTCAACTGCGACACCTATGCATTCAAGTTTTATTTTGCTTACAAAGGGCATAAAATTAATACCATTAGCTTTGCCAATTAGTCCTTATATTAATTTGCTAATTTCATCTTTATTTAATCATACAAAAGGGCCCAATTCTATCCCCTGCCAGTCCATAGCACACAGCACCCCTGCTGGAGCACGCACTGCATGCTATGGAGAGGGACGACCACGCACCCAGGAGAGATAAGTAAAGATGTTCCTTCCTTACCTCCCTGTAGGCCACCTACAATGGGACTCCTTGACCTATGCTAACTATTTAGTAGGTGGCAGCCACTCACGCTGAGATCCTATCCCGCCTTCCCAGCCCAGACCTGCCGCCTGAGCCTCCTCAGGCATACACCAGCTAAATAGTTGGCATTGGTATAAGGAGACCCATTGGAGGCCAGGCGGCCTTCAGGGAGGTAAGGAACATCTTTACTTACGTCTTCTGGGCTGTCTGGGTGCCCCCTCCATAGCATGCGGTGTGCACTCCGGCAGCAGTGCTGCGTGCTATGGAATGATGGGGGATAGGATTGGGCCCTAAGACGGTAACCCTATACACACACTTACCTAGGAGTAAGCCTCACTAACATAATGAGGCTTACTTTTGAGTAGACATGCCTAGGCTTGTGCTGCTAAGTAAATGCAATTAAATGAAGGTGCAGGCTGCAGCACACAGGCATTGTCAGCCCACCGAATTGTGCACTATCTTGAAAGTTGCTGAGCAGCAGAAGGTAAAGTAATCACTCAGTAATGTCAAGATGAATAAAATAAAAGGCTATCTCATGTTGCAATTGATTTCAATCTGCTGAAATATGCACTATGCATTTTGATTAGCTTGGCAATACAGCACACAGTGCTCTTTGGAGGGGGAGCTCTGTTATTTTGTTATTGTTCTTCTTCTCCTGGAGGCGCATCATTCATCACACACTTTTCTAATCTACATTTTATTTCTTCTGATGTGATCAATGTGCACAGTAAAGGGTGTGCAAGCATTCTAGCACTTCTGATTGGACTTGGTGTTGGTGAACACCACCTATATAAGATAGGCAGCGCTGCAGGTTCGGAAAATTTTTGCTAATGCCATCAATTACATTATCCAATGACCTTTCCCCCTTCTTCCGAGACCACTCTACCTTAGAAAAGATGAGTGCATATTTCAAGATGTCATTGCAGCCCATTCTGTTTGTTTTACAGGACTCTGCAAGGCATAAAAATGAAATATGGTGCCCGCTAAAGAAATAAACAACTGTACAGTTAATGCCCAAGATGGAGAGCCAATGGTTCCTGATGCATGATTTCATTGGCATGCAATAATTTTCAGGGGGAAATAAATAATTATTATTAGCAATTTATGGGGCAGGTGGACAATTTAGTGGGTTTGCATTTAGAATATGCATTATCTTGCGGTGAGTTTAGTTGGTAGGTTTTTTTTTCAATTTTTCAAGGGTGCAGTAGAAGTGATTACCATTTAACAATGTGAAAAGTGTATCTGTAACGTAGCAGTAAGAGAAGCAGAGATGGGGTAGATGCCTCTATCAGTAAAAAGAGATACTGTATATAAATATTCTCAATGATAATCGTAGCCTATATATGATCCAGGCAACTGTCCTATACATGTTAAGCTGCATAAATGTCTCACTGTCATAAAAGAAGTATAAACATTTTACAGATCCCTCAAGAGCATAAAACTAGCCCCAAACGTGGTTGGACCATCAGATGGCAAAAGTCTAAAAAGAATGATTGAAAGAAGATATAAGGACTGAGGAGAAATGAATTTTATTTCTGCATTGGTATTTGTCACAGAACATGCTGAACAAATATTAACTTCTGAACAAGTTTTTTTCAGGGAACCAATCTGACAAATTTAGGCTGCAATCCTAAAAACACACCAGGGAATAAGTAAGTCTTAGTAGACAAAGTGGCACTTGCTTCTGAGTAAACATACACAGAATTGTGCTCTATGTCAAATAGAGGTGACAAGAGATGAAGTTGTAGTATTCACAGATAAATTAAAAACACTGGAATCACCAGTTCTGAGCAGCAGTCTCCCCCTCCCCACAGCAAGAGTTCGTAAAGGAACTCAAATGTAAAATTGTTGGACTTCTAACAGAAATATACAACTTGTCACGAAAATAAGCATCCCTGCCAGAGGACTGGAAAATATTCCAATGTTTTCCCCACGTTCAGGTCATAGAATTCCGACCACCTTGTCTCCCACCTGTCCGTGTGCTGAGGTAACTGCCAGGATAAACAAGGTTTTGTGTGTTCTTTATTTAAACAATAATGACAAGACAGCCAGAGAGAAACAGAGAACTGAAGAAGGAAAAATGAAAAAATAAACTCTGTTAAAACTTAACAGGAAATAGTACCACATGGGGAGAACTGTGTAATGTGCTTTAAAAAAAAATCCATATAACATAAATAAGTTCACAAGCAAAGTCCCTGAAACACATTAATTTTATTTGTAAGGCATTCCCTTGGAGATGCTCACATACACCTACTATCATGAGTGATGCCAACAAAGTACATTTACTTTTCTTAAAATAGATAAGAAAGACAAAGTTTTCCAGAAAGTGCTTTATTTTTTTAAATGTGTAGGCTAAAAGGACTTGTAAACCTAGAGGGAGTAACCATCAAGAGTGATGGAAAGCTGTAGTGAAATCACACTTTTCTGTAATGGAGGTTATTTTGTCAGATATTGAAGGCAATTGGTCAGAGGTACTCTAAGCAAGAGGACAAAGTGGGTTTCTTTTGCAGTCTCTTGTTTCCATATACAGTCGTTTTGACACACTTGGTTTGAGGAAATGACATTGTTTTTGTCCTAAATTTGGCATGAGGTAAAATCCTAAGATTAATCACTGCAGCTGCCTTTGACTTTGGTGGAGATGAAGCTGGTTCCATTGTGGCTTTAATAGATGTAATTGTGTTGTCTTTGAATGGAACAGGGAGTTCAAGTTTGATTATTTGACAGACATTGCTTTTGCTGCATATAGATGTATTATTAATATCCTATTAACTTTCACTGGATACAACAAATATCTAGGACCCACTGTCCTAGGTAGTGTATGGCACACAAGCAAGACTATCTCTGTTATGAGGGGAATACAAATTTAACGTTTCACACAATAAAATGACCATGAGTGGGCTCCCTGTCTCACTGAGGTGAATTTCTAAGGATGTTGAAAATATTCTGATTTTGACTACTAATACTATGTTCAAAACCAGCAACTTCCTATTGAAAACACTTGTGGGCTATTTGTTTGTTTGTTTTAATGCATTTACACCCCGCCTTTCCCAAGCTGAAGCGAATGCCCAAGGCGGCTTACAAAGTTCAATAATAAAATGTACAATGTATACAAACAAGGAGAACCAAAACATTATTACAGAGAAACAGAGGGCAGGCATCAACCCATCACCAAAATGCTAGATGAAACAGAAATTTTTGAGCCCTTGCTAAAAAGCCAGGAGTGAGGGGATAGTTCTTTATTCCCCCCTGGCAGCCCATTGTATGAAGGGAAACAGAGGCACACCACTCCTTGAATGATCATGTGGGGCCAGAACATCTGAAACAGACCCTAAGCACATGGTTTACATGCCCCTTTAATACAGAATTTAAACCACACAATTAGAGACCAGTTTAGATGTTCATGTGTGGATGGCCAGCTGGGCATGGATGGAGTGGTGTACCCTCATTTCTTTTCATGTGATGTGCTGCCAATCAGGCAGTAGTGTCAGAACTGGCGCTATGTCAACTTACAGTGGAATTTTCAAAAAGGTAGGCCCAATGAAGACATCATAGAGTCACAGCGCAATCTTGTGTAACTTCTGTGCCGGGGCAGCACATGCTGCTCCGCCGCAGGGTGTCACAATAGTGCTGTAAGGCACTTACGCGACACCTGGCGAGAAAGCAGTGTCAGCGCTGTGGCTGGTGCTGCTTGCGCCACCGTCTCCCTGGTTAGCCCTATGCTGGTCGGGGCAGGGGCGGGGGAGGGCGGACCAGGCGGCGAGGGAGGGCAGCCATTGGCTGCCCGGGGCCTGGGATACCGGGGGCCAAGATTCCTGGTATCCAACGCTCCCTCCAGGTTCCAAATACACCGACCGTGTCGGCGTTACAGTTGGCGTTACTTACCCATTACGCCTACCGCCGCTGACACCGGGGGAAGGGGACGATCATCCTCTTCTTCCGAGTTGTTCTGCAGCCCGGGAACTCAATAGGATACAGCGACCGGCCCTTTAGACTGGCCACCATATCCTACACACTGGATTGGGCTGTCAATCAGCGTTTGCAATTTCCCATAGCAAGAAGAAACATGGACAAATCTAAACCAGGCCTATGGCTAGGCGTACCAGATTTTCCTGGTTTCAAATTGGGACACCCCCAATAAATAAATAAATACATACATAAATAAAATAAAACAAATTTTAAAAAATTTTTGGGGGTGCGCGGAGCGCCCTTTTGCCGTCTGAAGGGTGCCTGAAAATTTTATTTATTTATTTTAGCTAACCAAATTAATTAATTAAATTGACTTACCTGTCCCTAGTCGTGCCCTTCCTCTGCCACCATTGCCACTCGTCGATGCCCTGCCGTGATTGCTGTGATTGCCCGCCGTGCCGCCAATGCCATGCTGCCAATGCCTGCCGTGATTGCCCATTGCCGTCACCATCATTGTGTTCTTCGTGCCGCCCATCCGTCCGTGGCACCGCCTGTCCATTTGCCCATTGCCATTACCACCTATCCATGCAGCCGATTTTAAAATGAGTAAAACTTACCTTTTTTCCTGTCGAGATCTCGCGAAATCTCACGAGATCCAAGATGGCGGCGCCCAGAAAAAAGGTACGTTTATTCATTTTAAAATTGGCAGAGGCTTACAACCGGACCCGGAACGTTCTGGGACCAATCCGGGACCCGAACCCGGGTTCCAGCACAGATGGTAAGCCTACCTATAGCCCAATCCTATGAAGCACCTACAGCAGCAGATATCCTGGTCCATTGCCATAAGTCCTCTAAAGGCAGCACAACTTTTTGTGCAGCCATTGTGTGCATTAGAGCTGCTGGCAGAAACAACTGGAGGCTCCGCTTTCCTGCCACACATGGTCGCATGAAGTAAGTTGCGAGCAGTTTGGGGGAGGTTCAGGGCAGAGGGCAGTTTGGGGGCTGGAGGTGGTGGATACAAATGGCAGCAGCATGCGCTGGGATGCTATCCCTGTTTTTTCAAGTTGACACGCCCCCTGCCTCTCCTTGGACTTACACCAGAAAAATAACTGACATAAGTAGCACTGCCTCATGTGCCTTCACGAGATTTGGGTACCGCCATCTTGGATCTCACGAGATTTCGCAAGATATAAGATGGTGGCACCAGAGAAAAGGTACATTTTAGAAGAGGCAGCGGCAGAGCCCGGAAAAACCGGGATTGTCCCGGTTCAGGGTCCAGCTGTCCGGGACTGGGCTCCGGAAACCAGGACAGTCCTAATTTTTCCAGGACGAATGGCTTGTTGGAAGATAATCTTGTGAGTTTATTATGTATTTATTTGTTTTCTACTTTTTTTATACCGCCCTTCCTCCAAGGAACTCACGGTGGTGTACGTGGTTCCTTCCCTCCTTTTTGTCATCACAACAACCTTGTGAGGTAGATAAGGCTGAGAGGTAGTGACTGGTCCAAGATCACCCAGGAAGCTTCATGGCTGAGTAGGGATTTGAACCTGGATCTTCCAGGTCCAAGTCCAACCCCAGAACCACAACAGCATCCATAAACAGCCAGAACTAGTAGCCAAGATAACTAACAGTTCAATCCTAAGCATGTCTATTCAGAAATAAATCCTATTGTATTCAATAGGTCTTGCTCCCAGGTCAGCGTGTGTAGGATTGCAGCCCAAATTAGCTAATATGAAGCTTGATGACCTTTCACTGTAAGTCAGCAGTCTATATCAGGATGCTCAGTTCCTCTTTTGAAGCAGGGCAAACAACAGTAAATAATGCACAAGGGAAGTTAATCTGTAGCCTGAGTATTTCAATAAATAAAAGGTAACAAATCCATTGATGTCCATGGCTTCTTGCCAACTCTTTTTGAAAGTGAACTGCTGTCAGTACACACAAACAGCTTTCTGCTTTCTTTGAGCTTTCTGCTGCTTCCTTTTTTTTGCTGTCCGTGTATATTTTTGGACATAGAACGCTTTCATGCCATGAAATACCATGGAAATAATAAAAAGCCCTTGACAAGACTAGAAAAGTAATTTCAAAATGGAAGTGGGGAGGGAACCACTGATAAGAGTAATAATAATATGGTAATTCACAGCATTGTTTCACAATCCTGGGCCAGTGATGGTTAATTTTCTTTCCTGTGAGTTGCTAGTGAGGTTCCATCTCTGCAATAAGCTTACTCAGCATTTTTAGATTATTCCCCTTTGGAAGAAAAGGTTTGTACAAACCTGGCTATCAGCATTGTGACTTTGCAGAGCAACTCCTGTTTGGTAGAATCATTGAATGAGTTTGTGTGTTATAATATATTTTGTAGAATATCTTTATAGGGGAGTAATAGGGTAAGGGGTATCCAGGGGTCAATTACCAGTCAAGTACCTTCAGAGAAAAGTCTCGCAATGCTTACACTTGTCTTAAATTCTACTGTATTTAGTATTTTCATAGAGTTATAGAATAGAAAGATACACAATGGATTTCCCATTCCTCACTATGTGATAGGAAATTCTGTGCCTTAAGCATTCTTGAGAGATGCCAGTTCAGCATTTATGGCAATCAGGAGGAACTCAATTAACAGCTCTCATAAATAATTTGCCCTGATACCAAAGTAGTTATATAGTAAAAAACCCGGCAGCCTTCTCTCTGCCTCTGGAATGACCCTGCAGCTGCCAGAGCAGGTAAGATTTACACTGGCTGGTGCAGGGGCGGGGGGAGGGCAGTCGTGCAGCGAGGGAGGGCGTCTTTTGGGCGAGCCGACCCAGGAGGGGGTGAGGATATCAACGGTGAGTGCCACCGATATCCTGCTCCCATTCCCGGGCTTGGCGGTCCTCTCCTCATCGCCCGGATATACATCAGCTCGAGAGCCAACATATATCCGAGGAGGCCCTTTGGGGCCGGGCAGCCCTACCGGGGGAAAAGGATGAATGCTGGAGTGGCTCGGGAAGGGCTCGGGTTAGGGTTAGGGTCGGCCACGGATCCTTACGCAAGATCGGGCTGCCCATTAGTTGTTTGTGGGAGAATTTTGGTCACTCCTTTCCAGGTGCCCCATTATTGATATCAGCTGGGAGAAGTCAGGAGAGAATACTGGTAATGTACTTTTCCTCACTGACAGCTGCAAGAACGATGTTAAAACAAAACGACGTGTATCGAAACGACAGTAAGCATGGACTTACTGTACTTGTTAGAGATATAATTAAAAAACTGTTGTTTATGTAAAGAGGTCATATATATTATGATAAGAAACCATCCTGAACATATGGATTCCTTTGCAAGACACAATGCATTGCACTCAGCTGCTTCTTTCTTGAACAAAAATAATCCTAATGGTCCTGAGGAATACAAAGCAAAATACATGTTTATGGCGCCTACAAGTAACCACAAGGCAAAATCATGAATGTTTCACCAATATAAGTTTTACTTTACATAAATGTGCACACTTAATGCAATGATTTATAAAAGCACCATGACAGTACTGAAATGTTTGGCTGGCAATCTCAAATTGTTGGTGAAGGCCACACATTCATTTCTCATTGGGAGTAACATCAGTAGTAGTTTCCATTTTCTTTATCATATGTAAGTTGAAAATCTCTTGGTACTTTGCTTTCTTGCGAAGCTGTACTATGTTACTTCCATTAATATTCTCCATCAATTCCGATTAAACACCTGGCTGGTCTGAAGCTATTGTGATCAGAAAGTTGTAATTCTCAGAAATATTTTAAGGTAAACATAGTAGCTGCTTCAGAATACATAGTGACGCGTTTTCATAAGGAATTTGTGTTTATTTTGTTTTATTTTTTGGCAGACCTATTTACATGCTACTTGGATAAAGTTAGAGTTAATTGTTAAGTCATGTTATTGCAGTTCTCACTGAGCCATTTTACTAGAAGTGAGCCAAGGTGCCATTTAGAATTCATGAATAGAACTTGGGATTTATGTACTTCAATCAATACCTAAAGGAGTTTCATTAGAGCCAATGAGTGCTAAATTCCCCCTTGCCCCAAGCGGTCACTGCTTCTCTGACTCTGATGGGGTGAGATCTGGCATGTGGATAATCCTTTCTTGTAGAGTGGGGAACTGGAACAGATGGGAATTTGGGTCCTTCCAACTCAGCAAGCATATGTAATGCCAAAATGGTTCTTTTGAGCACTTCTATTTATTTTTTATTTTTGCATTTCATATGGAT
Organism: Plestiodon gilberti rubricaudatus; assembly: GCA_026170595.1. Taxonomy (NCBI): domain Eukaryota; kingdom Metazoa; phylum Chordata; class Lepidosauria; order Squamata; family Scincidae; genus Plestiodon; species Plestiodon gilberti. The sequence goes on from JANXHW010000001.1 coordinate 92,206,592, forward strand.
GCTATTCATTCTGGAAAGATTTTGAAAACGAATCTGAAGAATCGGCATCTAACAGCACAATTCTATCCAACTTATACCACTGGTGTAACCAGCAGGGGAGGGCAGGGTGGGAGGCTTTGGAGGGGAGATTTAAATCCCCTTTGAATCCCCCTTTGGAGGGGATTTGAATCCCCTTTCCGTTCTGGGGCCTCCCGTTCTCGCTGCACTGCTGGTTACACCGGTGGTGTAAGTTGGATAGGATTGCACTGTAAGTCAATATCGGTGGCTGATTTAAGAACTGGCTTAAGAACCACATGTGGTGACACTCAAACTCCAATGATTCTTTACTAAAAGCAGTTTGCAGAAACAGTTAATTTTACTTTTCTGGCATATATGAGCTACCTACTGCTTTTGTATCTCATCCCAATGAAACTATAGCTTTCCAAGTCTCTATATCTTCCTGATTTTTAATGTTTCAATTCATGAAAATGTGTTAATAAATTACCGTATTGGTCTGAGTATAAGACTCACTTTTTTCTCCTAATTTAAGTTTTTAAACTAGGGGTGCGTCTTATAATCAGGCTGTTGCAATTTAATGCCAGTGATTTAATTAATTTTTTTAATAACACCAAACTTTAAGGGTGCGTCTTATAATCAGGTGCGTCTTATACTCGGGACAATACGGTACTTAACATCTTATTTTATTATATATACTATCCTGAATGGACTCATTTCCTTCCTTGGCAAGCATATGTTAAATAATGTTTATTGTTGCAAATCCTGGCTAAGAAAGCTTAGAAATGTAGGATTTGAAACACATAGAATGCTGATCATCCACGAAAACTGTTGGGAGGGGCAGTTTTGCCCCACCTTGGTTTAAATAAGGCATGAGACAAAGGGGATTGTGTATTAGTTGGTGGCTAAAGGGGACAGAGTCAGGGCAGTCATTATGCTGCTCCTCCTGCCTAAAGGTTTCTGTTTTTTGTTTTGGAGGGGGGGGGGAGCATCAGCACAGCAGGATCAACACTGGAATTCCAGAGCAGAGTAAGGGAGGATTCTTCTCAGGAAGCAGCAGCAGCAAGGTTGGCAGTGTTTGGGCCAGAAGTGACCTATAATTGGGTCCATTTAACAGGAACAGGGAGGGGAACATATAGCATATTTTACGACTGGTGCTGACTGCTTTACGGCAGTCAGCATCAGCGGGAGAGGCACTGCGAAAACAGCCGGCCCAGGTAGGATTGGGCCGTAAATTGAGTTAGAGTTGAGGTTAGTTCATTGCCTGCTTCTAACCTGAGTCAGATTATGGTGGAATTAAGGTTTGAGGAAATGGTTGAAGTCTTCAGTCTCTCAGAAGGGGCATGGTGACTGCATTCTTTCCAAAACACAAGGTAGCAAGGACATTGAATTAGCATAGAGTTTAAGACCCAAGAATGTTGAGTCTATTGTCTCCTTGTTGGCCTAAATGGCCATGGTTTTCTCTAGTCACAGGATATTGCAACGTTTATACCATGCCCCTACAAGTCCAGCTAGGGAAGTCAGGCAACCTTAAAGGCTCATAAGTCTGGCTTTGGGCTTCATACATTTCTAGCAAAGACACATGTCATCATGGACATCTCAAAACAAACAAGGGTGCTGGTGGGACACTGTGGACAACTCATCCCGGTTCTATAAGCTAGTGCCCATGTTGCTGGAAGGGGTCAGTTGAGTTAGTAGCATTACTATGCTACTAAACCAGTGCACCCAGTGCAAATAAATTCTTAAATAAAATTGTCGTCCCGTCCCCCCCCCCCCCCGATACACAGCTGCACCTTGTGTCTTTATTGGACATAGAGGCAAACAAAGCATATTATAAATTATAAGGGACAAAGTCACAGGGAATGAGTAGAATGGCAGATTTGAAGAAAAAAAGAACAATGTAACCCACATGGATGAGTTGTCTGCAGATGACAATGAAGACAAGATAAAAACATAAATCTGACAGCAGTTTAGCCCTGAGGGAAGGGTTGGAAGTAATGGAAGACATTTTGTCTTTATCTGGCCACAAACACAATCAAATTCTCCAGTGAGTGCTGTGCACATTCCAAAGTGAAGAGAGAAAGTGTGACTAATGGCTTTGAAAAATCCTCAACATCTGACGCTTCAGTCATGTGCTGTACAACAAGCTTTGAACTAACTTTCTTGTTATACGCCATAGTATCTCAATATGAAGAGGGAAGGGAGATTGATTCCATCTTCTCTGAAGCTTCAGAAGAAGCTGGCCTTTTTCAAAAGCACTTCATTTCTAAGAAGAAGTTGAGGTCTGACTGGAAACACCAGTCATTGAGCTGAGAAAGCCCGTCCCCCATAAAACCTGATGTTTGGAGACTTTTTTATATTTACTCACTCTGCTCCTGCGTAGGGGGCATTTTCATGCATTCTTCTTTCATATGTTCCATAGATAGTTGAGCTCTGACATTGAAAAACAGGTGCTCAGGCCTGGATAGGCCTAGCACAAATTAAGCCTACTCAGCCTTTTTTTCTTTATTACCCTGCCCTGGAGTCACTTTGGATGCAATGACAGAATGACAGAACTGAAAGTTTGTGAGGAGAGTGCAAAAGTTCTACTGATTCCTGTTTCCATGGCTGCTTCTTGGAAAGGTCAAGATAAGCTACTTCACACATTAAATACTCTCTTGTAATGTTTTCTTAGATTTTCAATTCAGGCTGTTGGCTATGTAGAAATGATACGTGTGCAGTGAGACGCTGCCTCTTTGTGCTATATTAACTTGCTTACTAGCAACTGCTTTTAATACATCTTGAGACTGTTTTAAATAAACATTTATCAAGTTAAAATAAGCATCCCGGAGTTTGACCATGAGCATTATACAGGTAATTGCGATGCACTCCCATTTTTCAATATGAATTCACATTTGATGGACACTTGGGAAAAGACGCCTCAAGGAGTATATATGAGGATGTATAATGCATAGCGTTACTCCACTGTACTCATCACCCAGCGGAAGGTCACCAGGTACCACATCACTGAAGTTCTGATTGAGCATGCAGTTCAGGATTTCTATTTAGGCTGTGATTTTTTTTCCATTTGCATTGTTACATTATGCACAATACAGGCTTCACCTTGTACCTTCAAGTACATTTCTTCCCATCTAGTAACTGAGAGCCTTATGAGAGTCCATTCAAGGCTTTTCATAAATCAGGCCTGCCCTGGATTCTGAATGGGGCCGAAGTTTATATGCACACATTACGTTTATAATGCCACGGTACAATAATTTTACAGCACTTTATATATCCAAAGATCTGATAATGAAAGAAATGTGTGATGTTTTAAACCTCTCTTTTACTTTCCTTATGTTGTAGATTTTCCAAGCAATACAAGCCATTAATAAGATCAATGTTATTATTCATGGTTCATAGCTGTTAAATGATAAGTCAGGAGTTTAGGTTACATTATTAGGCTATAATTCTATGTGCATGCACACCACAGAAAGCACTATTGAACATGGTGAACCTTACAAGCCATAAGCAACCTCCTGGTTTTAGAAGCAGGTTTTCTCTGTGCCAGGTGCAAGGGAGTGGCAACAGGATACAGGTATCTCGTTGTCTCGTGTGCTCCCTGAGGCATCTAGTGGGGGCACTGTGAGATACAGGAAGCTGAACTAGATGGGCCTTTGGCCTGATCCAGTAGGGTTCTTATGTTACTTCCAAGTAAGCTGCATTCTCCAAGTTGGGCTGCAGACATTCTCCCAGAGAGAGAAAGAGAACATGCTTGCTTGCGCTCACTGGCCTCACTCTTTACTCACATTTGGAGGAAGGTCTGAAAGAGCCTACATACATGTAACTGTACATACATAAGATACAGCCATATGGACTTTGCATTTTGAAAGCCATAAACATATGTACGAAACTTAAGTACACACAGTTTATACGTGTGCAGGCTCTTTCAGGCCTTCTGCTGAATGCACACAAGGGGAGGATGGTGGATCAGGCCTGGGAGGGGGTGGGATTGGCAGTGGTGACACAAACTGAATTCAGAGCCTCTTCTAGGCCTGATCCGACTTTGTGGAGCAACGCAAACTTGTGCCAGCAACTGAGCTGGCGCAGGTCTGAATTGTCCCATAGTCAGGCTTACCAGATCGCCGCCGGGACGGGAGCGGTCTACCCTTAAGGGGGTGGGGCGTGGGGGGGCCAGAATTCGTCAGGCTTACCAGATCGTCGCCAGGACAGAAGCAGTCTACCCTTAAGGGGGTGGGGCGTGGGGGGGCCAGAACGCGTCAGGCTTACCAGATCGTCACCGGGACGGGAGCGGTCTACCCTTAAGGGGGCGGGGCGTGGGGGCCCCAGAACGTGATGCGTTCTGACCCCCCCATGCCCCGCCCCCTTGAGGGTAGACCGCTTCCGTCCCGGCAACGATCTGGTAAGCCTGCCCATAGTGGTTGCTGGGGCTTATCCTGGGGAAAGGGGACAAATGTCCACTTACCCTGAGGAGACCTCTTCAGCAGCCAGAAATCCTCTGCGGGATGCAGCGCAGAAGCTGTACCGGTGCCGCTGCATCTCCACCCTGGGATTTAGGTAGAATTGGGCTGCAAAACTCTTATTTTAAAATAAAAATCAGTTTTGGGGAGCTTAGTAGCATTTTCTACCCATCATGTATTCATTCCAAATTGCATCCCTTCCTTTTGCCTCCGTGCTGTGCAGGCTTAATAAGTGTTTATTCTTGTTTTGAAGAGTAAAATTCACTAGCCAGGTGTTCAGAATGGAGAAATAAAGGCCAGGGAAATGGTTAAACACCCCTCCTGTGGCACTTCACTCAAAATCTTTGTCCTTGAGCTGCTTTTCCTTGAAAAATAGCACTGAGGTTCTGACACACATTTACGGGTAACTTGTGGTATAAGCTTTCATGGACTCCGCTTTAGTTGTATGATTGATAGATTTCCAATTTCCAGTTAGCTATTAGAGATGCAAAGCTGGGAAACTCTTAGCTAGCTATCGTATTGATTAGATAGATAGATAGATAGATAGATAGATAGATAGATAGATAGATAGATAGATAGATAGATAGATAGATAGATAGATAGATAGATAGGGTCACTCAAGCTAGTGACCAAAAATTATAGAAGTAAATGCTAGAAGTTAATTATGCATTGCATAAGGAAATACTTTCCTTTGTCTATCCTGAATTTACTGCCAATCTATTTAATTGATGATCCCTAAGTTGTAGTATGACAAATTGTAGTTGTAGGGAAATAACCGTAAATATTTTTCTCTGTATTGTCTTTATAATTTTAGAAGCCTCTATCATTTCCTCCTTAGATGTATTTTGGTCTGAACTAAAAAGCAACAAATGCTTCCACCTTCCCTAATATTTAAAATAAAAATATTCTATTGATGTCTAACTAGGAATGTTCACATCGTCCTTCTGCATAGGTGACACATCGAAAATGCATCCAATGTTCACCACATGCTGTAATGTGTGAATCCACAACTATGTATTTTGTGACACAAAAATGAAAAGATTTACTGTGGCAAATCCAGGACTGATACGATGCTTGTTATATTAGCTAAAATACTACAATTACACATTCATTTGATTAAAGATAGGGATATATTTGGATTCTACTCATAACAACCTCGTTTAAATTATCTTTTCCCGTTCCCTGGGTCAACAGTCAGGGTATCCTCTAAAAATATTAATCAAGATAACAGCAAAGCCAAAGCTTGAACATACCCTTTGTATGATAACAGTATAATCATTGCTCTTAAACAGTTACCTCAGGAAAACAAAATAAGGTGCTAATGGCTTCCATTTGTATGCATAGAATATCATTTATTGGAATGCTGAAGAATCTTTTGCGCATGAATTGCTCAGTTATGCCGGCATGAGGCTTTCATTCACCCATTTATATTCTCGTGGCCACCACTGGTAAAAATTTGCCTTATTGTCATTTTCTGATGATACTAAACTCTGCAAAATTCTAAACAACTAGACACCTCAACCTGTCTTTCTGCCTCGAAATGGCATGTGAAATCAGATATTTAGTACAATGTAATAATTTCATTGCATTAGATAGTGTTACAGCTGTGGCATATAGACCTTCGTTTAAAAATTACTGAAGAGGATTCTTATCTATTCTATTTCTGTGTCAAACGGGAAAACATTTTTCAACTATTTTTCTCCATTCTATAATAAGCACACCCACTCATTCAAACTGTAAGTTACAATCAGCCCCCCCCCCATGAGTTTCAGTGGGTACAGTGGCCCACAGCGGTGCACTGGGAGAGAGGCACAATGGAGGAGCTGTCCTCAGCCACTAGTAATGAGGGGAAAAGCTGGGGGGAAGGAAACCTAGTTAGCCTTTGGTTATGGAGCACACTTTGCATGTCAAGCAGTAAATAGGAGAAAGGAAAAAGGAGGAAGGTGCAGCATGCATTGTAGATTGGGGAGGCTGGGGGTGGGCACTTGGGAGTCGGAGTCCATCTGGATCCAATGGAGGGATCCATTGCTCACAGCCCAATCCTGCCTAAGATGAGGCGGCTGGCCTAAAGGGTGACCGCTGCATCCTAGGCTGATTGTGGGCCGTGCCGGCATGGCCTGGGTTCACCTTAGTAGAAGGGGACGTTCATCCCCTTCCCCAGGTGTAAGCACCACGGGCCCCAATGTGCCTCCTTGGAAGTGCACCAGCTCTGTAGCTGGCACATGTCCGGGGAGGCCGTGTAAGGCTGGCCCGGCCTGGGAGGGGGATATAGAGGAGTGTGCCGCCGACATTCCCACCCCCTCCCGGATCTGGCTGACCAATGGCCCCCTTCCCTGCCACCCTGGCCTGCCCTCCTACTGACTGGTGCGGGCCTTACCTTACCCAGCCTTCGCACCAGTGCCGTTTACACTGGAGGAGCTGCGAACGTGCTTTAAGGCACATTTGCAACTCCTTGGGCTGGCAGGATTGTGCCGTCAGTACTGTTTCCTGCATTGTAGATCAGCCCTAACTTGTGCGTTTATCAGGATCGATGTCTGTCCTGAAGTTATCACATGGGACAACCCTGCCAGTGTTTTGTGCTGTCATCTGGAGACAAGCACTGAGACACTTTGACATGGTGGGAGATAGCTTGCCAATGAGCTTCTCTTTCCCTCCCCCTCATACAATGGCTCTCAACAGGGACCACAATACCTGAATAGGGTTTTGATTAGTTTGACTGGTGTTTCACAGCCAAATTCACACATTCCATTCAATGGATGTACACTCTTTGTAGTATATACATGATGGTTGATCTGTATGTGTGTACAGTTATAGATGTTATGTTCAAATGCATGCAACAGTGCAGGCAATCAGTACTCTACATTTCTGAGAAAACCAGTTCCTGAATTTACTTTTAAAACAAATGCCAGTACTATCTTTCACATGAAAATACAGGAATAGAGAAACCTGCATGTGCATATACAATAACAGTCAACTGTAATAACGGTGTGCTTTTCTTTAACATATAGGCATCTTTTTTTCATTAACATCTAACAATTCTCAAATATTAGAGCATCTTTTTTCTCCTTTCCAAGAAATTCAAGAACATATGTTTAAATCAAGACTGTGAAAGTTTATTTTCACTCTTTTTAATGGGAATCAAAGAAACCAGGCCAGATTTCATTTTTCAACTAGAATAGAACCATTAAACAAATTTAATACTATGATATTGCTAAAGTAAGCATTTCATTGTCATATTAAAGGCATAGATAGGTAGTGTGAGAAAGTGGCTTCTGATGGGAATGTAGATGAAGAGCAAATGTTTGAGGGGAAGGTTGGGAAACAGTAGGGCAACTGCTCCAGTCAATGGATTCCCTGTTACCCCAGGTGCCTCAGTCTTTAGGCCGAGGAATGGGAAGAGGGTTGTAAGCTCAACCATGTTCCTCCATTCTTCATGGCTACCTCCCCAGTTTTTCTGCTGCTGCAGAAGGGTGAGAGAGCCCTTAGCTAAGCTGCCGCCATCTCCTTTCCATATCTGTGCTCTGCCTATTCTTTTTAACCCCAGTGTTGCAGGACTTCATCTTGTTTTGTAAGGTTTCCATCACTGAATGGAGCCTTGATTCAAGCATTCACACTACCAAGCCAACAGCCAGTCTTGTGAGGCATGCGACAATTAGCAAGCAAGCATTCCCACTGGCCACCCTTTGCTCCTGGCCGGTCTCCTTTCTGCTTCTTTCAGCAGTAAATCCAGATAAGGTTTTTAAGGTGACATGTATGGTGTAGTGATTAGTGTGTTGGACTAGGGCTAGGGAGATCCAGGTTCAAAACCCTTCTTAGCCATGAAGTTCCCTAGGTGACCTTGGTCAGTCACTGGCTTAAACTCGGTGTGACATTGGGGACAAACTAGACATCATGTGGAGTGCATAGCATGGCCTGGTATTGGGCTGCTTTTCAAAATAGCATGTGTCCCCACTGCAAAATGGAGCAAAACCATGGCAGAGGGGTAGGGGACCTTTAACATCCCCCTGCTGTGTTTATGGTCATGAGTGTGTCCCTCTACATGCTATTTTAATGAGAATGAGAGCTTCCATTGAAAGCCCATGTAAGCTTTCCTTCTACTTAAAATAGCATGCAGGAAGATTGGAACCACTAATCGAATCCAAGGAGCAAAGTACTAAAACCCACGGCTTACTCCACTTCAGGGCCACCACCACTTCTTGCTATTTTGAAAAAAGATGGAGGGTCATGTTATGCATTCTGTATAATGTGCTGATTCACTCTTGGTCTTCTGTGTGGATTTGTAAATAGCAGCTGTGGGGTCCGGAATCCAAATTGGGGTCACAGCATGCGGAGAAGGGGTATGAACTCTCTCTCTCTCTCCCTTTGCCCTCATCTGTCCCCCTCCCCATAGTTCTGTTAAAAAAAAACAGAAAAAGCCTTCTATCCTGCAATCCTCTCAGATGCTTAGAGCTTCTTTATTTATCCTTAGTAGTGTCATACTTTCAAGTATCAAGTTGAGCCATTCTGCAGTCTTGTAAATCTCATGACTATTTCAAAGGCAGAGTGTTCTGGTGTGATGCTCTGCCAAGCCTGTCTTCTTGATCCACACTTGGCAGGCCTTGTCTGTTCCCTTTGTCTGCGTTGTCCTCCTGGATTTTGATTCTTTGCATGGTTCCTGATAATGATACTTGTCTTGTTCTGCTGAAAAAGACCTCATCTCCTGGCTACAAGCTGCTTTGCACAGGTCATGCATCCCAAAGCAAACACAGATAATATTCTTTAATATGAAACATGTGCTGACATGCTTTGATTGACCAGAATGAGAATGCACTGCACCATCCAACATCTATCCTCTTCTTAGCTCTCTTGCACAAACAGGCATTGTTTAACTTTTCCCCTAGGAAATGTTCAAATGTCCCTTGACAACTTTCAGTGGATACTGTAAATGCATTCAGCTGTATTGTTTTTAAACCTTGGCAATATTCTTGTAGTGGAGCGAAAGGTACTGCTCCATTTACAAATGCATCACAAATCCAATTAAGGAGATGGAACAGCTGAAATTCCTTTCACATTGTGATCAAAACTAGTTTTGCTAAGCCATGTAATTTTTTTTCTCAGCTAGTGTAGAGGGACACACAGGCACTTCTATGTGTCAGAAAGCAAGCGTTCCACATGTTATTCAATATATTCTTGGTAATTTGTTTTTCTTTCCTAGTAGTCAAGTAGCAGCTATCAACTCACTCTGCGATAAATGTGGCTTCAGAACATCCATCAAAAGATGAAGGACAATCCAGCGATAGGAATACAAACATCTGCCTCTTTCTGTGAGCATCTTCATATTTGTTAAAAACATCTGCCTTTATCTGCACATAAAAATGAATCATTTACAGAGCACTTTTATAGCCCAATTCTAAGGGCCACTTTTCACGCTCCTTTCTGCACACATGGTCCTGAGAAACTGGCCAGGAAGCAGCTGGGAGATGCACATCTATGTAACTTAAAGATGTCAGATATATGTCTGGGACAACCCCCGCCAGTCCACAATAAACTGATTGCCTAAACGTGTGTGTGGGAGTAAAAGAGATCTGCATCTGACAGTTCTCAAGTTCCATAGATTTTCATCTTCCGAGCACTTCCTAGCGCATGTTTGGGAAAAGGAATGTGAAATGGTACCCTGAGATTTTTGTTTGTTTGTTCCAGTAATGGAATGGCTCTAGAAATTTACATACTCTGAACTGGGGCCCACGACTCTGTCACTCTCCTTCAATGGCTTGGTTTTTTCCTCCAAATCTTTTGGCCCAAGGTCTGTACTAGATACTTTTGCCAACTACATCTGCTGCCTATCCATTGTTTCTTTCTTGCCCTCTTGTCATCAAGTGAATGATTACAGTTCCTCTCAGAAACTAAGTGAACTGAATTTGCTTCACTCAGTAATGGGCTGGCCATCCCGAGTAGTCAATAATGTTTGGAATTGGATATTTTAACCGATGTTCAAAGCTCACAGTGTTACAAACTAAGCTTACAAGTAGTCAATATTACAGGCAGAAATACTACATAAACTGGGATGTCAGCCTGCAAAATGTTTTTCATTTCTGTTTCACCCACAGCCCAAATCACTGCAAGTTCCTGCAATTTCTTGGGCTGGAGGTCTCCTCAAGGTAAGGGGACATTTGTCCCCTTACCCTGGGGAAAGCCCCAGCCATGGCAACAGGTCTACTCGGATCTGCACAAGCCAAATGGCTGGTGCAAGTCCAAGCTGATCCATGTAGCAAAAACAGACCTGGGAAGGGGAATAGGATCAGACACAACCCTGCCCCCTTCCTTGGACGGATCCACCCACCCCACTTCCATTACGCCCTTTCCTCTCCTCCCCCCGCCCAGTTATGCCCTCAAGCTGCTCGGTGCAAAACTTACATTTTCCGGTCCACTCTGCATTGTCTGGAGATGCACTTGGGCTGGCACGGGCTTTTGCGCCAGCCTGGGCTCCTCCTATGCCACCACAAAGCATTTTACGCCATGGCACTTTTGTGACCGCTTGCATTGGCACAGCGCATGCTGTCCCGGTTTATTTGTTAGCGTGGATTGTGCTAACAATGTACAGCAAGTCTTCAGTTAATGTTGTCGATAGGTTATTAGAAAATGTGTCTAAGCAAAACGACTTATAATGAAGACAGTTTTACCGTAGGCTAATTGATATACATAAACAAGAGTTTACAGCATATTTCTGTTCACAAAAACATCACCAAACTTGTCTTGGAACAAACACACAAACTTGTGTTGTCTTGGAGAGTTTTCATTGTGCATTAAATATTATTTTCAGCTACCCAACTGCTATGTTGTGACAACTGCATAAGCGATTTTTTTTGGGGGGGGGCGACCCAGCTCCAACCTGCCCCGGGTGCCCCCCGCCCCTTCGCGTCGCCCTCCGGACGCTCCGAGGCCGGCCAGGGAGCCGGCCTCGGAGCGTCCGGCCCGGCCGGCGCTCCAGGGCCTTCTGAAAGCCCAAGCATCAATACGGGTATTTTTAGTGTTTTCGCGCATGCGCAGACCGGTTTCGTCTCTGCGCATGCGCGAAAACACTAAAAGTACCCGTATTGACGCTTGGGCTTTCAGAAGGCCCTGGAGCGCCGGCCGTGCCTGACGCTCCGAGGCCGGCTCCCGGGCCAGCCTCGGAGCGTCCGGAGGGCGACGGAGGTGGCGCGTGTCATGGAGGTGACTCACGCGGGGTGTGTGCGCGTCACCCCTTTGCGCACGTCACCCCATAGCGACCCGCTTCCGTCACCTCACAGGAGTGACGCCACTGATTCACTGCTTGTTCAAAAATGCCTAGGAAAGGTCAAAAGGTGGGCGGTAAAGCCCCAAAGCGCCCTGCCCCCCGCCCAGCCCCCGCTTCTTCCTTCCTCCTCCGAGGATGAGGGGGAGGGTGACTGGAGAGCTATGCTAGTTAGGCTAGAGGCACTCGAAAAGGATAAAGCTCTGAGGGAAGGGGATGGGCAAGGGGATGGGGGCGAGGAGGTGTCTGGGCAGCCAAGATGCTCAGCAAGAAAGGTAAAAGGGGTGGTGGTGATGGTGGTAATAAGAGCCTGTACAACAACATAGGTTGTTGACACATAATTAGGATGTAATTTCATTGCCAGTCTACTTAGGTCCAGCACAGAGGGCTGCTTTCTGTTCCCTTTCTAGACTAAAAGCAGATTCCCCTAGAATGAAGTACTGTAATTATCTCCTAAATTACTTAGGGGATCCTAGAGCTCACTGCCAGTTTCCAGGTATTTCCAAAACAACCAGACTCTCCTGTGACATAACTTACCGTTATCAAGTTATGTCCATGGAAAATGTGTCTTAAAATGGTTAAGTCTTAAAATGGTTAAAGTACTTCTGCAGCAATTGCTACATATCACCAACTCTCTTGTCTTGTGAAACTCATGCAGGTACAAAGTAATGCTATGGGAAAAGAAGATCCTGGTCTTCAGTTTTTCACCTTTCTGAATATAATTATGTGGAGGAAAATAGATCTCGGACTCCACTTTTCAGATTTCTGAATTAGTTTTGCAGTTCTGTTGGGAGGCACACTTTCTGATGTGCAATCTGTTACCATTCCCAAGTTAATAACATTGCTTCTTTATCTTCGTTTATAATTAATTGATTATGCTGGAGCATCATCCATCATAGAGTCTTCCTTACCACCTTTCAAAAATAAAATAGTAAATCAATTTTATAACCATAAAAATTGATCTGCCTCAGGTTACTGAATGTAATTTTTTTAAACAAACAAATTGTTAGAAATTGTATCAAAATGGCTATGGGTTATTTTGACTCTCTCTCTCTCTCTCTCTCTCTCTCTATCTATCTATCTATCTATCTATCTATCTATCTCCTTGATCCCCACAGGCAGCACTCCCACAGGTCATCACAACATGCAGATTCCAAGGGAAACCTACAGCCTTCCTGAAATGGTTGGACTGAACTCAGCTGCTGCTTGGCAAGGTTGTTGATCTACTCATTCCAGTCAGTCCCCTGTGGCTTTGAAAACTCCATGGCAGACAGTGAACCAACTGGTGCAGCCAGACCTCACAGACACTTGTTATTTAGCTGTCAATTGGAGAACTTGCAAGGGCACCACTGCGATCCTATTCCCCACCCAGCCCAGAGCATTCAGTGCCACTGAGAGAGCATGTACTGCATGCTGTGGTGGTGGTGGTGGTGGTGGTGGTGGTGAGGAGGAGGTTGACCAGATGGCCCAGGAGAGGTAAGTAAAAAACTATTTTACTTACTGCTCTATAGGCCACCTAGTCTCCAATGGCTCTTCTCAGACCTATGCCAGTTCTTTTGACTCCTGGAGGTGGGTCCAGGCCAGGAAGGGGGGATAGGATCTTGGTGTGTGCTGCTGTTGCCAAAATCCTCCCCCCTTTCACCCCTGAACTGCCCCTTGTTTGATCCGCACCCCAACCCAATCCTCCCCAAACTGCCCTCTCTGCCATCTTACCTGCTCCATTGTTTCATCCGGGAACCACAGAGGCTCCAGCCATTTGCACTGGCTGCTCCACAGCACACAATGGCGGTGCCGCGTTTGCAGTGCTGCACCAGGATTTACTGCGGTGGATTCCGAGATAGGATTGGGCTGTGATACGGTTCAATAAAGCCTTTGACTGAATCACACTTGTTTATTTATTTATTTTATTTATAGAATTTGTACCCCGCCTTTCTCCCACAAGGGCAACCAAGGCGGCTTACAATAAAAACATTAAAATACATATGTACATTTAAAAAAAGGAAATTAAAACAGTTAAAACAATAAAAACAAACAACCCCAGTGGGTCATCCACATTTACATGTTAAAAGCCATCTGTTAAAAAGCCCGCCCGCCATGTCAGACATCAAAAGCTGATCTAAATAAAAACGTCTTAAGGCCTCGCCGAAAGGGCTCTAAGGAGGGAGCCGATCTCAATTCCAGGGGAGGGAATTCCACAATTGGGGCGCCACTGCCGAGAAGGCCCTGTTCCGTGCCGCCATCCCCCTCACCTCCGTCAGTGGCGGCACGGTTAACAGGGCCCCCCCTGATGACCTCAGAGTACGGGTCGGATTATAAGGAAGGAGGCGGTCCCTCAAATACCCTGGACCCGAGCCGTTAAGGGCTTTAAAAGTCAAAACTAGCACTTTGAATTGTGCCCGGAAACGAACCGGCAGCCAGTGTAGCCGCCGAAGCAACGGTCCGACTGAGTCCGACTGAGCACTTGTTGTGCTCTTTGTTAGCAGATAGGGATTCCTTCTACCCACCCTAGTTGTTCTTTGGCACCATACTGACAGCCATGCCAGCAGATGCCAGCAATGCAGCAAAAAGCATGGGACGTGTGTGGTTGTGGCTAGCTGGGTTGGCCATTGCTGTAAGCACCCTGTGTCATATGCCAATCCAGCGATTGGGCCATGTAGTGCTCCCTCTGGTAAGTCCATGTGCTACAGCCTCCCAGCCAGGTGTGCCTGTCTGCAGTGATGCAAGGTGTTAAATGCCGGGTGAAGTACTCTTTGCCTGTCTCTTGCTATGGCTGAGTGGTTAGCAACCAGCTTTCTGGAGTGGCAAATATGGGTTCTAGACATGCATCCTGCAGTCCTTATCTAGATTCCTCTTTCCTTCACAACTGCATTAAAAAAAAAATTAAAACTGACACAAGGCAGGGGAAAGATGAATCACATCTAACTGATGGATATTATCAGTCCTTATATTTTCCCCTTGTGTGAGGTATGTGTAGATCAGAACATGGTGGAATGATGGAAATGCCTTACAGGATATAATTCAGTTACCTCCTGGCTCCATGACATGATTCAGATGAATTACTAGAACTTAAGCTGATTCAGGGGTGGAACTTGCGTGGAGCGCGTGGAGCAGCAGCTCCAGGCGCGGGGGCGGGGACACACTTGGCGCAGGGGGAGTACTTACCGTTGCGATGCGCCGCCTTGTTTTGGCCCTCCCTCCCTCCCTGGAGCTCGTTCGGCTCCGAAATGACTTCAAAACCGGCAAGGGGGGGACGCGTCGATGTGACGCGACACAGGCCCCGCCCCTCGCGCCGGGCGCCGGGAGGGCGTCCGTCATTTCTGAGCTGATTTAGCCCCTTCTCACCCCAACAACCAGGGTAGTAAAATCCAAGTACTTGACTGAACTTGGCTGTCAAGAGGCTGTGTGTGTGTCGTGCTTCACAAATGTTCAGATTCAGACGAGTCTGAGGTTTAGCAGAGCAATTTAGCAGACTACCCTGCGCATCAGTTTCAGGAAGATGATTATTGCAGATGTATGCTTGATCTCGAAATGCGGATGCTGATGATTTGAAAGTGAAGTTACACAAATGATGGCTGATTGTAACAATTCGTCTCTGCCTGCAGCATTTACATCTGTAATTCCTGATGCTTTTGCAGTTTTTTTTTAAAAAACCTGTTCTTGATCATTTTAATGTTCCATAAGCAAGTGCATTTTGTACCTTGTTTCCTGTTGATTGAGTTTCCTTCCTACCACTGTTAGTACTGAAGACGCTACAGAGATGAAGCAAAAGAAATGAGTTCATATTCTGGGTTTGGAAATATGAACACAAGCAATACATCTAATAGTTTTTTTTATAAGATAAACTTCAAAACTTTGAATAATGTTAATAATAATAATTGCAAATGACCAATACTGAGTACACTATAGGCAGAACTACATATCCTACCCATATCCAAATCTTCTCTGTGTTGCTCTCATCCCCCTCGTAACATGCATTTCTGTTTTTTTTAAACCACTTAAAATATCAAAGGAGCAGCAAGCTGGTGCTGTGCCTGCTACTTTTTCTCAACAACAAGCTAGGTACAGAGGGATGATTCAGGCAGTATTTTTAAGCCTAAAGTGGCAATATCCTGAATTCATCCATTGCTTCCCCTGTTTTCCTTAAAAAAAATAAATCCCCCTAATCGTATGAGGAGGGGGACCATTCAGCAAAACTGTCCCATTACACTTGCTGCTAAACTTACTTCAAAAGTAGGCTTAAGCAGCTCGTGTAGGGAACCATTTCGAACGTCCCAGCCATGCAGCTACGGAGATTAGCAGGGGAAGGGGTCAGTTCACATGTTCTGTGAGTGCACACATCATGGACGAGGGGCTGGGCTGGTTGAGGGAGAAATTATTATCCTGACTGGCCCCGAGTGGTTTTGAGGTTCTGAAGCATTGTGGGGGGAAATGGTAGCTGCCAGTGAGGGTCAGCATCTGCCATTTTTACACATAATGGCCTGGAATGACACTACATTTCATGCAATATGTCTGTCACTGGTAGGTGCATACACCGCATGACTGTGTTGCTAGACAACTACTATAATTTTGCCTACATACGGAGAGTGGGGAGAATGTAATACTGAATTACTAAGCCAGTATTCCCCTGTACGGAAGGATTATTTTGGTAATCTTCTGAAAGTTTACTCCTCCTAAGAAAAGTTCCTAAAGAACTCTTACTTCATAGCCTTTGAATTTTGTTATTTAGTTATACCTTGAAGGAATATTTTATTTTTAGAAAACACTGAATCCTTTTGGAGCATTATTGACATGACTTCCCCCATCTTATCACGATATCAGATTCCTCATCTTCATTTTGTTCTTTCTCCTTTGAAAGGACATGAAATTGTGCTATCCCATGGAGACATTGTCACTTATAAAAAAAGCCTCGTCTTACGTTCAGCTTTCGCCTGCTGCTTTCACCTTTCAAATTCTCTTCTTAATATCTACTTTGCAGTTTCAATTATAGTGCCTTTCACACGATATGACTGAATGGATTTTTCTCCAAATGCCTACCCTATAACTCAGAGTCTAAGGTTTTAGTTCGCTTACTACATGTTGTCGCTTTATGTCTGCTTATGCTAATGAATGGTTCTTAATCTCTTAACCCGCTACTTACGATATAATGCAGTGGAGTTAATTATATTCCCACATAATGTAATTCTGAACTCCATGGGATGGAAATAGCTTATGAATTTTCTATAATATCATGTTTGCAATCTCATTACTTTGGAAGCTTAAATTGATTTGGTTCAGGTGACCTCATGTTAGGAGATTTTTTTTTAAGCTACCTGTAGATATCCTCTTGGAATTTGGTTTAGACTCACCATCCATATTGGAATGAAATCATATGGCTGCAGCAGATGACTTTTAAAGAGGATTATACAGATTCATGAAAGAAGGCCCTATCAATGGATAGCATCCATTTTA
This sequence comes from Plestiodon gilberti rubricaudatus, assembly GCA_026170595.1. Lineage (NCBI taxonomy): Eukaryota > Metazoa > Chordata > Lepidosauria > Squamata > Scincidae > Plestiodon > Plestiodon gilberti. Next base: position 92,223,743 of record JANXHW010000001.1, read on the forward strand.
AGTAAAAATAGAAACCTCCATATTTAGACTCAACATGTGTCTAAATTCTGATATGCTGTTGGCAACTGACAGGAAATAGTTAAATTCAACATGTCCTGCTTGTGAACATTCCAGTCATCTGGCTGGCCATTGTTGTAGACAGATTCCGGTAGCAAGGACTAAATATACAGTATTTTTAGCTGTTGCTGTGGAGCTTCTTGGGCATGTCCCCTTATGAATGTCATTGCTCCAGAACTGAGAAGCTGTTGACCTAGAAACAGCCTCAAATATCATTTTTTTCCCCCTCGAAATAGGTTCCCTACTTTGAAAACTAAACATTACGAACATTCTCATGGCTAGCAATTTTGCTAGTGTAAGTCCGAGGAGAGAAAAGGGGTGGGGAGGCTGCAGGGAAAGGGGGTTAGGATCTGACGTGGGCGTTCTGCAACGGATGCTCCCCTCCTGTGGCCTCCCTGTCCTTTTATGCCTTCCTCCCCGCCCAGTTTTGCCCCTCCCCACCCCCGTTCTTTCCTCCCCCCGCCTTTCCCGTCTTACCTTTCCTGGCATGTATCTGGAGTTCGGTGCGGCTGGGAGTTCGGTGCGGCCTTCCCGCTTACATCCCCAGCAGCGTGCTGACCAGTACACTGTCAGAGAGGCTTTTGCAACTGGCGCTGACTGCTTGATGGCAGTCAGCGCCAGCGTAGGAGGCATGTCACCAGTGAGTGGTGTGTTTAGGATAGGGCTCTCAGTAACATTTCATGCAAAATTTATCAATGATCCAGCTCAACTCTAGGCAGCATTAATGTATGAGCCTGCCCAAAATTAAATGAAATATGTGTGTGGCCAAACAAGGGACACCTGAAGGTCCACCTATTATAATTTAGCTTTGTTTGGTCTCATACCCATGTTGTTTTATCAAAGAACCACAGAAATCGGCATACTACCCAGAAATCATTTGGTGTTTCATTCAATCATTCAGCAAATTTAGCATTGATATTATGAATCAAGTGTCATTTCTCTTGCAACTTTTTCTCTGGTTCAGATATATAAAATGATCTGCAGTAGGTTGTGAAACGACACTATGTGAAACAATATGCAGGGTTACAGACAAGATTAAGGTGACTGTAACACCAAACAATAAAGAAATCTCTCTAATGGCCCAATCCTATCATTTCCCCTGCATTGAAAAGGAGTGTGCTGTATCCAGCGGGGGGACAGGGAACAGGAGGCTTCAGAAGGGAAAGGGGATTTAAATTCCTTTCCCCCTCTGCAAGCCTTCCACCCCACAATGGGTCTCTTCGGACCTGCGTCAGCGATTTGCCACCTTCCTGTCCGTGTTCCTCCCTCCCCCACTGGCATAACTGCTCTGGTGGGCAGCCAGCATGGCGACAATTCACATAGCACATGCTGCCGGAGCTCCCTTTAAGGCTGCCTTACGGCAACCAGTGCTAGCAGAACACTAGTTCTGCCAGCAGGGCAGCCCAATAGGATTGTAGTAGACACACACCTGGGTAACTGTTGAAATGAAAGTGGAAGAATAATTTTGGAAGTTTTCAAAAACACTTGTTCCATAATATTTGGGTTTCTTTCTGAAAGCTATAATGGGGGATATAGTCAGTTGGCATCAGTTCTTTCAAATGAAGGACAAGCTTTTGATAAATCTTGTTATAGTTTTCTACAAAATTTTGGTGGTCGTTGTTGTTTTTCTCCCTTTGCTTCCATTGCTGTCGTCCCCACAGAACTGTAAATTGTTCCCATTATTTTTCAATTTGATTTATTTTTGTTGTCCTGGAAACAGAGTACATTTTCCTCTTCCATATTATTACAAGCCTTACAGTAAACATTGTAAAAAGTGCATACACATGAATTGGAAATATGGAGGCTTCCATAGGTGCAAAAAAAAAAGCAAAAAAAAGCTGTGTCATGTGACCAGGTGTGGGCAAAGATGCCACCAGGACAGAAAAAGGAGCTGGGCTGGAACCTGACATGGGCCTCTCATTAACTTAAAATGCCCCTTTTCATGTTATATGCTGCAGTCTCTACATTGGTAGAGCTCTAAAAGGACTGCATAAGCGCCGAGAAGCCTGAAACTGAAAACATGTTTACTCAGACGCAAATCCCATTGAGTTCCCTCTTCATGTTGCAGTATTAAGCACACTGTAGTTAATATGCTTATAACTTTATTCTCAGTAAATATGCTTAATAGGGCAGCCCATAAAGACATTAAGTACAATCCAGACCAAGTAGAAGCTTCTAAACAAGCTTTAAAGGTAAATGTATCCCTTGCCATTTAAGACCAGAAGAGGCAAAAGAAGAGGGCAACAGGGGTGAGTCTTCAGGAGCACAGTCTTAGGGGAGGGAATTGCAGATGGCACCTCAGGCTAAGATTATCCCATCTCTCCAACATAATTTTGGCTCTGGAAAAGGAAGGGGGCAAAGAGCCGAGGGTTACTAGTCTAGCAAATATGGAGAAGCTGGCCACTAATCTGGAACAACAGCTTCCAGCAGCGTGTTTGGGGACAAGTGAGACTTTGGGATTTATATCCCAGGGGGGTGGAGCACAATGCAAGATACACCTGGGGCATCACAGGTGGGTTTTTATAGCCCATATTATTGAATAAATCGTGCAGGCATTGGGTGGTATGGGGATCCTGAACACAATGGCAGTAGCTGTATAATGCTTGTGGACAGATCTGAAAAGGTGGGCTGCCTGTGGCTTCTCTGAACTGGCAGCCCATGCTTATGGTAGGTGTTCACTCGTTTGGCCAAAATGCAGCCAAGAGCCCAATTCTATCCTACAATGGCCCAGCATATGCAGCACTGCTGACAGAGAATGTGCTGTATGCTATGGGCCATCCGGGGACCAGACAGCCCAGCAGAGGTAAGTAAGTAAAACACTTTACCATTTATGTAGGCGTTATCTTGCAGGAACAGCCTGCAAGAGCCCCTGTGATGGTCAAATACGTTGGCACCATACACGGGACATTCATGGATTTTGCTGGAACTGTCTGGTTGATGCATGATGATCATTATTGTATAAGAAGTGACTTGAACTCAGGGCTGGAATAGTACATGCAGCAGATGGAGTTCTGGTCAAGTCATGACCTTGAGCATTCCTATCCAAGTAAGCATTGGAAAGTAAGCATTTAATTGCCTGCTTTCAAGGAGCAATTCTGTGATTTGACTCAGTAGGTTCAAATTCACCTTGTTTGCTGGGAATTTAGAAGCAGCAGCAATCCCTGCCAATTTTTGCACAATTGTGGGGTGTGTGGGCTCAGGCATTCCAGGTCCACTTGGGCAAAAGGCCAATTTGGAAAGCAAGGGTTCAAGGACCCAGTGAGAGGTGCCTAGAAAAGCGGAATGAATCAGGGACCCCTAATGGCTGGGAAAGGGGTGTAGCCCAGTTAAATTAGAGGTTTTGGAGAGACGGTTAGATTTGAACCCAGACAAGGAGGCTGTTGCCTGGTATTTATAGCTGCAATTTTGCAGAGAAATATGAATCCTTGCCTGACCCCCCCCCCCCCCGGGTTCATGCTCAGGCTGCTAACCTGAGATTGGTTTTGGGAATGGAGGAGGTGGTGTTTAAGAAAATATGCAAGGAAGTGGCTGTGGAAAGGGTCACTGGCCCTACTGAGTGCCCACCTTTCCTCAAACCTGATGCCTAAGAACTGAAGATTCTGAGAAAGTATAGCTTGATTCACCACCTTGATTCATTTCTCAGAGGATTGTCGTCTGCCGATGGGAAGCATCCTTAAGTATGCTCTGTACACTACCCATCTTTTGATGAAACAGAGGCGATTTTGAGGGTTGTGGAGCAGATGCAGGTGGAATGCAATGCTGAGTCAGCATGTTGGTTACTACTGGTTCATGTGAATGACTTCAACTTGCTTCATTTCTCTTTGCTGCAATGGGCGCTAAGACATAGGACTGGGATACACACCACAGTCCATTGCCCAGATGTTTTTTCTGTTAATGAGTCCAGGTGCTTCAGAGCAGTGCATGCAGTTATTCGAGAAGCTTAATTCTTGGGATTGGCAGTGATCAGCTGAGATTGTCAGGAGATGACCTGCAGTTTGGAGCCAGAGTGGGAATACTCCCCCCCCAAAAAAAGGGGGGAATGTGTAACAACAGAGCAAAGCTGTCTCCTTCAAGAAAGGCGCCCACACAAAAAGGGGGGTGGAGTGCGGGAATAGCTAGCACCAGCTGCTGCAGTATGTTTTAATGTTCAGTAAAGTTGTGGCCCATTTATAATCCAAGTTCCTTGTCTTATGTCTTATTGGATATGCAGAGAAAACAATCAAGGATATAGGCTTAGCACTAAAGGTTATTAAAAAGTTGGTTTACATAAAATTATAAGTTTAAACTATTCCAACAAACATTCTATTAGCAATTAGCAACTCCAGTAACTTTGATCGGGCCTGCTGGAACGTCCCCCTCCCTGAGTAGACCTCCGGCCCGGCAGCAGCACGGCCGCCGGGGCTCAGGATCCGACGGGTGGCCCTGGGCCGCTGGCTGGATACTTTCACAGGATTGCTCTGTGTGTCTCAGTCAACAGGTGGGTAACGTGGCTATAAAGTCTTGGGTGTGGAAACATCTGAAACGGCCTCTTCCTCTTGGGTGGACTACTCAACTTCATGTTGGGTGAGAACCATTTCTGTCTCTTAGAAGAGGACTAAAGTTTGACTCTCAGCAAAATATTCAACACATTTTTGGCCTCCATGATTAAAATCCTAATAGAGAAGTTAAATTGGGAAGTCCAAGTACTGTATCTTTAAATATCTCAAAATGGCTTCAAAGCTTGCTCAGGCAATGCTAAGAAAGTGATGGGATTTACTTACCTTGGTTAAACTCATGTTGCATCAAAGGTCACTACTGCACTCTCAAGCTCATGAATCATTGGAGAGAAAACATATGTTATATAGCAACAGAATAACAAATATAATTCAAAGTATATGCTGCTATAATATCCTATTTATAATATTGATGTTTTATACATACTTCTCTGTATGCTTTCAATAAAATATTAAATAATGTTTATTGCCATATTGTCATGGCCATTGTAGCTGTGGCCTTTTTTTATTCATTTGCAAAAGCACCCTAAACTGAAATCTTTTGGGATCTACCATTCCCCTTCCAAGACAGAGCTGCCCAAGCTGCATTATTCTGGCAGGCCGAGAAATTACAGAATGCATAGTGGTGATAAATGGAACAATTCCCATTCAGTGAAGGCTGTACAAATGTCTAATTATGTTGAGCTCTCCAAAGTGACTTCTCTGTGTTAACAAGTGTTGGCAGCTGGTCCAGTCTAAAGTCTTAAGACTTCACTCTTGACACTTGTTTTGCTTCTAGTAATGAAGTGGGTAACAGTGAATTCTTCCATAAAAAGCAGAAGGGCTTTTTTCTTCTGATCAGCAATATCTATAGAGTTCCTGAAGCTTTTTTTCCCACCCCCTGCTGGGGCCGTTACTAAATGCTGAGTGATAGCCTTGCCACAGCAGTACTGTTCAACAGACCTTGAAATTAGCAAGGGGAACTATGGCTGTCTGACAGCTACTCCTATCATGGCCGCCAAGTTTGAACAAACAGCGGCAGCTATCTTGCTCACAGGAGAAATAAGGTTCATGGAAATATTAAAGAAACGTGAATGCCACTGCCGGCATGGCAACACTTTACAGTAATTGGCTTTTTGTGATTCATGCTGGTCTGATTCAGGGAACCGCAAATAGGAAGCTTAAAAGCATTAGTCTGGGAAATGGCTCTTCCCTTGTAAGAAATGGGAAAAGATCAGATGTTCATTGAAGTAAATTTTGTTTTAATTTACAAGTCGATTTCTTTCTTTAAAATCTATTTTCTGTAAAGTGTTCTGCTTCTGGCTGTTCTGTGAAATTCACGCTAAGAACATTCTTTGCCTCCTTACTGATATTTAAGAAGATATATTTTTCAGAATGTCAGATGTTTCCATTAACACACTAAATAAGCTGGACATGTCATCATTAATCATCAACTTTCCTTGCTTTGGTCTTTTCTTCAACTAAATGCAGATCTAGTCAAACAGAACCAAGACACTGACCACCATTGGTCATTTCTGACATGTCCATCCACTTTTGTGGTTGGAATAATTTAATGAAATTTGGCAGTCATATATACCCTTCCGAGAAGAAGAATACAAGAACAATGCCCTACAAATCTCCATGTTTAAGATCCAGATGGCTGGCAAGTCTGGTTTTGTGGTTTTGCTTTTAATTTTTTGTCAGCTCAATTTTTCAATGTTCCATCAATTTTTTGTTAACGGTGCCTCTCTGCCTACCAGAGAAACACCAATTGTCTCTGAGAAGGAAAAGAAGGAGAAGGGGAGTTGTGTTTTAACCAAATACGAGCTGCCTCGAGAGCCCCTTAGGAGGTGGAAAGACAACATACCAAATGCCCAGATAAATAAATACATAAAATTCTGTTACATAGCACACATTGCTCCTTGGCAGCACTGTGTCCTAGCACAGACATCCCCAACCTGTGGTACATGTACCCCTTGGGGTACACAGACCGCAGACCAGGGGTACGCAAGACGCTGTTCATTATCAGCTGCTGCGATCAGCAGCTGATAATGGGCAGCTGGTAATGGGTTTTTTTCCGGGTTGCTGCGCAGGCAGGTTCTCCCGCTCACGCCACAACCGAAAAGAAAAGGCTACAGCCATGCCTATGTCCCCAGTAGCTCCTCCTACCTGTTTTTGTGATAGCTGCCATCTTGGATCTCGTGAAATCTCGCAAGATCCAATATGGCGGCGCCCAATTCTCACGAGATATGGGTGCTGACATATTGGATCTTGCAAGATTTCTTGAGATCCAAGGTGGCGGTGCCCAGGAGAACAGGTAGGAGGAGCTACTGGGGACATCGACAGGGCTATAGCCTTTTTGCCGGGTTGCGGCGTGGGCGGGAAGACCCACCTGCACCGCAACCCAGAAAAAACCCCAAAGGAAATCGCGGAACAAAGGAAATCGCGGGTGGGCGATTTGGCAGGGCTGTAGCCTTTCCCTCCAGGTTGCGGCGTAAGCAGGAGAACCTGCCTGTGCCACAACCCTGAAAAAAAAAACACTTTAACAGGGGGTATGTGGGGGCAGCCAGTCCGGGGGTATGCAGGGCAACCAGAGGCCCACTTAGGGGGTGAGCAGGCCTCCAAAGGTTGGGAACCCCCTAGCAGCAATGATATTTCCTGTTCTTCTTTTGCTGGTAGAATGTTAGCTATTATCTGAATTTTAAGTACATTGTATCATCCAATAAAGCCATGGAGATTCACAGGTTGATGAGGCAGACAGGAGGTTATCAAGTGCAAACCTTACTTTCTGTTTCTGTTCCCGAAACAGGCAAATGAAGGCCTGAGAATATGTTCTCCTTTGGTGGTCACATAAGGAAATTTGGAATAATAATAAAAAAAAATTCACCAACATTTATTTTAAAGTTTGGTTTTTTTTTCTTTTTACAATCTAGTTTACATCTCTGGAACCCTTGAAACAAATACAAATACATACAAAGCATTGAATTAGTCCATCATTTACAATATAGTTGTGCCGAACATTGCCATCCCTATGCAGCTGCTTGTAGGGGTGGTAATTTTTAGATGTGTGCTTAGTGGCTACAATTATTAATTTCCTATATAATTACGGTCACCATGTGGTACACTTATAAACATGAGAATCTAGGCCTGGAGCAAATCAACCCGTCTTTGTACAAATGTCTACATTTGTGACATGTCTCATGGCCAGGCCACGAGCATACAGTCCCCCCCCCCCAGCCCCAACATGTAAACAAAATGTTGTTTTACTATGCTACGATTGCCTAAAATACCAGAAAACAAATTCCACTTTTCCAGAAGATTTTAATCCACTTAGACACCTCTGCTACATGGGCCATTCAGTTCAATATTTGGGATCTGGTGGAAGCTTGCAACACTCTCTGCTGTGTTTAGCAAAAACAAATGCGTCTCTCACTGCCTATTCATCCTTCAGTCCTTTTAATGTCTATATCTGTACTGAAAAATAAAAAAATGGGGGGGGGGGATTCAGCACTGCAGTGAAAAAAATCAGTGCTTCGGCACTCATCTGCATTTCCAGCCATGTTAACGGCTGGTGCTGTCTAGTCAATTCTCGGTAGATGTTTGCTGCCTATCAAGCAAAGTGGCATGAGAAACATGTGATTGATAGGCAGATAGTTGACTCAAGCAAGCAGCGGCATATCAAAATAGTTTATTTTCAAGGCATTAAAGACAGTGGCGTAGTTAGTCTTAAATCTACTGGGGGCTCAGGCCCCATCCTCAAATTGGCGCCCCTCCCTTCCCCGCTCTCTTTTCTTCCAATTTCAGCTAAATTGGGGGGCACCAAAATCACATTTTGTTTATTTATTTTCCCCCCTCAGCGCCGCTTTTCCAGCACTTTTAATGCAGCTGCTTCAAGCAACTCAGAAGAAGAGAAGGATTTCCGCAGCACATCCTTCTCTCTCTCAGTGCTCGGACAACTCGGAAGAGCCTGAGGAGGCGAGCGCCTGCCTGCAGCCACAGGGCAGCCAGCCGCAGCCTTTTTCCTCTCCTCCCTTCATCCATTCCGGAACTCAGAAGCTAAGGGAGAGCGCGCTTCTTTCGGCACGCTGCAGCTGGAGAAATACAATGTCTCTTAAAAGGGTAATGTCTCTTTACCCTTTTAAGAGGCAGCAAGCCGGCCCGGCGAAGGGTTTCCCTTTTAAGAGGCAGTGCCCTTAAGAAACATTGTACTTCTCCAGCCAAAACAGGCGTGAGAGAGCTAGCAGAAATAAAAAAAAAATCCCGGACGTTTTGCGCGGCGGCAGAGGCATCACTGTTGCGTGGCCAGGCGGGCGGGGCCCCCCAGGTGACATACGCACACGCACGCAGAAAGGTGACGCGCGCACGCGCACGCGTCGCCTCCCCTGAGCGCCTCGCCAGGCCGGGAGCCAACTCCGGGGACGTCTTCCCCGGCCGACTGCCCGGGGCCTTCTGAGGAAGGCCCACTGTGTGAACGTTATTTATAACATCTTTTGCGCATGCGCAGACCGTTCCTGAGGGAAAAGGGCTGCCCTTTTCCCTCAGGAACGGTCTGCGCATGCGCAAAAGACGTTATAAATAACGTTCGCGCAGTGGGCCTTCCTCAGAAGGCCCCGGGCAGCAGGCCGGGGAAGACGTCCCTGAGCCGGCTCCAACGATTAAAGGGGCAGCGGCCCATCGGGCGCCCGGGGCAGCGGCCCGTCGGGCACCCGGGGCAGTGGCCCGTCGGGTCACCCCCCCAAATTGGGCACCCTAGGGACGCCACTGCGCGGCGGCGCCCCTGCCCCCTGAGCTGCCGCCTGGGGCCCAGGAGCACCTGGGGCCCAGAGCCACAGGGCCCCCTATCAAACAACGCCACTGATTAAAGATACAGCCCAGTATTCACAAGACTGGATACTACTAGATGGACCTTTTTTTAAGGCTACCTCTGCTAATGTCTCTTTGCATTTCATTCATTATAACAACTTCCTATAGATTTTTTTAAATGAAGGTTAAGTTGACAGACCTACAAAGTCTGACTGTATTTTAAATTAGGGTTTTCTCTCTTTTAAAAAAGTGTTTGAATCATATAAATAAAATGTCATAAACATCTCCTCCATTCGTTGTTATTCCACGTCATTTGTCTTTAACAGTGTGCTCAAATCCCTGGCTTACATAATTTCACGGCTAATATCCAGAAGCTTTTCTTCAAAGCCCTACATCTCACAGCATCATAAAATTGGAAAGAAACCAATGAAATCTCTAAGCCAACCCCTTTTCTAACTGGTGAGACAAAACTGTTTCATCCTGATAGGATATTGGCTCACAACCCATCCAAGCCAGGGTCTTGCCGCTTTTCTTCTTCATTACTGTTATGGAGACCTCAACATCACAGGCACAGGGAAGAGTAAATAACTCACTGCATTTGTTCTTTTTATTTTGGAAACCAGCCAGAAAAGGTTTGACCATCCCTTAGAAGCTTACAGATTACTGCACAATTCTCCTTCAAATCTTCAGCTCCAATGAATGTCAGCACAAAGGCACAACTGGTACCCTTGCACTGGCTTTGGATCCTTTTTATGTCAGAAACAAGAATAAACCTCTCCTTAATGGTGTTTCCAAACTTCGTGATCCTCTAGGCTGCTAAAGATTTAGTTGTTGGTGCTGAATAAAGTTACAGCGCAACTGTACAGCTCCATCTTCAGAATCGTCCAGGGAGTCCCGGACAATTCCGAAGGGCTCCCAGGTGTTGTGCGCCTGCACAAGGCTCGCGCAGGCACACAAGCCAGTATTCAGTTCCGGCTGACCAAGGATGATGAAGCTGGCTGGCCAGGAAAGGCCGGGACAGTTCCGGTTTCCGGGGCCTGCTGGGACACAGGAGCCAGCCAGGACGGCGACTGGGATGGACCTCGGAAACCAGGTCTGTCCCGGCCAATCCAGGATGGATGGTAAGCTAGGATGCAGCGACTGGCCACCGCATCTTAGGCAGGATCAGGCTACCCATTCAGTCCTAACTCCAAAGCCACGTGCTTCCTGTCCCAAAAAAGGACAAAAGTATCACAGTGATCAGGTAGATTTAAAAATGAATTCCATGCTCTTTTGATATGTGCTAGGTTTTGTGTATCCATTTTTCCACAGACCACTTGATTTGAAATGATTACATATGCTGTGCTCTTGTCTGCAAAAGAGTAATGCTTTCCACTTAAAATGTAGTTTCTCAGGTTCATTAAAGTATGCTTGAGGGTTGCTTTCTCCACTACTTACATGAGCTGATTTGCTTTGTGTTATCCTTTCTTCTTTTTCTTCTTCTTCTTCTTCTTCTTCTTCTTCTTCTTCTTCTTCTTCTTCTTCTATGTACTGGGACGGCTCAAATTATACAGCAAGACTACTGCAATGATCATAGCTAGCAATTCCTGTTCAGCAGGATTTTGGGCGCAATCCAAACCTACTTAGGCCGCCGTTGTAACCAGTGGCCCAGCGAAAACGGGAGGTTCCAGAACGGAAAGGGGATTCAAATCCCCTTTGTATTCCCCTTTTGGAGTGGATTTGAATCCCCTTTCCGTTCTGGCGCCTCCCGTTCTCGCTGCACCGCTGGGTTACAACGGTGGCCTAAGTAGGTTTGGATTGCGCCCACAGTCTTCTTTTACTAACACCTTCCATGACACTTCACAGCAGGCTTTTGAACCTTGACTTAGGGCCCTATCCTGCCTAAATATAGGCCGATGGAGCATGAGCTCCGCCAGCCTAAGGTGTCGCAAAAATGCCATAAGTCACTTTTGCGCCTCCTCTAGTATAAGCAGCGCCAGCGCAGAGGCCGACACTGCTCACACTGTTGTCGCCCAGGACCTATGCCGGCCCACCCAGGTGACACTGAGGAAAGCCTACAAAATTCTTTTATGCAACCAGAAAATATCTATTTTTATATATGCAGTTTGGAGCCACACCATTTACTACTGAATCAAAAAGGCATGTTTGCTGGGGGGGGGGGGGAAGAGACAGAGACATAATCCTCCAGAAATTAATGTTCAAAAGCAACTGGGTATGAATTCTGAGGAACAATTCTCTTGGATACAATGAAGCACACACAACCCAACACTTAGCCAAACCCATTAAACTTTAATACTATCATCCATTACAAGAAGAACAGAGGACAAGATAGCCTTGCTGAACTCTCTTTGGGCAAAAAGAGATGCTTTTTATGCTGCATTAGGGCATTTGGAATTTTCCAAGCTATTAACAACGACTCTAGAGGTGGTGTTACTGGAACATTACAGGAGTAAAACAAATGAAAATGTTTACAGTCAATTGTCAACAAAGCTCGTTCTTACAAGAGTCAGATACCTCTTCTCTCTAATCCACATGTCAAAGCGAGTCATGGGGGTTACATTTCTTCAGAGAAAAACTGCAGGCCTGGCTGAAGCGGAAGTGTCGGACAGAGGTGTTGCTCCGGTGGGGGCCGCCCCGTCCTAGTCCTGTTTACAAGCCAGTAGGAAGCAGACCCGCCCCCTCACGGTTGGAGCCATTCTGTTCTGAGAAGGCAGCAGGCAGCCTCCATGATGTGGAGGCCTCCTGGGCATTGCGATCCCCGCATGAGTTGGGATCGGGAAAAACCAATTTTCTACCAGTGGTGCGCTTTTGCACCACCGGTAACAAATAGAATAGAAAGTCATTTTGATGTCACCCCTCCTTGGGGTCACACCCGGAGCAATCTGCCCCCCTCTACCTCCCCATGATGCCCCTGACCTGAACTGAGAAGAAAAATCAAGCTCAGCGGGAAGCAAACTGAGAAATTTGTGTGGGAGCAAAAGCATCTTGTTGCAGATAGATAATAAATATGGGAGGGGATGATGATGGAGAGGTAGGAGAAGGGAAGGGGTGGATGGATGGAATAAGGTGAAAAGGTATTCTTGGCTCATGTGCCTGAAGGAGTGGATACTTTTTGTACCTTGAGTGTCCTCTGGAGACACAGAGGGTGGAAGTAAATGGAACTTGTTTTACATAAACATTGATAGGATTGCAGATATAACTTTTATACTTGAGATATTATCCAAGTGTTCCATTTTTATACATTTGTTTTAAACCATTGCAACAATCCTCTCCAAGAGTTCCAGATGAAATATACAGTTCATTTAATGAGGTAGCTCAAGAATTCCCAGTGGGAAATAGGTGCTATTTCCGTCATTTTCACTCAGGGAATGGTCTCTGAGGGTTCTCTCCCAGGTGGCAATGATGCAAAAAATGTCAGTTTTCTGCCAAGGATTCTGGAATTGGTGGTAAAGAAGTTACTAGCGGTCCTGTATGTATCGGCTGCCGCCTGGGTTGTTATCTCAAGTCTTTGTGAAAAGGCCTATATTTTTCTTTATTTTGTTCTTGCTGTTGGAATACGGGTGCAACACTACCTGCAGGACTCTAGGGGGCAGTGTATTGTCCAGATGCTTGAGACCCCTTACCTGTCCTCTGTGGTCCCTGAAAAAGTTGTGTCCCTTGTTCAACTTCCTCCCTTTCTCCCTCTTCTCTTCTTGACCACCGAAGCCCCAATATCAAGGCTGAAGAGCATGCCCCTTTCCATCCATGCAAAGAGAACAACTATAGGATTCTACATAAGAGGAGCCCTGCTGGATCAGGCCAAAGGCCCATCTAGTCCAACTTCCTGTATCTCACAGTGGCCCCACCAGATGCTTCAGGGAGCACACAAGATACCTGTATCCTGTTGCCACTCCCTTGCACCTGGCACAGAGAAAACCTACTTCTAAAACCAGGAGGTTGCTTATGGCTTGTAACCTGTGATGGACTTTTCCTCCATGAATCTATCCAAACACCTTTAAAGGCATCTAGGCCAGGTGCCGTCACCACATCCTATGGCAAGGAGTTCCACAGATGAATTACACATTGGATGAAGAAATACTTTCTTTTGTCTGTTCTAACTCTCCCTCCACTCAATTTTAGTGCATGTCCCCTGGTTCTGGTGTTGTGCGAGAGGGAGAAGAATTTCCCTCTATCCATTCTATCCATCCCCTGCATAATTTTATATGTCTCAATCATGTCTCCCCTCAGGTGCCTCTTTTATAAACTGAAGGAGTCCTAAATGTTGTAGCCTTTATTCATAACGGAGCTGCTCCAGCCCACTAATCATTTTGGTCACTCTTTTCTGCACCTTTTCCAATTCAACTATATCCTTTTTGAGGTGTGGTGACCAGAACTGTACACAATACTCTAGATGTGGCCTTACCATCAATATGTACAACGGCATAATAATATCGACCGTTTTATTCTCAATTCCTTTTTTAATGATCCCGAGCATGGAATTGGCCTTCTTCACAGCTGCAGCACACTGGGTCGACACATTCATTGAGCTTTTCACCTCTTGCCATTGCGAAAATAGCCCATTGACACCCACTCACGGTTTCCTGGTCTTCAACCAATTCCTAATCCAAAAGATTAGGAACTGCTCTCTTATTCCCTGACTGTGGAGTTTTCTCAGGATCCTTTGGTGAAGGACCATGTTAAATGACTTCTGAAAATCCAGATATATAATATCCACGAGTTCTCTCACATTCACCTGCCTGTTGACCTTTTCAAAGAATTCTAAAAGGTTCGTGAGGGAAGACTTTCTCTTTCAGAAGCCATGCTGACTCTTCCTCAGCAAAGCCTGTTCTTCTATATGTTTTAAGATTTTATCCTTGATGAGGCTTTCCACCATCTTACCTGGAACAGATGTTAGACTGTAGTTTCCCGGGTACCCTCTCTTTCCTTTTAAAGATTGGTGTGACATTAGCTATCCTCTGATCTTCTGGCACAGTGGCTGTTTTAAGGGACAAGTTGCATATTTTGTTCAAGAGGTCAGCAACTTCATTCTTGAGTTCCTTCAGAACTCTTGGGTGGATGCCATCCAGGCCTGGTGATTTATTGATCTTTAATTTGTCAATTAGGTCTGAAATGTCTTCTCTTTTAATTAACCTCTGTTTCACTTAATCCTTTAGTCAGGGAAGGCCGTTCAAGCAGCGCTATCTGCCCAAGGTCTTCTGCCGTGAAGAGAGATGCAAAGAACTCATTTAATTTTGCTGCAATCTCAAAGTCCCCTTTTATCACCCCTTTCTCTCCCTCACCGTTTTGTTTCTTAAGCTGAATATGCCACTGATACCTCAGAAAATGCATACAATTGTGAGACTGTATTTCTTTTCTGGAAATCTTAAGTGCCTCTGCTCCTCTCTCTCTCTCTCTCTCTCTCTCTCTCTCTCTCTCTCTCTCTCTCTCTCTCTCTCTCTCTCTGTGTGTGTGTGTGTGTGTGTGTGTGTGTGTGTGTGTGTGTGTGTTTAGCAACAAACTGGCTGGGTGGTAGAATTTACCATAGGAAAAGGTTTCTTCTTCTGATTGCCAGAAACCCCTTTTCTAACACTTTCAAACAGGGGTGTTTGCTTTCTCAAGCCCCCTGCGTGACTGTTTGCAGTATCTCCACTTTGGACATGTCCTACAAAGGTGAAACTTTGCACATTTTTTACGACAAGATTTACAGTGATAACATTCATCAGTTGAACAGCTTTTCTATTGTTGCCAGTTAGCCAGGGGAAAGGAAGTGCACGTCCTTGGCGGACAAGAACTTCAGGACCCCGATTCACCTTCTATCACTTTCAGGCTGTTCTACTGCAGCGTCCTCCTCCTGAGGTTGACTGCAAATCCACATGGAGATAACAACTCATCCATCATGAAGCAACTGATTCCTTAAATGGGTCAGCCCAAACAGAGCAATTTACTTGGCTACCAGATAGCATCTCCATTCCAACAAAGACTGTCTATGACATATAGTTATATAATAATCAGATTAAAAGTTCGAGGTGATGTTCTTTACCTGATATCTTGAAATATCTGCTACCGTGCAAGAATACAGGATGACTGTAAACATTCTACATATTGGAAGCACAAATGGGGACCTTTAGAATATCTTGTTGTCCTTGATGACAATGAAATAATTGTGATTGAGGGGCTAATCCCACTGTCAGTGTCCACTGCTCTTTAAGAACCATACAAGGAAATATGGCATTTAAAATGGTCAAGGATGCAAAGTCTTTGTAATTTCAGGATGGCTTGATGCTACTCTGTTAGCTGGCAAAGCACCTGAAAGCTGGTGTACCAGCACATGGATCTAATTTCTATTGTAACATTACAGATGATGTACTGTATTTGTAGACTTACTTTCTCAAACAACTTGCCTGTTAATAGACTCCCACGTAGCAATATACTTCACTTTTGTACTACTTCCATGGTTACCTCAGTGAGACAGCAAAACTACTACAGGTCCTTATGACTTTATCTCCAGCTCGAGAATAAAAATACAAGCTATTCTGTATTTCTTTACATGCACTAAGGAAATATAGGTGGAGTTGCATTTGAAGAGGCAGAACAGTAATTCCCCCCCCCCCCCCGAGTTTTGTCAAAAAGGACAGAGCCATTCACAGTCTCTTTCAAATATTCCAGGGGGAATGGCAATGAACTGCAGCTTGATCTTCCATGCTAAACTATGGTAGTTGAATCTGAACCATACCGCAGTATCAGCACACCCACAACACATCAGAGGAGTCGTTACAGTGGGGGCAGTTGGCCCCAAGCGGTGTGTCGTGGGGGGGGTTACCTCGCTCCGGATCTGGTGCTAGATCCCATGCTGGCTCCTCTTCAACAGCTGCAAGTTTTGGCCCTCCCGCCCCCCCAGGCACCGGGGGTGTTTCCGTGCTGCTGCGGCGCGCAAGGATGATGCCACGCGCCCCAGGCGCAGGGTGTATTGCGTCCCATAGGGGGTGTCGCGGCGGCGGCCCCCTCCCACGGGGGGATGGTGTAGGGTTGCTACTGCAACACATCCAACAGTAAAGTGACGGGGCACAGTCGGACAATGGGAGGTGGGTTCAGATCCGGGATTTCAGGGTTGAAAGTTGAACCCAGATACTTCCAGAATTGAGGCTACCGCTCCCTAGTTAATTTGAGGAGGGGCACTGAAGAGGGCTCCAGATTAGAATTCAGGATTGAGGCCCCAAATACTATTGTGATCAGGCACAACAGAACAATGGGGAACATAAGATGTTTCCTGAAGCATGTGCTGCATTGTTTAGACGCTCGATGCTGCAGTGCATAGCTGAGGAAGCATCTTGGGCCTATAGGACTTGTTAGGATACTTCCCTTTACCATGTTTACTGCATCCTGATATGCAAAGAAAAAGGGGGTGATGGGATAAGTCACATTGTGGTAATAATACAATAACATTATTTCTGAAGCACATAAAAAGGACCATATATAAATATAACATTATGTTATGTTTACACAGACCCTACCAAAATCCTACAGTCTAAACAGACATACATACACTATAAGGAAAAGCATGGAAACGAGGGTAAGGAAAGACAATAGAGAAAGCGCACTGTTAAAGTCTTGAGTTGTCATACTGTGACCAATCTGCACTGAATCCAATTTGGAGCCCAGTACTTTGCCAAATGTTGGAAGGCCATTGAACTTAATAATGCTTCCTTGTTTTGTGAATTCATTCCACTGCAAGCTGGGTGTGTGTATGTCATTCTCAAGGGGCAGGGAGTCTGGCTCAGATGGTTGTGCAGCCGCCTCATATATCTGAAGACCTGAGGTCTGCAGTTCGAGACACCCGGAAGTATCCATGAGCTGTCGAGAGCTGTCGACATGCTGCTGACGAGCTGCAGAGCCTTGGTGAGAGATAATTCTGCAGCAGGCATGCTGAGTGGCAGATAGTGTTGCCGTCAAGGTGAAGCATGGGAGGCGAATGCCAGAGAGAGGCCAGATCGTGAAGGAAACCAGCTAGAATGAAGCGTTCTATGCAAGATTAGAACATTTGTAATTATGTAAAATACGCTTTGGTTTAGAAAGCCTGCGTATGTAAACTGACTTGAATTAAAGTCGGAGGAGAAATCCGATGACCAAGAAAGGCAGTATATAAATACTGGTGGTGGTATTATTATTATTATTATTATTATTATTATTATTATTATTATTATTATTATTATTCTCCACCCATCACTTGTAATCTGTTTGTATGAATATATCGAACATGGTATGTTTGGCCATTTTCTCCCTCTCTCTATGACTGAGAAAAATGTGACATGATTAATCACCAAAGGTCTGAAAAGCATAAACGTTAAGTAGATCTTCTAGATCGATCATCTTACAACTGAGGTCCTTTTCTGAAGTCATTGCACCCCATAAACAACGCAAAGGATACCAGCATTAACAAATGAATATGACTTAGGTTGCTATTGTGTGGTTGGTCCGCATAGTGTAACTGCAGTGCACTGTACATGCTTTTCCCCTGATTTCTTTTGAAATTGCTCTTTGAAGTTCTGCTGGAAGTGACACATTTCATCTTGTTATGCTCCCCTTGATGTAATGTGACTGGCTCCAATTGAGTGTGAAGCAGGCTTTGGTATACATGTGTTGCTGAATCTATTATTAGCCAGAGGCCTACTAGGTAACTTATGTTTACTGCTCCCTACACCTTTCTGCATGTATGCCCTTTCTTGGACATAGAACAATAACACCTTTAGTATTTGTTTAGTGCATTTACTGTTTAGTGTGCTACAAATCTGCTCGATATCAGGATATATTTGATTAAAACGTTTTAAAAATAATGCCATAAAATATAGGACAGAATCAGGACTGGCCAGTGAGATTGGCTCTGGATACAATCCCAGTTGCGTTGCTAGGAGGGTCACGTGGGGGGGGGCGATGATGTGTTTCGCTTTTTTAAAAAAGCAGTTCTTACTTTTTTTTTCTTTTTACAGTGTTGGAAAGGCGGAACCCGCAGGTCTGGGATCCACGGTGAGTCAAATCCGCAGTTCCCGGATCCGCGGATAGAAAGGGTCCACTGTACTTAATTCTCTCCTATGGAAATCAACGGGACTTAAAGGTGCTATGTTTGGCTTGGTGCCCATGATTTTTCATTTCTCTTCATAAATTTATTGTGAGACTGAAATGCAGTAGAAGAAAGGGGACAAGGGAACTCCCCCCCCCTAAAAAAAAACCCCAAATCAATATATTTTTTCTGTATTCTCTCATTTTGAATATCGTTTCGGTTCAGCACAGTTCAGGAAATAATGCATTACCGCCACTATTAAAATTTAAAACAATCTCTATTGTTTTACCACATTTAGGTCAACTCTTTAGAGGTTTGAATACCATAGGTCTTCAGTATTTGATCTGCACAAGAAAATAAAAGGTAAAAGGATGTGCCTGAATTTTCTTACTGCACAGGAAATAAAGAGCAAAAACCGGTATTGTATTTGGGAAACAAAAAAACCCTGCTCTTCCAGGTTACTATAAAGTGGAGAAGTGTCCATACTGGCCTTCACAGAGGTTATACAGAACACAGAGTCAAATGAGATACACCAACGCCCGGAACTGAGAGAGTGTGAAAGACCAACATGTTGATACTTGATGTGAACCTTATTATATCAAGGGAAGTTGATGTATCACCTCCAGAGGATGGTATTAATTGCACTGTCATCCAATAACCTCTTCTACATTTGCATAGAGCAAGCAGAAATAAAGGTTATCTCTGAGATGTCTGTGCAGTTTTGTCCTTCAGCAGCATCTCCTTGATCCATTTTCTTTCTTAGTTCTATACAACAGGCAACTTGTGAAAGGAAAATTACTAGTTGGGTTTACAACCACATGTGCCTGACGAGATCAATATCTCAATTCATTATTAGAATGTTGTGCTTGGAATTATGGAGTCAGCTCGCCTTTCTCCTATGTACGTGAATGTGTTCTGAATTCAGTATAACCTGAATTCAGCATAACCTTAGCGCCAGTTTGGGCAATCAGCTACTATGTTATACGTGCACATATACACGTATAACACTTCCCACCACTTCCATGTTTTCCAGCGGGCAGCGCAATCCTCCATAACTTTGGAGCGGCGGTGTGTGTGCTCCGCTGCTCCAAAGGGTCGCAAACATGCCAGAAAGCACGTTTGTGATGACTCTAGAGTAAGGGCTGCCAGTGTGGAGGCCAGCAGCCCTCACTCCGCTGCACTCAGGTTCTGGCACCCACCAACAGAGGTATGTCCTGCACCAGTGCAGGGCAGGGGGGAGGGCGAGCAGGGTTGTGGGGTGAGGGGGGCATTGGCCGAACTGGCTGGGTGGGGGCATGGATATCGGCAGTGTGCTCCGCCGATATCCTTGGCCTGTTCCCGGGTCTGGCCGGCCTTATTCCTCAACTTCGGATGTACATCAGCTTCAGAGCTGGCATACATCTGAGGAGGCCCATAGGACCCTGGCCAGCTTGCACCTGGGGAAGGGGATGAGGTAGGAGCAGCCAGCCAATGTCAGCCCAGGAATGGCATAGGATACAGCGGCCGCCCGTTAGGCCAGCTGTGTATCCTTACGCAGGATTGCACCGTAAGAGATGGGGTCAAGGTAATTGTTCCAGCGGGTGGCGCAGCGGGTTAAACCGCTGAACCATAAGCTGTTGATCGTAAGGTTGGCAGTTCGATTCCCGCGACGGGGTGAGCGCTCGTTGCTTGGCCAGCTCCTGCCAACCTAGAAGTTCCAAAGCATGTCAATGCGAGTAGATAAATAGGTACCGCTTGCGGGAAGGTAAACAGCGCTCCGTGTTCCAGCTGCATGCTACGCGCTGCGGCAAGGAGAGTCATGCCGGCCACATGACCACGGAGGCGTCTTCGGACAACGCTGGCTCTTCGGCTTTGAAATGGAGATGAGCACCACACCCTAGAGTCGGACACGACTGGACTTAATTGTCAGGGGTCACCTTTACCTTTTTAATGCACCAGTGGAAAGAAATGAACTGTCCTAATAACCGCTTTAGGAGTTCAGTCTGACTTACCACACATGAGGATGGAAGCCAGAATATCTGAGGAATCAAGAAAGTTGAGCAGAGAAAGCAGGGCACCTGCACCTTTATTTAGAGGCCACATTAAATCATTCTTGGCAATTGGAAAGCTCTGAAGACAACAGCAAACTGACCCATTTTCACACTGTGAGCTCTGCCTGCTCAGAATCCTCAGCCCATTGGTGAAATTGTGTCTCAGGTACTATGCACTCATAGGACCTAAGGACTCCACAGTGTGTGAACTTCTTTCTTTGGTTAGCTTGCCTTAGACCACATATTGTCATACATACACCACTATATTAATCAGTCTTCAGAAGTGTCCTGAACTTCTTTTTCTGTGAATGTATTCATCTTTGGAGAAAGGATACTTTGAAACGTGTGTGTGTGTGTGTGTGTGTGTGTGTGTGTGTGTGTGTGCGCGCACGCGCGCGCATGCGTGTACACACACAACTGCATGTAGGTATTATATATTATGTAAGTATATTAGACTAGCGTGATGCCTGTGCATCGCTACGGGATATAAGTACTTTATATGATCCATTTTGACTCCAATAAACTTTCCTTTGATTGCAATGAACCATTTGAATGTAGCACAACTACCCCATATCAGGCAACACCCTGCAATTATGAAACTTCATGGTTCCATCGAATGATAGTTGTCCCCCTTGCTGTCGTAGGACATGATGGAGAACTCCCAGTTGTCCACCACGTGCCTCACAATTAGCTCATGCACCTCCCTAGCCATTAGGTGAGTGTCATACATGAGATAGGAAAGGGACCAAAACAGGCAGACTCCATCTCCTGTGATGGGGACAATTGTGTGAGGCACCATCTCCCCATTAACATTAAGAAACTCAATGGCCATACCAACTTAAAAAGCAATAGAGTGACAGCGCAATACACACTAACTTTAGACCAGCAAAGCATGCGCTCCGCCATTCTAACCTGTCGCAAACATACTGTAAAGCACGTTTGCAATGACTCTAGAGTAAGAGCCACTGGCACGGAGGCTGACAGCCCTCACTCCACTGCCGAAACAACCCAGCTGCTGCTGGAGAACGTAAGTCTCCCACTGGCGGGTGCGAGGGCGGACCGGGTGGCGAGGGAGGGTGGTGGTTTGCCGAGCCGGCCCGGGAGGGAGTGGGGATGTTGGCCGCCACCTCCCTGTCCCATTTCCGGGCTCGGCGGCAGACATTTCACCCGTGCCATTTTGACATTGCTCAGTGCAAGGTGAACGTTTAAATGAGGAAGACTATTGCTCACCCTGATATTGTTTATACTTTGTTGGGGTCAAGCACTAGGCTAAGCCCTCTGTGTGGCATGTTGCATGCAGGATGGGTAGGTAGAGATGCATTCTGAGGCAGCAAGGTCAAGGGGTGAGACGGGACCGCTCAGACGATACATACCCGTGTCGGAATTTAAAAAAATCCCTTAGTGGGTGCTTGCGTCACGGAAGGAACATGCTCCCCAAATTTCACGTGTCAAGGCCCGGGGCTTTGGGCGGGGCAGTGATGAGTCAGTGAGTCAGGACTTGTTCTTTTATATATATATAGATATGTTACAGAATATGTTACAGGAGGAAATGTCAGAAAAACAAAGTTTTTACTGCCACCAAACAAGTTATAGAAACAGGAACAGATGTATCTGTCAGTGAAGGTGTCCAAAGAGATTCTGTCTTAGAAAGATATGAGATAACTCTTTCGGTCCAAGACCTTCCTAGAGTCTATATGGGCTGAGGTTGCACAACACCTTGTGAAATGATACTATCAGTGGGAAGGAATGTGTATCCTTAAAGGCTTTAGATAACTTCAAGGAGAAAAATGTGAGGTGTTGAGAGAAGTCAACTTGCAGTGACTGTGGGAATTACTGTATAATCTAATCATTCATTGTTACTTTAAACAAATCTACATTATGCTAAAGAGGAAAGGGTTTGCTGGAATCCCTGTGCTAAACAGATCTCAATCTGACTCCTCACATTTCCAAACTATTCACACGCCATCACCTCTGTACTGAGAAGATACAAAATGTCATATAACACTAAAAGAAGAAATGCATTGAGAGATATCCCAATACTCTACGTAGGGATAGTTCAGTTCTGTCTGGGTTTTGGAGTTCTGAATAGCCAAAGTGGAACCAGTACAGTAGGAATTGTCCACTCTGCTGTTACTGTTACAGAAATATATTTTCTGATTTTGTACAGATTTTAGCTCAGTATATGCACAATATGTTGCAGCTTTTTTTCCCTTCATGTCTTCCCCTTCCCTCTACATTAAAGGTAAAGCCCTGCTCGAAAGCCATTTGTGTCCGACTCTAGGGTGTAGTGCTCATCTCTGTTTCTAAGGCCGAAGAGTCAGTGCTTGGTCGAAGATGCTTCCGTGGTCATGTGGCTGGTATGACTAATGGAGCGCTGTTACCTTCCCACCACAGCGGTACCTATTTATCTACTTGCAATTTCTTGCTTTCAATCTTCTAGGTTGGCAGGAGCTGGGACAGGAGACAGAAGCTCACTCCATCATGCGGCACTCGGGTCTTGAACTGCTGTCCTACCGACCTTCCAATCTGCAGTTCAGCGTCTTAACCACTAAGCCACCGTGGCCCCTTCCCTCTGCATTACCTCCTCTATATTACCTACATTACTTCCAGGTAAGCTTCCCACTCACTAATGGGTCTCCTTGGACCTGTGTCACCTCTTGAGCTGGCACAAGTCCAAGGAGAGAAAGGGGGTGTGCCAGGAGGTGAAGGAGATAGCATAATGGCTCAGATTGTGCGTACCAGTACACAACCCTCCCACCTCTATAATGCCCCACCTTCCCCCTGTACTGCCCCATTCTGCCCTCCCCACACTGTTTCACCCTCCCCTGCAGCTGCCCCCACGACTACCTTACCTGGTCAGGCATGCATGGCAGGGACCGTCAACAGAGCTGCAGTGCTGCTACTTGTTGCGCCTGCAAAATTGCCACTGACGGAATGCTGCGTACTTCATTGGCAGCCATTTTACAACAGCGGAATTGTCTTCTGCTGTCATAAGAGGTTCTGTGCCAGGATTGGGCTGATAGGGTTTAAATAGTGGTCGACAACAGCATCTTGAATTAGTCACAGAAGCAAATTGGAAATGAGTGCAGATAGATCAACAATTGGCACAATTTGTTCTCTCCTGGCCAACCTTGAAAGGTGTTGGGTGGCTGCATTCTGCTCTAGATGAAACGTACAGTTTGGCCCATGCAGAAGAGGATAAACCACTGCCACAGCTGTTCAGAACGTTTCTGGCAAAAGGGGTACAGAGCCATGGGGCAATGGCAGCAACGTTTATCTGGAGGTGTCTATGTGAGGCACCCCTCCTTTGTGCCTAGAACAGTGTAACAGTAATTTCCCCAGTGCTAGGGAGTCTGGGAAACATAGTTCTCCACTTCTCTTGGACACCTGATTCCCACGAGAGAACTATAGGGAACTATATTTCCCATGGCCTATTTTGCATGCTGCTGCTGCACTGTTTTTGACACAAAGGAAGGCAGAACTTTCACAGAAATTTCCAGACAAACCTTAAGTGCCCCAATGCCGCTATCCTGTCACTCTCACCACTGGATAAGTTGGGAGAAGTAAAGAGACGAGCATTTTTTTAAAAAAAAACAACAACACTGCTTTGTGATGATGCAGCATCCTGAACATAATGGTAATTAAAGTGATCATCACACGGAGATAACTTCTTGTTCTGGTAAAATCAAGGTACACTTCTGGTACACTACAAGGAGGCAACTTCTGAAAGTACAGGGGGCCCCTGGTATCCGCTGCGGATTGGTTCCTGCCCCTCCCATGGATACCTGGAACCCATGGATAAGAGCGAACACCATCTTCTACAGCCCCCCGCACCCACTTTAACTAATTGTTGCGCAAATGGCTTGAAACGGGCTCTGTAGAGCCAAGTTTCGCAGCCCGCCCCCCCCCCCCGCACGCTCCCCTGGTGATTCTTTTACCTTAAAATGGTGTAATGGTGTTTGTGTCTTGCTTTCAACGAAGGCTATAAGTAGCATGCTGCTGCTTTTAGCAAAGAAAGAAGTAAGCTCAGCTGAAGGCCAGGAAACAGAAACTGAAACTGCTTCCTGGTCTTTGGCTGACCCTGTGTCTGTGCTATGAAGCAGCAGCTGCATGCTACTTACAGCCTTTGTTGAAAGCAAGACATGGACACAATTTTAAGGTAAAAGAATCGCCAGGGGAGCAGGGAGGGAGGGGGTTCCTGCCATCTATGGATAAGTGAATCCGTGGATACCGGATCCGTGGATAGCGGGGCCCCCTGTACACTTTAGTTTTCATTTTAAACAAAGCAAAAATAAATAAGTAAAAAAAGGATGTGAAATGAAACTAAAACAAATTAAGAAATGAAAAATTAAACAAATGAGAACCAAAAAATAAAAATTGAAAATAAAAAATTGTTTTCTTGCACAAACATCCTGCCTGCAAAATCTTTGAATGATCTACTACACTGTCCTTACTTTCTTCTAGTCAGCTTTTGCTGGGACACTGAGTGGAGTTTTCGGTCCTCACAGAAGCACACTCAGCAGTGACTCACACAGAGGGGAGTCTTGGCACTCTAGAAGTTAAACAATTTAAGTATAAGCATTTAGTTGACCTCAGCTTTAAATCAGAACAAAAAATAAACGAAATATTTTTCATAACAGAAATATGGGAAACACTTTGTAGAGAGTTCAGCAATTAAACTACAACTATTTTCTCTGATAATTTGAAGCAAAGGAAGCCTTGGATAGCTCACTAGCAATGGCTGCATACTGCAATCTTGGACTCCACCAGGTAGGGAAATGTCCTCACTAGTTGCAGCGAGGGGAAACACATTTTCCCATCAGTAAGATATTACAGTGTGACTGGTGGGAAACTGATAAACTATCCCTAAAGCAGAAGCATGTCTTTGAAGGAAAAAGCCTGAATCTCACACACACGTGCACATGTGCGCACGCATGCATGCGCGCACACACACAACCAAATGAGCTACAACGTTGTTTTTGTCATACTGTATAAACGGATTATCTTGAAAAATCTTGCAAGCCTGTGGTGAACAGATTGACTCCGAACAGATAATAGCTTGCCATAAGCAGAGCAAGAATGACCAACGTCAATTCCACCAGAGGCTCCTGAAAGACAAGTAATATGCTGGAAAACACAGCTGGATCATCCAAGCCAGCAAGCTGTGACACATTCATAGGGGGAGAAGAAAACATTGATTACTATTTGTTTTCTTTCAAAACCTCCATTTTATTTCATAACAACTAATAAGCCCCAATAAAGTGCACATTTAATTTGATCACTTTTTTTGTCTTTCATTTTATTATATTTTCAAATAAAAAGGCTATATTGATTGACCTGTAGTTTTCTCTCCAAACAATATACCTCTTTGAAAAATGTGGATATTTGTTCATTACTGAGAAGCAATAAATTGGAAGAGTTCACTGCTGCACCAGCTTTAAAACAAGAGTACACACTCCTGCCAAGAATAAGTTATAAAACACTGTCTCACTTACCCAATGATTGTCCGTGATGAGTGATACAAAGGATAGATAAAAGTAAAGTAGCTGATGTGTGGAATCCACTTTCATAACTGTAAATGATGCCATGTGCTTGCGTTCATTTTAAACGTGATCAAACGTAACAAGAGACAGTGCTGACAGATGTAGGAAAAGTGTTAACCTTGTCTTTCATCTTTGTGAATAAGTGTGTGTGTGTGTGTGTGTGTGTGTGTGTGTGTGTGTGTGTGTGTGTGTGTGTGTGTGTGTGCATTCATAACTTAAATCATAGAGCTCCTTAAATTATTATTAACTGCTTGTTAATAAAAAAAAAACCCTACCAATTTTATAAAGATTATAAATCTTTGTGATAAGATCCCAATCAAAATGGTGGGATCATATGGTACAGTATAAATACATTGCTTTAAAAAGATTTATTTATTTATTTATTTTGCAGAAATTCACATCTTTATACGTTTATCTATATACCTAATTTGCAATTAGTGGGAAGGAGTGTTGTTTTCTTTGATGTAATTGCAGTGTGTCTTTCCAAGAAAATGCCTGGAGCCTAGATTTTATCCCCAGCAATAAAAAAAATAATTGTCTGTTTTTTGTTGCTGTTCAATAGGAATTATCACATATTTCCTATATATGAAACACAGTATAATGGTGGTGGGAAAACATGTTCCCACCCCACATAGCAGAGCCATTGCCATTTGGGAAACTGTTAAGAATGTAGTTCCTTGAGTGTGATGGACCCCTATTGGGCAACATCCCATTGCATCACAGATAATGAATAACAGAATTTCCTCCCCTCATTCATGTGACATCTGGTGACATGAACTCTGTCTGCAGAGAAGCCCTTTGTCAATTTCACATCCCCAGTCTCTACCCTCCATTTCTGGCTGCCAACAGTATGTCTTCAGATTTACTTTGAGATTGTAGCTGGGCTTCCTGTAGAAATGAAACTGACTAGATCTTCAACAAGTTTTGCCTGAAACTAGTCAACTTATGTTATGCTCCTTTATGAGCGTCCACTTTGCACAATGAAAATTCCTATGTATCATTCAGTTTTGATAGCAGGAACTGCATTTCAGTTTTTTTTTTTAAAAAAAAAGATGTTAAATGCCACAATTTATTATTATTATTATTATTATTATTATTATTATTATTATTATTATTATTATTATTATTATTATTATGCTTGTAAACAGCAGCACTCTGCAATGAGGAGCATTCACACAGAGACAAAGTGTGCAGATTCTGTTCTGGATTGGGAAGTGTGCTCACAAAATGGTATGCCATGTGTGCTTTCCAAGGCTTGGTTCCTCAAGCCAGCAATTAAAATTTGCATGGGGAGTAGCTTAAGAGCTGATATGGCACAGACTAATGGCACAATCCACGTCTTCATCGGCACCTGCCTAAGGTGTTGCAAACATGCCGTAAAGTATGTTTGTGGCACCCGGCGAGTAGGCGGTGCTGGCACTGAGGCCTGGCTGCCCATCTGCCGAGGGGGCCAGGGAACAGCGCCATAGAGTGGGTAAGTACCACTCCGAGCGGTGCTGGGCTTGAGGGAGGGCAGGGCAGGGAAGGGCGGGGAGGGGCGTAATGGGGCAGGGGAGGGCAGAGAGGGGGATGGATTGGGCCTGGGAGGGGAGTGGGATCAGCATTCTCATCGGATGCCATATTCTATCTACCCTCCCAGGCCTCCAGGCCCAACACAAGGTTTCTCAGTTCAGCACTGCCAAATTAGGTGTCGTGGACCCAAGTAGCCCCGTAGCGGAGGCTGGGGCTTTACTCAGGGTAAGGGGACAAATGTCTCCTTACTCTGAGGTGACCCCCCAGCCCGCTCCTCTCCAGCACAGGATACAGCGTGGGCCTGGTGCCTACGCTGCACTGGTGCTGGAGAGGATTGGGCTGCCCAAGAATGAGCTGTACATCAGGTCTTGGTTCAAATCTCACCTCTGCTATGCATACTATGTAGCCTTACTAGGTAAGCCACTCCTTGTCAGCCCAGATGCAATATGAAGAGAATAATACTTGCCTTCCAGGGTTGTTGTGCACACTGCATCAAGATGATACATGTGAAGTACTTTGCACACTCAGAAAGAGCTCTACAAAATGTTGTCTTATTATTTTTACCTGAAATCTCATGAACAGTAGAGCCAAGCAATTGTGCGTGGATGGGGAGAGGGACAGAAACACATATGTATCTGTGTGCAGGGCAAGTAGCTACATGTGGCTGTAGTATGGAGATCCTCAGCATTCCTGGGCAGAAAAGATTTAAATGTTCCAAATTTGAAGGAAAGAGAGAGATCTGTGATTTTCCCATTGGTTTGCTAGACTTCCTAATATTATTACACTATTATTCTGAGATTGAGTGGAAAAATTATCTTTCTATTTTCAGATTTGCTGAATTTCAGATTTGATTCTCAATTGTTTGTGGTGCTAAGCATGGATGTTTTAAAGCTTACGTGATGAATAACAGCTGCTGTCTTCCGCCTTCTTTTGCAATATCCAGCTTAGTTTGAGCAGAAAATCTTCCTGTTTTTCATTATTTTTGCAACAACTAAGCCCCTTTCCTCCAACTTTAATTACCACGTATAGATCTATACAAATGAAAGATATCTGTTATTTTTTCGATAAGGGAAAAGCTATGGGAAAACTTATAGTTTTGGGTTAATTCACTTCACAACATTGCAGTATTGTGAAATGAAGCAAGGAGTGCTTTCCAATATGTATTAGCAAATGCAATCAAATACTGCACAGTTTTAACATGTTATCAGATGGAAATTATTATAATATATCTTTTAAATGGTCTGGGTTTTCAGCTAAAGCTCAGTTACCATTACACTCACTGACAATTTTAACCGAGCTTTGGTACTCAGATGAGTATGATATTTACATTTTTGCCCCTAACTAATGCTTTCTACTGCAAATTTAATTGAAAATTAATACTGATAATAATATAATATTAATAATAATATAATATTATTATAATATAATATTATTATATTATTATTATAATATTAATAATAATATGCTGACCAAACATGCTTTTGGACAATTTGGGCTGCAATTCTATGCACACTTTCCTGGGAGTAAGCCCCATTGAACATCATAGGACCTATTCCTGACTATTCCTATTCCTGATGTATAGGATTGCACTGTCGGAGTTCAGTTTACTACTTCCCTTGTGTTATTATGCTTGAAAAAAATATTGCAATCGGTGAATGGTTCAACCCTGTTACACTGTGCTGTGGTGCTAGTGATGTGCAGAATTTCACTTCATGATCCCTTTAAGCCTTTCAGAAGGTACTGTGATCATTCATCTTTTCTTGTAGTTGTTCTCATTTACATGGCAAACAACCCAATCCTATCCCCCGCCAATACATAGTATGCAGCCCCACTGACAGAGCACACTCAGCATGCTATAGTGGGGGAGCGATCAGATGACCAGATGGCCTCCCAGTAGACCGCCTGATCGCCTATGGGTCTTCTCGAAGCCACCCCAGTTATTTTTCTGGTGTACATCTGAGGAGGTGAAGGGGGCAGGGCAGGTTGGAAAATTGGGGATAGGATCTGGTGTGCAGAGGCGTTTCCACGGTACGGGCCACACCATAAGTCGCGCCGCGTCCTAGTACCGTGTTTACCACGTACCGTCCTAGTACTGTGTTTACCGGAACAAGGAGACCCCACCCCCTCGCTGGCGGATCCATTCCGCACTGCGAAGGTAACGAGCAGGGAGTCTCCTGCCCGTTCACCTTCGCAGCGCGGAATGGCTGCGATGGTGAGGGGGCGGGGCCTCCTCGTTCCGGTTGGTAAACACGGTACTAGGATGGGGCGCGACTTACGGTGTGGCCCCTACCGTGGAAACGCCTCTGCTGGTGTGCACTTTTGCTGCCAAGTTCCACCCCGCCACCCCAATCCCCATCCCTGCCCTCCCACTCTCTGTCCCAAACCTCCCACAAACTGCCCAGAAACCACCCCCTCCACCCCCTCTGCAGTCTTACCTCCTCTCACATGGGTTGAGTCTGTTGGTAGCAGGTGTGTGGAGCTGCCAACTGTTTGTGTTGGCAGTTGTGAAGCTTCTCCAGCAACGTAGTTCTTCTGCATTTATGACAGCAGAATGCAAGTTCTGCTATCAAAAATTGACCATAGGATTGGGCGCAATGTGCCCTATTTTTAATACCATAAAGGTCCTGGATGTGTTTATGGATGCATACTTTGGTTACAGTTACATTACATCTTGGAATGTGTTGTTGACTGTATACTACAAAACAAATGATATGGTGAGAGTGTTAGTCAAGCACACACATGCAAACCATCTGGCCATTGAAAGGCAGAAACTGTAGCAGTGAAAATGAAAGCAGCCAGTATCTGCTGAAGAGCCCAATCCAGCATAGCGTAACGCTGGCGGAGCTGTGCTCTACTAGCGTTCGGTATCATAAGCATGACGTAAGGCACATTTTCAACATCCAGAGAGTAAGTGGTGCCAGTGGAGAGGCTGGAGCCGCTCACTCAACCGAGGGCCAGAGGCCACACTGCTGGATGCAGGTAAGTCCTGCGCCGGGTGGTGGTGGGAGGGCATGGGGAGGAAGGGGGGTGATTGGCCTGGTGGGCCAGGGACGGGGGAGGGATTATCGGCGGTGTACTCTGTCGAATCCTGTCTGCCATCCTGGGCCTGGCTGGCTGGCCTTACACTGGCCCTTTGAATGTGTGCCAATGAAATAGCTGGCACACTTTCAAGGAGGCCCATTGGGGCCGCTGAGGCTTACCCTGGGGGAAAGGGATAAACATCCCTTTCTCCCCAGGGGTGCTCTAGCTTTGCCTGCACGGGCAACATCCTGCTTAGGTTGCAGCAGCCAACAGTTTAGTGCGGCCGGTGCATCCTACACAGGATTGCGCTGGAAGTGATACTGATCATGCAAGTCTTCTCTCATAGTGAGTCTCTTCATTTGGAACACAATGTCACTTTAGCAGTATCCTAAATGTTGCCACAGGTCCTGTTTTAAATTCACCTAATTGTTCCTTCTCTATTTATTTGCAAGGGGTTGCAATGGCCTCCTGTAAGTTCATTTGAAATGACTGATGGAGACATAGCAGCATTCCTTGATGGCTTGCATTAAAAGCTTCCAAGGGTCATAAAGTAGAATCTGTCCCAGTGGTTTTACAGCCAATAGAACACACACCCCAACTTCACATTGGTTTCATGTTGGTGGTTCTCTGTTTGCAAATATAGTTGGTGGTCCCATCAAACATGGGACAAAAGAAAAACAATTCTGGGAGACAGCTATGGACTAGAATTCACTGTTTTGGATCACTGTAGCATGATATATAATAAAACAAATTCAATGGAAATTGAATAGGCCACTAATTTTGCATATTTGTCACGTTGGGTCTGGATAGTCACATACAATATTGGGTGTATGGTACCTGATGAGAAGATATCACATAGTGGATAAGTTCTACAGTAGTTAGATGTTATATTTCTGCCAGTAGGATGCACCCCCTTGTTATTTAATTGCACTTTGTAAAACTGTGCTTTTCTGCCTCTGACCTATAGGTATCTTGATCATATTGTCTGTCAACCATGCCTTAGCAGCCCAATCCTAACCAACTTTCTGGTGCTGATGCAGCCGCTATGCAGCCCCGAGGTAAGGGAACAAACAGTCCCTTACTGTGAGGAGGCCTCCATGACTGCCCCGCCCTGCAGAGTGCAGCGTGCACCCCATTGGCATGTAGCGTACACCCCATTGGCAGCGTGCACCCCATTGGCATCAGCACTGGAAAGCTGGTTAGGGTTGGGCTGTTTAGACCCTTCCCTATGAACACTCATGATACAACAAATCAGCTAGATGTCAAGGAATCACAAAACTCTTCATCTTTTCTGTGTACTACAAAATTCCTTACTTTTTGTCTTATATCCCAAAATGCAATAGCAAACTATTTTATGATTTTGCAAAGGGAGGATGGTTTGTATGTTCTTTAAGGATTTCATAACACTTGTGTTCATTCTTATGGATCCCACTAATAAAAATGGTTTTATACACGTCTTCACTATATACAGTTGTTGTTTTCATCATATTTTTTTTTTGGGGGGGGGGTTAATGTTTTTTAAGAAACAAAAATGTTTCTAAGCATTTTTAATGATTTTTTTTTTTTTGCATTAGATCATACTGGGAATAAGAAGCAAACAGAATGTAAACTTTCATTTCTTGTGATGAACATAAGAGGAGTAGGAAACAAATGTAAGCCTCCCTAAATTATATCATTGCAGTCAATATAAAATTATGAGTTAGATACAAATCTCCCTTAAAGTGCATGCACTTTTTTCCCTTGAATGCTAGAAACAGAAGACTAAAAAAGTTAATCATTTATTATTAAGAATATTTATAGTCTGCTTTTCAACAAAAAAAGTTCACAGTGATGTGCGCAGCTAAATAAAAAAATAAATGGTTCCCCTCCCTGACCCAAAAGGGCTCAAAATCTAAACAGATTCAGAAGAAACTCTGGCAGACAGCCATTAGAAAAGATTTTGTACTTGGGTGAAAAAAAGGACAGTTGTTCTCCCCCTGCTAAACATAAGAGGTGCACCTCTTTAAAAAAATGCCCATTTTTTTGAACAAACCAGAATCACTGTAGTTTTGGGGTGGGAGCTCTGGGTTCCAATTCCAGTTTTCCTGCATGCAAAGCACACGGTCAATCACTGAGCAACAATCCTTCATCTTTAATCTCTCTTGAAGACCTTAGAAGGAGTCCTGGTACCCACATTCTGTACATCGTTCTGTTTTTCAAGCACAGAACTCAGCCAGGTGTGTGTGGGAAAATGTAAAATAGATTGTAATGTAACAACTGAAGCATGGCTTCTTGAGCATATCTAATTCTACTGTTTTGGTAGCTAGAGACATCAAAGCCTGCTTCCTTTGACCCAAGGAACAGTACCAATCTGTTACCTGATAGGTTACCAACCAGCACTATTTTAGAAGGAGT
Source organism: Plestiodon gilberti rubricaudatus (assembly GCA_026170595.1). Lineage (NCBI taxonomy): Eukaryota > Metazoa > Chordata > Lepidosauria > Squamata > Scincidae > Plestiodon > Plestiodon gilberti. The sequence goes on from JANXHW010000001.1 coordinate 92,256,609, forward strand.
AAGGCTTATGCAGTTGTTATTGCTGTAGGATTATTATATTGCTGAGCAACAGACCTACTGAGAGAAAAAAGACTCGGTCTGTGCAAAGGTTATATAAACTAGCTGTGTGCTGTTTATAAAGGTCCCATCACCTCTCCATTCCGTTGATTAGAATCACTTGTAGCAACAAGAGCATTCCTATAATCAAAGACACAGCAATGTGTGATGTGTTTTTAATTGTTCACACCTGCTAATCTTCCAAACACCACTCACTGCTAGCCCTGCTTGAAGTTCGAGAAACAAACAAATGGTTGTGACTCAGGGCGCTATTTTGGAATACTCACAATTTTCCATGGCAGGTCTTTTTTCAAAACTGAGAGGCAAAGAAATGTTCTTCATCAAGGCTGATTTTCACTATACCTCAAAACCTGCAAACGAAATGAGGCATGTTTACACTTCCAATCCAAAAGTACATAAGAAAGGGCAGGGGCGTCGACAAAGGGAAGCGCGCGGGGCGGGCCGCCCGGGGGTGGCGCGCTCACAAGGGTGACGCGCGTCCCCCCGGCACTTACATTTTTGATGTCGAAGCTGGGCCCACCTGCCCGCCCTCGCGTCCGTTTGGCTCCAAAATGAGCCGAAAACGGCGCGGGGGGGTGCTCTGCTCCTGCGCGTGACGTCACGCGCGGGGGCAGAGCCGCTTCCTTAAAGGTGACGCGCGTCCCCGCTCTGGGGTGACGCGCGTCCTAGCGACGTGACTGAGAAAGGGACAGGTAAAGAGGGAAATGGGACTATAGATGAGTGGGATGGAGGAGGAAAGTGGAATAATTGCTGGAGTGGCTCATGGGCCTACTATTATTCCTGAAAGGAATAATATTCCTTTAATAATAATAATTATTATTATTCAGGCCTCCTTGCCCTGAAAAGGAGAGGGGCAGAGGGGACCCATATACCATGGGTCATTTCCCAGCCTACCTTCTTTTGTGGGGTCCCAAAATGGCACATCTTTTAACTTTTCTGCTCTGGCTGCCTTTGGGCTCAGTGCCAAAGCTCAGTAGGTAGATACAGATACCATTTACCATAGTCACTTTCTGCTGTGTGCATATAATCACCTACAACAGCGGTTCCCAAACTGGGAGGCACGGCTCTCAGGGGAGCCATGGAAACCAGTCAGGGGAGCCACAGAGTGCCATGGAATCCACTCGGCAAACAGTGCAATTTCAATTGGCAGGCATCAACATCATGTAATGGGGAGCTGCGGCTGATGGTCACCAATGGTTAAGGGAGCCGCAGGTCAAAAACGTTTGGGAAACACTGACATACGAGTATAAGAAAAGCCCAGCTGACTCAGCTCAAAAGCCCATCCAGTCCAGCACCCTGTTTCCCACAGTGGCCAACCAGCTGCCTCTGGGAAGCCCACACAGTAAGCAACCTATCTCCGCCATCTTGCCAAGTGGTACATGTCATTTCCCTTCACACCATATGTAACCATGTGTGAAACGGCCTGGGAAATAATTGCCTGTAAACATCCAGGTGTTTTAGACAAGCAGTGGAAAAGGAAGGGCAAGTGAGGCTGCAATCCCAATACACACTTACCTGGGAGTAAGTCCCATTGAATACATGATGGGACTTACTTCTGAGTAGACATGCATAGGCTTGTGCTGTGAGTAGTGCCTCCTTGTCCCACATACATTTAGAACATTGAAGCTGATCTTGTCCTAAGGGGAGAGAGATGTGCTGGTCTCGCTGTCTCTTCACTATGAATGTTCTAACCAAGCAGCTCCTTGTTCACTGTCAAACTAGGTCTAGCCTTGTCTCACCCATTCTGAGGCCTCTGGTGTGCCAAGAATATGGTCCGGGTCCCATTGGTGCCCCAGAGGACTCTGAGCAGATGATGCACTGGTTCATTCCTGTTTAGTACCATAACCTTCCAAAATCATACAGCCTTATTTCCTTGATGTGCATTTACAGCACAATCCTAACCAACTTTCCAGCACTGGTGTAGCCATGCCAACAGGGCGCACACTTGCATTTTGCAGTGCAGGGGCAGTCACGGAAGCCTCTTCAAGGTGAGGGAACATTTATTCCCTTACCTTGGGGCTGCACTGCGGTTGCACCGACACTGGAAAGTTGGTTAGGATTGCGCTGTTAATCAATTAAGTTCATACAGAATTTGAACGTTGTACTTTAGATCTTTAAGATCTTTCTATCTTCTTGTCTGAATATTGTATCTCCACTTGCTGTCCTTATTTTTAGTTCTACATATTTCATATTTTTTGCAGCTACAAGACAAAGTGTTGCCTTTAGGGTTAATTTCTGTTTTTCTTACTGCTTTGCCTCTTTCCTCAGGTTCCCCCCCCCCTGCTTTTCAGAATCATCCGTGAACAACCTTTAAGTATGCTATTTTCCTTGCTACTTGTTTTTTCCTCTCGTTCCTCATCCCTAAGGACAGGTTCATAATGAATTTCTGTCTCTCCTTCTTCACTTTTTCCTTCTGCCCTTTCCAATCCTTTCAGTGTAGGATTTATCTTGAGAAGGAGGCATAAAAATATCACCTGTTTGGCAGACTATTTGACCTTTGATGATCTCAGTCCATTTCTCACTGGGCAATTTCCACAGCACAAAACGACTGCCATTTAGCCCTCTTATTGAAAAGCACAGAAAAGCTGGGGATTGCCAGGTGCCATGGATTCCAAAGCGAGTGGGATTTTCAAAGGGATTTAAAGGCCATGTCAGTAAAACATGACTTAGGGGATATTTACATGAATAGACATCTGACGGTGATATACTAGTGACCGATTGATTCCTGAAGAGTAACTCTGGTAGTGATGATTCATGTATGACCAGAGCTGTATACCCTCCAGCATTTCAGAGGTGGTGAAAATCGGGCAGCCTTGTAACCACTGGCGTCACTGCAGGGGGCGTGGAGCTCTATGTTCTGCTGCGATCCGATCCTCCGTTACACGGTTGAACGAAGCGGCCCCGCCCCCTCGCCTTCGGAACCATTCAAGGCGGTGAAAACAACACACGGAGTCTCCTGTGCGTTGTTTTCACCGCCTTGAATGGTTCTGAAGGCGAGAGGGCAGGGCCGCTTCGTTCACCCATGTAACGGAGGGTCGGATCGCGGCGGAACATAGAGCTCTGCCCCCCTGCAGTGACGTCAGTGCTTGTAACACCCCCAATTCCCATAAGCTTACAGCCCAAGACCATCATGACATAGTGCACTATGCATAGTGCACCACCATCGTCACTCTATAGTCCATCTGCTGTGTAGGGTCACCAGGTTTGATGTATCTAACAATCTAAAATTTCTGAGGGAGATCCTAGTGATGTCACAAGGCGGGACCTAGTGATGACATAAGACTGTTCAACCTTGAAAATTAGGGGTGCACTCTGGGACTAGAGTAGAGCCAGGTGGTAAAGGTGTGAAGTCCAGCAGCATCCCCCAGATGGCCCGAGATAAACCTTTGCCACCCATCTGCCTGAGAAAAAAGCCAGGCAAAGTGGCATCCCTGCTGTTACGGTGATCTGTCTCTGTTTTGAAAGAGTGCAAACCAAGTGGCCAGAGATTCTGCATCAGGAAGGCAAGAACTTTAGGCATGTACTGGAGCCTTTGTGAACATGCAAATACCTTGCATAACCCCAATAAACAGGAGAGTTAAGCAGATGCAATCAGGCATATTGCTACCTTAGCTGATTCGGTCAAAAGAACCCAGAAGCTACCGAGAACATCTCTGCAATACCTTCTCTAGCCAGCAGCTTCCCAGACCTTCCGTTGTATATGCTTATATACCAACCCCCTCAACCATTCACCTGGATTGCCCTGCCCCTTTATACCCTCCATTCCTTTGCTATGTAAACCTCTTTTTGGATTTTTTTTTTAATTGGCAGATAGTATAAAATATTCTCATTTATCACTATCCTCATCCTGCTAACTGGGCAAAAGGCACTTTTTCAATGGGTGCTCCTATTATATTTAGCAGGTGGAGAGTAACTGCCCCCCTTCCACCCCAACACAATGTCTTTTCTGGTGACTGTTTGCTGGTGGTGGTTCTACATCTTTTTTAGATTGTGAGCCTTTTTGGGACAGGGAGCCATTAATCATTTGATGTTGTCTCTAAACCGCTTTTTGAACCTTTTGTTGAAAAGCGGTATATAAATACTGTTAATAATAATCCTCACCTAGTTCCAGGAAACATATGCCTTCTTGCATGGGCACTTCCTGATCCAGCAGAGAATTAGCACCCTGGAGCCTGCTTGCTCACAAGCGCATCACTGGATTGAGACACAGGAATGACTCATCAGTAAAGTTTTTGAATTTGCCCAAAGTTGTTTGGGGATCACAATCTCAATAAGCTTGTAATGGTTAACAAAATGTGGAGCTTTCCTTTCAAGCAGTAATGCAGAAACAAAATGCTAATGATGGTTCTTCTACCAGTATTGTTTCTTAGCCCAAATGTAGGCCAAAAGCAATATATATTCCTCTACCTACATTTCCATTTGTCAAAATGCATATAAATACTTTGAAAAGGTTATTGAGGTTACAGGAAAAACTAAAGCGCTTTGATGTTTCTGTATATAACTTTCTCTAAAACATCAGCAGTAATGCTTCAATTTAAAAACAGAACTGTCAAATACCTTATTTGTATTTACTACAAGTGGATTTGGTGGAGTGCTCAAATAATAGAAAATTTCAGGGAGTTTATCTAGCGGTGGTCGTTGCCAAGAGCTAAAACTTAATAAGTTATACAAAGAACTAGATGAAAAAGTAGGCCAAGCTCATGGGGGAAAAGCAAACCAATAACAAAGCAGAAATGCTTGACACATTTAGGGCAAAGAGATTCTTGATGGATAGTAGTCTTTGCTTTTTTTTCTGGACCAGTAATCTGTGTTACCAACAGCAAGTAATCAGACAAGAATCTTGGTGTCTGTGTATTTAAACTGTGCTCATCACCCGAGGTAGCAGGGACCCTGTTCACATCGCACTGCCTGTGTCAGAGGGCCAGTTCTTGTGTTAGATTGCTTCGCTCACATTTTAAAACTGCTTCTAGGGAGGTGTGCAGAAAATGCTGTAAGATCCACATCTCTGTAATGACACCAAAGAGTTCAGACCAGAGAATGAGATGCATGAACTTTGCTAGGCTGGGGTCTTTGACTCTCTCATTCCAATATACTGTACACCAAAAGTGTATGTCTTCAGGCATGTTCTGACTGCTTCTTACATGTGGGTGGGTGGGTGTGAAATCATGATAAAATGTACTTTCAGTCATGTTTTGTTCAGTCCTTCTATTTAGAGCTTAATTTTTAACATAAGAGTTGCTTGCCTCAAAGCTTTTTTTTTTTTTTACAGATGAGGCTCAAGTTTCTTTTGAGCTTCTTTTGTACTATTTCTGATGACCATCCATGAGAAAGAGAAAAGCGAAGGGGAGGCATTTGTAATGCAGGAGGGCATTCTGGCCAGTGGAGATTTCACATTCTTATTGGAATGCAGTTGAAGCAAGAAGTGTAAGGCTACAATGCTATACACACTTTCCCAAAAGAATGTGTGTCCCATTGTGTCCCATTGAACACAATGGGACTTATTTCTGAGCAGGCATGCATAGGATTCTGCTGTAATTCACATGAGGAAAAATGTCTTAAGAATACCACTGACTCATCCAGTATTGTTGTTATTAGGTATTTAGTGGCCCAATCCTATGGGACCTACAGTGAATATTTGTGGTGGTAGACCAGAAAATGAGAATGAAAAGCAACAAGGACCCTCACTGAGCAACATGTTCAACAACCTTTCATAAATGTAAAGTGAGAATGAATGAATTTTGGGATTCCCCAAACTGTCTGCAAAGAAGTATACAAATGAGAGAAACCAGAAGGGTTTTAAGCCTAATTTTAGAGACTGTGACAAGTAGAGGTGAAAGCCAAAATAAGGGGGGGGGGGTTTGAATATCAGATTGTTGGCACATTCCCCCACCCCAGATCCATTTCATATTGGACTGCAACCCTTCTCTCTCCCACATTGATTTCTGGCCCAATTTAAAAAAAATTGATGTCCTTCCCATTGTCCCTGTTTCCAAATTTGCACAACTTACCAGGACATGTGAGGACGTTGTGGAAGCCTTGTGGTCGGAGCCTCCCATGACTTAGTGACAATGATGCCACTAATTTGGTTACACACTGAAAATCTGTGTCCTGAACAAGTGTCATTGAATGACTGAATGAGTGAATTGGAGTTACACAATCCAATGACTGCATAATAATAACAACAATAATAGCAACAACAAACGTAACATATTCAAAAGTGAAAAAAATATAGATCAAAGCCAAGAAAATTCAAGTAAATGGCTGCACAGTATGAAATCCTAGAAGTAACCGCTAGAAGTAGAGAATGCATTGCTTCTGTTGCCTATAAAGACCATATGTTCACATAACATTTTTGCCATCTCAATGGCCCTTCTTCGCATGGAGCAACTTGTGTAAAATATTTATGGAAGTCTGCTGTGTTCAGAACGAACTATGGGAATTCTCCAGAGGATGTAGGTAGTTTTTCAGTCAATGAGTTCAACAAAGCTCAGGCTACATATAAAATGCTCCATAAACTTGAGTCAAACCATTTAGAGCTGCCCTTAAAATTACTGCGATCAACAAAGTCATGCGCCTCAATTACTTACTCTACGCAGCTGTTGTTAATAGCATTAATTATTTAATTCTAATAGGAAAATTGCCGCTTTTCATGTTGTAGCAGCAAAGTAGTTGCGGAACTAAAGTTCTCCAGTCCCTTTAAGAGCTGCCACCACTAGATGGGGGTAAAGAACCTTAGTCTTGCCACTGAAACGGCTATGACTGTCAAGGCATGGAAGGACTGCCTACTACAGCACACTGGATGTGGGCTCAGAGGACTTTTAAGTAAACCTTGCTGGGATTTTTTTTTTTAGCTATGGGCAGTTTCATGTTGAATTGAGATGTTGCTGACATTCCTTTTGTGTGTGAGAGAGATTTTGAATTTATGGAAATCTGCTTCTAATGCAAAGTCTAACGAGATCAATGAGACAAATTTTCAAAAGTTCCAGCAAAGACACTGGCAGTGCAAGATCTGAATCTGGGAGCTGCTCTGTGTGTGTGTGTGTGTGTGTGTGTGTGTGTGTGTGTGTGTGTGTGTGTGTGTGTGTGTGTGTGTGTGTGCAGGACAGAGTTTAAATAGATCCTTTCCTTGTGATAATATATGATGATCTTCTGTGTCTATTTCTCAGCCTTCTGAATATCAGTCACTGGTTACAATCCTGCCAACTCACTGAATCAGCACTGAAGCCAATATGTCCCAATACAAAGGAGATGTTCTGAGCATAGCAAGATCCTGCTCCTGCAAGGGACAAATGCTGCAGAAGCTGTTGTCACCATGACTGCAATGACACAGACTCCTGACTTCCAGCATAGTACAGCAGTGATACATCGCTATGCGAACACAATCAAACAACTCTGCCTAGGTTGGCAGACCACTGTGATGCTGAGCCACTGTTTGTGCTCCTATTGCTTTTGCAGTTTCACAGGATTAGCTGCCTCATTGGTCATTTGCCAGAAGTGTGGATGACCCAGTGTACTGTCATATCTCCTTTCAAAGAGCATCCCTGTCCATTTCAGTTGAAGAGGCTGCTTTGCGCATGACTCCATGCATACAAAGAGCTGCTTCCTCCAGCAACAGGAACATGCACACCAGCTCTTCTGTGTACTCACTGGAGTATATTGCACATCAGGCTCTGAATTACGGCTCTTATAAACGTTGATGCCCATATCCTAACCACTTATGCAGATGTGCATAACATATTTCCACAACTCAAAGCCTGTTATGAAAATTCTATAAAAGTGTATATGGATATTGTATCTAGTGCTGAGTAAAGTGTCTGTATGTTGTTGTTGTTCAGTCGTTAAGTCGTGTCCGACCCTTGGTGATCCCATGAACCATATCCCGCCAGGCCTTCCTGTCCTCCACTATCTTCCTGAGTTCGCTCATTTTCATGTATAGCTCATTTCAAAGTGTCTGTATAGGCTCTGTAAAATCCTCTATCTTATCAATAGGGTGGTTTTTCCTCCTTTTTCAGGTTCATCTGATATGGAATCCACATCCCAGTGAACCAGATGACAAGCTTCTATTGGCCCTAATGGTTATGGATTACACCCTGCCTTCCCAATGAATTTTGCTAGCTTCTCCTCTGAGATGCCATTTACACATTCCCGTTCTCTGTTCATTCTGTCACCTTCTCCTTTGCTTAAAGTGTTACTAGAGCTCATAAAAGTAATCTGTTTCCAGAGATTTTTCCCCTTTCCATCAAACACAGCACACTTTTTACATTTCACTAGCATGTCCCAGTTGTGCCATTTTGTTGAGCTGGGTATAAAGGCACAAGAGGAAAAATATGATCTGTGGATAGACGTTCAATTTGATTTTTCATGTTAATATTTTCCCATGATTGGCCACTGCACACACATATACAGAGGCAATTCCTTTTCTGCCAGGAAGGCAACGACAAACCTGAGATTTAAAATTTGCTTCTATAGCAGTTGTTCAATTACAAACAACACTCTTGATAGCACTAAGTGCTATCATTGGTATCCTGTTGCTTTTACGATTACATGTTACATTACAAGAAATATTTGACCAAGCGATGCTGTAATCCTGCAGCCTCCTACATATAGCACAAGGCACTTGGAAAGCCACAGGACTTACGCAGTGTAACTGCAAGACTAGTGTAGTTCCTAGGACAGGGTTTTAGGGCACTGACACAGCCCCCTTGCCAAAGTGAAGCAGATCTAGGTCACTGCCTAAATGGGAAACCATTTTGGAGCTCCATGTGTGCTGAATTCCACCAGGGAAGAAAGGCAGGATCTAAAGTAATTTAGAAATCAACAAGCAAGCGCAACCAGCAGTGTGGGAGTCACTTCACCATGATGCAATCCAACACTACAGACGAGAATATGTGAATAATGGGATCACATGGGCAAGGCCAATCACACGATCCCTTCCCACCCAATCAGCACTCTCCCTTTCTATGAAAAGCAGATTGCATGGGAAGATTCAAACAATTGGCCCTATCAATGTGGTTGTGTTTTTCAAAACACATTCCCTGCAGTGTCGGATTATAGCATGTGGAAGCACTCCTACACTCTGTGTGTGTGTGTGTGTGTGTGTGTGTGTGTGAGAGAGAGAGAGAGAGAGAGAGAGAGAGGGAGGGAGGGAGGGAGGGAGGGAGGGAGGGTGGATGAAGGGGTGGAGAACTGAATCTGTATCCTACGGAAAATGGGACCAAACTTTCTGAGCAATGGTTCCTTGAAAATCCATGAACATATGCAATACAACCTGTGAAAAGAAGCAAAACGTTTCAAACTACTGGGTTTTTCCCCCTCTGTTTTCTATTTAAAGCGACAGAGAAGGTTATTTTACTAGCATTGTGAACTTAAAAATGTGACTTTCATAATCCAGTACATTTGATGACAAGAATATAAGAATCGCCTAGCTGGAACAGACCATTAAGTACAACACTCTTTCTCCAAAGTGGCCAACTACTGTAGATGTTTCTGACAAGTAGAGCATGATGGAGAAGGCTATTCCCTGTTGCTTCTCCACAGCATCTGCTCATCATAGATATGCTGCCTCTGAACAAGGCAGTTCTATCTAGTTGTTCTAACAGCCATTAACACACATATCCTCTACTTGGATCCTCCAAGATGCATTTACCATGCAATTCTTGAAAATGTGGGAACTCTGATAGGCATTCAGAACTCCCTTATGTATGAGTTAGATTCATTCACATCACTGGATGAAGTGAACACCTTAACAGCTGGGTTTCTCATTTATCAAGGGCAATAGTTTGCTGCAGTTGTTCAATGGGGCATTTAGCCCAACCTCCTTTCTTAAGGCAGAAAGCCCTACCTCGACGTGTGATTTAGGATGCTTAACTCCACTCACATAATCACTTTCAAAACACAAACTTAGCCATAAGAGGGTGTGAGATCAAGCTTTTATTATGTGAATCAGAATTAATTCTGATTAAAAGAGACTGAGTAAAATCAGTCTCGTGGTTCACATTACAACTGCAGAGGACAATGAAACAGTTCCATGAAAAGCTCCAATTCAGCAATAGGAATGATCAGCATACGACATGGAAGCTTTGGCGCAGCATGGATTTCGTTCTGCCTTGGGTCCCCTATCCAGATCACCAATTTCTCCACCTCCAGCACCCAGGTTTGAGCAGGTGATACACCCACCGGATTGGACTGCATGCACAGTGCCAAATGGTGATCAATGCTATCCTCTCTGACAGTGTAGATCGCTGTCTGCGGAATCCTTAATCCTTCTAACTGGGGATTTGGTATTATCAAAGCTAGTGGTGAATGCGCAAGAGCAACACTGCACGTTTAGCCTAGCTGAAGACTTTGAGATATTTTCAGTCCAATCCTATCCAAACTGCCCCACCAGCAGAACATGCATTCCACTAGCAGAAGAGTCAGGATCCAGGTGGAAGTGCCCGGATCCAGTGCATGTCATGTGACATTGTCGCACTCACCAATGCAACTGGCGAGTGCAATGAGGCTGCCAGCGCAACTGCTGGTGGCCACACACACATGGGCTGGTGGTGAGGCCACTGTCTGCCAGTGCCAGGTGAGTTGATGGTGAGGCTGGGCAGTGGAAGGGACAGGGGAAGGAGGAGGGGACAATGGGAGTGTTACAGGGCAGGAAGGGGTGTGGGGAGGGAGGTGGAATGGGGCAGGATGTGGTGGGATCAGCAGCAGTCACATGCAGCTACATTCTATCCCCCTTCCCTCTCCCTTACTCACCTCAGTTTTGCACCAGCAAAATAGCTGTTGCAGACCTGTAGGGAAAGTGGATGCTTTCCTAGGATAAGGAAACATAAGGGTCTGAGGAGACCTCTGCAACCGCCCCCCCCCCATAGGATGCAGTGGTCGCCTCCTTGGCATGCATGCATCAGTGGGGAGGGGATTTGGATAGGATTGGGACCTTAAGACTTTATACTCTGATGGCAATTATCATGTTCATGTCATATGAATGTTTCTCTTTGTTTAAATAATCACATTTCTACACTCTTTGGGTGCAGAGGGTATGTTTGAAAGCTTGATAGTAAGATGCACAAAAGATTTGGAAAGCAATGGATGAGTAATAGTGGCTTTGAATGTTACAGAAAGTTGTAAAAAGTCAATGCAGGGTTGCTTGCTCACTTTATATGCTTCTGGAATAGCATCTGAAAGAGAAATGTGTGCCTCTTACAAACAAGATGCTTGCCGTGACCTTTCCTCTATTCAGTGGTTTACGAACACACAGAGATCTCTTTTCACCTTTACTATTTTGGTGTTTACAACATTTCTTCCTTCCCAAAGCAGCAGCATACATGGATTCAAACTGCCATTTCCCCCTCTCTCCTCTTGGTGTCAGAGTGAGATGGATTCAGAGCTGCAACACAGAGGCTTGTCTCCTTTTGTCTAGTTTCGTAAAGACCGCTTGTTCCCTGTTTTTTTGGGATTCCTAGCCCTGACGCAGTATGCTTACTTTTTTCCAGCATACATGTATCCTTTTGTGATTTCCACATTACCGTCTTATATCTTCAGTACTTCCAGCTCAAAATCTTATCCAGTACGGCTTGTTCTCAAGCTAAACAAGAGCACAGGGCATACAGCTTTGGTGTAACTCAAAAATGAACAGCTTCGATCTTAAGCACTAGTTGGTCTAGCTGAAGTGTATCATCCCACTTGCTCTGTCTTCTTGGAGTGACTCCACTCTTTCAACGAACTTCCCTTTGTTAATAAAAGAAGCCCCGAGGAAAGGAGACTGGAAGTGATTTGTCTTTGAAGATTTATTTTTATCTTCACCAGCTGTTAAGCCTACCCCACTGGCTTATTTATACTGCTAATAAAGAAAAATAAAATAAAGCCCCTGTATTTCGTTTGTATTGTAGTCTTATTGGGGGGGAAAAGGTATCTGTTTCTTGGCACAGAGTACCCTGATTCTCCTGAATTTAGGCAGAGATTATTTTATTTTAGTCTGCACTTCCAATCAAAGCAACATTTCCTATCCCTTAATAGTAGGACAGTTATCAGGGGGCTTCGCATTCAGCAGAACCTGGTACATATGCAAAACAAGAGGCTGGAAAGCATACTAATGACTGCCAGTTCATGCTGTCAGGGAAGGATTACTAGGGATTATATGTAATTATCTGAAATTGCACACTGTTTTTGCCTGCCTTAAAAGAAGGTGTGTAATCGATAGGGATTCTCGTTTTATTTTATTTTTTAACTATTGCTTTTCAGTTTAGCATCCACCCATTTATGAAACATAGATAATGGTTATAACAATGAGATGAGGGTTGCTTGAAACCATACATGCACAGGTCTCAAATTACTTTTGACCTGTAGAAGGGCCAATTTTCTTAGTTCCCTTGCCATTCATTGCTAGCCACAAAGCTGTCCCATTTGCCCTTTAATCCAGCCCCACCACCAGGTTCAAGTTGGTTTAGAAACAGAAAATCACACAACCATTCCTGCTTTTGGACTGTGATTTTTGAAATAATACATCTTCGGCAGAATGTAGAACGAGTCCCTTCTTCTACTGTTTGGATGGTTGGGAGTGACAAACCTCTGAACTTCGAGATACATGGTTAGGACTTCCTGGGATCAGTTCCTTGAACCATCTGCAGTTCTGCACATGTCCTGGCTCCTGAAGAGCTCTGAACATATATCACATTTACATCCTTCTTCAGATGTTCAAAGCATGTATTGTGAAGGTATGTTGTGAGACGAACTACGATTACGGAGCAATTCGGTGTAACTTTCCGCAGCCGGCCTAAAGAGCCAGCCGCGGAATCCTGAGCCCATTTCCAAGTCGCACTGGCACACCTCCATGTCCCTGCCCAACCTCCCCCTGCACCGATATGTGCAGGACTTACCTCCACAAGTGGATGCCAGGTCTGGAAAGTGGCAGAGTAAGGGCTGCGTTTGCGATGGCCTAGCGCAGTGGAGCGGTGCTTCGCCGTTCTGGGACTTACACGGGATCCAGCTGCCCCAGAGGTAGACTCCATGACCAACACATGCACATTCACTAGACCAGTGTTTCTGAAACTGTGGGTCAAGACCCACTTGCTGGGTCATGACTCAATTTCTGGTGGCTCCCGCAAAGTCTCCAATGATAACATGGTGATGGAAAGATCAGATAAGTAATTGCCTCAAGTCCTGAGGCTATTCAAAAATCAGATAGCTGCTAATTGCCTTTCATAGAGCTGAGCTCCTGCAGTTTGCAAGTTTCTGTAAATACAGGGAGATTTTGCAAATAAATACATAAAATAAGTTTCTTAAAGCTAGGTGGGTCCCGCTAGACTGTCATTTTAGAAAGTGGGTCCCGGTGATAAAAAGTTTGGGAACCACTGCACTAGACTATCTGCACAGGTTCACATACAAAGTGTATATGTGCAGGCTCTGTGCACTAGCCAAATCCATATGCCTGTACTTTGTACATCAAGTATGGACTTTGTATGGACCGGGCAGACAGTCTGGTGAATGTACATACATTTGGGACAGGGTCTATTGCCATGTTCCTGCTGCCTTCCCTACAGTGTGTTTGCTGCCCATGCTTTTTGGAACAATCTTATACTCAGCCAACCTGTAGTGTGCAGCAGCACTAGTGCAGGCTCCGCTACATGCTCTGGGCTGCCCAGGACCATGATGCAACAGAGAGGTAAGTAATTTTTTAAACTTATTTTAAAGTAAAAATACAGTGGGGCAATAGTGTAACTAGGGTGGAGCGCGTGGTTCAGTCGAACCAGGTGCCCACCCTGCGGGGGCGGCGCGCGGGGTGGAGCGCGTGGTTCCGTTGGAACAGGCGCCCACCCTGCGGGAGTGCCACGCACCCGTGCCGGAGTCCAACTCCGACTCGGAGACTCGAGTTTAATTATTTAATTTATTTAATTATAGGGGCGGGGTGGGCGCCCGGGGCACCCACCCCACCCCTTGATCCAGGCGCCGGAAGAGGCTGTTACGCCACTGCATGGGGTGCAGCACTCCTTTGGCTGGCGCAAGACTGAGTGGGCCAAAGGGGGCATGTTGAGGCCAAGAAGGGTGCATAGGTTATCAGCGGCACTGCTGCCATCAATATCTGCCCCCTGTCCTCCCCAACATACCCCTGGTCAGCCCCACTCCGATCCTCCCCCTCCCTGCCCATGACCCAACCCTGCAACCAACTTACCAACACCAGCGGTTGCTGGGTGCTCCAGTGGTGCTCGCATGTGGTTGCCAGCCATCCGCACTGGCGGCCCCATTCCACGAGTCACTGCAGCAGCTGCCAAGCCAGCAGCCTGGACCTTCTGTTGATGGAATGCAAGATTCTGTCAATGGAAAGCCTAGATAGGATTGGGCCATTACATCAAGCAAAAGTCTATTTGTCACTGGCACCACTATGATGACACTGGAAAGTTATTGCAGTTAAGTTAGACATGAGCTTGCTTTTTTTTTTTAAGGAGAAAATATGGTTTGGAAATGTCAGTTCACAAAAGGAGCTTAAAATACTGTGGTGGAGGTTTTAGAAAACACGCACATATTTATCATAGGCTGTATGATTTACCATTGACACCAACAGGAGCTTTCCTTCTAGAGCTAGCAGCAACTTCAGGGCAGTGGCGTCGCTTCGGTAGAGGCAGGGCTGTAAGTAACGCTCCCTCGTAGTCTCTTTACCAAGCGAGCAGGAGGCAGCCCCGCCCCCTCACTGTCAGAGCCAGTCCCCTGGGGAGAAAGCAGCAGGCAGGGTCTCTTGCCTGCTGCTTTCTCAGCACAGGAAAGGCTCCGACAGTGAGGGGGCGGGGCTGCCTCCTGCTCGCTCGGTAAAGAGACTACGACGGAGCGTTACTTACAGCCCCGCCCCTACCGAAGCGACGCCAGTGCTTCAGGGTTGTGGTTTTTGTGGGGACAATGGAACAGTGGGAAAGGGTTAAATTCCCACACATATGATGAGGCTATGACTGAACCCCCTCTCCCAGCTGCTATTTACACTTTTAAAAAATAAGCACAAAAAGTCAAGCTTAACATAAAGTATAATTTATCTCTTTTCTATGGCCAGCTATGGTCTGGAAATCTGATCTTGTTACACTATCTCTTACTTGGGAGAGAAGCAGAAATAGTAGGTGGCACAGAAAGTACACGTTTACATTGCTTCTAAGTACACTGTGGCTACATCACATGTCAGGCGAAGGATGAGAGACTGCACCTGATTGATGTGCCTGAGGAGGTGGGCTTGCCTCAGTGTTCATTCTTCTCAGCGTGGCTTGCCCTTGCCACAGAGGCGTCATTAGGGGGGACGGTGGGCCCCAAGGTAACGGGGCCCCAAGCGACGGGGGGGGGGGGTACTTGCCTCCAGATCTGTTGCCCCCTCCACTGCTTTTTGTTCTCTTGTACATGTTTCCACCCTTGGAAGGAAAGCTATGGCAAACTTAGACAGCATAATAAAAAGCAGAGATATCACCATGCCAACAAAAGTTCGTATAGTCAGGGCGATGGTGTTCCCAGTAGCAATGTATGGTTGCGAGAGTTGGACCATAAGGAAGGCTGAGCGCCGAAGAATAGATGCTTTTGAACTGTGGTGCTGGAGAAGACTCCTGAGAGTCCCTTGGACTGCTAGGAGATCAAATCAGTCAATTCTAAATGAAATCAAGCCTGACTATTCCCTGGAAGGACAGGTACTAAGGCTGAAACTCAAATATTTTGGCCACCTAATGCGAAGAGAGGACTCTCTGGAGAAGACTCTGATGCTGGGAAAGATTGAAGGCAAAAGGAGAAGGGGAAGGCCAAGGATGAGATGGTTAGACAGCATCACCGATGCAACAAACATGAAAATGAGCGAACTCAGGAAGATAGTGGAGGACAGGAAGGCCTGGCAGGATATGGTTCATGGGATCACGAAGGGTCAGACACGACTTAACGACTGAACAACAACAACAACATGTCTTCAGTCGCAAGATTAGCCCGCCCGCCCGCCCGGGCTCTGTTTGGCTCTGAAATGGTCTGAAAGCAGGGGGGATGTATGTTTTCATGCTGTGCTGCTGCCAAATTTTAGCGGCAGCGCACAAAAATGATGCCATGGCCCCAGAGGTTGGGGCTTGTGGCATCACGTGGGGGTGTTGCGTTGGTGACCACCCCCACGGGGGGTATTAGGAACAACTCTGCCTTGCCATTCTGAGCTTGGCAACACTGCACCCACTTCACCACCTTTGGACTAATCTGGGATTAGCTGGTCAGTTTGGGGTCAGGTAGGATGTCTTTGCCTCTCACCTGATGTTTTTTTTCCACCTACCCTAGACTTCCCTGTGGTGGTTTAGAGTTAGACAGTTGGTCACCTCTGGAAGGGATAGTGCCAGACTGGGTCTAGGAGTAGGGATATGGTGTGCATCTTAAAGAATGCAAAAGCCAGAGGAGGAGCCAGTGCCAATCGTCAGATGATGGCTGGTGACTCTTAAGGCCTGAGTTTCAGGCTATCCTAAATGATTTCCGGCTTGGGATCAGCTGAGTAATTTGACTGCCTTTACCCACTTTCCAGGGGTTGGTTGGGAAAACCAGATGTTGGTGGTGAGCCAATATCTGTTTAAAGCCAGGTTGCTAATGCCCAATGGGGGAAATGAACAGTTGTGTCTGTCTCCTTCAAGGTAGGTGCCCACAATAATGGGGGGAGGAGCTCTCTGGTCAGGATCCATTGCAGAATTTGGTTTGTATTATGTAATCCAGAGGTTCTCAACCTTTGGAGGCCCGGGTAACCCCTATCACAGTCCAATTTTCTGAAGTACCCTGCTAATTAACTGCTAATTAATTGGCTTAATCAATTAATTAATTAGGTAATTAATCATTAAATTAAAAGTACTAAAACAATTTTAAATGTGAAAAAATGTCTTATTTAACTTATTTTGTTTACCAAAAGGGCATATTTTGATCAAAAACTCCTTTAGATGGGAACAAATTCCTTGACTGTCTTTTATTCCAAATAAACGATTTTAATTATTGCAACATCTAGGATTAGCTTTCATCGAAAGCTTTATTTAAAACCGCCATGTCAATGTTAATGATTGATATTGGGTGATGATTGGATCATTCCAATTATATTCCCCAGTCTTGGGGATTACTGTAATTTGGTCATCCAACATAATATTTGTCACTTCACCAAGAATTCCTAATAGATCTGAGTTAGCATGCATGCCTGAAATTCATCAAAGTGTATATGTACATTGCCATCCCACCTGGAAATTTCACTTTCCTTTAATCACGGGAAAGCAATTCATTTTACTGATGATGCTTATATTCTAATATGCCTGATAGATTAGCCAAGAAAAAAATCATTAAAATAATGTTTGGGTGGAAGATTCATGATCACCCCAAAGAACCAAGGAATAATATTTTTTATCTATACTAGCAAGAAATTCTATAGCCAAGATTACAAAAGACACAATAAATGAAGTGCACCTTATACTGCTGTTATTAATGCCCTGCACACAAAGTGTTGACCCTGACTAATATCATATGGATAATGCAGTAGACACAGACAGCAGGAATTATTATTATTATTATTATTATTATTATTATTATTATTATTTAGATTTCTATCCCACCTTTTCCCCCCCATAGGGGGGACTCAAAGCAGCTTACAACAATATAATACATACAAACATATAATATAAAACTCTTAAAACATTAATATAATCTAAAAACACAGCACAAAATATAACAATATATATAAAAAGGAGTAAAAGGAATATCATTTGGCTGAGTTACCTGCACATCTACATCATAATGACAAACTCATGGCACAAACCTATCTACACTGTAGACCAGCGGAGCACCCACTCTGCTGGTCTTGGGCGCTGCAGAGCATGTTTGCGGCACCTGGTGAGTAGGCGGCGCTGGTGCTGAGGCCAGTGCCACTCTACCCACCGCAGATCCCACGGAGAGCCCAGCAGGGAAGGTAAGTTCCCCGCTGGGCGGTGGGGGAAGGGGGAGAAGGTGGAACGGGGCGTTCCATGAGGGGCGTTGGTTAGCCGGGCCCAGGAAGGGGGAAAGATTCACAGTGGCGACTCTGCCAAAATCTCATCCCCCTTCCTGGGCCTGGCTGCTGTTACATGTCCTGCTAGAATGTGCACCAGCAAAATAGCTGGCATACGTTCGAGTAGACCTGTCAGGGCAGCTGGGGCTCTACTCGGGGTAAGGGGAAGAACATCCCCTTCCCTCGAAGAGTGCTCCAACCACACCGGTGCTGGGTTATATCTGCAGAGCCTCCAAGAATAATTTTATCAGGGGGTACAAAGTTTCTTTTGGGCCCTTTCTCAAATGGGGAGGGGTGAAATGGGGTGGGGGAAGGGTGGCAATGTGGCAGGTGTAACGGGGGCATAGAGGGGGAAAAACAAGGCAGGGGGAGGATAATGATGACTGGAAAAACTTTGGAGTCCAGGTCTACTGGGTTTCCTAATGCAGAGCCCAGATCTACCCGCCTGGTAGACCTGGCCTACCAGTTGGAATCTGCCTTCCTTTTCATCCACAGGTCCAGGTTGAGCTCGGGTGAGATCGGAAAATGTTCTAAGCCCCCTCCTTTGGCTCCTGAGCCCCCTTTTTGACCCCAGGCCGTGGTACAATTTATCGCCTTTACCCCCCCCCCCTTCATGGGCCCTGCCTATCTGGATAGGGTGCAGCGTGGGTTCTAAGCCTGCGCTGCAGCCTAGTTAGACAGGATTGGGCTGCCCGTCACTGTTGAACTGCACTTCTTTGCATGCACATCAATTAATTTACCTTGCAGTATAATCCAGCACATGGAGGATGGATCTCTCTTTGGTGAATTGTGAAAATTGGCATGGGCAAAACATCTATTCCAAGCTGCATATCTTCTATCACCTGCCTGAATTGTCTACCTAATCAGGTTAAACATGAATATGTTTAGTATGTTTTGGAGTATATAAATTACGTTTTCTTTGAAAACCAAGGTGTTTTTAGCACTACAAAACATGTATATGCTTTGTTCCATCTATCACACTTTTTTAGTATATGCTGTATTTTGGAAGATAGTGTTCCATAGAATCTAACTTCCAAAGCAACAGTGGAAGAGCTCTATTGCATCCAAGTCAATGAAATAAATGGGGAAAGCTAGAAATAAGTGACTTCAGTCTCACTGATATCAACAGGTATGACTCATTTTATCTGGGTCTGGATCCTGCTAAAGGATCTATCACTTTTATTCATTTTATTGGAATTTGCATAGGAAACTCATAAAATGGCCAAAAGCCACACCAAAAATGCACAGAAATCTGTTAATCTGTCCAATGTGCCCACAGTCACAAACGCATCTTCTGATATTGACTAAAGGCAATCCAAGTCATCCCGTTTTAAAGCCATGATCCAATGAAGTACTTGCAAACACAACTAATTGTAGCTGTTGAATGGCTTGTGATCATGACTTTGGCTGACAATGGGATCCAACTGTGCATCCAATTTTCTGAATTGCAGACTTTTAACTATCAGCAGGAACACCTTGTCCTAGATGTCCGTGCTTATGCATGTTAAAATGTGTATATCACTGTTACTGATTTACGGCATTCAGGGAAGAATATGGATTTCTATATAATCTGGAGTGTTAGTTAAATTCCTCCAGTGTGATTAAATCATGGGCAGTGATAAATATTTATGTTTCAAAACTTTCTTCTTTCTCTTTTCTCATATTATGCAGCAGCAAACCTGGTTTGGCCACCAAGTCTACTCGTCAGAGTGCTGTAGTCAATCTTTGCTTCCTGACATAGGTACAGTATGTCCCAGTTTCCTGACAAGTGTTTCTGTAGGATAAGCATATTGGCAAACGTGTGTCGTAGCCACATTTTAAAATTCGAATGCACACCTTAAAAATGGTACAATCTAAAAATGTAATGTATGAATATGCCTTGAGCTTGAATATGTGCCATATCACATGCTCCAGATGGGCAGCCCAATCCTGTGTAAAGATCTGTGGCTGGCCGCAGGATCCTACGCTCTTCTCGGGCCACTCCAGGGTCTCCAGGGTCCAGGGTCATCTCGGGGGAAGGGGAAACACTTACCTTGATCCGGTGGCTGCAGCAGGTTTCTATCACGGAGTGAGGCCTGCTGGCCTGCGTGCTAGCGGGCCTTACTCCCTAGGTGCCAAAAACACACTTTACGGCGTGTTTACAACACCCTCCGCCTGCGGAGCATGCACTCCGCAGGTGCACCACCATGCAGGATTGCGCCGTGGAAGTGGGAAGACTTTAGGCTCCTGGGAGTCACTTCTCTTTTTTTTTCGCCAGAGCCTTGGGACATACCAGTGGAAAATGGCAGCTTAGGCATGCATAGGATATTGTAATATGGCAGTTTGTACAATAATTTACATTTTGGGGTTGTTTTTATTTACATACACATGCACAAAAGCTCAGTAGCACACCTACCTGGGCTCAATATTCTGCTCATGCTCTAACCAAGTCTGGGGTAGGGTAGGAGCTGAACTGGGTTTCTGGGAGGACACAGGAAAGGAATTCAAAGTATCAATTCAGGGAAGGGCTGGAGCTACAGATAGGTCTGGAGTGACTGTCTGCTCACCTTGGTCTTGAAGTAAGGACTCAGTAAAAAACCTAGTATGGTACAGAGGAACACCTTCCCCTTGAGTGACATCAAAGAGCCAAACCAGCCCTCTTAGAGGGAGCCCATTTTCTGTTTATTGAAATGAGCATTTGTGGGCAAAGCATTTCCCTGATTTCACCCTTACAATTGCTAAGTTCAGGAATGCAATTATTTACTTGTATATAATAAAATGAACATTTTAACCCATTCTCTCTCTCTCTCTCTCTCTCTCTCTCTCTGTGTGTGTGTGTGTGTGTGTGTGTGTGTGTGTGTGTGTGTGTGTGTGTGTGTGTGTGAGAGAGAGAGAGAGAGAGAGAGAGAGAGAGAGAGAGAGAGAGAGAGAGAGAGAGAGAATGGGTTAAAATGTGTAGGTATTCCTGGAAGGCTGAGATTCTTAACATTCAGGAAGTTATTGAAACAGGCACTGAAGACACGGTGTCTCTCCTAGTGTCAACTGCCAAGGGATGTGTTAAATTACATATCATCCCCATAGCCTCTTGTGGTCTGCAGCCCTTATTAAATTCAAAGGCTTAATATGTATCTAAGGACAGAACAGTTCAGGATTGATGTGCCACTAGTGCAGGAGAACTACTATTTAAGTCCGGTTGGAACTAAGCATTTACTAAAGCTTACCAATTCACCAGAATTACAAGAAATTCCTTTAATTTTGCTGGAAGGAGAATGTCTACTTCTTGAAGGTGATGATTTGTCTGTCAATAGTACCAAGGACGGTTGTTATATTGCTGTATTCAGCAGTATACACTGTTGTCAAGTACTTGAGTCAGGTTAAATAAAAACTGTGGGAGGGCTATCTTCAAACTGGGAACTTCAGAAGGCTAAAGACTTAAAATCAGATTAGTGGATCAGCACCTGATGTTAGCATTCCCATGTGAAGCACAGCTTTCTTGGAAACATGCAGTAAATTGTTAGCACAATAAGAAAATAAAAGGCAGAAACACAGGATAGGCTTCTGAATTTGATATCTGAACGCCTATGCAAATGTGCAGTAACTTTAACTGTGTTGATTGAATACTCCTTGTTAGCCTAAGTGAAAGGAAGCTGCTATAAATACAGGACCATAAGAAACTACACTATTTGGAGTCAGACCACTTGTTCATCAAGATCAGGGTTGTCTACCCTGACTGGCTGAAGATCTCTGGGTTCCAGACAGCCTCCACACCCACCAATAATGTATGGAACAAGCAAGGTTGTGTTGAAACAGGCTACAATTCATTGATCAAATACAAAGACTTGCAGCAGTCCTAACACACTAAACAACACCCTTTTAGTGTGGGTTCCTTTCCTTGGGGAAGACAGCCAGCTGCTGTCTATTCTTCCTGTGAGTAATCCATCCTGGCTCCAAGCTAATGTTCGCTAATAATGATTGTGCGTATCAACGCCTACCCTTTTAGGGCTTGAGGAAAATCTGGACTGCACCACCCACCACAAGCCAACCAGCCTTTGAGGTTGATTTTACAGTCCATGGCAAGCAGTTGGCAGCCAGTATCCCCAAGCTAAGAGGTCTCTAGTGACTGGTTCGTCCCCCCATTGCCCACTACACTTCCTCAGGATGCACACCATTCCCTAATCTTAATTCCCAATCTGCATTCACCTGCCAGTGGTGACCTTGCTAACCTAAATCAATCCACTCGGTCAGTCTAAAAGTAGATGGAAAATTCCGCTCCCCCAGGTCAGGGCCAATTACAGGGGAGTAAAAAAGTCCTACTTGACCCCAAAAGGCAACTGGCTAATCCTGAACTGACTTCCTGGATGGATGGGACAGCTGATGCTTCCCCAAGGCTGAATGACAATAATCTCTGAGCTGGCCATTGGCAGCAGCAAGCCCTGCCTTGTCATGGCAGCTTCAATAAGATTCCGCCTCTTAGCTTGCCTGAGCCATGAGGGAGTGGGGAAGCATTTGGGGGATGCTCAGGTAACAAAGCTGAACAACTCTGGAGAGCACTTGCTCTGCAGATAAGACTGAGAATGGTGCCGACCACAAGGCCTCATCTGACCAGAGGCTGTTGGAAGACTGGGCCACCTTTATTTAAATGTTAACACATAACTAAACTGCAGCAGGGCGCTAACCATCCCCCCAGCCGTGCGGTCACCATTGTTGGGTGAAATGGTGATGACTGTCTATTTCACCCCATGAAACCCATAGTCCCATAGTCCCAGTCAGCCTGTCACGGCCAACCCCAAAGGGTTGAGTCAGTGGGACTGCACTGGTAACACCAGCCTCGTCAGGTGCTTCCACTGCACACTCCAATCGGGGGGCCAGCCAGCCAGCCTCTTCAAGCCAGTGAAGCATCATTGGAGTAGTCCTGGCACGCCCCCTGACCTTGCTGAGCTCAGAGTGGACGCCAGAACTACCAACCTACATAACACTGGCCGATGACCAAAGCAAAGGGAAAACTCAGTGATAAACACCCAAGCAAACTTACAGTCTGGGATAGGTGAAAAACTGCCAGCTACAGGCCAATCAGACTGGCAGCAAAAAATTCCTACCCAGCCCTGAAATGTGACCAGCTAATCTCAGACTGAAAAAGAGGGGGGGGGGTTGGATTGACGCTTCCCCTGGCTGACTGAGAGGCTGCAAAAATGCTGCACAGCCTCAGAGAGACCAGGGCCCGCCCCATCTTCCGAGCCATCCAATCACTTGGCTCCCCCAGCCTCTGCCTGAACAAGGATGGGGTGGAGTCGGGCAAATGCTCCTGCAAGCAATCGCTTGCCAGTGTCCTTTCTAAAGCTGTACAAATCTTTATGCTTATGAACGAGTCTCAGAAACTGATAGACTACTAACAAACCAAGGTATCAAAATAATCAAGAAGTTTCTACAGTGAACAGAACACAAATTTAGAATAATGTTGTCCAAGCTCTCCTTGTTACTAGTGGTTTTTTTTTTAAGGAAGTTTGTAATCTCTCTCTCCTGAAATCTGGGATGGGAGGAGATGAAGGCTTCCATGTACAGAGTTGTATCCCTTCAAAGAATATTGTTTCCTCGAGAGGAAGCTCTTTTCATTGGATAAAGGAAACTTTTGGACACAAGCCAATGTGCCTGTGATTTGAACTTGTAGCAAGCTAAGACACAAAGAATGTTGGGTTGAGGAATTTCCTGATTCCTCAACCCAACGAGGGGCCCAATCCTATGGTCGCTCTGCACTGCCAGTACTTTTGTTCTGAACTTGTGTTGTGGCAGTGCAGGCACTTTCTGGCGGCACAAAAGCTAGACCCTTGCCGCACATTGCTGAGCCACTGCCGCAAACGAGCAGCAGTGCGAAATGCTGCATAGCAGTGGTTCCAGAAGCCTCCAGTAAATTGGTAGTAAATTGGTAAATTGAAGCCTCCAGTAAATTGGTGGCAGACTCGAGCTGTGGGCAAGGAAGTGGAGGGCAGGGGGAGTTTCAGGGTGGATCAGGAAGGGCAGGGGGTGGGA
Source organism: Plestiodon gilberti rubricaudatus (assembly GCA_026170595.1). Taxonomy (NCBI): domain Eukaryota; kingdom Metazoa; phylum Chordata; class Lepidosauria; order Squamata; family Scincidae; genus Plestiodon; species Plestiodon gilberti. The sequence continues at coordinate 92,280,658 of JANXHW010000001.1, forward strand.
CTTGGAAAGAGGAGGTGGATCTCAGTGGCATCGGCATGCACCATATCCTATCCCCTCTTTCCCAAGCCACCCCACCCCTTTTCTCTCCCTGAACATGTGCCATAAAAATGGCTGCTGTAGGTCCAAGGAGACCCCTAGGCAATCGGGCAGCCTACTGGCAGGGGGGGGGTAAGGAAATATTTTTACTAACCACCTTCTGGCTGTCCAATCAACCCCCCCCCCCTCACCATTGGATGCAGAATGCACTCCACCAACGTGGCTGCATTGTAACCAATGGTGGGGGCTAGGATAGGGCAGTATGACTGGAATCAAAATTCCAAGTAGACAAAATTTTGGGATTCCTCCCTAGAAGAACCATCTGAGACTTGTCTACTGGATTTCTGAGAGACAAGTGATTTTTTTCTTGGTGGGGGGGCACTCCTACACACCTGAAGCCACCTTGAAGTTGGGGAATATGAATTTGGATAGCAGCTAGGAAAATAGCATGGGAACTACCCCTTCATTTTCTTCCTTTGGTGGGTGTAGGAGTTTCCCCTGTGACAAGCATCTATACTTGTAAAAGTGCTTAATGTTGACTGGACTGTGCCCAATACATCTTAAACTACCTGATCTTATTACAGTTTTGGCAATGTCCATAGGAAAGTAGAAACGTATTAAGCAATCGTAACTTACTCTTCCTCGCTTTATTGGGGGATTTAATACCAATCTATCATTTTCAGGAAATCTTCCTGACCGCTAACAGCTAATGACTAACTTTGATATTTTCCATAACTTTGATTCATATTGGAATGTGTAGTTAATCTTATTTGTAGCTAATTTATAAAGTCCTAACTTGATTTAGGACTTTAATTATGGAAATACATTATCGTTCTCTCCATCTCCACTTTTAACAACCTGCCTAGATCCCTGATCTGCTTGCCACAGATATTTATTTAGTTTTGGTAATAGAATTTAAGGTGAGGCTAATGATACATAAATTCTACCTGAATACTTAATTCCACATTTAATTCACATTTCCCTTTCAGCTTATTTACAATCTTGGTAGAACTTGATCTCTATCAGTGTGGTTCTTGATCTGTTTACATATTCATTCATTGGAAGATGATGTTTTTTTTTAATTATTATTATGGTATTTCTAGTAGATGAAGTGACTGTGTAGTTCATGGAATACCTGAACTAAACTTACTGAAAATAATGCAGAATTTTCATGACGTTATGAAAATGATGCATGATTCCTCTTCCCTCCAAGAAGATGTCATTCTGCCTAGCTTTGGATGATATTTGACATGGCCTCAGGGATGATGCTGTTAGCCTACTTCTATTTGTCATTCGGGCAGCCCAACCCTAACTTAATCTCCATGCTACAATGCTGGCATGGCTTCCGCTGTATCCCACAGGGGATTTTGGGCTGCTGGAAGTTTTCTTGGGGTAAGGGGACATTTGTCCCCTTGCCTCAGGGTAAGCCCCAGGAGCCACTAGAAGTCAACTCAGACCTGCACCAACTCAATCGCTGGCACAGATTCGAGTTGATCCATGAAGGCAGATCAGCCTGGGAAGGGTGGTGGTGGTCAGGATTTGGCATGTGTTACTGCCGCCGAACCCGTTCCCCTCCTGGGCCTGATTTGCCCTCCTCCCTGCCCCATCACCATCCCATTGAACCAAGAAGTGCAATGGTGGTGGAAAGGGAGAGATATAGTATCTGGCTGCACACTCATGCCACCAGTCCCACCCTCCCTCCCCCATTCCACCTCCCTCCCCGTCCTTCCCTGCCCAGAATCTCCCCCATTCCTCAACCTTCCTCCCCTTTCCATCACACCAGCCACCTCCACCGCTGTTTTACTTGGCACCAGTGGACGTTGTCTTCACTGCTGGCGTCAGCAAGCACAATGATGTCGCACATTGCATGTCAGGATCCAGGCACTTCTGCCTGGATCCCACTGCCTCTGTTGGCAGAGCACCTTTGATAAGATTGGACTGCCTGAGATGTTATAAGCATTCTACTAGGGGAGCTCGAAATATTGAAATCCCCTGCTTGAATGTTTGCGTGCAGAATCAAGAATTCATGAATGCACCATGAATGTTTCAAGTTTTGCAAGTGAATCAAACGTTGATGGAGATTCTTTTTCATTTGATCATTTGCAAAGAATCAATGCTCACGTTTGACCTTTTGTTGGCATAGTCAAGCCTTCAAAAGAGATCGAGCTGATAGTTCATAAAGGCTTGAACTTCTGTGGGCATTCAGATATGGACCATGTGGAAAGGTTTGACTCAATTTCAGGTCAAACACTGGGATTTCAGGTTAATGCATCCCAAATATAATCTGTTCCTCCCGCTCCTGCAAGACAACAGCTTGTTGTTGTTGTTGTTGTTCAGTCGTTAAGTCGTGTCCGACCCTTCGTGATCCCATGAACCATATCCCGCCAGACCTTCCTGTCCTCCACTATCTTCCTGAGTCAGACAACAGCTAATAACTCATAAATGTTTGAAATGAGGAATAGTCTAAACATAATTTATTCATATGAAGTGTAGTTCACTCACATGAGAGAATGTTGGGGCATTCCTCTTTTTCAGGAACACTGATTGGACAGTGAGAGAGCTTGATTAAAGTGCAGAATGCTTTTTTTCTCATAATACACAGGCCAATCTGAGCCATTGCAGTGTTCTGACTCCTCGGTTTATCTTTGTTCTAGCCGTGCAGCTCTAAATCAAGATAAAAAGCAACTCGACATGAAGGAAAATAAAAAGGTCATTTAATCACCCTGTTAGCTTAAAATGATTATTGATTCCTAGAGGTGACGTCTAATTCTGCCAGAAAATCCATTTCAGTAATGATTACTGCCCTCTGCTTTATCTATTATACTGGAGGTTATTAAAAGTGGGAGTCTCCAGGGAAGTATATGGGCTTCGACCACTAATATCATATTTAATATTTTTTATCAGAACAGAGATTCAGACGCTGCCCTTTAACCTACAACAGAATCAGGATAGACAGTTAGGAAAGTGTGTTTCACTGTAAGTCTAATTATTAATATACCCCATGGAAATCTGGTAGCACACGGCAATACATGATAGATAAATATCATCTGGGACAAGGGCCTATTGAATGTTTCATTGCTTCTTATTGCCAGGTGTGTGTAAGAAACACCACGCTGAAAAATTGGATATACCTCAAAGGATTTTTAAAAAATGAATTATTACAGTACTGTCCTTTTCTCAGAACTGTGGAGTTTTTACATACAGCAATCTTGAAGAGTCGCACCCAGTTTCTTTCCTCTCTACAAAGAACAAAGTTAATTTGACCAAAACAGATCTGCATTCATCTGTATAACAATGTTTCAAAATCTATAATTATGATGTTTGCAAAGATGTTTCTAAACTGGGATGTTTTGACCAGACATCTCTGTTTTTAATTATAACAGGGGAAGGAAATGGTGTCTGTTAATTTTGCAGACCTTACTGGAAATGTCCTTAATTTGTTACCTTGTCTTGGCTGCGGTTTCTGTTGTATACCGGTAATTCCATTCACACCATGGCCAGTGGGACATCCAAAACACAAACAGCAGACATTTATAACCTAGAGTTTTGTTGGCATAGATTCTGTTACTGGGTGTATTTTTCGCACCATTAACATGTCCTCATGGGGAAAATCTATCTTGTGTATTGGGAGCCGGTAGTTCTGTAGCTCAGTGGGGAAGGACAAGGGAGGCAAGGGTGAACGTGCACCAAGAAAGCATATGACAGGGATGGTGTTACAAATGCAAGGAAGGGGAATCAAAATAAAAGCAATTCAAAGTGTGTCAGTCATCATCATGCATATGGCCAGGTCCCAAATATAGGTGATTGCTACATATAGGGGCAAAAGTAAGAGAGAGAAGAGGAAATCCATAGAAGGGAAGGGGCACATGATGATGGCACAATCAAGGAGGGGAGAAAGGGAAAAGGGATGTGCAGAAATCAGGAGGGTTACCCGGGGAAACTGGAGCTAAAACACTGGCGTCACTCGAGGTGGGGCGGAACGGTAAGTTCCGCACTGTGCTAACCTCTGTTTACTCCTCGGCATGAGGTGGCCCCGCCCCCTCGCAGGTGTTGCCTTCGCTGCACTGAATGGCTCCGACGGCGAAGGGACGGGGTCACCTCGTGCCGAGGAGTAAACGGAGGTTAGCACAGTGCGGAACGTACCGTTCCGCCCCACCTCGAGCGACGCCACTGGGCTGAAAAACTGGAGGGGGTGGTTGCTGTAGTAGGAAAGAAGGAGGAGAAAAAGAGAGCTGGGGGATGACACGAAAAAGAAGTGAGGAGAGTTCTCAAGGTTCAGGCCATGTCAAAAGGCCATGGCTGGAGTAAGGTTCTCTGTGGCCTGAACCAGGCAAAAGCTGCAGGCAAAGGAGAGAGCCCCTTGGCAGGCCGTGAAATCACTTCACTTTCCCCTTGCAGGGGAAAACTAGTTTCTGCTACCGAATGATCACACTTACCCAGCACAGCAGCTGCTCAAAAGGTCTTGGAAAGCTGGGTTTGAGTGGTTGCCATGACAGTTAAGGGAATCTGTCCCAAAAGAAGGCCTGAGGCTGGTTTTTTGGGCCTCCCCTATCGAACACAACCTGTTTCTCTTTATCTATTGACTCTTTATCACAGATTTTAATGGCTCTATAAGCCAATGAATTAATTAGGGAGCCTTTCTGGGCAGGATGGTGATTTGAATCCTCTAAGTCCCATAGTAGCAAACTTATATATGGAATTTCTTGAAAAGCAGGTGCTCCAGACGGCTCCATTTAAACCTGATGTCTGGTGGCGCTATGTAGACGACATCTTTTGTATATGGCCACATGGAGAGGTGGAATTACATAACTTTTTGATACATCTTAATAACTTCTATAAAGAGATCCAATTTACAGTAGAAAAAGAAAAGAATGGGTCCTTGGCTTTCTTAGATGTTTTAGTTACCAGGAGAAAAGACTTGATGTTTAGTCACTCAGTATATAGAAAACCGACCAATACAGGAAGGTATTTGAATTTTGATTCAAATCACCATCCTGCCCAGAAAGGCTCCCTAATTAATTCATTGGCTTATAGAACCATTAAAATCTGTGATAAAGAGTCAATAGATAAAGAGAAACAGGTTGTGTTCGATACTTTGAGAGCCAATGGCTACCCGGTCGCACAAATTAACAAAGGCTGGATATCACAAAGTAGAAAAATCAAGACAGCTAGGGAAGGAAGAAGCAATATTCCAATAAATACAGAAGACACCTATGAGATACAAAAAGATGACAAAGAACAAAAAAAATGGACTTTTCTACCATTTATTAAAGGGGTAACTGATAAAATCGCAAGAATTCTCAGGCAGGGCAACATCAGGACAATTTTTAAGCCAACCAGGAAGATTGAGCAACTTTTAAACAACCCCAAGGACAAGAGACCACCCCTTTCCAACCCAGGTGTTTACAGCATTCCCTGTGGTACATGTGGCAAGGAATACATTGGATTGACTCAGAGATCCATCAGCACTAGATTAAAAGAACATGTAAGATCGGTAAGACTGGAACACCCAGAACAGTCTGCGGTGGCTGAGCATGTTCTCACCACAGGACACTCTATACAATTCAAAGAAACCTGTTCTATAAAAACAGAAAACAAGGGAATGATTTTGAAAAACTTGGAAGCTCTTGAGATTAGCAAAAAACCACCTCACTTACTGATGAATAGGCAGCAAGAATTGAATCTTGCCAATCGCATTTGGCTCCCTGTCATACGTAAACATCCTATGAAGGGACAGGCTCGTAACAATGTAACAACAGAGAATGCGAGTTGATACTATGTGACTGATAGACACCAGGTCTCAAAGTGAACAACAGCCCCTTGGAAATATACAGAAATCCATGCTAATAATTGCAGAATCATCCCAGTAAATGCAGGATCAACTGCAGTATCAACCTCTATGTTGGCAACTGTTTTCAGATTGTACCCCATCGCCTGACAGCAGGGTTTCCTGTGGAGTTTTCGCAATAACCGCAGTTGTCTCGTGGGACATTTGTAAATACACTATTGAAGGACAGCCCGGCAGGACTGTAATCGTAGAAAACATGAACTGACATACATCTGTTATTGAACCACCAGGTCTAAAGGACAAAATTGTAAGCTATCACAGTCAATTTTTGCAGGTTCGATCTCTTTGATGACAGATGAGTTCCGGAATGGTTTCCGTTCAACTGACAGCGGGTTCCCTGCGCTTTCAAAGTTCAAAGCAACGAAGCGAGACACCGAGAACTGTAACATCTTTCACTCCTTTTTGGACTGCCCCAGAAGATGTGTCCAGATTAGGACACGAAACGTTGGGCTCACTTGTCCAGCCGTGGTTTTTAATAATTTCTGTTTGTCCGGGAATACTTCGTTAAACCCAGATAAAATCGTCATTGTTTTTAAACTTCGGTCGGATTGCTGTGTTTTTTACATGGATATGGCTGCGTTACCCGTACTACCTGTTTCACTAATGGTTACCAGTCTGTTACTGCTGTTTTGTGAGTGCTGCATTGCAGGAGTCACGGCACGAGAATACTGAAACCAAGCAATCCTCCCATTCCAAACTGGGGTATAAAAAGCTGAAAAGCCTTTGAAGCAAGGAACAAGGCTGCTGCAGCCATTCAAAAGAGGAATGCAGGGCAAGATTGCCAAAGCTGCTTTTCTGAGAGAAGGAAGGAGCATGTTGCAAGGGAGCCCACAAATGATGGCTGCTCAGCTTGCACTGACCTGATGGCTTTTGGTTGCTCAAGAAGGGGAGGGGGAGAGAGAGTGTTGGAAGGAAAATGGGGAGCAGGTAGTTACTAGTCCTGTGTGTTGGCTTGGCACAGTGGTTCTTCTTGGTAGTGGCTGGAGTGTGGGAGCTTCACATAGCAACAGTGGGTCAAATGAACAAATGTAGTAGCAGCAAGGCAGGCAGGCAGGCAAGTGAGAAACAAGAGATACAGGGGGTTCTGCGATGCGATCCAACCTTTGATATCTTTTTCTCCCATAGAAATGTCTGGGATCTTTTGTGGAGTGAGGTCATCAAAGAACCTTCTTGACCTCAGCCTCTTATCCTCAGCAGCGTCATGCGCATGTGTGAAAACGCCGTCGAGGGCCTCGTCAGAAGGGGCCGAGCCGCCGGCCAAGGAGGAGGCGCCGAGGTCCTCTCCTGGCCTCCGGGGGTGCCGCACAGAGCTGGTGGTAGCCTTGGAGGGTGAGCGCGGAGCCTCTGGAGGCCGATGGGGGTGTGTGCAAAAGAGGCCTGGGTTTGTTTGGTTTTTATTTATTTAAATAAATAAATAAATAAATAAATAATTGCGGCTGGCCTAATGGCCGGCCCACGAATAATATTGTGATAATTAAAATGGCCCTTGACAGAAAAAAAGGTTCCCCACCCCTGCTCTAGAATGTGGGATCTGAGGCTTCTTAACATCGGTACAATTTCAAAGTCCAGTTACTTGCCTGGGTCATGCTCTCCTTGCAGGCACCCAGTGCCATGTATACATGCATTCAAATGAAAGAAATAAAAAGGTTGTCAGGGAACAATTTGTATTACATAATGTAGGGATGGTTTCAGATGGAGCTTTGAAGTGTGTGATTTTTGTTTTGGGGGGCTTTTTTAAAAAGTGAGATGCTGGGGCTTTCTGACTTGAAATGAATGCCCCCCCCCATCTCAAATGGGGTCTGGTTGTGTTTACTAATGTAAAAAAACACTGCTTATATTCTAATTTCTTTACTGGTACTTGATATGTCCTGGGATTGGACCATGGCACTAAAAAGACATCCTGTGAGCCTGCTCAAATAAAGGCCCTGCATATATGGTTGAAAACAGATTTAAAAAACAAAACCATAAGAAACCTACAAATGTCTGTCATGCAGACTTGAATGTGTTCAGCAATTACCTGTAACAATTTCTCTGCAGTCACAACTACATTAGACATAAAACCTTAATGGAAAGAAAGCAAAACTAAATGCTTCTGTGTATGTCCTGATGAAGCATCTGTTGGTTTAATATTCAGAACAGTTGTGAAAGAAAGATAGAGTTGGGTACAGTGTTCTTAAATTGGCATGAAGTTTCTGAAATTTGCTCATGTATTACATAAACTGTAGGGTAGACCAGTTGGCCAGAACTGGTGGGGGAAGTGTGTCATCTTGAGGTTCTCAGTTTAAGAATGCTGTTTTGTTTCCCAGGAGTAAGAATTACTCAAGCTCACAGGTCAAGAACCTGTGTGTGGGGTGAGGGGGGGGGGCATAACCTCGCTAATGAAGAACAAGGTGTTGACTGACAGGCAGAAAAAAATATGCCTGTCCTGTATGCGTTGGTTGGTACATATTTTAATAATCTTACATTCAACCCTTCTTATATAAAACAAATACACTGGGACAAGGGTAGGCTAAATCCTTCTCCTGTACATATTCATGTTCTATTTCCAGAGAGGTGTTCTTTTGTTGAAAATGGGAAAGCATTCAACCATGCAGACACCCTACTGCCTGAAGCATGAAGGGACACAATCCAGGGAAGTCACTTGATTCTACTGGTTGTCTAAATTGGCCTTGAGAGATATACAACTAGCTTTTTCAATGCCAGCCTGGCACACTATTGGTCCTGTTACACCAGTGCTTTCCTGCAAGGCAGAAGAGAGAGACCTCAACAACAAATTATGCAAACTAATCAGTGAGGTTGAAGCCCATGTGGTGGGATGAATGGACAGTGGAAAAGCTTTGCAGTGCTATGAGCCCTTAGTAGCTCTGATGTCTCTTTAGCCGCAATGGCACAAGCCACAGTTTGCCCTGCAGCACCGAAAGCTCATTTAGGCCATCTGGTTATTGGTTGCTGTTGGGTCTGTCATTTGGAGGAACAAACAAGATTGCAAACACTCTGATCTGTTGTAAGGGTATGAAATGCTTCCGTTAAGACAATTCTTACAAAGGAATGCTAAAGAGATGTTCTAGAAGTGCTGAAAAAAGTAAAACTTGAATAGAACTAGACACAAATTACTAAAAGTACATGTTAGTGGCGGAACATTTTACATTTGCTATGTTGTCTCTGAAAGGCTTCAAGTAATCTGAGCCCCCAGCTACTTATCTGGATGAAGCTTAACTGCCTGTGATTTAATTAATGTAGTCTGCTGTCCTCTTTATTTTAAGAGCAGCAGCCACCAGCCTCTACATATACAAAAAAGATCCATTTTATAGTTATTTGGAAAATTCAAGCTTGATAAAGAGCATATAAGCAAGAAAACCTGGAACTCATTTTAACAGTTAGATCTATGACTACCATCTCACCTATTTTGTGGATGCATTTCAGACACCCAGCTAAAGTAATTAATGTGGACTGAAAAGCTGATCAAAGCCTAACAGCCCAATCCTGTCTAACTCTTGCACCAGTGTAACAGTAGATCCACCAATGTAAGTGCACTTATGCCAGTGTAACTTGCCGCACGCCAATGGATGCTGGACACCATGTCACTTCTCGGACACTGTGCATGCGCAGTTCGGATGCTGGATGGACGCCAGCTCAACTCCGTCGGTGCAGGGGGCATTCCTGGGGCATTCAAACACATGGCTATGTGAGACAACATGGCATGGTGGACTCCTTGTGGCTGGTCAGAGCTCATGGAGAGAGTCTGCATCCTTGGGAGAACAGGAAGCTGTTGGAAGATGGTGGCACAGTTTTCATGCTGCTGCAACAGGGCCTATAGCAGAAGATTGTGAGATCTGCCGCCATAGACCCTTGATTGGATTGGGGCCATTGACCACTTTGTTAGATGTTAGCATTTCATTAACTCTAAATTACTCAAACATCACAGCTGAAAGGCCCCAGAGATGAAAACCAGTACGCCGGTCTACCTAAATCCGTTTTGAAAATGGACTCCTTAATCCCAAGTGTTTAAATATAACTTTGCTGGGTTGCCATGATATGACATTGAGAATTGCTGTGTGCTTACTACCATAGGAGCCTCTGAACAAAGGGAGAGAATGATTGCACATATATCATTAAGGGCGCAGTCCTATCCAACTTATGCCACCGGCTGCTCAATCCTATCCAATTGATGTCACCGGTGTAACCCAGCGGTGCAGCGAGAACGGTAGGCCCCAGAATGGAAAGGGGATTCAAATCCCCCTTTGAATTCCCCTTTTAGAGGGGATTTGAATCCCTTTCTCGCTGCACTGCTGGGTTACACCGGTGGCATAAATTGGATAGGATTGAGCAGAGCTCAGATGGTGGCATAAATTGGATAGGATTACGCTGTAAGGCTGCAATGCTAGACACACATACCTGAGAGTAAGACCCATTGAATACAATGGAACATACTTCTGGGTAACCATGTATAGGATTATGCTGTACTTTAGGTTTCCTAATACTTACTAGAATGTAGTCTTTTCTCAAGATATATAACAATGCATAGGCATGTGCTTGTGGGCACTCTGTTCCTCTAGCTCTTTAGCTAAACAACTTAAAAACTGCGATGTTCTTTTTGACAAACAATTTTTTAAAAAATCATTTCTGACTTGCGCTTCACCTCAACGTCTCTTTAGACCCCGTGTATTGTTTGCTTTTGTATATTTAAGAAACCTTCAGTCATTAAATAAGCTCAATTGCTATGCCCTCTGATACAGCTGCAGTAATTAACAGTAATAGAACAAAGATAAGAATCAATTGAGCCTGTTCGAGGGTAACAGTGATACATTTCAGATCATTCCTTTACTGTACTGAGTGATTTTCCTCTTTGATTTCACATGTCTTTTGTTCCTGTGCGAGCATGTTTTTAAGTGGACTTGCATTGACTGTTTTATTACCATAGTTTGTGGTTTGTTTGTGTGGGTTTTTTTTTTAGCAGGAAACTATAATCTGGCTATGAACTGAATTTAAACTTGCTTGATGACACAGGATCTTTGTATGTCTTTTCTGGAATTTCCAATGAAAACCCAAAATAGATTTGGCAAAGAATAAACATGAAACAAAACCCCTGTCTCTTAGCTTATTGGACTAGCAGCCCAGTCCTATCCTTTCCCCCGCCACAGCATGCAGCCATGCCAGAATGGGCTGCATTGCATGCTATGGTGGGGGGGAGGGGAGCGATTGAGAGGCTTGAGAGTAGAAAGAGAAAATATTTCCCTTACCCCTATATAAGCCCTCGACCACCAATGGGACTTCTGTTTCTTGGACCTGCACCAGCAATTTAGCTGGAGCAAGTCCGAGGAGACAAAGAGGGCATGTCAGCTCACTCCAGAGGGGATTGCATCTGGCGCAAGTTTTCTGTGTCGGGTGCCACCCCCTCCCGCCTCCAACACATTCCCAGACCTCCCACTGATCCAACCCACTCTTCCTACCCCTCTGCCCCATTATGCACACCCCACCAATTAACCTAAGTCAGTGGGCCTTCTTACAGGGTCCTCCTCAGCGTCTGTGACAGTGATCCGGAAGTGTGCAGCTATGCATGCTTCCGGATCAGCATCCGCGATGCTATAAAGCATGTTCTGTTGCCAGAACTAGCATTCTGTCTTTCGCAACATCACATAGGATTGGGCCACAATAGTGCAACTCTGTACATGTTCAACTCAGAAGTAAATTCCAGGGTGTTCAATGTTGCTAACTCCCTAGTAAGCATGTTTAGGATTGCAACGTTCTTATGGATGCAAGTCAGTATGGCAGCATTGTTACTCCAGGGGAGACAACATCAATTTGACAGCATTCAAAATGTAGCATTTTGTAGTAAAAATGTAAAAAAAAGATTAAAGACAGAATAGGAAAAAAAAAGCCAAGGGTGTACATAATGCAGCAGGGACAAGATTCCTGTCCTCTTAAGAACGTGAAAGTAGTTAACATCAAGACAGAGCAGTAATGAGAGAAACAGTTCCTGTGGACATCCTGCCTATTGGGTATCAAAGAAGCCTGGGATCAGTTGAGATGATAGCTTTCATCATCCGACTGGCCCCATGCGATTACTGACATGCACGCTCCTGATGAGTGCCTCTCCCCTTGATTTTAACGTAGGTTCACCATCATGTGTAGAGGGGTGTTTTTGACAAACCACTACTCTCGTGTGCACTATTAAGAAAATTGGGAAGAAGCAAAGAGCTAGGACATCAGGAGTGTGCAACTATTCAGTAACTATTTCCTGTTACTGAATATTATTTTGACTTGTTGGTTTTAAGTAAAGTATTATAAACATTAAGTGGAGTAAAGATGAAAATAATGTATTTGTTACAATTAACTGGGGTTGGGATGAAGGGTGAGCACTAGAATCACAGAATTGTGGAGTTGGAAGGGAGCATTGAGATCATCAAGTCCACAACTGTTGAACTGTAGCACTTAAGGCTGATGCTGACAATGCTGAAGCAATGGAGGCAATTGCTTCATCAATACCATGATTCCTGGATCTGGGCAGACTCGATTTACTGGATGGACTGTGATGGACTTTTATGGAGGAAAAGTCCATCACAGCTTACAAGCCATGATGGGGATAAGCAACCTCCTGGTTGTAGGAGTAGGTTTTCTTTGTGCCAGGTGCAAGGGAGTGGCGGCAGGATACAAGTATCTTGTCTTGTGCTCCCTGAGGCATCTGGTGGGGCCACTGTGTGATGCAGGAAGCTGGACTGGATGGGCCTTTGGCCTGGTCCAGCAGGGCTCTTCTTATGTTCTTATGTATTGAACTTGAACTTTGAACCCTTCAATGTCCTTATCAAATGAGTGTGATGCATGGAAGCAGGATTCCACCTATGGATCAAGAAAACACGAGTATGAAAGCACAGTCTCTCTGTGTGATTCTTATCTCTGCATTCAACAGTCAGGGAATGGGGTGCAGTAATTACAGAATGGGGTAATCCTGGAACAGCTCTTGTCTCTTTAAGTTTGTTTAGAACAGTGACAGTTGGTTAGATCAGGTATTTATTTATTTTTTGCATTTGTCTCCAGACGACCTGTGCAGGCGTTTGGTTTGTACCTTCTGATGAAGTCAGCAGTACAGCTGACGAAACGTCAAGGTTTTTTCAACTTTTTAATGGTTTTTTAACTGTTGAATTGTTTCACTAATAAACGATCTGTGAACTGGAGATGAGAATTTTGAATTCAGTTAATGGGGTGCAGTGTTTGCCACTGGACTGGTCAGCTTTCACTACGCTCATAGGTGTGTTGCTTTAATCCACCACCGTTCCCTTTTTTGTCTGTTGAGTCATCTGTTAGATGGCTTTGCAGTCCACTTTGCAGTTCACACGTATCTGGATCAGGGCCTAAACTAGAGACTTTCCCCTTTTGTCCTTCTGGTCCTAATAATACAATTTCTGGTTCTTATCTCCTGGACTCACGTTACATCTTCTCAGGAAGTTGCATATGATACAATTTTTTTGTAACCAATATATTTTCAGTATGCTCAAGGATTAAAATCATCTGTGACTTCTGACTTTATTCTTTTATGTCATTTCAATAACAACTTCAGTTGGCTAATAACAATTAAGATCTTGGCCTGACGTGATACCAGAGTTTAGTAGCTTGTGTTTGCCCTTTTCCATCAATTTGGTAAATTTTGATTTTGTCAATACGTTGGTATATAGTTGCCGACAAGCCGAGATAACCTGTGTTGACCCTCTGTGAGAGAGAGGAGTCGCTGCCGAGCAAGTTTGGAAGGTGTGTGCTGTGCAGCCAGAGAGATAATCATACCGTTGAAGGGAAACTTCTGGAGAATGAAAAGAGTTGTCCGTGAATAGAACATTATTGTAAAAACCCTACCCGGTGTGTGTGTTGAAGTGTTGAAGAGCCCGCCTATGTAACCGCTTTGAATAAAGTCTGAGGTGAAACTCTCTCTCTCTCTCTCTCTCTCTCTCTCTCTCTCTCTAGGCACACAGTGAAACAACATGACTACTAATCTGACTTCTTTCTCTCTCTAGGCACACAGTGAAACAACATGACTACTAATCTGACTTCTTTCTTTTTTCTTTTTTTGGCAAAACTACATTTTCATAATTTCTCCCCAAAGATCTGAAATTGTTGATGATTTGGGTCAGTGTCATATCCATCTCTACAGCTCTTTACAAAATTGGTACAATCCTCAACTTCCTAATCATAGTAATATCACTCTCTGAGGCCCTTGTCTATCCTTCCACCTAATAAGTCTTCATCTTCCAGATCCTTGTCTTTCTCTAATGCAATAGTGTTTATAAACTCTCTGGGTACATTGACTTGCTAGATCATCATCTGGTTTTGTATCATCTATCATGACTTGTTAGGAAGTGTCTTTAAAACACTCTGTCATATGAAGTGCTGTGCTTGAAACCTTCTGTCATCTTGACTTTTATGTTAGAAACCTTCTGTCATATTAACGGCACTGCTGTGACCAAGCTTGATGGCACATGATACAGATGGATCTTAAGTTCTCTCTCTCTCTCTCTCTCTCTCTCTCTCTCTCTCTCTCTCTCTCTCTCTCTCTCTCTCTCTCTCTCTCTCTCTCTCTCTCTCTCTCTCTCTCTCTCTCTCTCTCTCTCTCTCTCAGAAGTGAAGCAAGTTTGCTTATTTACTTACACCTCAAATTCTATAATACTAGTATAACAGTGCAATCCTATCCAACCTACACCACCGGTGTAACCAGCGGTGCAGCGAGAACAGGAGGCCCCAGAAAGAAAAGGGGATTCAAATTCCCTCCAAAGGGGGATTCAAAGGGAATTTGAATCCCCTTTCCGTTCTTGGGCCTCCGGTTCTCACTGTACTGCTGGTTACACTGGTGGTGTAAGTTGTATAGGATTGCGCTGTAAGGGCTGTTGTACGTTGTATGAATGCCTATTGGTACAAGCACAACCATTTCTCACTGAGATAATAAACATATGCCTAAACTCAGCCACTTGAGAATACGGATGAGAATTCACATGGCTGAATGTTCATCCACAACAACAAAACCCCCACAAAACATTACACTTTGAAAATTATCATGTTAGAAGACTTCTCCCAGGCTGCTATATCTAGTTTTCTACATGTTCTTTATTTTTGCAAAGAGATGCATTTGGTCATAACAGGCCCAGCCCCAGCCCCAGCAGCAGTCGAGTGGTACTGCCCAGACACAGATTTACCACCTGAGGAAGAACTAGACTTACACCTCAATCCTTTTCCCCACCATAACATGCAGGTGCTCCAAAATGGGCAGTACTGCATGCTATGGTGGGGGGGGGCAATTGGGAGGCTTGGGAGGGGAAATGGAAAATATTTTCCCTTACCCCTCTATAAGCCCTTCAACTGGCAATGGGTCTCCTCAGACTGTGCTAGCTCTTTATCTGGTGCAAATCTGAGGAGACAAAGGGGGCGGACTGACTGGCACCAGAAGGGATAGCATCGGGCGCAAGTCACCCGCACCAGGTGACTCCTCCCACCTCTGACACGCCCCCGGCCCTACCCTGTTATGCCTCATTACAGCCACCCACCCAACTCACCTCCATTGGTGAGCCTCCCTCATCCTACCATTGTATGTGAGGCCTCCACAGCCTCTCTAGTGATGGTCCGGAAGCACGCCGTTCTACGTGCTTCCAGATCAACTTTCATGACAGCTGGAAAGCACGTTCTACCACAGGAATGCTAGTTCCTGTGGTGGTTCATAGGATCGGGCTGCTATTTGAAAGCTTATGAGTCCATAAGGGTATGGGGGTATGAATTCTGAGACTTGGTACATTTTTAAGTTAGCATTCATGGATTTAAGGTTGTAAAGTTGCTGCAGTGGAAAACGGAGTCTTTCGCCCTGGATAGAACTATGTCTAATGTCATCACTTTTCCCATCATGTCTCTTAGGTAGATGCTGTTAGCAGAGCTGAGAGATTAAAGCAGTCCCACTCCTAGCGAACTGACTTTTAAGAGCTTGAACTCTTTTCTTAAGAGCTTAAGTTTACTTGAACAAAGAGAGCGAACTATAGCCATTGCTACACTTAGGCAGAAACAACAGGAGAGGAAAAGAAGCCAAAGTAGAGGTCTAGTAACAGTAGGAGAGTGCAACCCACCTAAGCAACAAACTCCCCCTACTGGCAGAGGCCAACATTTACTTCCACACCCACTGTTAGTATACAAGTCTAGCTTACATGCTCTTTAAACAGTCACATCAATGCCATAACAATAATACAACTATACTGCCCTGAGATTCAGTATTTCTGCAATATCCTGAATGTTACTACAGCAGTTTAGAAACACATGCACCAGAATTTGAAGTATTGTAAGGACTCTTGGACTGGGTTCTATCCACATATTTTGAAAATATATTCATGCTTTAGTTTCCTCAAGCCTTCAAGGACAGAGGCAAATAAAAGGAATATTGAGAAGCCTGGATTAAACCTGCTATAGCATTCCACTGAAATGGAAGTTGAGATTTTTCATCGTAATAGATCTAGTCACAGTTCGGGCAGTCGGACCCAAAATGCCACTGTCTCCATTGTAACATTTTGCTGAGGTCCGTACAACATTTGTAAACATTCACACATTATTTATCTGCAAAAGAAAATTACAGCTGAAGTGGCTTTCCAATTTGTGATTACAGATGCTTCTGCTCACAGAGGTCAGCAATCAATCAGTCTATCCATGGGAATAATAAGCTAGACAGGGCAAGAGGACAGGGAGCTAGGAATTCTCCCAAGCAACTGGTAGTTTGAAGCTGGCTGCTGGTTTGGCTGCCAGTGATCTGATCAACCCTTGGCTAGAATGAAAGGTCAAGTGTGCTTTGGCACCAGGAAAGTGACAGCAGTACCTCGTAAAGTTCATAAATCTCTGTGGCCATTTAGAAACAGATGGTTGTACAGTTGATATCCCATGCAATAGCCCAAGTACTTGGGCATCATGTAAAATGACTAACTCCTATTTTGTTTGTCCAACCTGGGAACAAGGGGGTGACATCTATCCACATGATACAGATGTTTGTTTGTTTCTCAGGCCAAATAACCACTTCATTACAACTCTGACTCAGGATGAAACTTGACTCAAAAGAATTTCCCATGGAAGACATTTCAGCCAATAAACAGTAAGCTACACTACTATCATTGTCATGGGAACAGAACATGCATCATAGGAATCAAATGTAGCATACAGACTAATTCCATGGTAAGCATATCAAACAGAAGTACATGTTGTATTTTCTGGAGACTGCAGTTCTTGTGTGGCAGTTGATTATTCAATATGACCGGGAGGGTGTATATTCTGAAGGGATTTTTTATGTTTTGAGGATTCATAAAATTCCCCAATGTGGCCTTGAAGTGCATCCACTATCTCTCATTGAACAGAAGGACAAGAGCTGGGACTCCTCTGTTGCAAGAGGGCCCTTTACCTACCTTCTATGTCTGAATCCAGTGATTATGGGGAAAATGACCCACAGAAGGCCACAACTGCACCATTTATCAACCCTCCACTCTAACCTTTCATCTCTGGCTCTCCAAAATCTGCTTATGGCAGGTCTGCCAATGCAACAATGCTACTTCCAAGTTTATTCTCTCTGACTGGATTGTTATTTTATTTATTTATTTATTTATTTATTTATTTATTTATTTTATACCCTGCCTTTCTCCCACAAGGGCAACCAAGGCGGCTTACAATAAATTGTTAGCACAGTAGTTGTGCCCACCTCACATTCTGTGTACCTGTAAGGGCTTCTTACCTATATTGGGCAATTGTACCAGTTATATGGTCAATATTTTATTTTTATTGAATGCAAGGTATGCAGGAGACACATGTTTACACTTGGTGCTGGGCGTGTGCCTGGAGAGTGAAGGGCCAGACCAGGAATGTGTTGGTATGAGGCCACAGATCCACTGGCCAGGAAGCCCACACTTTGGATGAAACAGGGCAGGAAGCCCACATTTCTGATCTTGAGCCATATACTCAATCCCCTCCCTACTTCTTAATTAAGCCTGGAATTCAGTGCTCCCCAGATTGGGATGGGTATATGGCCTTAAATGTAGTTTCATGCGAGCAACACACAGATGAAACTGTCCAGCACTAAATCCTGTTGGAACAGCAGATCTACTGGTTTATGACCCCAGCCTCTTCCCTGGATTTCTGAGTTGGAATAAAAAAATGAAAGACAAAAGTACAAATGTCACACCTTCAATGGTCCTCATGATGAAGCTCAATTTAGAAGAGGATCCAACAGCCATCCACCTAGTCACTGAGCCTTCAACTGGGTGGGTGAGACAAAGACAGAAGAGGCATGGGTTGAAAGACTGGGTGTATTTACATAATAGAAGATTATTGGAGTTAGAAGGCTCTGACTTGAGATTTGGTTGGCATGGGTATTTGTGGTATGATAAAGTGAAAGCAAATTTAGAATTTAAAAATCACTATGTCAGACATGCATTATGGAGAATTTGGAATAGATATAAAATGAGGTTTTATGAGAAAATACCATTATGGGTAGCACCATATGAAGCGCATTTTGCTGGAAGTAGAGTGTCAAAAGAGAAAGGACTACTATACAGAAATTTATTAAGTTTTTCACAAGGAGACTGTACAATGAAATCAAGAGAAAAATTAATGGAAGAAGATTTTAATTGCCAATGGTTTGTATATGCTCAAATTTTGGAAAGATTTAAAGTGGACAAGAAGGCATATGGATTTGTAGAAGAAGAATCAATATTGGAGGTACAATTAAAATCTGAAGACCAGGTAATTTCAAAAATGTATAAATTGCTTTTGAAGTTTGAGACAGAAGAAGAACAGGTCAAAGAATGTACGATTCATTGGGCGAAAAATGTAGGTCATGTTATTTTAATCGATCAATGGGAACAATTATGGTTAAAACAGTTGAAATTTACGTTAAATGTTAATAGCAAAGAAAATATGTATAAAATGATGTATAGATGGTATATAACCCCAAGCAAATTAGCAAAAATGTATGAGAAGGTGACGAATAGATGTTGGAAATGTAAAAATCAAGAAGGAACTTTTTACCATATGTGGTGGACATGCTCCCAAGCAAAGAAGTACTGGACCCAGATTCATAAACAGATTGAGTTGATTTTAAAGATTAAGATTCAAATGAAACTGGAAACTTTTCTGTTGGGTATGTGTGATGATCATGTAGGCGAAAAATTTCAAACTTTGTTTTTATATATGATAGCTGCGGCAAGAATTTTATATGCACAATATTGGAAGAATTCGGAGATACCTTCGTTGGAAGATTGGTGGCTGAAAGTTTTGGATTATGCCGAAATGGACAAACTTACAATTTTAATTAAGGAAAAGTCAGTTAACCTTTTCGTGAATAATTGGAAACCATTTATAGATTTTTTTAAGAGAGAGAGAGAGAAACGATGTGATGATATGTGGATTTAATGAATAGATTGTGGGTGTTATTTTGGCTAAGTTGGAAATTATATATAGAAAATAGTGAATAGTATGCTAGTAGGATGTGACGCTTTGTGCTTGCTATAATTTTATGAATTATGTATTGTTTTTATGTTATTATATCAATAAAATATAAATATACTTTAAAAAAAAAGAAGAGGCATGGGTCCTCGCTTAACAATAGAACCCTATGATTGAGTCAGGCCACCTAAGAAGCCCATTGGATTCTATGGGGCAAAACTTAAAAAAAAATATCTTGGCTTCAGAGCCACATGTTCTTTTGTTCTTTGTTCCACCATTTGTTCTTTGTTCTCCGTCCCATCAAGTTCTGCCTGCCTTGTGGCCAGTTTAATCCACTGGTGCTGCATTAAGCACCACCACTCCAGCTTCCCTCTGAGAACCACCGTGCCAACTGGAGCCCCAACCCCCAACCCCCCTTTTCTCTATCTCTTTCCTTTCTACCGAGCTTCTGCTGGGCATTATTACTTGCTGAAGCCAGTGTGGGCTGGTCACCCAACTTTCCCAGGCCGCTTCTCTCCAAGTGCCCTCGTCTCCTCTCTCTCCCCTTTTGGGACAAAAGGCAGCCTGGCTTCCTTGCCCAGCAACCTTGAAAGCTACTGCCTTCCTTGCATTTGAAAGCCCTCTTTCTTCATAGCTTCATAGCCGTCTGTCCAGTTCTGTGACCCCTCTTGTCCTTTTTTTGCTCTGCCTTTTCTCCTTCTATGGAGTTTCTCCTACCTTCTCCTTCTACTAACCAGCTTTCCTTAGGGCTCCATTATGGTGTGTGTTAGCATTACATTCCCCCTGAACAGTGTAAGAGTGACTGAGCTGATTTACAGAGTTCAGTTTCAACCCCATTTGGTTTTTCTGAGCACTTCAGTAGAAGTTTCAGTCCACTGCTAATAATGTGATGCTAAGTCATACAGATGTGCCATTAGCTTCCAAACAGGGTCCCAGCATACAACTGTTTCCCCACCTTTGTATATGCGCATATTACATGTGCTAAAACACTGCCAGCAATAACCCAAAAGGAATGCTTCTTCTGTATATGATGTCAACACTGAACTTGGTTTTCACAAAGGGTAACCAAATTTGTTATACAGTATGTCATTCACATGCCATTTCTATTTAAATACAGTATTGTTGGAATTTGAATGCAATGCTGCCTGCAGGACTCTGGAGGGCAGTGTACTGCCCAGCCACCTGAGACCTTTCACTTGCCCTCTATGATCCTTGCAGAAGGTGTGGTCAATTCTATTTCCTTCCTCCCTTTCTCCACACACTCTCTTCCTTCCAAACCATCGCAGAAGAAGGATGAATGTGCTGCTTCCACAATGGTGAACCACACAAGGAGAAAAGCTATTTGGGTTCTCTGATCCAAAGTAGTAGGAACCTCTGATACCATAAAACTGAGTAAAGGTATTTGTTTTGAAACCTCAATCAACCTCCGCTCCTGTGTATGTTTCATTGATAGCAATTAGCTGGGTGGTATATTATTTTACCATAGGAAAAGGGGTCCTTTCGCTGACTGCTCTGCTTCCCCCACCCCTTTTCCTAACACATATAAAGTCAATTACAGGGCTACAATTCCACCAAGGTTCAGCTGAAATCCAGCTATAGCAGCTTTCTTTTAAAGAGCCTTATTTTGATGGTGTACAATTGAAATTCACAGTTGGTTCTCTTGGATAAGGAACTCTTTGTACTGAGCAGCTAATTTTAAAGGCCGAAAATTTCCATAAAACTATAAAACGAAAAGAAATGCTATGTTCCTGTGTATAATATCATACTTAAAACAAAATTACATTTTTCGAAATGAAAATACTTTTGAGATGATATATATCACCACCACGTTCAGTTATCACTTTTTTTACTCCCTGCTGCTGCCACCACTGGCTTTTTCTTTTGATTTGATCATCTTCAAGTTAGAAAGCCTACTACTTTTGATAGCAATATAAATAATTGGTTTATTATTAACAATATTAATGTTATTAACAATATTCATTTTAACAATATTAATATTAACAATATTAATGCATGGATAGTCAACATTAGGGGAGTTCTTGTACCTTTAAGCTGTATAGGAGAAGGAGAGTGTAGCTTCTCAAACCCCTGGAAGCCTGAAAAGATGCACTTGCCAAAATGTACTCTTCTACATTGCCCTTAAAGATACAGGAGTCCTAATATTGTTGAATAGTTGGCTTCATTACATCAATGCATGGTTTAGAAAGAAAAGAGTGCAATAAAAATCAATACATTGATGACTACAGCAAAGGGAGAGGATAGAAAGCAAGTTCCTCTCCCCTGGCCAGGCTGAGACCAACTGTTATCTGGGTCAGAGAGCTCCATCTTTCTGCAGCAGGTGGACAAACAATTCACTGATGTAGTAATTTTTTATTTGTAGACCTTCAGAGCTTTGTGAGCCCCTTACAAGCTGGTCAAAAACCCCTAGGGTCACACCCGTTGGCTGGAAATGGCTAGGACCAGCACATGGCAACACCTGTGGGTCCGAACCTTCTGGCTGCCTTGGCCTTTTGGGGTCAACTATGATAGGCTCACTGGGTACTCACTGAGCAATGTCTTGATGGTGGTACTTCGGCTGACTGCTGGTGGTACTCGGACCACTGGAACCCCACTCCAACACAGTGCTTTTGGTGGCGCGTTTTTGCTCTCAAGAAGCTCCTGCCTTTGGCCGAACCTCTCAGGAATGCTAAGAAGGGCCCTCCCACCTTCCCAGAGTCTCCTCCCTGTGTTTTCTGACCTCTGAAAACCCGGACGTAACTGGCGATGACGTTATCGACAGTCACTTCCAGTGGTACTCAGAAGGAGAGTGGTGCCGGAGGTGGTACTTGGCTGGGAAGGGGTTGGGATTATCTCAGTTAGTGCAGCGTGAGAGTGAGCCCTTACAGGCTTGGCCAGTGCCCTGCAGTAACTGAGTCTGTACCCCTGAATGTGGTCCCAAATCCTTTGCATACACAATGGGTTTTATAGCAGGCATTGAAGGTTAGACACATTCAGAGAAGACATGTCTATCAGCAGCTACTTCCAGGTTCCGTGTCAGTATGCCCCTGACTACCAGGTGCAGGGGAGCAACTTCCAAAGACTCGTGACTTGGACCCAGAGACTTGGGACTTGACTCAAGACTTGGAGTCAGAGACTTGATCCACATCCCTGGATTTCAGAGGGAATTTATGATACTTTGAAACAACAGGCAGTTTGAGAAACTATGTCACAATACTTACCTAAATGTTTCTTCTAAAATCCTCATATTTCTGCTTTGAACACTCGCTAGAGGCCTGCTGAAGTGTTTCTCATCTTTTTAAAAAAGTGCTTTTAGGCTGCACTTTGGAAATAATGAGTGCAAGCAAGTTTTTCAAGGCCCATATAATGTCTGAAATTGGCGTTCTGTCTGTAAATGCTTTTCAGCATGGTGCACCATTCCTGGTATATGATGCTAAAGAAAGATAAGTAAAAAGTACAAGTGACATGCGTGAATTTCCGTGTAGAGCAAGATATAAAATGGCAGACGGTATAGACTTTATGCAGGAGAGACTATTATTTCTTTAAACAAAAACAAATGTGGTTTGGGATGGCTTCTGAAAAGCTAATAAGAAGCAGAGTGGTGTCAAAAAGCCTGTATGCAGAAAATTCAACTAAATACTAGCCCTCCAGTGAAGCCGTTTAGAAAGTGGTTGAAGGTGGACCACTTCACCTAGTTACACTTGAAAGTGTAACTAGGTGGACGGATGGGGACCCAAAACAGACATCAAAGGTCCATGCAATATGTTGGCATTTATCAAAATAATGTTAAATGATGCCATTTTTCTTTATAGAATAACTAAGCATATTTCTCAGGTGCTAGATGGAAATCTATACTTAGAATGGAAGCTTTCATGGCCTGCAGTAATCTTGTGAGATTTAGGATACTGTATACAAGTAGAGATGCCATGCAGATAAAAAGCCAGCTGTAGAATTAAACCAATGTCCAATAACTGCACGCAGTTTCCAAACGCAGGAGGCTGCAGAGCAGAAGAAATCACGTTTAAAATCACGCCTTAGATTTTAGACGTGATTTCTTCTGCTCTGCAGCCTCCTGCGTTTGGAAACTGCGTGCAGTTATTGGACATTGGTTTAATTCTACAGCTGGCTTTTATCTACATGGCATCTCTACCTGTATATCCTAAATCTCACAGGAAATCTATACTGTTTACCAGAAATTTGGTGAAGCAGTCACAAAGCACAGAGGCACTGTCAGAACTGTTCATTCGCAGATCATAAGAACATAAGAAGAGCCCTGCTGGATCAGGCCAAAGGCCCATCTAATCCAGCTTCCTGCATCTCGCAGTGGCCCCACCAGATGCCTCCGAGAGCACGCAAGACAACAAGATACCTGTATCCTGTTGCCACTCCCTTGCACCTGGCATTAAGAGATAGCCTATTACCAAGACCAGGAGGTTGCTTATCCCCATCATGGCTTGTAACCTGTGATGGACTTTTCCTCCTTAAAACTGTCCAATCCCCTTTTAAAGGCATCTAGTCCAGGTGCCATCACCACATCCTGTGGCAAAGAGTTCCACAAACTAATTACACATTTATAATTAAATGTTATTTAATTAGATCGGTGGTGGAGGGAGCGTGCCCATAGGCCCAGCCGGCCCGGGAGGGGGAGGGGGACGGAGGGGGCGGGGGGCGGCCTTTGCTGGCGGAAATCTGAGGAGGCCGATCTGCCGGGCCTGGATTTACACTCGTGTAAGGGGACGAGCATCCCCTTTCCCGAGTATACCTCTGGCTGAGCGGCAGCCTGGCCATGGCGGAGCACAGGATCAGGCGAGCAGCCTGGGCCACCTGCCGGATCCTTACATAGGATTACTTTGTCAATCAGATGGCCCTCGCAATATCTCACAATACTTCTGGCAACAGAAGTCCCAACCAGCCTTGTTCATATTGTGAACGTTCATAACATGAATGCATTTAAGGAGGGGAGCTTCTGCAAATGCATTTATTTACCATTAAGTCCTACTAATGTAAATGAAGTGTCTTCGAAGGAAGTGTACTTGGGATCACAGCCCCAAGAATCTGACTTCACAAGCTGTTGCATCTGACTTGACATTCGTCTCTTCTGTCTGTGCTATGAATAGGCAGCCAGTGGAGCTACTCGACAAGCAAGCCAGCTTTCTGAACATGCAAGTTAAAGTTTGGTCCCAAAGAATACTTTCTTGTCTCTCTCAGTGGCGATCCTGCGCCCCCACAGGGGGGTGCGGACGACGCTACGCCCCCGTGACATAATTAGGTTTCGTTTTTAATTTTAGGTTTCGTTTCTAATTTTAGGTTTTGTTTATAATAATGCAAAAAATTTGGGGGGTTAGGGTTTTCCAGGTTTTTTAGGCTAATTTTTAGGTGTCCAGGGTGTGTGTGTACTTTTGGGGTACTTAGCTTGTCTTGGCGGGGCGCAGGCAGCATTTTCCCGGATCGGCGGCATCCATGTTGAATTGGTGGAACTCTCTAGGACTTTCTCTCCGTCTCGCTGGTCTGTCGGTCCTCCAGGCCTCTCTAGGGCTCTGGAGGACCAACCAGCAAGACCAACGAGATGGGGAGAGAGTCCTAGAGAGTCCCGCCGATTCAACATGGATGCCACCGATCCAGGAAAATGCTGCCTGCGCCCCGTCGAGACAAGCTAAGTATCCCAAAAGCACACACACACCCTGGGGGGGGGGGCACACGACGCAGCTGCCGCCCTGGGAAGCAGCAGGGGGCGGCAGCTGCCCGGAAAATAGTAAAAAATGGTGAAACCCCCTGAAAAAACCCGAGAACTAAAACGAAACCTAAGGAGGCCTATGTCCCTTCCCCAGCCTCAGTGCCCTATGCCCTGGGGCCCACCGCACCACTGCACCCCATTCTGTGACGCCTCTGGCCTCTCTTGTCTTTTTTTTTGTACTTGTGTCATGATTGATGACACAGTAACAAAAAAGCCATTTTAAGCTAAACAAATGCCTATAGCATCCCCCAACGAAACTCAATGTGGTGTAATAGCATCAACAATTAAATACATGCCGAACTGTCCAATAATTGAAATGTTAAGACACTCTGTAACATTAATGCTATGGACATGATATAATAAAGTATATGTTTTAATCATATTAAAGTAATAATAATAAGCATGCCATTTGACTTCTGTCTCTTATAGAGTAATGTTTTGTTTTACAGGACACATTTCCCCCACTGTTCTCTATTAAGTTCTCATCTGGAGAACAGAGTGGGCAGTTCTAGGAATCGTATTGTAATAATGATATGGTAAGAGGGTAAAGGGCATGGCAGAGGGCAGACAGAATTTGTGAAGATAAAGATCTCAGCTATTTTAAAAGGTTAAACAGACTAGGTCTCCTTTCAGCTGGGGGGAAAAAGATGAATAGGTGATCTCATCTGGGTATTAAAATCCAAAGGAATTAAAGAGAATAAATGTTAGAAGGTTATTTAAACTAGTTTCAATTATAAGAATGAGGGTCATTGATACAAGTGTTGAGAAGGAACAGGCCCTAAGGGATTTAGTAAGAATTTCATTATCTTGGTGCGGTTCGTACGATATGTAGAATAAATGCATTGGCCTGGCTGTAATAAGTAGTGCTCCCTCTATACAGTTACCTTCATGCATCTTCCATTTTGTGAGAATCACAGGCCATGCTATAATCTCCTATTTCACAAGGAAAGTACCTCACCTGTGATGCTTGAACAAGATGGACTTGTGGCCTCAATAACATAATTCTAGAACAGACACGAGTAATCGCTATGAAGATGGAAATGGTATTCTCAACTCATTTCCATAATCCCTGCCAATCAAATAAAAATACAACATAGTCTTTCAGAAATGTTGTCATTTAAGTGGAAATTATTTTGTGAATACAAATTGAGTTCACTGTGTTAACCAAATATAACTAATGGCCCGTCCTATGGGCTGTACATTGCCAGAATGAACGTTCTGGCGGCGTAAACAGTTTATGGCTGTTGCAAGTACAGCAATTCTTGTAAGTGCGGCCAGGCTGCCGCCACAAGCAGTGAGTGGCTGAGTCCATGAGATGATGGACACCACCAACAGAAAGACCGTGCAGGGGTCGGGAGGGAGGCAGGGAGGGTGTGGAATGGGGTGGGGGTGGACAGAAATGGGAGGTGATGGGGAGGAGGATGGATCAGGCCCGGAACAAATGTTCTCTTCCTCTGAGGTGGTCTCCAGATGCCAACCCCCCCCCACACACACACACAGGATACAGCAGACACCATGTTGGCAT
This sequence comes from Plestiodon gilberti rubricaudatus, assembly GCA_026170595.1. NCBI lineage: Eukaryota > Metazoa > Chordata > Lepidosauria > Squamata > Scincidae > Plestiodon > Plestiodon gilberti. The sequence continues at coordinate 92,307,235 of JANXHW010000001.1, forward strand.
TGCTGTATTGCCACATGGGGAGTTATGTAGAATTGGGCTGCCCAACTTCAATCCTATGCACACTTACCTCAGAGAGAGCTTCAATGAACACAATGTGACTTACTTCTGAGTAAACCTGCATAGACTTTGCACTGTTAGTGACTTTCCACTATGCCATCTTTTCTCTTGGGACATAAGAGGGTGCTTCTCTTCCACCTTCTAAATCAATGAGCTATAGCATGGGTTCTCAACCTGGAGCCATAAGGCCCCCAGGGAGGCCCAGGATATTCCAAAGGGGCCACAGGTGAACATCACGTAAAGGGGGGGCATGGCATGAGATTAGGGGGCCACAGAGAGAAGTGAGGTGAAAAAACAGAGAAATGACCAAGAAAAGAAAACAGAGAAATGAAATGGACAGAGAAGTGAGCGTGCTTCCCAGTGAATGGATCGCCAAGCGCACTCTGCGGTGGCAACGTCTCTTCCCCGTCTCCTTCCATCTCCCTCCCACTTCCGCACAGGAAAGAAACAAGGTCGGAAGGGGGCCACAGTCAGAAAAAGTTTGAAAAAATTGGTGGCGGAACATGTTGTGGGCAGGGAGATGGAGGGCAGGGTGAGTTTGGGGGCAGGGTGGGGGAGCACAAGGTTTGGGGAAGGGGTGGATCCCAATGGCACACAGGTATGCTAGGATCCTATCACGTCTTTTTGAATCCACCCTTTCTCTTTTCTCTTCTTAAACTATTCCAGCTGTATAGCAGGTGTAGGTCTGAGAAGACACATAGGCTACCAGGAGGCCTATGCAGAAGTAAGTAGAAAATATTTTTACTTACATCTGGCAGACCTCCCGATCCCCATCATTGTATGCAGCGCACGCTCCTTCAGTGTGACTGCATTGGCACCAATAATAATATATAATTTGATTATATAAAACACACACACAGGCAGCAATATCAGCCTATAAGGTGTTTTACAGAGTAACAGAAATCAAAGACATGTCTCAGCCCTGAAAAATTTACAATCTAAATATTGTTGGTGGATTTGTATACTGATAGATTACTCTGTGGATTCGACATCAAAGATACAGGGTCTGTTTAAACGAGAGCTGAAATTATTGTAGGCGGGCCCTTGTGGGGGACCCTGGCAAAGGAGTTGTCAGGGCAGCTTCAGCCCCAAAGGGCTCCGTGGGGGAGGGGTCAACCTCCAGGCCGACCGTGCTGTCTAAATAGTTCCCCAGGGGTTTGGTCTACCCACCTGATGTTGTCTTCTTTAAGAGGGTCCTCCGGAGGGCAGGTCTATCCACCTTTGGGCTGATCCGAGTGATTCTGGGTGGACAGGTCTACCCATAGGTGCTGCAGGAGGCTTCCGCAGAGGACTGGTCTACCCACAGGCATTGAAGTAAAAAGATTTCCACAGAGGGCAGGTCTACCCACATGCGTTGAAGATTTCCGCAGAGGACAGGTCTACCCAGCGTTATCTATAGAGTGGAGTCAAAGGGCAGGTCTACCCTCAGTAGCACTAGGAGTCCCGGGGTGGTCAGGTCTACCTGGGAGCTGCAGTTCTTGTAGGGCCTCAGGAGGGGCTGGGGTAAAGGGGGTTAGTTTCACCCTTTTCCTTCCCCCAGCCAGCTGGTTTCCGAGGGGTCGGGCTGTCGCTCCTGAGTACCAGCCCGCTCGCCCCCCCTTTCATCATTGGCCTGCTTAATCTTTATACTCCTGGCTAGCCCTTGTTCCCGCCCCTTTTTGCCCTTCCCCCAGCCCCGTAGCCAATCCCACCAGGACAGGCAGGGCTCTGACAGGCCGTCCGGCCTATCAGAAGAGGCTCCTTCGTTGTGCTGGCCTTGTGTGTCACGTGGTGCCTCCCCAGCCTGGCTCCCGCCCTCCTCCCTAATCTTTGCTAAGATGACTGGGCCAGATAGCGTCCTCTGGCCTACGCCCGTGGTTGCTTCTCCTCCTCGGGTGCTGTGGTCGCCTGCTTGTCCCTTCCTGGCCTTGGGTGAGTTTGGGGTCTCCCAGGCCTGTGTTCTTCTCTGCGGGGGGGGTGGAACCAGTCCGGAGCTGCGGTCCTCTCCAGCCGGGTCCAGGCATTTAGCCCCTGCGGGGCTCGGAGCATCGTGCCGGCTGGGGCAGGGCCCAGCTCCGGACAATTATCTTGACATGAAATCTCACTCAACTTCTCTGAATTCCAATTCCTAATGAGTCTGACACTCTAAAGACATCAAAATATGTATTTAAAATTGAACTTTTAGCAAATATTCACGTTTTGTAGTCAATTTCTGATTTCTTTGGTCCTAAACACTGAATACTGCCTAAAAGTGCATATCTATTATTGTTTGTTCATTTATAACCTGTGTCCTAAAAAATTGGCGATATAAATTTGTTATATAATTTGCATTATTTCAGCCTCATGGAGAGAAATCTGGACATTCATTCTCATATTTTACATGACAAAAATTCACTATATTATATAGTGATGCAAAATTTCATCTTATTTCACTTGCATATACCTATTTTTCGTCACCCTCCCAGTAAAACACCTTGTCTGACACTCCACAGTCATGACAGATTAATTTCAGCTCTGCTTTAAACATCTATAGTCAAAGCCCTGAAACAGAGAATTGATCATTGGAGAGATAACAGGGGCAAACATTCTAGCACAGAGATATGCAACTGCAGGTTATACAAATGCAATTTGTGACCAACAATCAGGATTATGGGTGACTTGCAATCAGTGAGCTTGACAGAGGGAAAAACTGTTGAATGGAATAGAGGAGATGGGATGCCGCCTATTATCCCAAATGCATCCAAAATGCAGTTCAGGTACTGGAGTCTGCTTCAGACATTAGATAATTAGTACACAAAAAGCAATTTCATGTAGGAATGAACTGCTAACTGGGCCAAGAGGCATCTTTTAAGTTGTGGTTCTCTTATATTTTGCATTCTTAGTATATATTTAACTAGGCTTACCAGATCTCCAACCGGGACAGAGTGCTAGACCTTTAGGAGAAGGAATGTGGGCAGGTGAAGCTTGTTAAACCTTAGAGCACAATCCTAGGCATGTCTACTCAGAAGCAAGCCCCATGGATGCCTAGGATTGTGCTCTAAGGTTTAAGCAGCTACACCTGACCTGCCCACGTTCCTTCTCCTAAACGTCTAGCTCTCTGTCCCGGTTGGAGATCTGGTAAGCCTATATTTAACTGTCTCTACTCATCCCAGCATAACATTTTTTTCCAGTGGCTGACTGCTGGTGTCTTATTTTTGCATCTGTTCTTTTTTTAAATTGTGAGCTCTGGAGACCAGGAATTGTTGTTGTTCAGTCGTTAAGTCGTGTCCGACCCTTCGTGATCCCATGAACCATATCCCGCCAGGCCTTCCTGTCCTCCACTATCTTCCTGAGTTCGCTCATTTTCATGTTTGTTGCATCGGTGATGCTGTCTAACCATCTCATCCTTGGCCTTCCCCTTCTCCTTTTGCCTTCAATCTTTCCCAGCATCAGAGTCTTCTCCAGAGAGTCCTCTCTTCGCATTAGGTGGCCAAAATATTTGAGTTTCAGCCTTAGTACCTGTCCTTCCAGGGAACAGTCAGGCTTGATTTCATTTAGAATTGACTGATTTGATCTCCTAGCAGTCCACGGGACTCTCAGGAGTCTTCTCCAGCACCACAGTTCAAAAGCATCTATTCTTCGGCGCTCAGCCTTCCTTATGGTCCAACTCTCGCAACCATACATTGCTACTGGGAACACCATCGCCCTGACTATACGAACTTTTGTTGGCATGGTGATATCTCTGCTTTTTATTATGCTGTCTAAGTTTGCCATAGCTTTCCTTCCAAGGAGTAAGCGTCTTTTAATTTCATGGCTGCTGTCTCCGTCTGCAGTGATCTTGGAACCCAGAAAAGTAAAATCTGTTACTGCTTCCATTTCTGCCCCTTCTATTTGCCAGGAATTGATGGGACCCGATGCCATGATCTTAGTTTTATTAATGTTGAGTTTCAAGCCAACTTTTGCACTCTCCTCTTTCACCCTCATCAAGAGGCTCTTTAGTTCTTCTTCACTTTCTGCCATTAGGGTGGTATCGTCTGCATATCTGAGGTTGTTGATATTTCTCCCGGCAATCTTGATTCCGGCTTGTGATTCATTCAGCCCTGCATTTCTCATAATGTACTCTGCATATAAGTTAAATAAGCAGGGTGACAATATACAGCCTTGCCGTACTCCCTTCCCAATTTTGAACCAATCGGTTGTTCCATGGCCGGTTCGAACTGTTGCTTCTTGACCCGCATATAGGTTTCTCAGGAGACAGGTAAGGTGGTCTGGTACCCCCATCTCTTTAAGAATTTGCCACAGTTTGTTGTGATCCACACAATCAAAGGCTTTTGCGTAGTCAATGAAGCAGAAGTAGGTGTTTTTTTGGAACTCTCGTGCTTTCTCCATGATCCACCGCATGTTGGCAATTTGATCTCTAGTTCCTCTGCCTCTTCGAAACCCAGCTTGTACGTCCGGTAGTTCTCGGTCCACGTACTGCTGAAGCCTAGCTTGTAGGATTTTGAGCATAACCTTGCTAGCATGTGAAATGAGTGCAATTGTACGGTAGTTTGAACACTCTTTGGCACTGCCCTTCTTTGGAATTGGAACGTAAACTGACCTTTTCCAATCCTTTGGCCACTGCTGAGTTTTCCAAATTTGTTGGCATATTGAGTGCAGCACTTTCACAGCATCATCATTTAGGATTTTAAGTAGCTCAGCTGGGATATTATCATCTCCACTAGCTTTGTTGTTAGTAATGCTACCTAAGGCCCACTTGACTTCACTCTCTAGGATGTCCGGCTCTGGGTCAGTGACCACACCAGCGTGGTCATCAGGAACATTAAGATCTTTCTTGTATAGTTCTTCTGTGTATTCTTGCCATCTCTTCTTAATCTCTTCTGCTTCTGTTAGGTCCTTGCCTTTTTTGTCCTTTATCATGCCCATCTTTGCACAAAACGTTCCCTTGATATCTCCAATTTTCTTGAAGAGATCTCTAGTCCTCCCGATTCTGTTGTTTTCCTCGATTTCCTTGCATTGTTAATTTAAGAAGGCCTTCTTATCTCTCCTTGCTATTCTCTGGAACTCTGCATTCAGTTGTTTATATCTTTCCCTTTCACCCTTGCTTTTTGCATTCCTTCTTTCCACAGTTATTTGTAAAGCCTCATCTGACAGCCACTTTGCTTTCTTGCATTTCTTTTTCTTTGGAATGGTTTTAGTTGCTGCCTCCTGTACAATGTTACGAACTTCCGTCCATAGTTCTTCAGGCACTCTGTCTACCAGGTCTAATGCCCTAAATCTATTCTTCACCTATTTCTGGAGACCAGGAGACCAGGAAACTATTTCTTAAAGTTTATTTTGCTATGCAAACCACTTTATGAACTTTTTGTTGTTGTTGAAAAGTACTGTATACTGTATAAATATATTTATCAATAATAATAATAATAATAATAGGAGTGTGTACCAGATTGTGTAAGGGAAAAGTTAGGCCCAAGGCTTGGCTAAGCCTAGGGAACGCATACTGCCTGCAAATGGTAACCAAAGCTGATACATGAGCAACTGAGCAAAAGATTGCATGAAGGTATTTGGAAACAGTCCCAAGGGAAGAATTGAGAAAGACCTACTGGCATCAAGTACATGAGCAGGGTTGTTGTGAGAAATGTCTTCATAAACATAGGGCTTTGGGTGGGTTGTTATGAAAGAGGAAAACAAACCCTAGGACACTGGAGTCTTGTGTCAGTGTGGAAAGATACTCATGTCTGTGCAGTATTATAATGTAGAGAATGTGATTGTTTTGATGACTTTATACATTATGGTTAATTGAATACTGAAAGATGATTGGACTGAAGCCGATGATCAATGAATGATATGTTAAGAGAGGTATTTAACCCCTGTTTTATTTAGTCTCTAGTGACCACCTCACTGTTTGGAAAGCAGGGCTCCTTGTGTAACATTACCTTGACTGAATCTCTCTCAGAGTGTTCTCAGAAGAAATTGGTGTCAAGTTTCTTATTGAAATTTAAATTTTCCTCGACATACGTGTTATAATAACTTCCATGTATTCATTTTGATTGACCACAGCATTGTAGAGCTCTTTCATATATTGTATTTATTATTTCAATGGCAATGGACTATTTTTCAAGGTGAAACCTACCAACACAACAATGTTTGGAAGCCAGAACTACATGGTAGGGCAAACTGTGTTGGTCTTCTCAGCCAATCAGCACATTTCCCTTTCAACAGAATGAGAATAGGTTAAGACAGACCTACATAATTGGCCCCTGTCCCTTGTGTCCTGCACCCAAATATTACCATAGTGAAAAGGGATCTTGCCAAGAGAGTCTCATCCCAATAAAATGACCACAAGGCCCTCGGAGCGTGTGTAACCGTGTAACTGCAGTAAATCGCAACTGTGATTGTCACAATGTATAGTCATATGACTTGCATGCCTAGTTATGCACGGGGTGCTTTCTGTGTCAGAATCTTGTGACATGTGACATCATTAACATATCAAGTGATAAAAGGCTGGTAGTGTTCAACAGATCTGTAGACTAACATGGAAACACGGTTGCTTTATACGGCTGAAGCATTCCTAAAAATGTATGCCGCTAAAGTTGCTTATGAACACATGATGCTGCCTTATATTGAATCATGCCATTGGTCCGTATAGGTCATTATTGTTCACAGAGAATGGTAATATCTCTCTGGTTTTCAGATACAGGTCCTTCCAATCCCTACCTGGAAGTGCTGGGGTTGAACAACCTGGAGCGTTCTGCATGCAAAGCATGTGCTTTAAATGGAGCCACAGTCCTGATTGCAGGAGAGATTGCACCAGCATAATTTCACTGTGGTTGCCCACTGGTTGTCTATAATACCAATGTAGCTTTACTGTGGCACACTGTTTAATTTGTAATTGAGTTGTGCTACGAATCAGCTGGAATCTCTGACCTGGAAGCCTTGCCTTCTAATTTCAGTGCTTAGTGAAAGCCACTCTGCATGCAACTGGAAGCCGTTTCCTCTCCAGCTGGCCTGCAGAAGCAGAGGGAAAAACCTTCCAGCTATTACAGTAATGGGACACTGTGGTTACAGGGCTTGGCAGTCATTTGTGACACTGATTTTGATGGTCAACACTGTCTGGTCTCAGATGGATAGACCACATGATATGTCACCCTCGTACAAGTCAGGGCATTGCCATAGATGCAGCCCAAGAATTATGATCACCTTCCAATGATAGGTAGGTAACCCATTTGAGATGCGTACAAACTCTGCACAACCACATACAACATTCTTACTTGTGGGGCAGCTGGGGCTTCCACCGGGGCAAGGGGATGAACGTCCCCTTCCCCTGAGGTGAGCCTCGGGCCCGCCAGGGCAGGCAGCATCCTGTGCAGGAAGCAGTGGCGGCCATTTAGGTTGGCCGGTGCATCTTGCGCAGGATTGGGCTGCCCGACGTGTGGTAGCAAGTGAGGTTTCTTTTCTGCCTCTCCTGCTACCAAACATAATGTTAAAGCTCTGTGAAGCCGCATTTGAGATGCTTATGTCAGGTGTATGTTTCATATCTAGAACAGAAGATAAAAATTTGATACACCAAAAGCACACAAATGGAAAAGACAAATGACACACTGCAGCTGCACAGGTGTAGGCCTAAATCTAGTCTGTCACCTTAAGGATATATGAGAGGTTATCCCTGAGTGGAGAGAAAAAAATAACTGCGAAATATATCTCTTCATTAATACATTACCAGTAGTGAATGTAGGTCAGCATCCAAGGTTGTACATTATAGCCCTTTAAATCAACTTATTCATGTAATAATAGTTCCTTTTAAAATTCCTACTTTACTGCTGAATGCATACTTTGACACCTCAGAGTCAATTCAAATGTTCAAGAGGGCGAAAAAAAAAGGCATTGGTATGGCCCTTTGGGAAGTACAGTGCGACAAAACACAGATTGGTCTTTGCACTTTTACGTCCTCTGCCTTGCCAAAATCTTCCTTCATGGCAGTCACGTCACTGTAGCGTGGTGGGCCGCCGGGGGTGACAGGCCGCTGGGGCGGGGTGGGCCGCTGGAAGAAGGCCTCGTAGCGTCCGCCCCGTCCGGCGGTCCGGGGCCTTCTGGGAAGGCCCAATGCGTTGACGCGGCATTTATTAGCTTTTTCGCACATGCGCAGACCGTTTCTGAGGGCGAAAGGGCAGCCCTTGCCCTCAGAAATGGTCTGCGCATGCGCGAAAAAGCTAATAAGTGCCGCGTCGACGCATTGGGCCTTCTCAGAAGGCCCTGGGCCGCTGGACAGGGCGGTCGCTGTTAGAGCCGGGGGTAAGTGTCACCCTAGGGCAGGGGTAATGCACGCGCCCCCACTCCAGGGTGACGCGTCCCCTAGCGATGATACTGCTTCATGGGAAGAACAAGTACATGAGGGAAGGAGCCCCAAACGTGAATGTATAGAAGCTCTTCCTGCTCTCACTATTCATGTCAGAGTATGAGCTGCAAAACAGGAATTTCCCAGTTTCAATCTTGCCTCTCACCCACGCACCCTTAATAACCACACGAGACAGAGACTGGAGTTAAACTGGGCCACTTTATTGAATTACAGAGGAAAAAACTGCAGCAGGGCAAACTCAAACCCCAGCCCCCATGCGGGTCACTAAGGCGGGGAAAATGGTGCTGGCTGTCTGCCTCCCCCTGGTGATCTGGATGATCAATGGGCATGCCACCATCAAGACATTGCTCAGTGAGTACCCAGTGAGCCTATCATAGTTGACCCCAAAAGGCCAAGGCAGCCAGAAGGCTCGGACCCACAGGAGTTGCCATGTGCTGGTCCTAGCCATTTCCAGCCAACGGGGGTTGCCAGTCAGCTTCATAGGGCTGGGCAAGCCCCATCTGAGCAGTTCTGGCTTCCCCCACGACCTTGCTGCCTCAGAATGGACCTTGCCTACCCTGACCCACACGGTACCTGCCAAAGTGACCAAAAATAAGGTAAGTGAACAACCTTAACTACTCAAACCCTCCACAACAACAATCCGGGGTAGGCAAAAAAAACACAAAAACCTGTCAGCCATAGGTCAATTGGTTGATAGCAAAAATATCCTACCCGTCCCCCGAAAGGGCGACCAGCTAATCTCAGACTGCCTGCAGGGAGGGCAGGAGGGGATCGGCGCCTTACGATGGACTGAGCGGACAAGGTGAGGACACAGCATACCCCTAGTGCTCACCCTGCCCCCAGCCTGGCTACGACCAATTGCCACAGGGGAGAAACAGCCCCCAGTCTCGCTCGTCAGGAGGGGTGGGGCAAAACGGACAGCTGCACGAAGCATGTCATTGGCCTTCCATGAACTCATTACATGGCCTCAGGCAAGCCAATCCTCAGCCCCAGTCTTCCCCAGTTGCAATACAGGGACAATAATGCTTACTTACCTTATAGGGTTGTTGCAAGGATTACGTCAAGATTACATCAAAATAAAGCCTGAAGCACTTTGTATACTCAGACAGCGCTATACAAATGCTGTTGTTGTTGTAAGAGGAGCCCACAGTAGAGTTGTTCATTTGTATGAAATTTGAGATAGAAAATGTGGTATTGAAATATTCGATTACCAGATGTGGTCTTGTGATGCGTGCAGTGACCATGAGATTATGGAAGAATATTCCTGATGGTTGTGGGTTTGAGGCTCATAATCAGGGCTGCCGCTTCCAATCAACCTAGCTGTGTTATTTAGGCAATTCTCTCCCCATTGCCACCTTTCTGTCTGCCAAGTGTTAACAATTATGGCATTTATTTATTTCCCGCTTCTCCCATGTTCTGTGTCGTTTTGCTAATTTATAATTTTAATCCAAAACCTACAGGATTTCCCATAGGCATTGCTGAAACAGATAAATGGGAAAACTTACATAATTTGATTTGTATTCTGCCTAGAGCAGAATGATGATAGAAAGGTCTTTCTATGATAAGGATAATAAGGCTCGGAACTGACAGATGTCTGCTCCCTGCTGCACCATGTTAGAACATTATGTGACACATCCAGGCTCTTTATTTATTCCTCCTTCCTTTCTTTGGAAATCAGAGGCAGCCCACAAACAAGTTAAAATTCAGCGTGTTCAATCTGAACAGCTCGTACCTCTAGAAGAGGACAGAATGAATGATGACGAGTGAGGAAAGGAGGTGTGTTTTTTCAAGCTTGCAGGCACCCCCACCCCTTCTTTGCTTTTGCAGACCCCCATGGGATTCGTTGATCTCACGCATTTTAGTGCAATATAAATGTTTAGATCAGTTATGGGGCTAATGGGGCTAAAGAGGCTGGGCTTGGCGTGAAGAGAATGTGTGGAGTTGATTTTATTTCTAAAGTTGGCACAGGAGGCTTGTAGAATTATGATTGTACTTCCTACTTCCTGCCCCTGTATAAGCAGAACCACTGGCGTCGACAGGGGGAAGCGGGGGGGCGGGCCGCCGGGGGGCGTCGCGCGTATAGGGGTGATGCGCGATCCCCCCCACTTACAGTTTTTAGTTGGAGGCGGGCCCGCCCTCCCTCCCCTATGTCCGTTCGGCTCCAAAATGAGCCAAAAACGGAGCGGGGAGGGTGCTCTGCTTCTGCGCGTGACGTCACGCGCGGGGGCGGAGCCTCCTCCTTAAGGGCGACGCGCGACCCCGCTCTGGGGTGTCACGCGGCGTAGCGACGCGACTGAGCAGAACTTCAAAAGGTTGATGGTTTGTTTGTTAGTTAATTTTAATTCCTGATTGGATATGTGCTTTTTTAAAAAAAAAATCCAGTCCAAAGCCACTAGTCTTTTAGAAAGGCAAAAGTGAGCGTGTGAGATTCTCAGCTCTTTTCCTCTGTCCATCACACTAATGGCAAAGGCAAGCTTTAAGGGGCAGCACATCTCTAGCCCTTCCACAGGATTTAGGATTGGATTGTAGCACTTGTCAGCCTATCTTTCACATACCTATATTACTAGGCCTGTGAATTGCAGGGGGAAAAGGCTTTCCTGTCTCTTTCAAATCCTTGAAGAAGTATGACCCTTTGCCCACTTCTCATCACTCTCCAAAAGCCGTAGCTCTGAGTCACCAGAGTTCTTGGAACTGCACCTTTCATTGCACAGTATCAGGCAACAGGATGAAAAATGGTAAAGCATCAGCTATAATCCAAAAAGCCACCTTCCAAAATGACTGTAAATTGGAGGAAGCCCTTTTGGCAAAGAGACTGTCACTCCACTAGATGGCAACGCTGAAATGCTTGAGATGCTGCACTGTCTTATGCAAAGGGGGGGGGGGGGATGCTGCAAACTTGTGTTGAGCTGTAACTGATGAAAAGAAGTGGACAACTTCTTGAAAATAGAGGCCAAACAGCGTTTTGCTGCAATAGCAAATCAGGGAAAATTGGAGAGCAAATGTTGAAATCAACAATCTATCTATATACAGTACTGTATTTTAATCTTCACGTTTTGCACAAGCTCATTTTTTATTATTTGGGTGTTTGTTATTCTGACATTTGGTATTTGTGTTTTCAAGGCCCAGGCAATCATTATATATTTTGCTTTCATTGCTTTGTGTTTGAAACTGCTGGCTGCTTCATCAGCATTTCCTCACACAATGCCATTTGCTTACTGAGATGAGACTTGAGTTTGTCATCCTGCTCTGCAAACAAACTTTCCACCTGCAGCTGAATTAAAGGCATTCTGATCTGAATAGAGAGAACATGATCCATTTGGGCTTCAGCACTTTGACATCTCACAGATTTTAATGATTTAAGTTGCCCAGTCTTACCCCCACCATTGGCGCTGGTGCAGCTGTACTGACAGAGAGTGCACCGCATCCAATTGTGTGTGTGGGGTGATTGGACAGTCAGCAAATATTTTTTTACTTACCTTCCCCCCATCAGCTGCCCGATCACCTATGGGTCTCTTCGGACCTAAACTAGTCATTTTGCTTGCGTTGGTCCAAGAAGAGAAAAGGGGCGGGTGGTCTGGGAAAGAGGGGATAAGATCCTGGCACACACTGGTGCTGCCGAAATCCACCCCTGCCCTTCCCCCTCCCTACTCTGAAATTCCCCATGCCCTTCCCCTCCCCACCCACAACCTACCTCCACTACCAATTTATTAGCACCAGCGGAGGCTTCGGGAGCCCCTGCTGTATATGTTGCATCATGGCATGTTGGCAGCAGCAACCCGTAAGCGGATGACAGAGGCCTGATTTTCAACGGTCATAAAGGGCCTTGCACTACTGGGACAGTTCCATTAGTTCCGGCAGTGCAAAGACCTCCTAGGATTGGGACCTCTCTCGTTGGCCTCTCCCTTGGATTTCCAAGGGACTTCAAATCCCTTAATTGTGTGTAGATTTTGTCTAAAATTTGTTGAATGCATGTGATGTTCAGTTTTATCCTGCTTTTGACTACATTTAACCTAAGTTCGATCAGGTCTACCCTTGCTAGTACAACTAGTTGAAAGAAGTGGAGTTTTTTTTTCTTGGGGGATGATTTAGTATGTTCTCCAGGAAAGACAAGAAGCTGGATGGCATCAGATTCACAGGTGTCGCCCTGCCCCCTGCTTAAAAAGCAAGAAAAGAAAACCCATGTGTTTAGAATCCTAGAATCCTAGAGTCGGAAGGGGCCTTCAAGGCCACTTAGTTCAACTCCCTGCTTGAAGCAGGGAAATCCTCTCTATAGCATCTCCAAAAAGTACCTGTCAGACCTCTGCATCATGATCTCCAGCGAGGGAGAACCCATCACTTCTCTCAGTAACCAGTTCCATTGTCAAACTGCTCTTATCATTAAGAAATTCTTCCTGATATTCAACCTAAATCTCACCTCCTGCAGCTTAAGCCCATTCAATCTATTTCTACTACCTGGGGCAGCAAAGAACAAATCTTTGCCCTCCTCCATGTGACAGCCCTTCAGGTATTAGAAGAGCATTATCATGTCCTCCCTCAGCCTTCTCTTCCCCAGGCTAAGAATTCTGAGTTAAGAACATAAGAACATAAGAAGAGCCCTGCTGGATCAGGCCAAAAGCCCATCTAGTCCAGCTTCCTGTATCACACAGTGGCCCCACCAGATGCCTCAGGGAGCACAAGACAACAAGATAACCTGTTTCCCGTTGACACTCCCCTGCACCTGGAACAGAGAAAACCCACTTCCAAAACCAGGAGGTTGCTTATGGCTTGTAACCTGTGATGGTCTTTTCCTCCATGAATCTGTCCAAACCCCTTTTAAAGGCATCTAGGCCAGGTGCCATCACCACATCCTGTGGCAAGGAGTTCCACAGATGAATTACACGCTGGGTAAAGAAATATTTTCTTTTGTCTGTTCTAACTCTCCCTCCACTCAATTTTAGTGCATGTCCCCTGGTTCTGGTGTTGTGCGAGAGGGAGAAGAATTTCCCTCTATCCACTCTCTCCATCCCATGCATAATTTTATAAGTCTCAATCATGTCCCCCCTCAGGCGCCTTTTTTCTAGGCTGAAAAGCCCCAGACGCTGTAGCCTTTCCTCATAAGGGAGGTGCTCCAGCCCACAAATCATTCTGCACCTTTTCCAATTCAACTATATCCTTTTTGAGGTGTGGTGACCAGAACTGGACACAATACTCCAGATGTGGCCTTACCATCGATTTGTACAAAGGCAGAATGATATTAGCCGTTTTATTCTCAATCCCTTTTTTAATGATCCCGAGCATGGAATTGGCCTTCTTCACAGCCGCCGCACACTGGGTCGACACTTTCATCGACCTGTCCACCAGCACCCCAAGATCTCTCTCTTGATCCGTCACAGACAACTCAGAACCCATTAGCGTATATGTGAAATTTTGGTTTCTTGCCCCAATGTGCATCACTTTGCACTTACTTACATTGAAGCGCATCTGCCATTTTGCTGCCCATTCTCCCAGTTTGGAGAGATCCTTCTGGAGCTCTTCACAATCCCTGCTGGTCTTCACCACCCGGAAATGTTTAGTGTCATCTGCAAACTTGGCCACCTCACTGCCTATCCCCGACTCCAGGTCATTTATGAATAAGTTGAAAAGCACCGGTCCCAAGACCGATCCTTGGGGCACACCGCTTTTCACCTCTCGCCATTGTGAAAATTGCCCATTGACTCCCACTCGCTGTTTCCTGGTCTTCAACCAGTTCCTAATCCACAAGAGGACCTGCCCTCTTATTCCCTGACTGTGGAGTTTTCTCAGGAGCCTTTCATGAGGGACTGTGTCAAACGCCTTCTGAAAATCCAGATATATAATATCCACGGGTTCGCTCGCATCCACATGCCTGTTGACCTTTTCAAAAAATTCTAACAGGTTTGTGAGGCAAGACTTCCCCTTGCAGAAGCCATGCTGACTCTCCCTCAGCAGAGCTTGTTCTTCTATGTATTTTAAGATTTTATCCTTAATGAGACTTTCCACCATCTTCCCTGGAACAGATGTTAGGCTGACCGGCCTGTAGTTTCCCGGGTCCCCCCTCCTTCTTTTTTTAAAGATTGGTGTGACATTAGCTATCCTCCAATCCTCTGGCACAGTGGCCGTTTTAAGGGACAAGTTGCATATTTTGGTCAATAGGTCAGAAACTTCATTCTTGAGTTCCTTCAGAACTCTTGGGTGGATGCCATCCGGGCCTGGTGATTTATTGATCTTTATTTTGTCAATTAAGTCTGAGACGTCTTCTCTTTTAACCTCTATTTGACTTAATCCTTTAGTCAGGGTAGACCGTTCTGGCAGCGGTATTTGCCCGAGGTCTTCTGCCGTGAAGACAGATGCAAATAACTCGTTTAATTTCTCTGCAGTCTCCAAGTCCCCTTTTATCACTCCTTTCTCTCCCTCACCATCCAGCGGACCAACCGTTTCCCTGGCAGGTTTCCTGCTTCTAACATATTTGAAGAAGCTTTTATTATTCCCTTTTATGTTGCCTGCCATACGTTCCTCAAAGTCTTGCTTGGCCTCCTGTATCATCTTTTTACATTTCTTTTGCCACAGTTTGTGCTCCTGTTTATTTTCCTCATTATGGCAAGACTTCCATTTACGGAAGGAAGCTTCCTTGCCTTTAAAGTTCCCTCAACCTTTGAGTTTGAGTTCCCTCAACCTTTCTTCATGGGACTTGTTTTCCAGACCCCTGACCATCCTTGTTGCCCTTTTCTGAATCTGCTCCAGTTTGGCTGCATCCTTCTTAAAGTTAGGCACCCAGAATACTCTTCTAGAGCACTGTGTGAGGCCCTAGATGAGGTCTGACCAGCATGGAGTAAAGTGGAACCACTACTTCTAGTGACTTGGATGCCAACCTGAAATCACACTCGCCTTCTTTGCAGCTACATCACACTGCTTACTCATGTTCAGTGTGTGATTCTCTAGAACACCAAGATGCCTTTCACATATGCTGACAATTTGATCCTCCATCAAATGATTATATATACCTCATCCAGAACTCCAATGTAGGTAGAATCAGCATGCTTTGCGCGGGATGTGGGATCACAGTAGTAGGGTTTGCCTCAACCTTTGCATGCTCATTTGAAGGTCTGAAGAAAGTATTGGTGAATTCAAGTGAACATGTGCTGTGACTCCTCAGCGTGATCAGGAACCCTGATCCCCATTACAGTACCCAGATAGGTAATACAAATATACTGAAATGAATGTAGTAGACCGGGGGGGGGGGGGAAGCCTGCCACAATGGTACCATTCCTCACGCTCATCCTACCCACACTGAAGGTCTGAAATTTTTCAGGAATAGAAACTGTCCATAGTGATGCATCACATAAAGTAGACTGTAAGCCATGCAAGCGAATGCTACAATAAGTCTTTAAGGTGTCACATGCAGTGGCATCGCTGAAGGTGGGGCGGAACACTAAGTTCCACACCGCGCTGACCTCTGTTACTCACCGGCACGAGGCGGCCCTGCCCCCTCGCCTTCAGAGCCATTCAGTGGGGCGAAGACAACACACAGTCTCCTCACTGAATGGCTCCGAAGGCGAGGGAGCGGGGCTGCCTCATGCCGGTGAGTAACGGAGGTCAGCGCGGTGCGGAACATAGCGTTCTGCCCCACCTCCAGTGATGCCACTGGTCACATGACTCTTGGTTGTGCTTGCTGCTACAGGCTAACATGACTACCCTCCTCCAGAAGTTACTGTAACTCAGTTCTGACAGCAATGGCAACTCAAGAGGCATCTTACGATAAAATTGTTTCCAGAAATTTACTAGTAACTGAACCCCACCATCTCTTGGAAAGCCTTTACTTGGGCTAGTAGGGATCTTTTTAATTTTATTATCAGGATTAAGCTGGGAGAAGGTGTTTGTGTGTTTTGTTTTAATCTGTTTTATATTTCTACACCCACTCTGATTCTTGGGAATGCTACCAGCTATTAAAAACAAACAAGCAAACAAAACTGCTGGCAGCTGACTAGCAACATAGCTATGGTTGTCCATTGCTGGACACTTCTGTAGGTAGCCATTCATACACTTTTTCCCATAAGATTGGGATAATTCCTTGCAGTTCCAGCCAAAAACCAGCTATTTGGAAGCTGTATATTTGAAACATCTCCAACTTGCCTTATTTTACGATAAGAAGTCATCATCAGGAATGTCATTAAAATGTTTAACAGCTGAACACAGTCAATACATAAAAATAGGTAAAGCCTACTTTACAATGCAGTCCTATCCAACTTACACCACTGGTGTAACTAGCGGTGCAGCGAGAACGGGAGACCCCAGAACAGAAAGGGGATTCAAATCCCCTCCAAAGGGGGATTCAAAGGGGATTTAAATCTCCCCTCCCCTCCAAAGCCTCCCGCCCTGCCCTCCCCTGTTGGTTACACACTATGCAGTTTTCCTGAGGAGAAAATTCTAACCTAGAACTTCTAATCTAGAATTTCAAGGCCACAAGTGAAAAGAGGCTGTAACTCCTTGATAAAACATGCAGAAGTTTCAATTCCTGACATTTCTAGATAGGGCTTGGACCTTGTCTGAAACCCTGGAGAGTCACTGTTGGTCAGACAGTACTGACCTAAATAGAGTAATAATAGTCTGACTCAGGGGCGTCTTCATATGTTCCTAGAAAGCCTGTTCTTCTTACCTGGTAAAGGCCTCCAGACCATCTTAAGAGGATAAAACAAAGGCCCCGTGGAACTTGTACATCTCATTCACATTCTGTTGAGTGCTGGTTCTGACTGAGACCTATGTCAATGGTTTTTCAGGTGTGATTCAGCCATGTGTGTCCTGAACCCAGCAGCTTTGCTTTAAGGAGAGGTGTAGCCTTCCTATCCTGCACCATACTGTCAGGGTGTGTTAACGTCTAGCTAGTGCCCAATGATTTCTCACTGCTGCCACCACCATGCAGATTAACAGCAGGCATAGCGCTCAGCATTGTCTGTTCCTCCAGAGACAGCTTCTGTTCCTTTAGGTTAAAGTAGGAGAACTATGCAGTTTTGAGCTATTTTCAACAGAGCATTTTCAACAGAGCATATGGCCTATCGATGGACTGCATGCTGTCCTTGGAATTTGTTTTTTGTTTTTTTCTTTGGGTTTTTTTTTTGGTAACTTGCTGGCTATTGTTAGATTACAATCTGTGCTAATAAAATAACTTTCTAGCCCTCTTGATTCTGAAGATAAGGTCAAGAGCATACTGTCAAGAGAGAACAACAAAACCCAACCACTGTATAATTATTTTACTAAAATCTGACGATTTGGAAGGTTTTAATAATTTTTTGATTGAAAGATCTTGGGACACAGTTCTGGAATAAAAACAACATAGGCAAAATGAAATTTATCTGTACTTAGGAAGCATTTACCACTTATGTCTACTTAGGAAGCATCTACCACTTATATGAAGTCCTTTTGAAATTATGATTTGCGAGGGGAAAAAATCTTCACATTTTTGCCCCCTTCCCCTGCGCATCATTAATTTCTGAGGTGTCATCCCATCCAATAATAAAAGTGCATGGCATTACAATAGGGACTCTATTTAGCAGGGTGGAATATAGACATCTTAAGTATTGTCCAAAACAGATGCTGTGGAAAGAGCATGCAGTATGAGCCAGCTCAAGTTGTATGTAAGGCTGGATGGATAAATGAAGCTCCTTCCTTCTCCTTCTCCTCTCATCATCAGCTAGGCATTCACATATACCCTCCATGGACAGCCCATTACTATGACTGTAGTGAGATCAAGTAACCTTGTTCAATCCTGGGCTGTACACATAACTAATGTCAATCAATGAAAGTGCTTTCATAATACTCAAACTCTTTTACAGTGCAGTCCTGTGCATGTCTACTTAGAAGTAAGTCCCATTACGTTTAATGAAACTTACTCCCATGTAAGTGTGTATAGGATTTCAGTCTTAGGCTGCTATCCTACCGAGAGTACAATTGAATTTAGTGGGACTTACTTCTGAGCAAACATGCATAGGATTTCACTATATATTCTTTGAGGTCAGTGTTGTTTACTCTGACTGGCAGCTGCTCTCCACAGGTCTCAGCCATTAATCTTTCCTACCCCTACTACTTAAATTTCTTTCTGCTAGAGATTAACAGCCCAATCCTATTGGGCTGTAGCACTAGCACAATGCATGTTCCACCAGCACTAACTGCCTTATGGCAGTCAAGAAACATACTCCAACAGCGTGTGTGCTGGAGCCTTCCCAAGCACACTGGAGGAGCAACACCCACCGAGGCAGATAGGAGGTGGGGGGGAGCGGAACGGGGTGAGGGGAGGATGGAATGGGGTGGTGATGGGGCGGGGGATGGGTGAATAGGGTCCAGGAAGGGGGTGGGTTTGGCGCCAGCAACAGCTGCCAAATCCTAGCCCCTTTTCTGGACCCAATCCGAAGGTGCAGGTCCACTCAGACCTGCACCAGTGAATTTGCTATCACAAGTCTGAGTAGAACCCTCCTCACTGTGGAGGCTTACCCCGGGTAAGGGAACAAACGTTCCCTTTCCAGAGGAGACCTCCACAACTCTCCCCCGCCCCCGGCAGATGCAGTGGTAGCCATTTTGGCATAGCTGCATTGGCCGGGGGGGGGGGGCGGAAATAGGATTGGGCTATAAACCCCAAACCTTCTGCATACAAACTATATATGTGCTATACCGCTGTGCTGTGGCCCTTCCCCTGCTGAAAGAGTGGACATTAGAAGGCTCTATTTTGTGGGCTGCCTTTGCAGGGAAGCCTTCTGTTTGTATTGTATCATTAGATGCCTTGCATTCGACGGCACCATGAGAATTACAGAAATGTATGGGGTCACCTTGGAGACTGGGCAGCAGCATGGACTGAATCTAGGCTTCTCCCATCCAAGGTGCATGCACTCTACCTAGGCTTACCAGATCTCCAACCGGGACAGAGTGCTAGACCTTTAGGAGAAGGAATGTGGGCAGGTGTAGCTTGTTAAACCTTAGAGCACAATCCTAGGCATGTCTACTCAGAAGCAAGCCCCACTGAACACAATGGGGCTTGCTTCTGAGTAGACATGCCTAGGGTTGTGCGCTAGGACTTAACAAGCTACACCTGCCCACATTCCTTCTCCTAAAGGTCTAGCACTCTGTCCCGGTTGGAGATCTGGTAAGCCTAACTCTACCAATGCACTGTCAAAGTATCCCGTCTCGCTTCTCTTAGCAGGATGTGAACTTGGGACTTCTTTCTTGCTAGGTAAGAATCATGTTCTTAGATCAAATGCCTAGCCACTTTTAGACGTTTATTAAGAGGGAAAAAAAATCTGTTTGCTAAAGAGGTCTACTATCTGCATGACTGTTAAGCAGTAGCTTAGCACAAGCTTATGCAACAGGTAATCATAGGGGTGAGGTTTTTTTTTTGGGGGGGGGGAGTTCAGAAAAAAATGCTTTGGTATATTTGGAGATACAGTTACACTTAGCCTGTATCTACAGGGCTCCCTTATACCCCTGACACTTTGTGAATGAGACCTTTAAAAATTTTCCCTTCATTTGTATAGCTCTTTACCTAATTGATTTTCTGTGCTAATACACTAAAGGTCTGAAGAAGGCAGAGACTCAGGTGTGACAGATGAAATAAGGTGCTTTTAGTCATTGCTTTTATCTTCCATGTCTAATGTGTTGGTTACAGCTGTGCAGTTTAACAGCAAGATCAATACATCATTTGCTGCAGGTACCTGAAAGAATTTGGAAGACTGCTGGTATTTTAACTATTAGGTTTCCTCTTAGGGGTTCCCCCACCCCCGAAATCAACTGCTAAAGAAACACATAAGTGTATTGCCTTTCTATGTTTTTTTTTTAAAAAAAAATCTACATCTATTTTATTGTCCAGGCAGTTTGACTTTCCGCACCCTTTGCCTTGTCATTTGGTACTTCTGAACTTCTAACTGAAATACAGTAGGGCCCCAATAGCCATGGGGTATAAGCCCCCCCCCTCCGCTGATACTGGGAACCCATGGATAGGAGAATGCTATCCCCTGTCCTGTCCCAAATGTTGCACCCCAAACTTTACTCCTGGGGGAGCAAACTACTATTCCCTTTAATTAACTCCCATGTCCACCTTAGGCAAAGTTAGCTCCTTTTCCCCAATTGCAATTGTGTGTCAAAGAAAACACTGAACTCCAAGGCAACTATTTACAAGATTTATTACTTTTCCAGCAATAAATGTCCATTAGCCCTTCCCAGGCAGATAAGATTCTACTTAGCTAACGAGGGTCCGTTTCCATAGAGAAGTCCAGCTCGTTGCTTCACGGCAGTAGAATCTCCTTATTGCCTTTATCCCATCCAGCAAAGAGTCTTGTAGCACAAAGTCCAATCAATCCTGGTCTCTCCCACTTTCCAGTCAGGCAGAGTGACTCCCAATACCACTCAATCCAGGTGGGTAGTCCATCCAGGTGAGCAGTCAGTCCGGCAGAGTGTCCCCGTCTGGAGCAGAGTCGTCGTCACTCAGCAGTCTGGCAGCATGTCCCCGTGGCGAGCTGGCGAGCCTCTTTCCTGCTCCAACTGCTGCTGCTTTTATACTGTTAGTCCCTATCAACTCTTTACTGGCTACAGCTGTGGGCTTCCAATCACTGCCCTCATTATTGCCCACAGCTGTGAGAGTTCCAATCAATGCTAATTGAGTGCAGCTGCGAGCCACACCCACTGCATTCAAAGTCCCAGCTTTATCCCAAATATCAGCAACACCTGTGGGCCACGCCCAATTGCTTGCAGGTGTGCTTCCACCCACGCAATCCTGGGTGGTAACCCTTTGAGTCCCAGTCCTGTCAAACAGGCAATCCTTTAACCCCTTCCTTCCCGGACCTGTCAAAACAGGGGACCACTGCTAACACCACTAACTCCTCGCCAATCTTCCGCGATTTCCACTACATCCCCCATGGCTCCCCATGCCCATTACCTTTGTTCTTCTTCATAGAGCTGGCACCAAGTCAGTGTGTTTCTTCCACCAAAACGCTATAAGCAGCATGTTAATGAAGCCTCTTTAGCATGCAGGCTATGTGCCTGTTTCATCGCTATAAGCAGCATGCTGCTTATAGCATTTTGGTTAAGGAAGAAACACACTGACCTGGCATCAGCTCTATGAAGAAGAACAAAGGTAATGGGTGCAGGGGGGAGCCGCCTCCCCACGATCCACGGATAAGTGAATCCGCAGATAGTGGATCCACGGAGCCCCCCCTGTATAATCTTTCTCAACTTTTCCCAAACGCAAAGCAGTTGAACTCTTCAGTATGATTTCAGTGAACGGTACAGTTTCACTAGATAGGGCAAGGAAGTCAACTGACCTCTTCGCATATTCCTGCCTCATTGTATGTTAATGCCTATAGCTGGTTGGATCCAGAGCAACGCAGGGCAAGCAGAACTGTACTGCACTGCTGACTGTCCATGCAAGGGGGGGGGCACATTATTCACTGATTTCCCTCGGCATCAGCCCAGCCCCCTGTGTGATATTTCACACTATTCAGGACCAGCTTTTCAGGGGCACTGGAATCTGCAGCATGGAGGAAGGGGGAAGAAAGCCCCCTTCCAGTCACAGTATTATATTAAGAATGTATATACCACTATTCAACAATGAATGTTCATGAAGCAGTTTACATAGCAAAATGAATGAAAAGATGGTTCCCTGTCCCAAAAGTGCTGTCTGGATCCAACCTACTGAATATAACCACATCACAAACTTACATCCATTTCATAACAATTTACCTGTTATGGCATCGCTGCAAAAAAAAAAAAAAAAATCCTGGAAAACGTAGTTTGGGAATAATTCTGTTGGAGATTGCTAGCTGGGGACTGGGAAATGGAGGGTTTTAGGAGGGATGGGGAGTTCTTATGAGGGTTAGCGAGAGAAAAAGAAGGGAAATTACCTTTCCTCAGTCTACTGGGTAGACTGGGATACAAAGTCCTTCTGGGAAGTGAGATTGGGCTGCCTGGCTTCAGATCGTGGAGGGAGAAAACTGCAAAATGCAGTCAAAAAGGTGCAAGAAAATGCAGTCAAAAATTGGCAAGAAGGGAGAGAGAGAAGATGAGGTGCGGGGGCAGAGACCAAGATTCCCACTGGTTGGAGATTTCTGTTTCTAGTGGTCAGCCAATAAAACTGGCTGGTTGGGAGAGTTAGGATAGACCAAATGAGGGACTTCTTTGCATAGAACGTCATTGTTTTCAGAATTCATTGCCACAAGATGTGGTGATGGCCCTTGGCTTGGATGGCTTGAAAAGAGGATTGGACCGATTCATCAAGAGCTTATCTATCAATGGCATCTAATCAGAATGGCTCTGCACTGTGTCTGCTTCAGTAGTGGCATGCGTCTGAATACCAGCTGCAGGGGAGCAAGACCTTCTCTCCTGCTTGTGGGTTTCCCAGAGGCAGCTGGTGGGCCATTGTGGGAACAGGATGCTGGACTAAATGAGCCATTGGCTTGATCCAGCACTGCTTTTCTTATGTTCTTAAGCCAAAATCTTTAGCTGAAAAGCTAAACGAGCAACTCTAATTCCAACACTCATGGAGTTTTATGCTCTGTTTCTGTAGCGTGCCTAAGTTGTCCTGATTGTTTTATTTGCTGTGATGCTGCATAGCTTAATATCTCTTCCCCCTCCTTTTTGTTTTGAACTGATGTAAGAGTTCCTGTAATCCGTTACAG
Source organism: Plestiodon gilberti rubricaudatus (assembly GCA_026170595.1). Classification (NCBI taxonomy): domain Eukaryota; kingdom Metazoa; phylum Chordata; class Lepidosauria; order Squamata; family Scincidae; genus Plestiodon; species Plestiodon gilberti. The sequence goes on from JANXHW010000001.1 coordinate 92,330,254, forward strand.
TTCTCTGTTTATTTCCGTTTGTGGAAAAACTCAAGAGCCAAAATTGCTCTCTGAATAGCACAATTACATTACCGTGGATGGATTTTATTCCACATCTGTTAAGTGTACTCCATAATGCACAATGCGTTCCGAGTCAAATAACAAATGCTTTACTCCTGCGAAACATTTGAGGCTAGGAACAAAATTCTACAAGGTGAAGGTGCTGGCTTCTGGCAGACTTCTAAATCAGAGAGGACTTAAAGATAGTGATGGTTACTAAGCACTGAAACAATGCTCAGAACCACTCTTCTTTATCATTACTTCTCACGTTCTAGGACTGAGCCCTATTGTTGAAATCAGTTTGCGCATTTGAGAAAGTATTGTTTAACTCAGTTTACAACACTGGCTTAATAGTGCAGTGAGGAGGACTGGACTGGACTGACTGACTGACTGAAGAGGAGGAGAATGGAGGACCCACCAAAAGCATGTTAGGTTCTCCTATAACTTGAAAGCAGCACTGGCTCCACTAGTCCCAGTCCTCCCTGCCATACTGCCTAGAGAGAAAGAGTCCATAACAATATGTATTTCTAGCAGGAATCAAAATACACTTGTGGCCAATCAGCAGTAGAGGAAAGAGTGAACGCTGGGAGCAGAAAATGTCTAGACAGAGCAGCTGAGGAACGGAATGGGGAGGTCCACTCATCCTATGCAGAGGTACACTCAGAATGCATGCAGGAAGACTTGACTCCTCCCTGGTGTATCAACTTTTCACATGCAGAGTTACTTTCAAGCAAGTGATATATTATGCGGTAGTACAGTGCCCTGAAATGAGCGTACCAGCATATAGTATCTGAAATGGTGCTCATTTTCAGCCAGATGGTGAATTTAAACACTTATTTGTGGTTTCTGAAAAACATTTATTCATGATAATGATAGCAGTGCAGTGGGGAAGAGGATGTTACCTTTTTTACAGCGCAATTCTGTGTAACCTTGCACCTGTGTAACCTTGCACCAGTGTAACAGTAGATGCACCAGTGTAAGTGCACTTATGGCAGTGTAATTGCACTTACACCGGTGCATCTGCGCTGTTAGGCTGCTCACCATGGGGATGGTGTAGAATATTTAGACCAGTGGTTCCCAACCTTTTTAGCATTGGGACCCCCTTTTGTAGAATGACAATCTGTTGGGGACCCCCTAAGGTTGTAAGTGATGTCAGCAAGCAGGAAGTGATGTCATTGTTTTTAATAAATTACACTATTTAATAAACCACACTTTTAAAAAATAAATCACATTTTTAAATTTGTACTCATAAGCAGCCCCATTTGGGGGTGGATGAGCTAACAGAGATGCTAAAAGGCAAACAGAACGTAACACAAGGTGAGCAGGCAACCCCCCAAGAGAGTATCAGACTCTTCTTTCTCTGCAGGGGGGGGGAGGAGTGAGCTGCCATCTTGGGTGTGGACATCCATCCGACATCCCACAACCCTCCATAAATCGCTTTACGGCCCAATCCTATTTGGCACAAGTCAACCAGGTACACTGTGGCTCCTGCAATGAGCTGATGCCACCCAGAAATGTTTCCTGCAGGGACATGCAGAGCAGGGGAGGCAGGTGAGGCACACCTGCTGTAATCCACAGAAAATCGCCACAGCCAAACCCAGAGATTGTGTGTGCACGCCACCCGCTTACACCCGAGAAAGTGAGTGGCGCGCGAGCATGATCTCCAGGTTCGGCTATGGTAATTTTCCATGGATGATGGCAGGGCAGTTCTGCTTCACCTGTTGCCCCCACACCACACATCCCTGATGCGTCACGTCCTTAATCTAAATGCTCTTTTTTTCTTGGCTTCTTGATTCCTTGAAGTTTAACATTTTTCCCAGGATCCCTGCTTGTTGGTTTCAATATTACTATTTAAGTCCATTTTTGAGATTTGCATTCAGTCTGACTCCTCAGCATGTAGCATAAAAACTTACAGGGAGTAAACATAGATGCCAGCTGGACTCATTTAGGTTTTTATTTTTCTCTCCTAATAAGATTGGCAAATGCCAGGGTTCCCACATCAAAATCCCTGCTTAACCATGAAGCTCACTGCACACACATTTTCCTTGAGCACTGAGGCTGCCCCATTATATTAAAGGAATTAACACATTGATCGGCTAACTTTGTTCAGATGGAAGGGTCAATTGGCAGGCAGGGCTGCTCTATGCAAGCATGGAAAGTGCTTTCCACAGGTGGTTTTGCATTTTACAGTACGTATGAATTACTGGACCAGGCTGATTAAGTACAACTTGATGTAGTATTGATATCGTTTGAATTTGCATAGTGCTATAGCTTTTATTTTTATATTTCCAATAGCATAATATTATGTACACTAGTGATCCCCCCTCCCCTTCCCCAGCTTCTTAAGTACAAGGAATGCTTTTTATGCCCTTTGTGCATTTTTAATTTTTCGCTCTCTCCCCTGCCCTCTTTTGCTTTCACATGACATTGTTTGCCAAGAAGTGTTTCCTCCTGAGGTCTTCCACTGATCTCATTTGTCTCTTTCTCTGAAAGCCTACTTACCTGCCCACCTCCTACTGAGACAAACACATCAGTGTCCTTCTCGTTAGCTCACAGAGGTCAGTGGGGAAAAGAAGGAAAACTAAGCACAAACGACAAGATAATATACTGTACTTTTGCTACTTGCAAGAAAATGTGAGAATACAGCAACTTTTCCTACTAATTGTTTGCAAAGTACATTAAAAAAAAAGAAGCTGCTTTGAATGTTGGTGGAACTCTTCCTTACTGTAATCGTCAGTTGCATTTATTCACAGCTTGTGGGGCATGTCTAAACATTTAAAGCATAAGAAAGAAACTTAAAGTGAAAATTATTGCCGTTGTCAAAAGCAGGATATGTGTCAGTCACAGAACTCAATTGCTTCAGCTGTAATGGAAGAATTAAAGTAGCAGATTATCAAAATGGACCAAGTCATGAACCTCTGGCCCAGTGTATTTTGAAGGTTGAACATGTAGGGAGGGAAAGGCGTGTGATACCTCTGATGGCCAGAGGCAAAACTAGGGCGGAGCAAGTGGAGCACTGGCTCTGGGCACCATCTCCCGAAGGGCGCCCCGCTCCGCCCCGCCCGCGAGTCGGACTCGGACTCGGACTCAAGTCTCCGAGTCCAACTCGAGTCTTCGGCCCCCTCAATCGGGAGAGCCGGCTCGGGAACGTCTTCCCCGGCCAGCTGCCCGGGGCCTTCTGAAGGCCCGCGCGAGAATGGTATTTATACCGTTCTTTTTGCGCATGCTCAGACTGTTACTGAGGGAAAAAGGCTGCCCTTTTTCCCTCAGTAACAGTCTGAGCATGCGCAAAAAGAACGGTATAAATACCATTCTCGCGCGGGCCTTCAGAAGGCCCCGGGCAGCTGGCCGGGGAAGACGTCCCCAGCCGGCTCTCCCGATTGAGGGGGGGGTCGCCCCCTCCTGGAGCGCACCGCCGCCCCCTCCCGGAGCGCGCCACGGCCTGTTGGCCGCGGCGATATTGAATTATAGGGGTGCCAACTCCCCCGTTGCTCCGGGCACCAACGGGGGTAGTGACGCCTCTGCTGATGGCCCCAATGATGGAACTGTACAAATGGATATCTGTATCTCTGTCTGTTGTCTGGGGGTCACGCTGCCATTTTTAAAGGCATTTTTATCTGGCATTCATGGATTCACTTATCCATGGATAGCGGATGCCCCCTGCCCCCATGCGTGCAACCCCCCCCCCCGGCTCTTACTTTTAGGTCAGCAACATTTGTTTCTTCCTTAAATAAACGTGATAAGCAGTCTCCTGCTGCTTAATGCAGGCAAGTAGAGTGAGACTAAGTGATAGAGAGGCTTAAACTTGCAGAGCCTATCTAGCATTTAGTCTCGCTCTACTTGCCTGCAATAAGCAGCAGGAGGCTTATCGCGTTTGTTTGAGAGAGAGAGCGAGAGCGAGAGCTGGACTGTGAAAGTAACATCTAGAATGAAGGGTTCTACGAAACATTAGAATGTTATTATATTGGAAAAAAAACCCTTGGGGTTTAGAAAGCCTGCCCATGTAAACCGTCTTTGAATTAAAGTCAGAGGAGAAATCCAATGACCAAGAAAGGTGGTATATAAATAATAAACTGTATATTATTATTATTATTATTATTATTATTATTATTATTATTATTATTATTATTATTATTATTACTTCCAGGACAGTATTATAGGATTGTATCATATACAAAACAAAAACAAGTGAGATTTTCTCTGTTAATAAATGTGACAATTGAAATCTAGGGAAAATAGAGGTGGGCATTTGCATAGGTGGATGATGATGGGGTAGTGTAACCCCCCCCCTATAAAATGAGTCTCTAAAGTGTGACACTGCTAGACTAAGCACCCATTCAGTTCCATTCAAATGTTGCTTGCTGTGGATTTATTGAGAGGCCTTTGGTAAGCCTCCCTTCCTAGTCTGCAATATTGTAATAAGAGTATTGAAAGTCCTTGGAACCTCTTAAGTACCACATAAATAATAATAATAATAATAATAATAATAATAATAATAATATCTCTGCTTTATCACATATCCTTTCTTCCAGTTTTTTCCTGTTACTATACCAACTATTTGCTTTAATTTGGGTTGGGAGTGACAGAAGAAACTTGCTTCTTCACATTGCAATAGAATTTCTTTCCCAGTGCAGACCAGTGCAGACCCTATTTGAGAAAATACCCTAAAACCTTCAAAGTTTTATTCTGCAGGGAAAGATCTGTTATAGTTTTCTATACACCAAAACAAATTCAAAAACAAAATTCACATTGCGCTTGTTAGATAAAATGATCCAGTTAAAACACACACCTAAATACAAGAAGTAACACCATAAAAGTAACTGACAGCGCAATTCGACTTAAATTTTGTGCCGGTTTAACCAGCGGCGCAGCGAGAACAGAAAAGGGATTCAAATCCCCTTTGAATTCCTCTTTTGGAGGGGATTTGAGTCCCTTTTCCGTTGTGGGGCCTCCCGTTCTCGCTGCGCCGCTGGTTAAACTGGCACAAAAGTTAAGTCGGATTGCGCTGTGATACGCATAAGAAAAGAAAACTGAAGCTGCAATCCTATGCACCCTTTCCTGGGAGTAAGCTCCATTGAGTATAATGACTTACTTCTGAGTAAACATGCATAGGTGATAAGCATAAGGGGTTTATGCTCTGATCTTGTCCAGCTTTAGAAATAGTTCTGTAATTTCCTCTTTTTTTCCCCATGCCCCATCCTTGGTAGTCTATTTTAACCTTCACCCTTATATAGGCTTACCAGATCTCCAACCGGCCAGGACAGAGTGCTAGACCTTTTAGCTTGTTAAACCTTAGAGCACAATCCTAGCTATGTCTACTCAGAAGCAAGCTCCATTGTGTTCAGTGGGGCTTGCTTCTGAATAGACATGCCTAGGATTGTGCTCTAAGGTTTAACAAGCTTCACCTGCCCACATTCCTTCTCCTAAAGGTCTAGCACTCTACCCCAGTTGGAGATCTGGTAAGCCTATTCTTATATATGGAAGTGATTTACCTATTGATTACCAAATATGTGAAATAAAATGTGGGAGGGTAACTCTTTTGGGATTGCTTCCCTTTTTGCATCACTAGCACTGCATAGCTGTTGAGAAAAACAATTTAATGAAATATGGTAGTAATCGAATTCTCGAGAAACACACCCTTTAAATAGTGTTTGCGCTCTTGCTTCAAGACTTCTCTCTTCCCTTTTTTTTTTTTTTTTTGCCCCAGCATGCGTGCCTGAGGCTTCCTGCAGAGAGCTAAAATCACTGGGTTTTGGAACGTAAACATTGAGTTGTCTTTATTTGAAAGAAGTTTTGGCTAAGGTACACTTACAAATTGGCACAGCAGGTGTGTTTTTTCAGCTTGCGGCAAGATCCCTGCAACCCAATACTTTTGTGTTCTGCCCAAAGGAAGGAGCAGGAGCAGGAATTACAAAGAGCGGAGGTTGGAGTCGACCTACAGTAAGCCTGTTCCTATGGACTAACTGCTGTCTTGTAACAGTCCCAGAAGTGTGCTAGAAAGAAGAATCCATTCCCTGTTCAATATTTTTAGGTATGCTGATAAGAATATTGCTAATAATACATTAATTTCTGTTCATTCTGAAATTTAATTTATAAAAAAACAAATGAAAATTAGCTCCTCTGTAAGTGTACACACATATATAAATAGCACAACTGTTTTAAACAATTGTCATGATATAAATAATTTTCAGCTCTTAAACTAACGTCAATGCAATCATATTCTTATTATTTATACCATTAACTTCAACTTTGGTAGGCTGTACAGGTAAGTCATTTTACTCCTGGATTTTAATTCAAATATTGTGCTTAGCAAAACAACCTTGCTTTGTATTAAATAAAGTTCTCATTTTTGAATGCTGTTCATTTCCTTTGAAAATATATTTCATTCGCTGGAAAAAAAATGCAGCTACAAATGCTTAAAAGGTAAATATTTATAGCTTGTAACAACAATTCCATGTTTGCTAAAAATGCAGAACATTCAAGTTATATTGGAAACAATTAATCAACTGGCAGCCCAATCCTGTGTAACTCTTGCACTGGTGTAACAGTAGATCCACCAGTGTAAGTGCATTTATACCAGTGTAACTTGCTGTACGCCAACGGATGCAGGAGGGAGACCGGCATAACCCCCCTCGGACGCCGCGCATGCGCAGTTCGGACACGGGACTGTCCCATGTCCAAACAGCGCATGTGCGGCGTCCAAGGGGGTTATGCCAGTCTCCATCCATCGGCGTAAGGCAAGTTACACTGGCATAAATGCACTTACATCGGTGGTTCTACTGTTATAAGACTTACAATGCAATCCTGTGTAACTTTGCACTGGTGTAAGTGCACTTACACCGGTGCATCTACTGTTACACCGGTGCAAAGTTACACAGGATTGCGCTGTTACTGGGCTGTGGGTTATTTATTTACAAACTATAATCTTAAAACTAAATGTGGCATCCAGTTTATTTCATTAGATAACTGTTTTTAACCTCCTCCAATTCTGTGTCATCAAACTTTCACTTTTGCTTAAACCCAGAGACAACTTAGGAATAACCAAGTCACACTAGAGCTGTAGCTATTTTGCCTTCCTAGGTGCCATCTTTCATGTTTCCAGATAGTGCTTCATCAAGATAAATGGACAATTAGTGAGTTCCTCATCATAACCAATAGAAACAGCAGTAACCCTGTTGTTAAGCTCACGGGTCTGTGTGTATTTAAGTGTCAGTGAATTCTTAGCATATGAAACATATAGGAGTTATTTTTGTGTGCATTGCATTTACCAAATTATAATGGACACCCTTCTTAAATGAACCATGGCTTCCTTAGATTGCTCCTTATGGCTTCTAAGCACCCCTCCATGCATACAGACATAATAACTAAAGAGTTAGTTTCAGGATCACTGAAACATCTATATGCTAATAGCATACTCAGGTGGTGATTGAATGCTTATTAGTTTGTACTCACAGACAAGGTAGTGGTTTCTGCATACTTGCATACTTCTGCATACTTTAATCCTGTGAATAATACTTGGGGGATTTCCTAGATATGCAGAAATACATACATTTGTACAAGACAAGGAAAGGGGGAGGGAACCCCAAATGCTCTGATATGGACTGAGCATGCTCAGTGGCCCCCAGGAGCCATACGATGTTGAGGTGTTAATTGTAGAAAAAAAAACCCAAATAGCAGAACACTGGAGGGAGGGCAGGGATTGGGACTTATCCTTCTTGAGCCAATTGAGCCTTCATGTTAGGGAGATGCAACATTTGCTTGCAGGTCTCATTTGCAATAAGCATAATAGAGAACTTGAATGCCAATGTTGGGTTGGCAGGTCAAATGGGTGGAGTTTAGAGAATTGCCACTCTTGGGGGGGGGCACCAGTGGCCACTTTCTTTTTTAACAAGCAGTATTTGTATTCTGTAAGGCCAGCGGGTGGCGCAGTGGGTTAAACCATGAGCTGTCGATCGAAAGGTCGGCAGTTCGAATCTGCGACGGGGTGAGCTCTCGTTGCTTGGCCAGCTCCTGCCAACCTAGCAGTTCCAAAGCATGTTAATGCGATTAGATAAATAGGTACCGCTTGCGGGAAGGTAAACAGCGCTCCGTGTTCCAGCCGCATGCTACGCGCTGCGGCAAGGAGAGTCATGCCGGCCACATGACCACGGAGGCGTCTTCAGACAATGCTGGCTCTTTGGCTTTGAAATGGGGATGAGCACCACACCCTAGAGTCGGACACGACTGGACTTAATTGTCAGGGGTCACCTTTACCTTTACCTATTTGTATTCTAAAATCAAGCTTCCTTGAACTGGAAGCTCTTCAGCACAATCCTACCCAGCTCCTCCACTGGTGCAGCTGTGGTGGAAGGAGAACAGGAGGCTTTGGGAGGGAAAGGGGATTTAAATATTTAGCTAGTGGAGCTAAATATTTCTAGTGGAGGAGCTGGGTAAGATTGTGCTGCTTATATATCATAAAGCCTGTTCAAAATATTATCTAGGGCAAATCAGTGTTACATGTGAGGTGTTGCAGGTGGTGAATGAGGTGTACTCACAGTCCCCCTCCTTTCTTTCTGTTTCTCATGAAATACCTTAAATGTTCACTCAGATCCAGATTTGTCTTGAAAATTTCCTTTAGGTGAAATTCATTGGCAACTTCTATTGAAATAAAAGAAGTTGAGGCACATGGGGGTAACTGACTGCAGAATGGCAGGCATTAATTAATCAAGTGCAAGCAGTAATTGTCACTCCACTCTCACAGGTTTGTGATAGTTTATGTTCTTGCGCATCACAGTCTTGCAAAACAGTATAATGCTTGGTACGTTTCGAGATATGGCTACTCAGTTGGTTTTTGGGTGTTTTATTTCTTTTACATATAGCCACAAATGCTGTTCTCAGATTGTTACTGCGCATGTGACGCAAAAAAGGCAGGTTGGCTTTGAAACTATAGAAGTATATTGTAGAAGTAATGTTAGAATTTTCTTTGTATCAGCTTCTGGAAATCATTGCTGTAGGAGGTCCAGATAAGATCGTAGTTCAATCCAAAACTCTCAGGACCCAGAAACTGATCTCCTAGCCTATGGCACAGTAGAACTATTATCCTCCCACAAATAGACAACAGACCCTTTTCTCCAGTGGGGATGGTACCTTTCTGGTGTTTGTATATCTTCATGTCCTCTCCTTGATGCTCTCGTTTACAATTTTAGCTATTAAACTTAAGCATCTTTCCCTTGTTGTTTTTTTAATCATTGCTTTTTAATGATGAACCTGGAGCACTTCAGCATCTTGTTTTAGTAATAAAAATGGCACTTTCATCCACAGAAACTTCAGGAATTATTTCCTAATATGTTCTAAAGATTGACTGTGAAAGCATACATCTGTTTTCAGTCTGCAGTTGTAGCTAAAGTTGCAATCCTATGTGCATTTATGCAGCAATAATCCCCAGTGAACTTAATGAGACTTACTTCCGAGTGAGCACGTATAGGTCTAGGCTGCGTAAGTTCGTAAAAGAAGTCTTGCAGCCCATTCCAACCCAAGGGCCAAGCAGCCCAAGTCAGACCTAAAGTCAGCCTAAGTCGTTTAGGGCTACTTTAGGTTTGGAACGCAACCATTTAGGGCAAAGTTAGGTCGAAGTTACGACCGACGGACTAAGAACAGCCCATTCCAACCCAAGGGCTAAGCAGCACAAGTCAGACCTAAAGTTGACCTAAAAGTAGGCGGACCATGGGTGGACCGTGGGTGTAACGGGGGCGGCAACCAATTAACGTTGGATTCCAGACGCTGGCAAGCACAGACACGCCCCCTCCAACACAAATGCTGACACAAATTTTAGGTCGACCAAAAAGGTGGACCCAAATTCGAGGAGACCCATAGGAGCCATTTTACCTTACCCAAGCCAGCCCTCTCCTGAAAATTTCTAACACCCTACTCCTGAGTTAGGTCAGAGTTAGGACGGAGTTGGGCCTGCTAAGTCTGGAAACCGACAGAGTTATGCCTAAGATAGGGAGCCTATCAGCACCCAGCCCCTTTCCCACAAAAGCCCAGCCCCAGGCCCCCAGTCTCTCTCTCTCTCTCTCTCTCTCTCTCTGAGCACGTGGCATGGGGTTCTGTCCCCCACAGCCACAAAGTGGGACTTTGTCGGTGGAGGGCAACATTCACAAACACCCCACTTCTCTCTTCTCTTCTCCTCTCTCCTCTCTGCCCCCCTCAAGGGCAGAGAGGGCTGTTCTGGCTTTGGCCAAACTGTTTACAGCTGTGCCTGGGCAGCTGTCTCCATGCTAACCCATGTCTTTCTCCCAGCCTCTCCCCCCCCCCCACACACAGGCAACAACACCAGCAGGTAAGTGCAGGTAAGAGCAGGGGTTGTGCTGACATGTGTTCTGACATCTGCCTCTTTGCATATAGAAATATAGGTAGGATACATGCCTCTATACCAATGTCTTGTATCATAGCTGCCTGCATAGCCTGCCATGATATGCCTCTTTACCAATGTCTTGTCTCATAGCTGCCTGCATAGCCTGCCATGATATGCCTCTTTACCAATGTCTTGTCTCATAGCTGCCTGCATAGCCTGCCATGATATGCCTCTTTACCAATGTCTTGTCTCATAGCTGCCTGCATAGCCTGCCATGATATGCCTCTTTACCAATGTCTTGTCTCATAGCTGCCTGCATAGCCTGCCATATATGCCTCTTTACCAATGTCTTGTCTCATAGCTGCCTGCATAGCCTGCCATGATATGCCACTTTACCAATGTGCCCTCTCATGTCTGCCTGCAATGCCTTCTCTGAAATGCCTCTTTACCAATGAGTAGTCTCATGTCTTCCTGCAATGCCTTCTCTGAAATGCCTCTTTACCAATGAGTAGTCAGATGCCTGCCTGCAATGCCTGCTATGTTATATAGGATACATGCCGCTTTACCACTATTGTGTCAGATTGCCGCCTGTTGTCATGTGAGCATACAACACCACGAGTGTGGTGGTGCTGTTAACAGTCTGTAGACACCAGCTGTTCCCCCCCCCTTTTTCTCCACAGGGTCAACTGACAGGTCAGTATTGCTAGGATTGCCATGGTTGTGACCCAATATATGTGTTGTCTTCTCTCTCTTTGACCCTTTTCCCTTACAGGATCATGCTCGCCTTACACCCGGGTAAGCAGCTCAGACCATGCTGTGTGTGTCACACCTATCAGCTGTGTTATTTCTCTCCCTGCAGGCTTTTGCAACCAACACACTGGCTTGTCTTCACTGGCGCTTGCTACCACACACCAGCTGCCATGTAACACCCCCTTGTTTTTTGTCTCTCCAGGAACGTCCACTACCACCTACCTTCCTGGGAACACCCCTGGGCCCGCAGTCTGGTTGCCCCACAGTCCTCTGCCTCAATGCTGCCAGAGATCAGAGAGCCAGCCCTGCAACCCTCCTCCGCTGCTGGCGCTACTGCTGCTCCACCTCCCTGGCTGTCTTGCTGTCCCTCCCCTTTCTATGGAGCAGGCTGTGGTTCCACAGGGGGAGAGCCTGCGTCTCCAGGTCCATGGGGCATGTGTGCTGCTGCTGCTGCTGCTTTCAGATTGGCTGCTGTGACTACCCCTGGCAGCCTCGCCTGGCCATCTCTGCTAACATTCCAGAACAATAAAGATACCCCTCGGGCAGAGCCTCCTTGAAACATATGTGCCCAATGTTACACAAGCATTGCCCTCCACACACAAACAGCCCCCAGCACTGAAGCCCCTGCATGAATCCCTTCCAGGGACTGCCACTTCCTTCCCAGGGAGAACACAGCAGGGAGGCCAGACCCCCATGGGACAGAGGGGAGGGGGAGTTGGGGGGCCTCTCAGGCAGGCAAACAGTGACAGGCGCCACGGAGCCCATAGCGGGGCCGCTTGTGGCCGCTGCATCTGTGTAGTGGCCGCTCAGCAACCGGGGATCTCGCCAGCCAGGGCGTCCGCCCATAATGCAGCCGCTTCCGTCGAAGGTCCGCCTGTAATGCAGCCGCTTCCGTCGAAGGTCCGCCCGTAATGCAGCCGCTTCCGCCCACAGTCCGTCTGCATAAAAGGCGCCTGTTTCTGCATTGCCTTCATCTGCGGAGCAACCCCTGTGTCCCTATTGGGCTCTGCAGACCCCTCTCTCGGAATCTCTCGCCCACCAGCCTTGTTGTCTATCTGTCTGTCTGTCTGTCTCTGACCCACCCGTGCCCCTCCCCAGCACCCACTGTCTGCCTGCCTGCCTGTGTATCTGCCTCCCCTCCCACTCCCTGATGATGGCTGCTGGCCACCCCCCACCATGCCAGGGCTGAGACAGACACTGCAGCAGCTGCCATGGATGGACGATGACACGTGCAGACACACAGGCCTGCACATGCCCGAGCCAGACACCGAGCCTGGAGAGCCTGCCTGCCTGGGAGGTAAGGGTTGACTGGATCCTGGGGTGGTGCTGGGCCACAGAAACTGCAGCCTGCCTAACTCAGGCATACCTCTGACCTAACTCAGACATAACTTCTGCCTAACTTAGGCTGCACTTATGCATGACTTGGAGAGGAGTTGGGTTGGAATGGGCTGTAATAAAGCTGTATTACAGCTCAATTTTATGTGTATCTACTCAGAAGTCAGCCCCATCAAGTTCAATGGAACTTACTCCCAGGTAAGTGTGCATACGACTGCAGCCTTATCTGCTAGACATAGAAAAAGTATATATTGCTTGCTGCTATTTCCATGGCACTATTTTTGATTGCAATGCCTAGATGCTCTCACCCATAATTAATAAGACTTCAGATGTTTGAAGGTGTAATTTCAAGTCATAAGTAAGCTGGAATGTGACACCTACGGTGCTGTAATTAGACAAATGCGTTTGCTTCTCACACACTGTCTGCTGTCCTTAACCGTTCAATCAATGTCCCTTGTTAAATCTCGTTGAATCTTTGGGTGTACATATATCATTATGCTTTCCAAATGAGTATAAAATATGTGCATTTTTCCTTCTTCCCCCAAGACTTTTTTTCTTGCTGATCTCTGTTAAAAAAAAAAGTACAAAATCTGTGCTGAACTAAAATTGTATTTCCTTCACTTTTAACCAAAAATCAATAAATAATGTAACGACAAAAAATATCCTGCCAAAAGAGGCAGCACCTAGTGAGTTATAACTTTATTTCTGTATAGCTCAAGGGGGGTTGCAAAGGGAGTGTGAAAAGTTCATTATTATCAGCCTGAAAAAAAGACTGAGTGCTAAGAAGAAAGAAGCCTATTTCCTACTGGGATTTCTCTCAGACTACATGATTTGCATGAAGGGCGCCACATCAAACATATTGGGTGCCCTTTTTCAAATATTAATGTGAAGCTTGTTTTAAGTTCTCTCTTGACTTTGTGCCACCTTGTATCAAAGGATGTTAAAAGTAGGACTTGGGAGAAAAATATACTTTTTCCAACTGTTTCAGCACTTAGTAAAAAATCTTTCTGTATTTGCTCAGTTTGGCTTCAAACTTTTAATATTTTGACAACAGGTATTTTTATGGTGCATATTTAAAAATTAATCTTTATTAATTCAGTAGTTCATATGATCTACTGTTCCTTGAATATTATACCCTACAAAGAGACAAGCAAGCCTAGCGGCATAGCTTCATATCTTCTGAGGTCCTACAGCCAGAATTCTTATTTCCCCCCAAGTCCTGTGCAGATATATGTTTATAAAGTCTAGTAGTACATACTTGAAGAAGGGACCAAATGAATTATTTACCTTGATTGTCAAAAAATATATAGGAAACACTGTTTGTTTTAAGTGAGAGTCACATGGTTAGTTGTGAAATATGTCCTAAGTCATAAGACTATTTTTGTTTTTAGTTAATACATATTTGTAATGCAACATTGGCAACACCCGCGTCACTAGAGAGTGGCGGGGGGCGGGCCACCAGGGGGTGACGCACGCAGAAGGGTGACGCGTGCACCCACGCGTGTCACCTCCGCTGCGCGCGTCATCCTCCGGAGGCTCCGAGGCCGGGAGAAGGCCTTAGAGCATCCTCCCAGGCCGGCGCTCCAGAAGGCCCACTGCGTCAAAACGAAATTTATTACGTTTTTTGCGCATGCGCAGACTGTTTCTGAGGGAAAATGGCAGCCCTTGTCCCTCAGAAACGTTCTGCGCATGCGCGAAAAACATAAAAAATCACGTATTGACGCAGTGGGCCTCGTCAGAAGGCCCAGGACAGTTGACCAGGGAAGACGTCCCTGGAGCTGGCTGCAACGGAAAGGTACGGAAAATCCGGCTGCAATGAATAGAAGGCTGCAGGAATAAAGGGGCAAACATGCAGCCCTTCTTGGGGGACCAGGTATATAAGTGCTTTTATGCAAATGCCTGAAGTCTTCGGGCAAAGATGGGAGAACTGGAATGTTTGGTGGCTAGGGAAAACATTGACATAGTAGGTATAACAGAAACCTGGTGGAATGCAGAGAACCAGTGGGATACTGCAATTCCAGGATATAAACTCTATAGGAGGGACAGAGAGGGGCGTGTTGGAGGTGGGGTGGCCATCTATGTCAAAGAGGGGGTAGAATCCACCAGAGTAGAGCTGGAGGGGGGCTCTGACTGCTCCGTAGAATCACTGTGGGTTAGATTACCAGGCTCAAAGAGTGATGTAATAGTAGGGGCATGTTACCGTCCTCCAGATCAAAAACCTGAAGGGGATCTAGAAATAAGGAAGCAAATCAGGGAGGTGTCAACGAGAGACAGGGTTGTAGTCATGGGGGACTTCAATTATCCTCACATCGACTGGGTCAATTCATGCTCAGGTCATGAAAGAGAGACTGGATTTCTGGATATGTTAAATGACTGTGCCTTAGAGCAGCTTGTCACGGAACCAACCAGAGGACAGGTGACTCTGGACTTGATATTGTGTGGCACTCAAGATCTGGTCAGGGAGGTAAATGTTACCGAACCGTTGGGGAACAGTGACCATGCTGCGATCTGTTTCGCCATGCATGTCGGAGGGAGAGGGCCGAGCAAATCTGACACGAAAACCCTTGACTTCCAAAGGGCAGACTTCCCCAAAATGAGAAGACTAGTTAAGAAAAAGCTGAAAGGGAAGGTAAAAAGAGTCCAATCGCTCCAGAGTGCATGGAGGCTGTTTAAAACAACAGTCATAGAGGCCCAGCGGGAGTGTATCCAACAAAGGAGGAAGGGCTCGACCAAGTCCAGGAGGATGCCGGCATGGCTAACAAGCACAGTTAAGGAGGCTATAAAAGGCAAGGAAGCTTCCTTCCGTAAATGGAAGTCTTGCCCTAATGAGGAAAATAAACAGGAGCACAAACTGTGGCAAAAGAAATGTAAAAAGATGATACGGGAGGCCAAGCAAGACTTTGAGGAACGTATGGCAGGCAACATAAAAGGGAATAATAAAAGCTTCTTCAAATATGTTAGAAGCAGGAAACCTGCCAGGGAAACGGTTGGTCCGCTGGATGGTGAGGGAGAGAAAGGGGTGATAAAAGGGGACTTGGAGACTGCAGAGAAATTAAATGAGTTCTTTGCATCTGTCTTCACGGCAGAAGACCTCGGGCAAATACCACTGCTGGAACGGTCTCCCCTGACTAAAGAATTAACAGCCCGGTCCAGCCCAAGGCAACTGCGGTACAATTCAGGCACAATTGCAGCCCAAGTGCTTTAGGCCCGAGTTGTGCCTGAATTGTGCCTGAGTTGGGCTGCAATTGGGACTGAATTGGGTTCAGGCACAATTCAGGCACAACTGCACAATTCACAGCCCGGTCCAGCCCAAGGCAACTGTGGTACAATTCAGGCACAATTGCAGCCCAAGTGCTTTAGGCCCGAGTTGTGCCTGAATTGTGCCTGAGTTGGGCTGCAATTGTGACTGAATTGCAGCCCGGTCCAGCCCAAGGCAACTGCGGTACAATTCAGGCACAATTGCACAATTCAGGCACAATTGCAGCCTAAAAGTGGGTGTGTTGGGGGCGTGTCGGGGGTGTGACGGGGGCGGTTACGAATTTTGGTCCGGTTCCAGACACTGGAGAGCCACTGACACGCCCCCTCGAGCCCAACTCAGGCCCAAAATTTGGGCCAGCAAAAAGGGTGGACCCAAATGTGAGGAGACCCATAGGAGCCATTTTACCTTACCCACACCAGCCCTCTCCTGAAAAGTTCTAACACCCTGGGCCCGAGTTGGGCCTGAGTTAGGACCGAACAGGTGTGGCCTAACTCTGGACATGGACCCAAATAGTTACCCTATCAGCACCCAGCCCCACCCAGCCTCTTTCCCACAAAAGCCCAGCCCCAGCCCTCCACTCTCTCTCTCTCTCTCTGAGCACGTGGCGTGGGGTTCTGTCCCCCAGCAGCCACAAAGTGGGACTTTGAAAACTTTTCTAACACCCCACTTCTCTCTTCTCCTCTCTCCTCTCTGCCCCCCTCTAGGGCAGAGAGGGCTGTTCTGCCTGTGGCCAAACTGTTTACTGCTGTGCCTGGGCAGCTGTCTCCATGCAAGTGTTTGCTAACCCATGTCTTTCTCCCAGCCCCTCTCTCCCCCCCCCATACAGGCAACAACACCAGCAGGTAAGTGCAGGGTTTGTGCTGACATGTGGTCTGACGTCTGCCTCTTTGCATAGAGAAATATAGGTAGGATACATGCTTCTATACCAATGTCTTGTCTCATAGCTGCCTGCATAGCCTGCCATGATATGCCTCTATACCAATGTCTTGTCTCATAGCTGCCTGTATTAATGTGAGCACACAATGCCATGAGTGTGGAACTGTAACCCATATGTAGACACCAGCTGTTCCCCCCCCCTCTTTTCTCCACAGGGTCTACCGACAGGTCAGTATTGCTAGGATTGCCATGGTTGTGACCCCCAAGTTGTGTTGTTGTCTCTCTCTTTGACCCCTTTCCCTTACAGGATCATGCTCACCGTACACCCAGGGAAGGAGCGCAGACCAGGCTATGTGTCTCACACCACTCAGCTGTGTTTGATTTCTCTCCCTGCAGACCTTTGCAACTGGCACACTGGCTCCTCTTCAATGGCGATTGCTACCACGCAGCAGCTGCCATGGAACACCCCCATGTTGTTCATCCCCCCATGAATGCCCACTACCACAAACCATCCGGGGAGCACCCCTGGGCCTGCAGTCTGGTTGCCCCACGGTCACCTGCCTTGATGCTGCCAGAGAGGTCTGGGAGCCTGCCCTGCAACCCACCTCAGCTGCTGCTGCTGCCCCACTGCCCTGGCTGCCTACTTGCTGTCCCTCCCCTTTCTATGGAGCAGGCCATGGTTCCACAGGGGAAGAGCCCGCATCTCCAGGTCCATGGGGCTCGCCTGATGCTGCTGCTGTGGTCCTAGAGGCTGCTGTGCCTACCCCTGGCAGCCACGCCCGGCCATCTCTGCCACTGTTCCAGAACAATAAAGATGCCCCTGGAAACACATGTCCCCAATGTTGCACAAGCACTGCCCCACACACCCAAACAGGCAGGCCCCAGCACACAAGCCTCTGCATGAATCCCAGCCAGGGTCCGCCACAGCCATCCCTGGGAGAACACAGCAGGGGGGCTGCCGGACCCTCTGGGACCAGAGGGGAGGGGGGAGTTGGGGGGCCTGTCAGGCAGGCAAACACTGACGGGCACTGTGGCACACGTCCGCCACGTCCGTGAAGAGCCCTTTCAGCAACCGGGGCTCTCACCCACCCTCGGTCCGCCCATCACCGGCGTCCGTGTCCGCCCGTCACCGGCGTCCGTTTCCGCCCTCTGTCCGCCCGTCACTGGCGTCCGTTTCCGCCCATCAACGGCGTCTGTGTCCGCCCTCGGTCCGTCTGCATGAGAGGCGCCCGTTCCTGCATTGCCTCCATCTGCGAAGTGCCCCCTGTGCCCCTATTGGTCTCTGCAGACCCCTCTCCCTGTATCCCTCTCCCACCAGCCATGTTGTCTGTCTGTTTCTGACCCACCCGTGCCCCTCCCCAGCACCCCCTGTCAGTGTGCCTGCCTCCCCTCCCACTCCCTGATGATGGACGCTGGCACCCCCCATGCCGCCAGAGCGCCTGCCGCAAGGTGCCGACGTTGCCCCATCTGGGGGTGTGATGAGCTGCGTGAGCCCTTCCCGCTCGCAGCAGACAAGCCCACGGCATCTCTCGGTCTTGGCCGGGGCACGGAGCAGAAGGCATGCTGGGATGCCTTCTTTGTGGGCATTGCCACGGCCCTTGAGGCCCAGGGCTTCAGGCAGCGCACGGGCATGTCCTGGCGGAGGCGGTTCCAGACCTCATGAGACCCCCCCCTTGTGCGTGCCGTTCCCACCCCCTCCTTCCCTTCTCTCCCCCGCTCACCCCCCCATGACTCCCACGTGCAGCCTCACCGTGGCTTGGGGGTGGCATCGCAGTCTGCAGGAGGGAGGGCAGTCGCACTCCCCCCTGCGGCAGGTGGCTGATGCCCAGGGTGCCCTGGGGCAGCTGGCACTGGCACAACCTCTGCCCTTCAGCTGACTGTCAAATGCGCAGTGCCTGCAGGCCCGCCTGTGGCTGCCCATCTGCTGCGACCGCTGCAGCAGCTGTGGTAGGTGCACGCAGACGGGCTGAGGAGGGGGCTCTTCGCTTCCACAAGACTGACAGCTCCCCACAGGAGCCTGCCTGCCTCTGCGGTAAGTTGTGCCGCGATCCTGGCCCAATGCTGTTGCCTCCAGCCTAACTCAGGCACAGTTGCAGCCTAACTCGGTCCTAGTTTGGGCCACAATTGGGCCACAATTGGGCCTCAACTGTGCCTGAGTTAGGCTGGACTGAGCCCTCAGGCACAATTGCAGCCTAAAAGTGGGCGTGTCGGGGGTGTGACGGGGGCGGTTACGAAATTTGGTCCGGTTCCAGACACTGGAGAGCCACTGACACGCCCCCTTGAGCCCAACTCAGGCCCAAAATTTGGGCCAGCAAAAAGGGTGGACCCAAATGTGAGGAGACCCATAGGAGCCATTTTACCTTACCCACACCAGCCCTCTCCTGAAAAGTTCTAACACCCTGGGCCCGAGTTGGGCCTGAGTTAGGACCGAACAGTTGTGGCCTAACTCTGGACACGGACCCAAATAGTTACCCTATCAGCACCCAGCCCCACCCAGCCTCTTTCCCACAAAAGCCCAGCCCCAGCCCTCCACTCACTCTCTCTCTTTCTCTCTCTGAGCACGTGGCGTGGGGTTCTGTCCCCCCAGCAGCCACAAAGTGGGACTTTGAAAACTTTTCTAACACCCCACTTCTCTCTTCTCTTCTCCTCTCTCCTCTCTGCCCCCCTCTACGGCAGAGAGGGCTGTTCTGCCTGTGGCCAAACTGTGTACTCCTGTGCCTGGGCAGCTGTCTCCATGCAAGTGTTTGCTAACCCATGTCTTTCTCCCAGCCCCTCTCCCCCCCCCATAGGCAACAACACCAGCAGGTAAGTGCAGGTAAGTGCAGGGTTCATGCTGACATGTGGTCTGACATCTGCCTCTTTGCATAGAGAAATATAGGTAGGATACATGCCTCTATACCAATGTCTTGTCTCATAGCTGCCTGCAATGCCTGCCATGATATGCCTCTTTACTAATGTCTTGTCTCATAGCTGCCTGCAATGCCTGCCATGATTTGCCTCTTTACCAATGTCTTGTCTCATTGCTGCCTGCAATGCCTGCCATGATATGCCTCTATACCAATGTCTTGTCTCATAGCTGCCTGTATGAATGTGAGCACACAATGCCATGAGTGTGGAACTGTAACCCATATGTAGACACCAGCTGTTCCCCCCCCTCTTTTCTCCACAGGGTCTACTGACAGGTCAGTATTGCTAGGATTGCCATGGTTGTGACCCCCAAGTTGTGTTGTTGTCTCTCTCTTTGACCCCTTTCCCTTACAGGATCATGCTCACCTTACACCCAGGGAAGGAGCGCAGACCAGGCTATGTGTGTCACACCACTCAGCTGTGTTTGATTTCTCTCCCTGCAGGCCTTTGCAACCGGCACACTGGCATTTCTTCAATGGGGATTGCTACCACACAGCAGCTGCCATGGAACACCCCTGTGATTTATGTCTCCCCAGGAATGTCCACCACCACCTACCTTCTGGGGAGCACCCCTGGGCCCGCAGTCTGGTTGCCCCATGGTCGTCTGCCTCGATGCTGCCAGAGGTCTGGGAGCCTGCCCTGCAACCCTCCTCAGCTGCTGCTGCTGCTGCTACATTCTGAGTGGCTGCTGTGCCTACCCCTGGCAGCCTCGCCTGGCCATCCCTGCCAATGTTCCAGAACAATAAAGATGCCCCTTGGGCAAAGGCCCCTTGAACACCATGACCCCAATGTTACACAAGCACTGCCCCACACACAGAGAGACCACGCCCACCACACAAGGCCCTGCATGAATCCCAGCCAGGGCCTGCCACAGCCAGCCCAGGGAGAACACAGCAGGGGGGCTGCCAGACCCTCAGGGCTCAGAGGGGAGGGGGGAGTTGGGGGGCCTCTCAGGCAGGCAAACAGTGACAGGTGACATGGCGCACGTCCCCCACGTCCGTGAAGAGCCCTTTCAGCAACCGGGGCTCTCACCCACCCTCGGTCCGCCCGTCAACGGCGTCCGTGTCCGCCCGTCAACGGTGTCCGTTTCCGCCCTCAGTCCGCCCGTCAACGGCGTCCGTTTCCATCCTCAGTCCGCCCGTCAACAGCGTCCGTTTCCGCCCTCGGTCCGTCTGCATGAGAGGCGCCCGTTCCTGCATTGCCTCCATCTGCAAAGTGACCCCTGTGTCCCTATTGGTCTCTGCAGACCCCTCTCCCTGTATTCCTCTCCCACCAGCCTTGTTGTCTGTCTGTTTCTGACCCACCCGTGTCCCTCCCCAGCACCCCCTGTCCGCCTGCCTGTGTGCCTGCCTCCCCTCCCACTCCCTGATGATGGACGCTGGCACCCCCCACCCCGCCAGAGCGCCTGCCGCGAGGCGCCTACGTTGCCCCATCTGGGGAGTGATGAGCTGCGTGAGCTGCTCACAGCAGACAAGCCCAAGGCATCTCTCGGTCTTGGCCGGGGCACGGAGCAGAAGTCATACCGGGATGCCTTTTTTGTGGGCATAGCCACGGCCCTGGTGGCCCAGGGCTTCAGGCAGCACACGGGCATGTCATGGCGGAGGCGGTTCCAGACCTCATGAGACCCCCCCTTGTGCGTGCCGTTCCCACCCCCTCCTTCCCTTCTCTCCCCCGCTCACCCCCCATGACTCCCACGTGCAGCCTCACCGTGGCTTGGGGGTGGCATCGCAGTCTGCA
Organism: Plestiodon gilberti rubricaudatus; assembly: GCA_026170595.1. Classification (NCBI taxonomy): domain Eukaryota; kingdom Metazoa; phylum Chordata; class Lepidosauria; order Squamata; family Scincidae; genus Plestiodon; species Plestiodon gilberti. The sequence goes on from JANXHW010000001.1 coordinate 92,351,490, forward strand.
GGAGGGAGGGCAGTGGCACTCCCCCCTGCGGCAGGTGGCTAATGCCCAGGGTGCCCTGGGGCAGCTGGCACTGGCACAACCTCTGCCCTTCAGCTGACTGTCGCACGCCCAGTGCCTGCAAGCCCACCTGTGGCTGCCCATCTGCTGCGACCGCTGCAGCAGCTGTGGTAGGTGCACGCAGACAGGCTGAGGAGGGGGCTCTTCGCTTCCACAAGACTGACAGCTCCCCACAGGGGCCTGCCTGCCTCTGCGGTAAGTTTTGCCTCAATCCTGGCCCACTGCTCTTGCCTCCTGCCTAACTCAGGCACAGTTGCAGCCTAACTCGGTCCTATTTTGGGCCCCAATTGTGCCACAATTGGGCCTGAACTGTGCCTGAGTTGGGCTGGACTGAGGCCTAAGTCAAATAGAGGTTAAAAGAGAAGACGTCTCAGACTTAATTGACAAAATAAAGATCAATAAATCACCAGGCCCGGATGGCATCCACCCAAGAGTTCTGAAGGAACTCAAGAATGAAGTTGCTGACCTCTTGACCCAAATATGCAACTTGTCCCTTAAAACAGCCACTGTGCCCGAGGATTGGAGGATAGCTAATGTCACGCCAATCTTTAAAAAAGGAAGGAGGGGGGACCCGGGAAACTACAGGCCGGTCAGCCTAACATCTGTTCCAGGGAAGATGGTGGAAAGTCTCATTAAGGATAAAATCTTAAAATACATAGAAGAACAAGCTCTGCTGAGGGAGAGTCAGCATGGCTTCTGCAAGGGGAAGTCTTGCCTCACAAACCTGTTAGAATTTTTTGAAAAGGTCAACAGGCATGTGGATGCGAGCGAACCCGTGGATATTATATATCTGGATTTTCAGAAGGCGTTTGACACGGTCCCTCATGAAAGGCTCCTGAGAAAACTCCACAGTCAGGGAATAAGAGGGCAGGTCCTCTTGTGGATTAGGAACTGGTTGAAGACCAGGAAACAGCGAGTGGGAGTCAATGGGCAATTTTCACAATGGCGAGAGGTGAAAAGCGGTGTGCCCCAAGGATCGGTCTTGGGACCGGTGCTTTCAACTTATTCATAAATGAGTTGGGGATAGGCAGTGAGGTGGCCAAGTTTGCGGATGACACTAAACTTTTCCGGGTGGTAAAGACCAGCAGGGATTGTGAAGAGCTCCAGAAGGATCTCTCCAAACTGGGAGAATGGGCAGCAAAATGGCAGATGCGCTTCAATGTAAGTAAGTGCAAAGTGATGCACATTGGGGCAAGAAACCAAAATTTCACATATACGCTAATGGGTTCTGAGTTGTCTGTGACGGATGAAGAGAGAGATCTTGGGGTGCTGGTGGACAGGTCGATGAAAGCGTCGACCCAGTGTGCGGCGGCTGTGAAGAAGGCCAATTCCATGCTCGGGATCATTAAAAAGGGGATTGAGAATAAAACGGCCAATATCATTCTGCCTTTGTACAAATCGATGGTAAGGCCACATCTGGAGTATTGTGTCCAGTTCTGGTCACCATACCTCAAAAAGGATATAGTTGAATTGGAAAAGGTGCAGAAAAGAGCGACCAGAATGATTTGTGGGCTGGAGCACCTCCCTTACGAGGAAAGGCTACAGCGTCTGGGGCTTTTCAGCCTAGGAAAAAGGCGCCTGAGGGGGGAAATGATTGAGACTTATAAAATTATGCATGGGATGGAGAGAGTGGATAGAGGGAAATTCTTCTCCCTCTCGCACAACACCAGAACCAGGGGACATGCACTAAAATTGAGTGGAGGGAGAGTTAGAACAGACAAAAGAAAATATTTCTTTACCCAGCGTGTGATTCATCTGTGGAACTCCTTGCCACAGGATGTGGTGATGGCACCTGGCCTAGATGCCTTTAAAAGGGGTTTGGACAAATTCATGGAGGAAAAGACCATCACAGGTTACAAGCCATAAGCAACCTCCTGGTTTTATTTATTTTATTTTTTTTTTAGAAGTGGGTTTTCTCTGTGCCAGGTGCAAGGGAGTGGCGACTGGACACAGGTATCTTGTTGTCTCGTGTGCTTCCTGAGGCATCTGGTGGGGCCACTGTGTGACACTGGAAGCTGGACTAGATGGGCTTTTGGCCTGATCCAGCAGGGCTCTTCTTATGTTCTTAACAGAAAGGAGGCACAGGTCTGAGTGGCGGGGGGGGGCAGAGTCGGGGGACACCCAGGGCAGTGTTCTGTCAAGCCGCCCCCCCAAAAAATCGCAACGCTAAAAAGGCTGTGTATGGGGGGGTCATTAGGGTGACGCGCGCGCCCTAGTGACGCCACTGGGCAACACAATACTATGATATATATAAAGTGATCCATGCAATTTCTACACAGCCTAGGAACCCCTCTTCTGCACCAGAAATTCTCTCATGCACATGCATGTGTGAGTGACACACACAGCACAATCCTATCCAACTTACATCACCGGTGTAACTCAGCGGTGCAGCGAGAACGGGAGGCCCCAGAACGGAAAGGGGATTCAAATCCCCTTTGAAGAGGATTTGAATCCCCTTTCCATTCTGGGGCCTCCCGTTCTCGCTGCACCGCTGGGTTACACCGGTAGTGTAAATTGGATAGGATTCCACTGACAGACTATGTAATGTGGTAATCTCAAAGATTCTGGTTAAAAAAAATTAAATCATGCCCAAAGCTTCTTCCTGGAGTCTTGATCTGTGATTGTTGATCCTCTCAGAGTAGACGGTCTACTCTTCTACCTCATTTCACCCCTTCTACCAAGCTGGTCTGAAGGATCTCAAGTGTTTTCTCATGTACTGTACCAAGGAAGAACAGGTTGAAAAGCTGCCTGCCTTTTCCTTTCCTTGTTTGTCATCACCAACCCTCCCTCCCTACAGTAAACACATATCTGTGTTCCTCCGTTGGTCTTACACTGTTAATGTGTGGGTGATAGTATCCCCCACTATGCTTTTGTCCATGGAATTGTCTCATTGTGCTAATCTGCCCATTGAACCTTATTGCATACTGTATCGTGTGGGTCCAGCAGTATGGGATCACTGAGGCTGTCTGTCTGCATTGGTGTACATTTACACCCTGAAGAATATGGTTGTTTTTTCAGTACTCAGGACCAATTCACCTCCGTTGCTGACCTCTTCAACATCTGGTGACATTTTGAGAATATCTTTGTAAATCATCTATTTGAACATGCCAATCTGGACTTAACTGTTATGGTGTGACGAGGCATTAGGGAAGACACATGGATTTCTTCTGAAAATGGCATTACTTGTTGTAGTTCCCCATAACTGCTATAGTAAAACTCATTACGTGACAGGATGTTGTCATTCTCTGAGTTTCCCCACCCTTGGCAGAAGCAGCAGTGCCTGGGAAACTTTAAGCATGATTATGTCACACCATGCTGTGAATTACGGTAAATGTTACAAAGGAAAGGAGGAGAACTAGTTAGTGGGATGCTATTTTTGGCAGCAGCTGCATGGGCCCATAGAACCCCTCCAGTACTGCCTTAGCATGTCATTGCAAATGCTTCGGTATCCAGTCATATGGCTGCTTTAGTGTATGGCTTTTTGCAGAGAATCGTGTGGGCTGACTTTGTGCAGAGAGCTTATCGGCACCCAATTGCGGTCATGCATAATTGGGTGTTGTGTGCATGTTTGTGGATGGGGAGAGATGGTTTCCAGCTCAACCAACAATTTACAATCACCAGTGCTACCCTGAAGTACCTGAAAGGAAATTTGGCAAGGGATGACAGGATTGGAAAACAGAGGGTATCATTGTTTTGAACTAAGCTTTTAAAACTCTCCTCTTCTGTGCCTTCGCCTTTTTGCATAAGTGGAAATGCATGACCCTGCACGCTCAGCTACTGTATTTTTAAAAATTCATAAATAAAGTACAGAGGTTGGTGGTCAAATTTGTGCTGGCAAGATATTTTAAGAGCTGTATTCTTTCCCCCCTACATGGCCTATTAATGTTAATTGTAGTTATATCCACACAGGGGATAAGCCTTCTGACAGCAAGATGAAAGTGTGGCTCTCATTACGAATTCTTTCTTGGTTTTCTGGATGTTGGAAGCCTTGTTGGGGAAGGTTAACACATTCAGTATGGGTTTGGTCTGATGCACTCCCCTATTTGTATCTAATGTTCTTTGCCATGTGTAAAGACTGGGATAATGTTCAGGTACATGTAAGACAGCAATTCCCAAAGGATATGTCGTGAGAGTGGAGAAAAGTGACACAATCTTACCTGTAGAAGAATTTTTGGCAGAGCTTGCAGAGTGGGGTAAGGTAGCAAGGCTGCAAACAGTACCAGTTTCCCCCTGGGTCAAAATATAGACAGTAATGTTATCCCAGGGGAGAGACTTTTGCTCAGTTTAGCACCTGGTTTGCTTGCAAAAGGTCCCCATTTCAAAACTGCTAGTTTCAAAACTTACCATACATCTCCAGGTAGGGTTGGGAAAGAAACTGGAGAGAGGCTGCCAACCAGTGCAGTGCCAGCCAGCCAGTGCAGACTAACAGTGCAATCGTATCCAACTTACACCACCGGCGTAACCCAGCTGTATCCTATCCAACTTACACCACCGGTGTAACCCAGTGGTGCAGCGAGAATAGGAGGCCCCAGAACAGAAAGGGGATTCAAATCCCCTTTGAATCCCCCTTTGGAGAGGATTTGAATCCCCTTTGCGTTCTGGGGCCTCCCGTTCTCGCTGCACCACTGGGTTACAACGGTGGTGTAAGTTGGATAGGATTGCGCTGTAATTCAGTTTGCCTGAATTAGGCGAACTAAGGGTCTCACTCAGGCTAGGACAACTTCCTACATTCAATTCAGTTCTGCCAGGGTTACAGCGGATGGATGGGTAAGAACCCCAGAAGTTTTGAAAATAAATAATCCAGTGCTTTATATTGGATTTTTTCACCCACATTTGCTATTTCCCAAGAGCTTCCAAACAGTGTGATATATTACCTAGTTAAACTGAATTTGATGACCATGGGGCAGCTGGATTACAATGTGGCATAGGACAGGGCAAAAACAGGAGACACTGAATGTAGAACATGCGTTCATATATGTCTGCCTATTCCCAGATGTAAAGGAAGGAATTTTTAAAATCAGTTTATAGGTTTTCTTAAAAAAATTAAGACGGCAACAGTGGTCACTCAGAAATTCCTCGGAAGCGATGTGCCATGACTCTGTGAAAAAGCCTACTGGACTCTCTGAAGTACAAACCAGATAAATAAACTTACAAATGCAAAGTGGTTATTTGTCCTAGGACTTATTAAAGCCCAATCCTATCCCCCACCCCCGCTGATGCAGTGGTGCTGAAATGGCTACCACTGCAATCTTGCAAGGGGGGCAGTTGCAGAGGCTGGGTAAGGGAAGTAAGCCACTTACCCAGGAGTAAGCCACTGGGGATAAGCATCTGCAGCTCAGGGCAGAGGGGGTTCTATTCAAACCTGCCCTAGTGAAATCACTGGCACAGGTCCACATGGACCCATGGGAGTTAGGATTTGGCGGTCACTGCTGCCAACGAACCCACCCATCCCGCCCTCCCGCCACATCCCATTGTGCCCTCTGCCCACCCCTACTGCCTCCTCTGCCATCTTCCCTCCATTGCATTGGCAGTGGTGTCAAGTTGCTCTGTAGTGCTGGGCCTCTGAGAGGAATGTTATCAGGGAGTACAAAGCTTCTTTTAGGCCCCTTCTCAAAGGGGGAGGGGGTAAAATGGGGCAGGGGGAGGGCAGCAATAGCTGGAAAAGTCACGGAGCCCAGGTTTACCAGGCTTCCCGATACAGCACCCAGGTCTACCCACCTGATAGACCTGTCCTCCCGGTTGGCCCAGCCTCTGTCTTTCACTCTACATGAGGCCAGCTGAGATCCCAGAAAAATTCTGGAGTACCTCCTTTGGCTCATGGCCCCCCTTTTAGACCCTGGGTCTGGGTACAATTTACCCTCTTGCTGTAGTGCATGGGAAGGCTCTGGCCTTCCTGCTGGTGCTCCAGCCCCGTGCAGAGTGCCTTTCATGATTGGTGTTGACTGCTTGGCCCCTTTGGGATTGGGTCGTTAGTTTCTAAAAATTCAGTAAGCTTCCAAGTGGCAGAGCTGAAGGAAGACTCTTGGTGGCTGGGAAGTGGAAAAAGGATAGAGGGGCGTTGGGGCTGTTAAAACCAACGGAAAATGTCACGGAAGCAGCAGTTACAAGGAAAAACATTAGTTCTTCTGGACTAATATTTTAAAAAATGAATATTTGCATGATCAAATTGTTTTTCAGGGAAACGTTTTACTCCACTGGAATTGCTATTTTTTGGCTCAATAAGCAAAAGTAGAGATTATCCAGTTCAACCCTATAGAGCTCTGCACCTCGCAGTTACATAGCATCAGGGAAACAAGAAAGCACAAGTGACTTGCTTCAGGGCTAAGTGGTTTTAATAGATAATGAGCTGATGCAATAGAAGTGCCACAGATTAGCTCTGGACGCCATAGATTTCACTGCAGTGAGAATCCACCAGCCACGTTTTGCATGCAACAGGAAAGAAGCAGTGTGAGTCTATTACATTTCTGCTCTTCCTGTTTCTATGTGATATAAGCTGACTCCCTCTTAGAATTCTGATCACCGCGCTTTATTTAGAGAACATCAGGCAGTGGAACTGACTGTTAGGTATAGCTGTATAACTGAATGCTGTAGCTACGCCTGTCATTGTGCCTGGTGATATGAATATTTCAAACCAGTTTTCAAATTTCAGTCCAGTTTTTATATGTGTGTGTGTGTGTGTGTGTGTGTGTGTGTGTGTGTGTGTGTGTGTGTGTGTGTGTGTGTGTGTGTGTGTGTGTGTGTGTGTCTTTTATTGAGCAGGAGGGAAATGTTAGCAACTCAGCGTATTTGAAAATGTTATCAGGCTTCTCAGAGCCCCACCTCTGCCATTTCTGCTCTCACTGAGAGCAACATTTGGCTTTTCACCTTTTGGTAAAAAAGAAAAAGAGCAACAAATAATTTGCTCTCCAGAGTCAGAAAATGCATCAGTCTGTAAATTCTTGCCGACAGCTAGTGAGTTTTTTTAGCTGTCTAAATTCTCTCTTCAGCAGAAGTTTCATTTAACATGAGAAATCCCTGTTGATGCCCAATGGTACAGTTACGTTTTGCTTCTCTTTGCTATTAGGCTCCTGTTTGGAAGGCTCTGGTAGTGAAGGTCCTCTCCTGCCAACCGGGTCAACTATATGGTGTGTGTGCGTGTGTGCGTGCGTGCGTGCGCGCGCGTGCGTGTGTGTGTGTGTGTGTGCGCGCGCGCGCGTAAAATCATATTTCCTGTTTTATTCCAAATGTTTTGTTTTGAAAGCAGTATTGTAAATCATGAGCTGGTTCTCCCACCTCTTCCATTACAATATAGAACCAAACTGCTTCAAATGCTGAAATCTATTTGTGAGGGATTGCTGGCATCTACAAGGGACCCCCACATCTCCTATTGGGAGACCACCCAGCAAGCGCGCAACTACAAATGGAGACACTGTTCTTCCATGGATCGGATTGCTGCAAGAGGCAGCGAAGGGAAACCTGTCTTGCCAGAACAACCCAGACTCTCCAGCATTTACTGCACCTGTTGAAACTTCTGGCCATTTCCCACTGGAACTGCAGACTCTTGACTTCTACCCTCATATTGCATATGTCTTAGAAAATCCCAATGCAATATGGGGAAAATGTTGTTGAAGACATCCAAAACCTTGCCAGACCTTGGGACATCAATCCTTTTCCACAGCTCCTTCCTTGTGAGTAAACACTGTTAAATGCAGTAGGTGTAAACATGTCTGAGAATGGATACACAGCCTAATCCTATTAAAAGTTCCGCACTCGGATGTAGCGGCACCAGGGCAGGTTCTGCTGCATCCAGCATGGGACTGGAGGTCTCCTCAAGGGAAGGGGATGATCGAGTCCCCCCGTGTCGAGCTCCAGCAGCCCCTATGGGGCTACTCAGAGGTGTGCCAGCAAAATGGCTGGTGCAGCTCCGAGGAGCCCCCTGTTGGGCTTTCAAGCCCAGGACGGGGGTTAGGATTTGGCAGAGGCCTCTTCCGCCGAGCCCGCCCCCTCACGGGCATTATCTGCCCTCCTCTCCGCCCTCTCTTTGCCCCGGAATGCCTCCTCCCCACCTCCTTCCCCCGCCTCCCCACCAGCTGGTAGAGAGCTTACCTGCCTTCAACGGGCATAGCTCCTTCACCAATGGAGGCCTGCCAGCTCTGGCCTCCACACCAGCAAGACTGGTCTCCGTGCCATTGCAATGTGCTTTACAGCACATTTGCGACAGCATGGAGCCCAGTCCCGCCGGTGGAGGCCTGTATAGGATTGGGTTCTGAGTGGTGTGTGTGTGTGTGTGTGTGTGTGTGTGTGTGTGTGTGTGTGTGTGTGTGTGTGTTGCTCTGGATTGTGCACTTTATTTTGTCAACACTAACCCAATCCTTAAACATGTAATATTGCCTTAAAATTATTTCAACCCATTTTGAATGTGAAAATAAAGGTGATACAATGATGAGAACATGTATTGGTATCTAAACCAACCAGATTGTTGGGTCCAGTGACTATGGAATGCATTTTGTTGTTGCTTAGCAACCAGAAGGTAGTAATCACCCTCCCTTCTGGACTTGGCAAGATGGCTGAGCCAGAGCATCTTCAACACAGCTACCAAAAGTGCCCAAGAGGCTCTTAAATAGCTTATCATTTTTGTAAAATGAATAATTCTGTAGATGTACCGGTAACTAGTGAAATGTTGAGCGGATCTTTTATTTCTAAGGTGATATTTTTAAATTAAATATTATTGGATCATAAAGTTTTGGGAATATGGCAAGAATTAATAAACCTTTAATTGTGCTGATTACTGGAAAAATTAATAGAAATTTTAATTAAGGTACAAACTTTACAGGATTAGAATTCATAACCCCATAAAATATGAATTACATTGTACTTCATTATCTCCTCTGGAAATGTACAGGTGTTAAATTAGCTATAGGGAGTCTTCTCTATTGTCCCATGCATACACTAAAATAAATTGAAAATTAAATGTGAAAAATTAATTTACAAGATTGGTTTTGTAGCGTTCAAACAAAGTCTGTTCTTGATGGATCATCATACAAATCTGTATGCATGCAAACCTCATGGAGATGAGGCTATACTCTGATGTTTGACCAAAATAAGCTAAAATATTAAGAGTATTTTGGTAGTTGAAGATAATTGTAGGGAGCCATTTTGACACGTAAGTGACTAAATAATCACAAATAATAATTTATGAGAAGCAATTTGCTAATGGGATAGCAGATGCAAACTGCAGTTTCCAATTTTATTCTTGATTGGATGAACATGCAAAGTACTCACACTCTAACCTTAGATAACTACTGTGTGCTTCAGGCAGCCTCGTTTTCGATTAATTTTTTCTTTGGTTTTTTGTTTTTACAAAAAGGGGGGTCAGCAGTGCACTCAATGCAGTGCCAAAAATTCTAATCTGCAAATGTTTTCAAATGATCAGTCTCAATCAATGCAATATGTTGAATTGCGATGTGCATTTTCTCTTGGAGAGCCTTTCCTTAGGAAACCTTCCCCCTCCCCTCCCATAATTCAAATGAGTTGTTCTAATTATTCCACACATTTTCTTCAATATATTCTTGAATGAAATACCCATCTGTCTCATTTTTTTCCCCAGTCCAGGTCGAATCATTTCAATCAGTGTGGGCCAGTCATTTTTATCAACTGTGCCACAAGTCAAACGAAGGCATTAGTGTTTACCATTTATTAAATTAGCTGGTTATTATTCTAGTACATATGCTGTTTTCCCACCCCACAATGCAAATATTGCTTCATGTAGTTTTGTTGCCAGTCTACTGAGCCAGGGGAATAGGCAGCAGTACAATGCAGGGGAGGTTGGTGGTAATGTTGGCAAAGGTCTTAATTACTTGATTTATAATAGAAACTGGTCAAGCTTATGATGTTCAGATTCATTAAGCAACTACAGCCCAATCCTATGCAGGGTTTGGCGATAGCAAAAGACACTTCTGCTGTCGCAAAATGGCTGCTGACGGAGTGTGGAGTGCTCTGTTGGCGACCATTTGGGGAGAGTAGCCACGAGAGGTGGCAGCGCTCCCTGTCCGTTGCTGAACTTTTCCGCAGATGCCGGAGCAGATAGGACTGCAGAGGGGGTGGAGAGGGGGCAAAAATGGGAAAGGAGAGGAACAGGGGAGGGAAGGCTGCGGGAGGGGGTGGATCTAGCGACAATGGTGCGTTCCAGGTGCGTTCCCCTCTTTTTGAAACCTCCCTGCCCCCTTTCTCTCTTCCGACTTTCTCTCCAACCAGCTAAAGAGCTCTTCAGAGCTAAAGAACTGGTGTGGTTTCGAAGAGACCCATTGTGGAGCAGGAGGCTTATGGAGGGGTAAGGGGATTTAAATCCCCTGTCCCCTCCAAAGTCTCTCTATCTGCCCTCCCCGCTGGATACAGCATGCTCATTTTCGACACAGCTGCACCAGCAAGGGGGAAGGTGAAGAAGACAGGATTGTGCTCCTAATGACACTTGTCCCCAACACTATTCTCCAGTTGGGCATATAAACAGATGGTTCCCAAACAGAGTTAACCCATCAGTGGCGACAGACCAGGATCTGTGCCATCGCCAAGCCTTTGACCTATATAGGAGTGCCATAAACTCCTGAGGCTGGCCACCTGTACATTCTTGAAAGTTTACTCTCTCATGTACTCATATCTATTTATCTCTATGTAGCAACTGTGCTTCAGAAGCAGAAATTGAGATGCTAAGTTATGCTATACATTTATATCAGATGTTCTAGACTGGTATGAGTTATCTGGTGGAATTCCAAGATTCTTGTAGTGAAGTGTTTTCTATTTTTTGAAACGAGTGGTGAGTTAAAAAAAACAAAATCTAAGAGTCGCTTCAGAAGTTACCCCAGCTGAATTCACTTCCATATTTAGCTAGTGGCATTTCTTATCACATTCAAAGGACAGTTCAGTTCTCAGATCTCACAGGCAACCATGAAGGAAAATCTCTCTACTTCCTTTCCTTCCTAAGTCTACTCATTCCCTAGCTCCCTCTTTCCCCCTCATCCTCAGTCCTTTCTCCAATAGCTTAAAAAAATCTTACTTATTGCTGGTTCATTCAATTCAAATATACTTTGAAGATTGCAAATATTTGGACAATTGATCATTTGTGAATGGGATAGGATGGAGGAAGGAAAATGTGATCTATAACCTATAATACCGTATTGTCCCGAGTATAAGATGCACCTGATTATAAGACACACCCTTAAAGTTTGGTGCTATTAAAAAATTAATGAAATCACTGGCATTAAATTGCAACAGCCTGATTATAAGATGCACCCCTAGTTTAAAAACTTAAATTAGGAGAAAAAAGTGAGTCTTATACTCAGACCAATACGGTATATTGTATTTTAATTATACAACTTTTAGTGGGGGAGGGAGAAGACATTTACAAAAATAACACCCCAAAACAATTGTTACCAACTTGAAAATCTACTTCTCAACAGATTGCACTCAAAAGTCCATAGAAAATTCCAGGTTAAATGTTATTACCATTGCGCTGTCATTACTTGATGTGTTTTGTCATTCCTTCAGAAGCAAAATTGTAGAGGTGTGCTCTCTGCAGTAGTTGGCTCTGCTTAGATTTGGAAATGAGGTTTATGCACTCATAATGCTCACCTCCAAGAAAAGGAGAGCATTGCAATGACTGGCTTTTTTCTCTGATTTGGAACCAATCTGATGAGAGTGTATGTATGTGCTTAGGGAAGGTATACATCATTGATATATTGATACTAAAAAGGTATGAGCCACCCTATGCAAAATAGTTACATTACTGACACCTTAAATTTATTCAGCCACAGACAGATGTATTATACAGTTGTGATTTATTAGTTCATGAAAATCTTTACTGATAGCCTATCAGTGATAGGACATACTGATGCAAAGTTGAAATGATTCAAAATACATTCCATATCGTAATAGTTCCTTTATTGCAGGCTTTAGTAAGACAGCAGGGTAGTAAATGCTTTCAGTTACTTGCACTGCCTTTATGGAATTTACCATTCTTACTGCACAATCCTATCCACCAGCGCTGATGCAGCCATACCAAAGAGGGACCCTATTGGGGAGGGACGGGACCCAAAGGCAAATGGGAGGAACGTAAAAATAATGGTTACCTTTGCGTCAACCCTGGGGCTGCCCATGGGTTTCCTCGGAGACATACACCAACTATTTTTGGTGGCATATGTCTGAAGATGGAAAAGGGATGGGGAAGTTTTCAAAAAAGGGAATAAGATGTGCCATTGCCATTGGATCCACTCCTGCTGCCTCCTCTCCAACCCCCAGCTCCTCGCCCCTCCCTGCCCAGAAACGCTCCCATTCCCTCTGCATCTCTGCCACTGCCTGCCCCCACCACTGCCTTACCTGATGCCAGTGGACAGTGTCTTTGCCACTGGTGAACACATGCAGCTGCCAGAGGCTGTGCATGTGATCCCGTTGCACTTGCTGGCAGTGTCAGCGACTGTGACAACGTTGCATGGCATGTGCTAGATCCAGGCACTTCCGCCTGGATTCTAATGCTTCTGCTAGTAGTGCGTTCTGCCAGCAAAACTATAAAAGATAGGATTGGGCTGTTACTTGCTGTAGAACTGTGTGGGTTTGTAAACTTGTGTTTCAAAACAAATAATGTTGCATTTTTAAGGTGAAAGCTATAAATTTTTCAATAATCTCTTTCGACACGAATGTATGGAGTTACTTCACTGTTTTCTGTGTTACAAAATTGTTATGTTAATTTCATATCAATCAGATCACTGTGTTGGCATAAAGTTATCATTTATAATTTACAAAACCTACATCAGGGTATGAAATTTAAAGAATGCAATTTGATTCCAATATAGTTTGAAAAATGATGAATCCTCCATCTGTTCCTTCCCACTCCTACCTTATGGCTGGCATTTAGTTTAAAGAACAACAAAGTCACCAGGACCCATTACAATGAAGCCTTTAACAGGCAGATATTGCAGTAGCACGTTGCAGTAGCACCTTCATTTTAATAGGAGAGTTTTGAACAAGCTTGGCTGGAAGACTGGCATGTACTGGCATGTTTACATGTGCTGGCATGCTGGCATGTGCTGGCATGTAAACTGGCATGTTTACACTGGAAAACACACCTATCATACCTGCTACTGATTTGCAACAGCTTAAGGAAGAATTAGGGTTAAAAGAGTATCTTGAGTAATCTTTATTTGATTCTGTGAACCTCTTCTTGCATGAAAGGGATATCTTTTACAACCCAATCCTAAGAATGTGTGATACCAGCGGAACATGCACTCTTCTGGCATAACATGCTGTCTGGCTGTTGCAAACATGACACCGCAAGAATGTATGGCCTGGCTGCCGCCAGCTATATCAAGCAGCCAGGTTTGTGCGTGGAGGAATCAGGCCCAAGAAGGGGGTGGGTTTGGCAGTGGCAGCACCCACAGGATCCTAACCCCCTTCCCAGGCCTGATCAGCCTTCATTGGTCAACACTGGTGCAAGTTCGACTTGAGCCATGGTGACAAGCGGGGCTTACCCTGGGGGAAGGGAACGAATGTTCCCTTCCCCCAAGGAGGTCTCAACATGCCAAAAATGTCCACACAGGATACAGTGGATGCCACCTTGGCGCTGTTGCATCACTGTGTGGGGAGTTGCGGTGGATTGGGCTGCCCATCTCCCTACTTTAGCGAGAAAAGATCATGTTTCCTATGAAGCAGGGAATGAACTGGCAGTAGACGAACGTTTCAGGCATCCCATCAACGTTCAAGTCAGTCATCACACCACACTGTTGCTTGTAATGCTTAACTAGGAGGCAGGAGGTCTGGCTCAGTTGGTAGAGCGACCGTCTCATATGCCTGAAGATCTGAAGGATGGCAGTTCAAAACAGCCTGAAGTGTCTGTGTCTGTCGGAGAGCTGCCAGCATGCCGAGCTGAGAAGCTTGCAGAGCCTCTGTGGGGGAGGGAAACTGCAGCTGCACTTGAGTGAGAGTCAAGGTTGCCTGGCAGCTGAAGCGTGGTGGGGCGAATGCCAGAGAGAGAGAGAGAGAGAGAGAGAGAGAGACATCTAGAATGAAGGGTTCTCTGAAAGATTAGAACATTATTGTATTGTAAAAACCCCTTGAGGTTTAGAAAGCCTGCCCATGTAAACCGTCTTTGAATTAAAGTCGGAGGAGAAATCCCATGACCAAAGAAAAGGCGGTATACTGTATAAATACTGGTTTATTATTTATTTATTTATTTATTTATTTATTATATTAACTATGGTTTGGCATTTTGTCTAAATTGATAAACCATGGTTTGCGACTGCCATCAAACCAGCATCAGAAGTCATGAGGATTGAAATAAATCAAAGTCCTGTTCCAGAACGTCAAATCTAGAAACTGGTTTAGTGCAGCAATAATTTTCAGTTTTGTTTATATCTACAGTGCAGCAAACACTAGCAATTTCTTCATTCACTGCATAAAGACGGCAAACAAAGAGGCTATTGTTGGTTTCATAATGGCTTCATTCAGCATTTCACAATCCACTGGGGGCTTCACCTAACGAATTTAACACAAACACTTAATGCAATTTTAACCCACATTGTATTGATAGACTACATGCTATCCTTCCTGACCTTAAGGACTCTCAGCTCCAGGCTGTCTGTTTACCTGTCAATTAAAGCATTTCAACTCCTCACTGCCAGCCTGACTTGGCTATTATGTGTGTAGTGTACTGTGGAAGAGTTGAGTGAAAAGTTATTAAATATGTGTATGTACGGAACCTATATATTTTGTTAGCTAGACAGTAGTGAAATTGCAATGTTAAATAAGTTCATTTGTTGCTTATCCCTCTCCAGTTTCACAACCTGCTTGCTTTCGCCTCCCGTTCATGATTAACTGATTCCTCCATCATTCCAAACTCAAGGTTAACTGAAGGTCTCCTTCAGGTCAGTGGACCATGTAATAGAAATCAGTGTGGATGGGCTATGTCATGAGAACATTAGCAGCGCTGGGGGTGTGGAATCGTTGCTCATTCTGAATCATTTTCCTTTGTTGTTCTCCCTTGGGGTGGACCTGTAGGTTTTCTTAACCTTCAAGTAACGGAGGGTTGTTACATTCATTCTAAATACTATACAGTACTCAAACAAATCTGATTGGAGTGAGATGTATTGTGTGCAGGTCTGAAGCCAAAACTCATCACAGAAGCCAGTGAGGATGGGGAGGCAAAGCTTTCAGAAGCTACCTAAAAATAATGTGAACATTTGGTTCTTGAAAAGTTATTTGAGATAAAATACATTCACAAATAAATCTAACACTGGATCATAATTTCAGCAAAAACAACACTAGGGCTGTTTCTAGCAGATTTTTTTTTATGAAAAGGAAAAAGAACACATATCAGGAAATATTAGTGCCTTTCTTGTCTATTGCAATGTTCATTATCTAACATTGTTCATTGATAAACGTTTCTCATTCTGAGATCTTCAAAGAAGATGAGTCTAAAGTCCTTGAAATGCAGTGGAATTATGACACACAGATAAATGCATGCAAAGTTTACCGATTCAACACAGCGTGTTATGTGCCAAGATATAAACTGGGATGTGAAGATTTAAACTGGGGCAGAAAGATCCATTGGTAAGGTCCTGGGTGATTTGCAGTAGATCATCAAGCATACTTAGTGACTTCCTGTTGTTTAACAGTAGCAACAACTAAAAGGTTGAAGTCCTATGTGCACAGAGTTGCCTGATCCATGGACAAGTCTTACATCTCTAAACGTCAGTGTTCTCCAGAGTATAAAATGGGTTTTTATGCATGAGAGTACTCACAACTCACTTTTAACACTGCAAGTGAAGGGGAAAAAAAACATAGGACAAGGCCATGGTCTTCTTGTCAGTATCCCTCACCTGTGAAGTATTGTTAATTGATTGCCTTTGATCAGCAATTTGTGGAGCCCTGCTGGCCAATGTTAGCATTTTGTGCTAGGATCCTTCACCTGTGTTAGTCCCTCAGCTGTAGGCGAATTCTTGTATATGCAGGTTGTCCCAGCGTAGTAGGTAATTGGCTCAGCCCCAGAGTCAGCATTTGCAACTGGCGCTTCCGCCAATTGCCCTGCACTGTTTTTAACACCCAGCTGCAGTTGGTGGACTTTGAGATCATGCAAAGACACAACAGATCATGCAAGTATGAAGCCTGCCTATCTCTGATATAGATTTGGGAGAGGGTCTGTGCTGAGGAAAAATACTCTCTCTGACCTAATATGTGGTTGCCGTTGCCTCATATCTTATCTACGTACATGACACAAAACTGACCACAGACTGACTGCCTGGTTCCGAGTGTGTTAGAACTTGTCCTTAGAACATTTGCTAACAGGCAACAGCCTTAACTAGTGATAGGCTGACATACCAACTATCTGATCACTAAGAGGCATCATTGCTTTGGGCAGTATAGAGTAATACTGGCCTCAGGAACCTTCTTCAATGATGGTCTAAGGACAGCTTGGAAGAGCAATTGAACTAGCCTTGCATTTATCATGCCACATGTGAAAGGTCAAAAATATTCAACTAGGAAAACACTGTGGTTGTTGGAGCCTGCTTATTCCTCCTTGCTGCCTCCCAACATATCTGTAAGCCTTGATCTTAGCCAAAGCTGGTTGATGGAGCTCACCTTTGCTGCCATGGAATCTATTTTCACAAAGTGCTGCAAGAAGCATCAGTCCACTCATTCCATAAGCGGTCAGCTGTATAATCAATTGCCCTCCCCCCCCACCCCAGTATTATAGAATTAGCCATTTTGCAACTGTCATTTGTTATTTTTATTTCAACCACTTTTTTCCCATTTAATTATACAAAAAACATACAATTTCTCCTCTGTCTTGTTCACATGATAGTTTATTTTCAGTCCTTGTGACTTCTTTTTCTAGACACTCTCCATAGTTGTTTTTTTTCTCAGTTATATTTAAATACGAAACCTGAGAAGTTACACTCCTGGTAATTAGGAACTGAATAATGCTGTTTAAAGCAGTATTAATTATTGGAGCTGATGACGTTCTGGGATTACAGAAATCAAAGAAGCAAAACTTATTGCAAATAAACACCCACTGAATTGATGGCTGCATAAGAACTCTGGAATCATGTCTGAAATCGTTTTCTTTTCACAGTTGTAAGAAGTTGGTAAGTTGACACTAAGCGGCCAGGTTTAGTTGCAAAAATCCTATGAGGAAGCGGTCCTGTGTTTCAGCCATTCTAAAAATAAATCTTCTAATTCTAGCCACCCTGCATGTTCGATGCATCTCACATTTAGTACAACTAACAGAGCAATCCAGTGTAATGAAGCGCCAGGGGAGTGCGCGCTCCCCCAGTGCTGAGTGTCGTAAACACGCCGTAAAGTGCGTTTATGGCACCTGGAGAGTAAGAGCCACAGGTGCAGAGGCTGGCGGTCCTCTCTCACCCGGCAGATCTTCCCCATGCCTGCCAGGTAAGGTATGTCCTGCATTGGCCAATACAGGAGTGGGGGGAGGGTGGACCAGGTGCCATTGGCCACTCTGGGCCAGGAGAGGGCAGGGATATCGGCAGCGAGATATCCGTCAATATCCAAAACCCAGGCCTGGCCCGGCCTTATATGGAGGCCTTGGGTGTACACCAGCTCCAGAGCTGGCGTACATCCGAGTAGACCCATTGGGCCTGGGCCGCCTTGCACCTGTAGAAGGGGATGATCGTCCTATTCCCTCGAGGTGCACCCAAGCTGTTCCGGGGCAGCCTAGGACCTGGATAGGATAAGGCCCTTTAGGCCGGCCGCCGTATCGTACACAGGATTAAGCTGTTACTATGTGTATATGAAATCATCACATGTTCTTCCATGTTCACCTCTTCCCTCCCTTCCTCTGTTGTCTCCCTTATGCCTGTTTTTATATTGTGAGTCTTTTTGACCTTCCTTCTCCTATTTTGCAAAGCAAAATGTGCTTGGGTGAAGCTAGAAAATCATAATACTTCCAAGCACTGAAATCCACAAATTAGAATGTCAAATCTTGCCAATGATTTTTCCAATTCAAGTCTTCATATGATATCAGATCTACCTAACAATAATAATTATTATTTATTAATAATAGAGGATTGAGGCTAAGAGAACAATGGGTTGGCTAGCCCCCCCCCCCAGTTCTTGGCTGAGGTGGGATTTGAACTAGGGTCTTTCTAGCATTCATCCTTATGTGCCTTTTCAATAGCGGAATCAGGACTTTGGAATTCTTTGTCCCAGGAACTGCAGCTTGACCCCTCCCTCTCTTTCTTATACGATGACCAGAGATTAGCATGTGCTTAACTGAATTAAATGGAACATAAATGTGTGTAACAATAGCCGGATCATGCCCAAAATGATTAAAGGAAAACAGCAAGTAGGAGATTTTGTTACGGCTTCAAGCAATGCATTATTAATAGGCAATGCAAATATTATGTGCATTAATAAGTAATCTGTTGTTCAAGGTACAAGTCTGAGAAATAGAAATTTAACAAGAGCTTATTTAGCTATGGGGTTTCACATCTTCCAATTATTCTTCTAAAATGACCTGAGACATAGATGTGAAACATGGGGATTTCCCCCCCCCCATTATTATTTTATCAACACAGCTGAATTTTGCCTTTGAATTTGATGTTACATGGAAGCTCACCCCTAATTAAGATAGATTTGTGAGATTCATAGAATCGGGGTAACATATTTTTTTGCTGCTGTTATCTAAAACCATAGTATGCCATATTATTAAACTTTGTAACTGGCCCTGGGTCCTTGAATTATATATATATATATATATATATATATATATATATATATATATATATATATATATATATATATATATATATATATCTTGAATCATGCTTTATAATTTATCACTGCTGAGCATAATGTCTTGCTTGTGTTTTCTTATTATTCTGACAATATTGCTTTAAGGACATTTTCATTCATTGACTAGAGAGAACCTTTGAAGTTCAGAACATGCAGCATCTTTGGGTCAAATGGTAAAAACATACCACTGCCGCTATTGAATTCCACTTTGTTTCAAGGGCACCATGCCTCTATGAATTGAGAACGGTTCATTAGAAATTATTTTCTGGTTAGGAACTCTGCACAGAAAACTCTTTTTCTCTGAACCGTTTCTGTCTAGCTATTAGTGAACTTTTCCAGCTGCTGATGGAAGAATATTGGGAGTTCAGGCTTGGTTCACTGGAATAGGTCACAGAAGGCAGGCCACAGGAGGGGAACAAAATAGTACTGCTCTTCCCTCCCTAAGCAGCTTGAGCCTCTAATAACAGGAGCTAGCCCAGCTTGCACTTTAACTCAGAGGGAATATGTATTTCAGATGCAGTCTCTGATTGAATGTTTTAAAAAAAATCCTAAGAGGTGGGGAGTGAGGGAAAGGGAATATTTTCTTTAGGCATTCCAGAAACTTGATTAATGTTGCATTGTTTCGAATCTCATTGGAAAAAGCTAGAATGTGTGCCCATTTGACAGGGGAAGGCAACAAGCTGGTGGGTGTTTTTTGTTTTTACAGTTTTTGCGTTTACACTCACTTTTTATTTTATACTTGGGGAATTCACTTGACAAGGTAAGTTTTGCCTCTTACAGAAGTTCTTTCTCCTTTGCAGTAATGACTCTATTGATTCATGAACATAAGAACACATCTCCCTGGGTTCTGAAGACATGTATTGCCTATAGCCCTGATTCAGCAAAATACTTCTATGGGACTTTGGCCAGTCTTCACTGAAAAGCCTCTAAACAGGCTAATTTATCCCTGTCAACACTCAAATTTAGATTAATATCTGGGTGTAAGGTTAACTGTTGATTATACTTATACCTTGCTTTTTGGCCGAGATTACCTTCCAAAGCCACTTACAATTAAAATCCATAGGAAAGTATAATGGAAACAGGATGCCAGCTCAAGCAGGGATACTAACTGGGCAGCAGAGTGGCTGGTATCCCAGTAGAATCCCCCACCTGTCCCAACCACAAGTACAAATACTCAGCTAAGGAAACATCAGTGTTCAACTTGAAATTGAGGGGAGTTTTTGTGCATATCTGCAAAGGTTGTTGTTATTGTTATTACTAAGATTAAGGTTGTTGTTGTTGTTGTTGTTGTTATTAATATTAATATTAATATTAATATTAATATTAATATTAATATTAATATTAATATTAATATTAATATTGAACTACATGGAAGTTCAATATTTCAGGCTTCCCTAGTTGAATGTTTGCAAAATCTCTGCACTCAACACTGGAGCCTGAGTAGGCAGGGACCCTTTACAATTCCTGTAGACAACAGCAACTCCCCTTGAGTTTGTGTTTGTGCTTCACCCATCAGGACACAGGAAAGAGAGAGTAACTACTCCTAGTCTGCCCATTCAGGTCTTGTTAATGCAAACAAAACTGGAACCCTCTTCCATTATCAAGGATGATTTTTTAGATTGTGGACATTTAGTGACCGCACTACCAGACACAATGGCATGTTGACAAGTCATTTGAGATCACTGTGGCTGTAGTAAAGACTGGTGGACAGGCTTTCAATGTCTGACAACTCTCTCTCTCTCTCTCTCTCTCTCTCTCTCCCCATCTCCCTACCTGTCTCATTGAAACCTCACTGCCTTCTCTCCTCCCTGTGATTATGGGACACTTTTCTACTCCTCCAGGTTATTTCTTTGGCACATAGTCAGATCCAACCATGAACATAAGTTTGAAATAGCTTTTGATATAGGTAGATGTAACTATCAGTAGAATGAAATGTGCATAAGGAAATGCCCAGCAATGGGCAGCCCAATCCTGTGTAATGATCCACGGCCAGCTTAAAGGGCCAGTCACAGGATCCTACACCCTTCCCGAGCTGCACCGGTGCAGCCCAGGGTCTCCTTGGAGGAAGGGGATGGTGTAGGGCAGCCCCTGCATAGGGCTGCCTGGGGCCTATAGGCCTCCTCGAATGCATGCGGTCTCTCAAACCAATGTACATTTGGGGCAGCGGAGCAAGGGCCATCGAGCCAGGGAATGGGGACGAGGATATTGCGGTCGACATCCCCACCCCCACCTGGCTTGGCTCGGCCAATGGCTGCCCTCCCCTGCTCCTGCTCCCACCAGAGTAACACTTACCTTTCTCTGTTGGCTGCAGAACGGTTCAGTGGCGGAGTGAGGCCTCCTGGCCTGTGCGCCGGCAGGCCTTACTCCAAGGGTGCCGAAACCGTGCTTTACAGCGTGTTTATGGCACCCTCCGCCTGCAGAACGCACGCTCCACAGGAGTTACTTTACACAGAATTGTGCCGAAAGTCACAAATAGATCTTGTAACAGCACATCAGGTAAAGTGCCAGATAGGAGGTGCATTAAATATGCAGCAAACAGAGAACAGATGTTACTAGCTGTATATTTCATATCAGTGCAAACATTCATCTAAATATATCATGACAACTAAGGTGGATTTCTTGCTTTCATTTCAAATCCCAAATCAGTGACACCCAAAGGGGAAACCTGTCACTTGCAATGGGTCTAGGGGATATCAAGTGGTTGCTGGGCTAGAACTTTAGCAGTTGGATATTAGTGTCTATTGTGACCTATTTCTTCACCTCAGCCAGGAAGATGGTCCATACTGCTCCTGAGTTTGGATCAGTTACTTGTAGCAACTTGGAGCAGGGTGCTAGATACTGCTTTTCAATTATATCTCCTTGCAGTTGTTCCAGCTGTTGCTGTACTGCTTCTGCTATCTCAGTTGCAAAGCATGGCATGACTTGAATGTCCCTATTGCCAAATACCACCATGCATCAAATCTGAGCAGCTCCAATGCAGAACCAATGACTTCAGTCCATCATATGTATCTCTAAATATATCCCTCTTACAGTGTGTTGGGCTGCTACCTGGCTGATTTGGTGACGCAGATGCAAAATCTCAGTAGTAAAAGGAATAGAGATGGCAGAAGCAAAGCTATTAATAGGGCCAAGAGTTGAAAGGCCATAGATCCATAGAAGCCAGGATGGTGTAGTGGTTTGGGAGTCGGACTTAGACCTGGAAGATCCAAGTTCAAATCCCCGCTCAACCACGAAGCTTCCTGGGTGACCTTGGGCCAGTCACTATCTCTCAGCCCCACCTACCCCACAGGGTTGTTGTGAGGACAAAAAAAAGGAGGGGAGGAAATATGTACACCACTCTGAGCTCCTTGGAGGAAGGGCGGTATAAAAATGTGAAAAATAAAATAATAAATAATAAGGCAACTGCCCTGCAATTATGACAATTCCAGATTTCTGGGTTCATTAAATTACTCTAACATGCTGCGGATCATCATTTCATCAAATATATCTTAAGGTTCCCAGTGGCTTTGAACAAGTTGTCCATCCCTATACTGCAGACCTTGGACCTCAGTGACATGACATAATGTACAATAGTTCTTCTAAGCTCATAGATTTCAATCTTTTCATGGGATCTATGAGAATCTTGAGACCCACAGCTTTGATCCTTGTATATTTTTAAAGGGAAGAAAACAAGTCAGCACAAGAAATGTGACGCATCTTCGATTTCTTTGGCTTATGGCCCAAAACTACTTCAACATAAATATTGATATTTTAGTATCTATGAGGCAGTAAGAGTGTTTGCATTTTTCCCAATAGCAGGAAATAAGCACATATGCCATTCAGTTGGAACACTGACAACGGGCTGAACATGAAGGGACTTGTCACCTTGGAACAGATATTGATGGTGAGCAATGTTGGCAAATAGCTTCCAACAAGAATAATGAATCCATAGAAACAAACAGCTTCTATAAATATGCCTCGCACATCTTTGACTGTATCTGTTCATCTCCTGAACTTCATCTCCCACACTACTTTGCTGATATGGGTAGGAGGGATCTTAAAAGGGCAGGAGAGGAAAGCCATGAGAGGGGTGAGGTAATAGACTAGGGAACATATGACTTGCCACCTGGAGAGACCCCCACCCCAAATGCCTCTTCCTCTCTTGCAATGGGAACCTGTAGGAGCCATCAGTGCCTCTCCATTCCATGACTCACTGCCCATATCTCAGACCAATCTGCATGCACAGCAACTAAAATATTCAGGAAAGAAAAATAGACTGCAATGTTTAACATGCCTAGAAGCAAAGAATGAGCAACAACCAGCCCAGCTACTTCATGCCAGTCAAATGGTAGATGTATGTACTACACTAGTTTTTGCATAAAATGTCACGTACTCCACTTAAGGAAAAATTTCTATACTGGTGCTGTGCCAGTCTGAGCAGTGTGCACATGGTGCATGTCCAGTGCAA
Source organism: Plestiodon gilberti rubricaudatus (assembly GCA_026170595.1). Taxonomy (NCBI): domain Eukaryota; kingdom Metazoa; phylum Chordata; class Lepidosauria; order Squamata; family Scincidae; genus Plestiodon; species Plestiodon gilberti. The sequence goes on from JANXHW010000001.1 coordinate 92,374,768, forward strand.
TGAGAGTCTTAATGGCACCACCAGCGCCCTGCTGGCAGACAAGCCTTAGACGCCAGCACAATAACACACCAGCATACCTCAGCTACAATGTACAGTCCCAAATGGGGTGGAGATGCGGGTAGAATGAGCAGGGGCTGATGCGTACTATATCCCAAGCACCCCTTAGACAACAAACATGCCCTAGACATTGGAAATACGCTATGCTAACAACAGAGTCGGTGCAGGAAGGAAAAAAACAACATAGGGAGTAATAGGGAGGAGGGAGCACCAGAAAATCCCAACTTTTGCCACTACCTCTGCCCTGCCCACTGCCTGACAGCAAAGCATAGGATACAAAGCACAATGCTGCAAATTGCATCGTGCAAATTACATCGTACCAGCACAATCCTGCCTAACTATTCGGCAGGCAGTCCAGGGCCACCTGCCGGATCCTATCCCCGTTCCAGGCCTCTCTGGAGCGACCCCGGAGGGGGGGTGTCTACTCTGGAAAAGGGGACATTCATCCCCTTCCCCCGGTGTAAACTGGGGAAGGCCCAATGGGCCTCCTTGGATTTCTGCCAGCTATTTAGCTGGCAAAAGTAAGAGGAGGCTGTGTAAAGGCCACGCGGGCCAGGAGGGAGATGGGGATATGGCGGCCCCCATTTCCCGCCCCCCCAGGCCAGCTCGGCCAATGGCCACCCCTCCCTCACCACCCCCACTGGAGCTGGACTTACCTTCTCCAGTGCCCGCAGGGATGATCTGGCGCCGGAGTGAGGGCGGTCAGCCTCTGCGCCGGCCACCCTTACCCCTGAGTCATCAATAACGTGCTTTGGGCGGCAAAGTGCTTGTTCCGCCACCTGATAGTTCCGTTGGATTGCGCTGCCAGGGAGACCAGAGCACAGGGGAAAGGATGCACAGCACGGGGCTACACCTCTCTGGCTTCATGTCACTTACAGTGTGTGCACACGCACGCACACACACACAGAAGTGATAGGAATTAGAGAATGGATACTTTGCATACAAAGTGAGCACTTTGCACAAACAGCCTACTGCCCTCAAAACATTAATGGTAAGATATTCTGTTAAGGCTTGTCTTCTCAAAATTTCCATTGCATGTATTCTGCCCCAGGATAAACTCCACACATAAAGTTCCCAGTGAAACCAATAGGGGGAACAAAAACAATGTAACCTAGACAAGTAAGCAACAGGGGAGGGAATTCCATGCCTCCAATGCACTGATGTTGCATATCTTTCTCATGCCTCTGCCCCACCCTCCCTTGTAGCGGCCCCCCAGGCTCCCACCTCAGCTCATGGTGGGAGTTCCACATTGAAGGGGTTGAACAGGCTCATGGTGCCCTTTGGTTCTCCCATGAAGAGACACCATCAAGACATAAAGACACCGCTGAGTTGCTGCAAGAGGTCTGTTTATTTGCGTTCCATTGCAGGCAGGAGTTTTGGTGGATCCCTTCTTCCCAAATCCTCTACTCCCATGTTTGCCAGATGATTGTGTCATGCTGGCAGGGCAGTATCTGCGTGTTTTAGGTGGGTGCTTCTCTCTCCTACATGGAGCATTGGTGGAGGGCAGTGTTAACTCCCTGATAGACAGGGCTGCCTCCATGTGCCCTGATCAAATTAACCCTGTTCTCCAAAGGACCTACCCAGGGTCTGTCTCCAGTGTTGGGAATGGCCCAGTGTCAGTGGTCCAACTGCTAGGTGGATTAGCGGGGCTCTTTGACTGTATTGCCCAATACAGAGGGGTAAGATCCCAGCTGGATGCCATCCTGGGGAAGCTGGTCTCTCATGCTGCCTTTTTCTGCCCCCAGGATCCCTGTCATCAGCCTTTTATCTACCTCGCCCCCCCCCCCGTGCCCATTTAGGCTCAATGGGATTTAGCTAGCTCGAGGGGTAGGTTGCCCAGCTCTCGGTCTCAGCTGTGGCCATTGCCAAGCTACTTTTGAAATTGGAGCAACCAAAATCAGGGAACCCATTGGTGTGGTACAGTGAGTCAACGTTTATTCAAATGTTGTGTTAATGAAACATTCCAATTAAAGAAAAGGCACACAATATGTATGTCCGAAATAGTCCCCGAACAGTTCTTCTAGGATCTGTGCCTGCCATTTTGGCGGAACAAATCAAGGAGGTCCGTGTTGGGGGAAACGGGCCTGGGAGGGTGATAGGATATGGCATATGACATTGATGCCGATCCCACCCCCTCCCGGGCCTGATCCACGTACATAATAATTCCGGAATTAGGAAGTAAATGTATGGGCTAACACATATCGGACATGGGTGTACCACACACTCTCTTTAAATGAATGGGGGCTTCCTATGAAATTGTAGTTGTAGGTGGATTTAATTGTCTGTTGAAGAATAAAGTAATATCTGTATAGCAGCTTGCATATAGAAATCCCTCTGCAGAGTTCTGAAATATTTCCTTCACAATTGCATCTTCAGGCTGCAGCTTTTAGTTGTTGGTCAGTTACAAATGTCTTTGGCTCATGAAATCAATGTGAAGATTCTGTTTTGCATAACTCTTCCTAATGAATGCTGGAACGTGAAAGGGAGTTGGAACAAGACACCAAACTAATAGTTAATTAGTACTTTCCAGGAGCACTTAATCATTCCTTTCACGGAGCTGTTTGAAAAGATTTAAGGAGTCCTGGCAATAGATTCTTTCCATTTACAATACATATAATTGATTATGTAACAAAGTGCTTGCATAAAGCTATTCCCCCTCCCCCCTCTGTATGTACCACAAGAAGGAGGCATGTTATATCTAAATGGCTCAGGGTGTGAGATGGATGAGTTCTTTTGTTTCTATGCCAGGATGAAGGAGGATGGTATGGTACTTCTACACAGAGGTTTCTCCTGCTCTGTTGGATGCTGTACTGCCCAAATTGAATATTTCTTGATGGAACAGCAGGGGGAATCTTTCCCCACTGGGACACCCCTGTGCTCACTGCAAGCTGTGTGTTGCCATGGCTCTAGAACCTGTAAGGACCTGAACAAAGAGGAGCTCATGATTCCTAAGGACCTGTTAGGCAGCGCTTGATGTCTTCCCCTTCAAATCTGGTTTTGACCAGAAAAGCTGCCATTAGGCCAATAGGCTAGGTTCTCACTGCAACACCTCTGCTATGTTTTATTTCTAAATAGACATATTTCTTAATCCACATCTAGCCTTAGATGGCAGCTGTCCAAGGTACTCAGCGATGCTCTTTCCTAACTCTGCTGTCTGACATCCTTCTAACTGGAGATTGCAGAGATCCTGCCCAACTTTCGGCCAGCAGAGCTTCCCCCAGTGCACACTTTCTGTGGAGATTTTCCCCCTCCAACGCGCTTCACACCCTCTCCTAGCCCCAGAATGTCTCTGAATCTCCCCTTTCCTACCGTCAAAATACCAATGCCTGTGGAGCCTCCCAAAGCCACTGCTGTGTGTGCTGTGCTTCTTACCATTTGTGGAAGTATCCCAGCAGTGCGCGGCAGCAGCCAGCTTTCATGCCACCATAAAGGGCCTTGTGGTGCTGGAATACTAGTGGCTGGAAGACCACACTTTTAATGAAATCATGTAATCAACACCCCCCCCCCCCCGGTTAATTGATTCATGGAGTTCAACACTCCAATTTTTAATGGAGACTTGTTTAACCCTTAAAATCAAATGGATGGAGTAGGAGGAAAAATGTGAGACAGTGCCAATCCAGAGGAGAGGTAAAAATTCCTACTTGGCAATCAGTCAAGGCAACCAGCCAATCCTATAGACTGAATACCAGCAGGGTGGGTAGGGCTATGTCTGCTTCCCAACTGATGCTAGATTAGTGGAGCAGCTCAACAAAGAAGCTGACTCTACCTTCACCAACAGTTTCAGCTGGTTCGAACCAGTCACAGTTCTCATGCTTTTTTCCAATGGAGTGGGACGAAATGACACCTCACCACCCTCGAGCAACAAGTCTGGAGAGGAACGACAACCTGAAAATGGTTTTATATTACTTTTTTTAAAAAAGAATATTTATATATACTGTTTTCCAATCCAAAAAAACGTTCACAAAGTGATTTGCATAGCAAAATGAACTGAATAGTTGTAATATAGACTAATTGCCACATTTGAGGGGGAAAGGACATAATGCTGAAAGCACTATATAGTTTAGAATGTATAGGCATCATGTGCACAGTCTGATATTTTTAACCTTCCACTGCTTGCAAACAATAACTGTTGAATAAGTTGATTTCAACTTGGCAACATTTCTTTTAAATGAGTTGCATTTCCAAACTCTAATGTTTGTTTGTTTGTTTGTTTTGTGTGTGTGTGTGTGTGTGTGATTATTCGTTATATGATCCACATTCTCCAACAAACACTGTTGTGCTTCCAGTGTACTTTCTGCCTGCCAAGATGACAGGGAAGAAGTAGAACTCTATTGAGACCATTCTGTGAGTGACTACTATTCCAGCACTAGAAAGCAATGTACAAACGACATTGTGGAAGATTCACATGAAATTGGCTAGTGTGAATTTAGCCTGTGATAGAGGCACAAGGAGCTCCTCCAACATTGTCAGGAGACATGCTGTCCCCCTTTTTCATTTCCTTGAACACTTTCATTTTTTTCTATTAAAGATAAGATTTTTTTTCAATGGCCTTTTAGTACTTTTCCCAGCAATGTGTTGTGTTTCCAGGGGATTTTTTTTACACCCTGTCACATGCATAACACAAATGCGTGAATATTAAAAGCACAGGTTGAATACAAAATATGTGCCTTTGGATGTCTCCGATGTTTTCTTTTAAAGGAAATTCACATACAATATGACATGTTGCTTATTTGCATTTTGATCTCTGAACAGCAGCCTTTCCCAAACGGTATTTCAACACGTTAATGGTTTTGTTCTCAATGTGGGCTGGTAGATGACACATCAGACTCACCTTCGCCGTACTTTCCCTTCTCCACCCTCAACTTGCCTACTGGCAGAGAATACGGATGCTGATATAAGCCGTCTGAGAAGGACAAAATGGACATTGCAAGAATGGAAAGAGTTTTAACGGTTATAACTTCATAAAGTCACAAAAACTGTCCAGAAATGATGAAGGAAACAGAGGCAATCTGCCAACTATCCACTCAGACTCTCTTTAGGTCATTTAGAACACTGTCATATATACTCCGAGACTGAGAAAGTCAATTGACAAATTAATATTGTTATGTACTGTAAGAACAGTATATACTATACTTGTTAGTGACAGTGTACAGAAGAAAGCATAGAGATAGCCTATCTGTCTGTCTTGAAAGTCTGATAGAAATAATATGTGGTCAACATTGCAAAGGTTCATGAAAACTAGGAAAAGAAAATTAAATGCATTTTCATTCAATATCATTGACAAATAAAATGGGTGTTCTTGTTCCGTGACTTTTCAAGGTCATAATCACCTCATTCCTTAGCTGTCTAACAGTTTACAAAAATAAGGCTGTGTAAATATAGAGTTTGATCGGTTAAAAATCGGGAAGGGAGTACGGCAAGGCTGTATATTGTCACCCTGCCTATTTAACTTATATGCAGAGTACATTATGAGAAATGCAGGGCTGAGTGAATCGCAAGCCGGAATCAAGATTGCCGGGAGAAATATCAACAACCTCAGATATGCAGACGATACCACCCTAATGGCAGAAAGTGAAGAAGAACTAAAGAGCCTCTTGATGAGGGTGAAAGAGGAGAGTGCAAAAGTTGGCTTGAAACTCAACATTAATAAAACTAAGATCATGGCATCATTTTCATGTTTGTTGCATCGGTGATGCTGTCTAACCATCTCATCCTTTGCCTTCCCCTTCTCCTTTTGCCTTCAATCTTTCCCAGCATCAGAGTCTTCTCCAGAGAGTCCTCTCTTCGCATTAGGTGGCCAAAATATTTCAGCTTCTGCCTCAGTACCTGTCCTTCCAGGGAGCAGTCAGGGTTGATTTCATTTAGGATTGACTGATTTGATCTCCTAGCAGTCCAAGGTCCTCTCTTCGCATTAGGTGGCCAAAATATTTCAGCTTCTGCCTCAGTACCTGTCCTTCCAGGGAGCAGTCAGGGTTGATTTCATTTAGGATTGACTGATTTGATCTCCTAGCAGTCCAAGGGACTCTCAGGAGTCTTCTCCAGCACCACAGTTCGAAAGCATCTATTCTTCGGCGCTCAGCCTTCCTTATGGTCCAACTCTCGCAACCATGCATTGCTACTGAGTCTAATCCAACAATTACCGGTAAGCTTTCAAATTTAGATTTATTTTTAAACAACAGAATAAATGCCTAGTGGTCCAATCCTATCAGGCCTTTGTGACCGTTGATCTTGCAGTCTGCTGCCGTAAAGGCCACAGAGGCAGCAGAAATGGTGCACCACTGCTGGAAATGTCAGAGCCACCGACACAAATGATCAGCAGCTATGTGAACCTGCCACCAATGGACCCGGCCCATGCCAGATCAGTTAAGGCGGAGGTCAGGTGCAGGCCATGGGCAGTTTGGTGGAGGTTCGGGGTGAGGAGGGAGGAGGACTGGGGGTGATTTGGGGCTGGAGGGGGTGGATCCTGAAAAGAAGCGGCATGTGCTGGGATGCTAACCACTATGCCTTCTAAGGGATACGTCACTGCATGAACCCCTTCTGCAGCTGGTCAATGTCATGACTCATCATAATGCTACCTCTGGACGTTCGACAATGACACCATCGTGTCATCACCAAACTTTCAGGTTGCTGAGCTCTGCACTGCATGAAGCTTGGCTGAGAGGTGTGCAGCCGCTTGGCCGCGCACCTTAAAGCGAACACTGATGCTATCTCTGCTTTTGCTGCCCAACATGCCCCCTTCCTCTCCTCAGATTTACACCAGCAAACTACCTGGTGTGGGTCCAAGGAGACCCATTGCCAACCAGGTGCAAATATAGAGTTTTTCCCTTACCACTTGTTGGCCTTCCGGTCACCTCCCCCCCCCCTCATAGCATGCAGCACGTGCTTCATTGGCAGTGCTGCATGGTATGGACTGGCAGGGGATAGGATTGGGATGAAAGTCTTCAAGTCAACTGAACTTAACTTTGAAATGAAAATTTTTGACACGTGATATTGCTGCTTCCCTACATCATATCATAGGTACTTCCACTGTTATGTGCAAACAATGTTTTGCAAATTACAGAGGATGGGCAAGCTCTTTCAGACTGTCCTCGTATTAGTTTCTCAGCAACAGTATAGGCAGAAGAGCAGAAACACAGACAGCTCATTGTGAAGCTGAGTCGTTTCAAGCTGGATACGAGCACAGAAAAGCAGCAAGCAATGATGTCCCAGCAGTGATCTCAAGCCAATTGGTGGATTATGCAGCTCTGCTGTCAGGTGGTTTTAAAGAATTATAAAAGGAATATACTTCCTCAATTATCGGCAGAGCTGGGGAGCCTCCTGCATCTGCTGGAAGTGTTGTAGAATCAGAGCCCTCTTAGGGTGCTCAGGAGGGCAGTGGGGCTATTTCGGGCTATTTTGGTCTCTGAGGGTTCCCCTGTCATGACAACGGGCAGTGTCTTTTGAGACCCTTTCTGGCAACAAAAAGCTCCCCTCTGTAAGTGTCTCGGGAGCATGTGGGGATCCCAAGGCTGGTGGTCCACCAGAAGTCATGTAAAAGTACCATTTGTGGGAAAATGGTGCTTCACACATGGACTGCTCAAGTGACTGCTGCAGTTTGGTCAATCTTGGCGCATTAGAAAGGGCTGCTGTGAACAATCAAATCATAGCTCCCACATGCCAACCCCCAATGGAAGCATTGCTTCTCACAAATAGCAGCTCCAAGAGGCTGCAAGTCTCCTAAGGTGCTTTTGCGGGAAGAGACTATTTATTTATTTATTTACAGTATTTTTTACCCCACCTTTCTCCCCGAAGGGACCCAAGGCGACTATCATTTCATCTCATCATGGGCTAACAGAGGTGATGGCCAAAAGAAGAGTCAAGCAACAGGAAGTTGTTATAGTTGACTTTTTAAAATATGTTTTTATGTTATGTGTTGAAAGATGTTATCTTACTGTATAATGAATTTTAAATAACTGCTGTATATAAATACCCAGCATCATTAGTCAAGATTTCTTCTTGGTGAAATTTCTCGAGTGTTGTAGCAGCTCCTTGGCCTCATTTTCAACATCACCTACTTTAATTTTGGCAGCATAAAAATGGCACAAGAGCTGTTAAGTATCATTGTGCGTTGGGTCTTTTGTGTATGTGATGTCCTTTCCAAGCTTCACTTGGCTGTGGGAAATAAAAAATGACATCTGCACTAGACAAGGATCCATTTATAATCAACGAGAGAAAGGCACGGATGGAGAAAACAAGACTGGAAACATTACACTCTCTGATAAATTGATAGGTACAGAAATCCAAATAGTGATATCAGGTGCTATCTAAAGTGTATGTTCACTACAGTCCTATAACATTAGCAATGAAAACAAAAAAAATTGTTTCTGAAAAACCTGGTAGCAACCAATACAAACAAAAGAGAAGCATAACATTGATAAGAAAATGGAAGTGGCTTGATTAGATCAATTCTATTAAAAGCACTGAACGACAATAAACGATTCAGTAGAGGTAATCTGCAGTTCAGGTTTACTCAGTAATCCACTGGAGGTCTTTGTCAAAATCTTTTGACAAGCTAATTAAAACAAGACAGTTCTGCAGCCCTGTGTATTTACTTTTCACAGAATGAATCAACCAATCGGCAAACTTCTACATCCATATTTTCCCCGTCGGTGGTGTCATGGTGACCTTTCTTGATAGCATGAATAAACTCCTTCTTCCTCATGATAGCTTCATAGCAACTTAGTATTTAAATAATGAACCCTTCTGAAGGTATGACAGAATGCAAATTGGGGGATTCGGAAAACCCATTTATTGCAACTCTGTAGTTTGTTCAATGTAAGCTATGAAGAAATATTTGTGCCTTCAGGAAATGGATTAAACTGGGCATTTATCACCACTTGCACCTGTGTACTTTCAACATCCTTTCCTACCTCTTTCTCAAATCAGTACCTAGAAAACATCTAAACATGATAGTGGGGGGGGGGGGGAGGAGAAATTCTGTTTCTTAAACTGCATTATAATTCTTCACCTTGCCCTTGTCCAGAGGAAATTTATCCCAGGACCTGAAAGGGCAGTGAGATGGGGCTTTTGTTATATATGCAAACATCAACTCACTCTTGGCCACACCACATTCCTGATCGTCCTCTCATTTAAACGTGCCCAAATTTGTAGCTGAGACTGTGCTGACAGCTGACACAGCATCAACATACATCATTTCCAGGCTTTGAATATTATTGTCAAGCTCCGGTCTTTAATTATGTCTAATCCATGCACCAAGTACCTAACCCATCCCCATCTGTAGGATTCGGTGTCTTCTAAAATGGAAATCAACCCTCCAAAAGTAAAGTCAAACTACACATTACCTTAAGCGTGTGTCTAGCGCCTTAAACACATGCCTGTGCTTGCTTTTTTAAAATTAAGATCAGGCTTCCCATGGACTGGAATCAAGACATTGGGTGGGATTTAACCCTTTGTCTCCACTGTTGTCCTGATCTGTACCCCCTCCCCCACACACCTTGGCTGCTATTTGCCTGTGAGTAAAAGCTCTCTTCTAAGACAAACACAGCTGTATGGTGCCCGATCCAAATAGGATCATGACAGTAGCAAAAAAACCACCTGCCCCCCACATTGCAGTCCTAAATGTTGAGGAAATCTAAACACACCCTTTATATCGAAATAACACATTTTAATACTTACATTATCATCTAAATATTAAAGTTAAAGAAATACATTAATATAATGGTCTGTGCTTATATTTAGTTATGAAAATGCAAGCACCCAGTCTTAAGCCTGTGTTTAACATAACATGTAGCTTCATCCAGAGATCAGAGTGAAGGCAGAAAAGAGGAGAAAGTGGAAGATAAGCACAGACCATTATATTAATGTATTTCTTCTGTAACTTTAATATTTAGATGATAATGTAAGTATTAAAATGTGTTATTTCGATATAAAGGGTGTGTTTAGATTTCCTCAACATTTCTGCGCAGACCTAAGGAAAGCAATATTACTGAGACATGTTGTGTATAGCTTTCTTACCAAACAAATAGGCTGAGAAATACTATTTTAAGCTGTAGTTTTCTGCCTGCTGGCAGACGTTATAATGAATAATGAATATGGTGGGGATTTTTTTTTCCTTAAAAATATAATTCTGTGCTGTAAAATCCGAGGCTGCAATAAATTGCTTAGCACAGCCTTTTGTGCTTGGAATAAAGTGAAGATGAACCAATTATTTGCAATGAGATTCAGATTCATCAAAGTCAACCAATGCACATGACTCAGATTCCAATGTGAAATCTTATATGATCCTGTGCAGCATAACTCTAAGCATTTGCCATATGGGTAAAAAGGCCAAATAACGGCCCTGCGCTGCCAATCGCGGCGCGGGGATTTTATCCTGCCCTCGCAAGGGAGGCAGGAGAGATGAGCCACAGCAGGCCCGGCCTGTAATTGGCCGGGCCAGGTCACATGGGTTGGGAGTCGACTGATGAGATGCCGCAGCATTGCTCGGCTTCAGTCGATGCCCGGGAAGCGAAGCCCCATCCCGCCCTCCCTTGGCATAGTCTGGGATTAGCCAGTTGCCCTTCGGGGGCCAGGTAGGAATTTTTGGCTTCCAATAGATTGGCACTAGCTGGAGGTTTTTTCGCCTACCTCAGACTGTGTTCATAGGGATGAGGCTGTTAGCCAGTGGGTCACCTGGCAGGTGGCATGCGGGTATGGGTAGGTAAGGCTTGATAGGGATCGGCATGCACCTTGAGCTCGGCAAGGTCAGGAGGTGAGTCAAGACCGCTCATTATGACACTTAACCCGGGTCGGTGAGGCTGAGTTGGCAAGCCTCCTGGCTGGAGCAGGTGAGGCCCATCAATGGCTTTGCTAGTATGGGTCTCAAAACCTGCTGCGCTGTCTCAGCCCTTCGGGGCTGGCGAGGCCCATCAATGGCTTGGCTAGTATGGGTCTCAAAACCTGCTCCGCTGTCTCACCCCTTCGGGGTTGGCTGTGATAGGCTCCCCTGGGCTGTGTCCGGGGGGGCCTGGAGTCGGGGTGTTTGATGCCAAAACAAGCAGGGGGAGGAAGATGGCTAGGCCCATTTCCCCCGACCAGTGCCCGCACGCCGTTTGGGGGTGGGTTAGTTTACCCCCAGTGTTTGCCTCTGCAGGTTTCTTTGATAAGCATAAATAGTGACTATATCTCCATAAGTGGCTTGTCTCGTGTCTTCATTGGGGGGTGTAAGGATAATATGTTCAGCATCACAGTCATATGACTTTGCATTGCTGTGATGGTGATAAAAAAACCTTTTGTACTAATGTAGGTGCAGTTGCAACCTGTGCTTGGCAAATCCATCCTGCTATAGGTTGCCTATGCTCTGAAAACATCATTAGAGTGGGGGTAGAGTCATAGTTACAATGGCCTCTGACTCCATGTTGTGCCAAACCATCCATGGTCAGTAAACCATCCATGGTTAGATACAGTACAATATACTACATATACTATTTAGTATAATATACTGAAATACCATGATGTTAAAATCTGGAAATTAGATTATAAAGTTTAAGATTGTTGATCTGAAACTATGTTAACATTTATTTAGGACACAACCCAGTCAAAATTAAGGGCATGCAAGTCTTATTTATTTCAATGGTACAGTTAAAAACCATGCATAACTATGACTGAATTATGCCCATAATATTTCTATATCTAACCGTACAATATGCTTATAGTTGCAAGAATGGCAGATGTATTAACCCAAATGACAGGGATCATTCATGTGGTTGCTTAAGCCCATGCAAGACTCTCGAGCCCTTTCCTAATGACCCCAGTATGGCATTTTCTTTCTTTACTGCTGCCACAAACTGGGTTGATGTTTTTATTGAGCTATCCACCATGACCCCAAGACCTCTTTCCAGGTTCATCACCGACAGCTGAGCCCCATCAGTGTATCAAGTGAAGTTGAGATTTTTTTGCCCCAATGTTCATCACCTTACACTTACTGACATTGAACCACATTTGCCATTTGGCTGCCCATTCACCTGATTTGGAGAGATTGTTCTGAAGCTCTTCACTATCTGCATTGCCCATCCCTTTGTGGCATCCAGTGACACGGATGGGGGCATTGTATTATAGGTAAACAAAGGTGGCAGATGGCAGTGTGGACGCCCACCCTGCTTCACCAATCACAGCGCAATCCTGTGTAACTCTTGCATTGGTGTAACAGTAGATCCAACGGTGTAAGTGTACTTATGCCAGTGTAATTTGCCGTACGCCGATGGACACAGGACGGACACCAGCGTAACCCCCCTCGGACACCGCGTACACGCAGTTCGGACGCAGGACAGATGTCAGTGCAACACCACCAGTACAGGGGGCATTCCGGGGGCATTTGGACACCCCCGGAATGCCCCCTGCACCGGCAGAGTTGTGCTGGAGTCCATCCTGCATCCGAACTGTGTATACGCGGTATCCGAAGTGGGTTATGCTGGTGTTCGTCCTATGTCCGTCGACGTATGGCAGGTTACACTGGCATAAGTGCACTTACACTGGTGGATCTACTGTTACACCGGTGCAAGAGTTACACAGGATTGCATTGTAAATGATCTCCCAGCACTTGATTGATACCCCCCACAGACCTGGCACCAGCAGTAGAAAAATATTTGATATCTGCATCCCGTTCTTTTCATGAAGATTATATTTCATGCAACGGGTGATTCATCACAAACTAGGATAGGTAATTTTCTTTTATCTTCTAAATACAACAGATTGAACCGAATAATCAAGCTTTTTGTTTCTTCTTCCCCCCAGCCCCCACATTCTTGCCTCTGCAACATATTCAGGCGATTCCTCTTGCCTTCAGTCAAGCTTTTTAATGATAGATGGGCTGATTAAAATTTTGTCGAGATCAGACAATATTGGGAAATCTGGTCATGAGTAATGATGAGCTGTGCATAGTGGCATATTGATATGCTTAACTATTACCATCATTAGTGCTAAAATTGTAACAAAGCCGCGGACTGTAGCTCCTTATTTCTTAAGAGATGAGATGAAAGGTGCATTGAAATTTTCCATGGTAATTAATAGTGTATTGATTATAAAGCAGCCTCATTTAAGTCTCCTAGTAGGTGGTTCTTTTAGCAGATGCCCCTGAAACAAATGGGGAAGTGATTTTTTTTTTTTTTACATTTTCCAAAGGGATTAAAAAAAGTATCTCCTTCACTCACATACGAAAACAACAACAACAAAAAATTCCTTAGAGAAAAAAACAACAACAACAAACAAAGCCAGGACACAAGATAGTATCTAATGCATCATTGTAGCAACATTAATTACATGAAGTGCAGGTCACAAAGAAAGGTAATGGATGAAAGGAAGCAAGAACCCATTATACAATTAGACTATTTTTCATTGGCTACAAAGGCAGTAATTGAAATGGCCTTGCTACATCTGGTTTATCAGACATTCATCTTCTTCTAATTTGTCAGGTGTTTGGAATTTACCTTGGATTTGAAACAAATAGGGGAGTATACCTGTTGCAGCTCGCTCGCTCGCACATGCACGAGAGAGAGAGAGAGAGAGAGAGAGAGAGAGAGAGAGAGAAATGGTATATTTGAGATGAATGGTTAAATATTGACATGAGAAAGAATTGGGATCAATCAAGGTCATACTCATCCTTGTTTCCATAGGAAAGACTAGCTAATTTGCACCTTAATATTAACCTTTTCACAAGGGAAACATATGACTAGGAAGTATGCAATAGCCACTTAAAAGAATATTGTGTGGAGGCTGTTAAGCTACCACATGGATAATCACTTGTGTATCCCCTCTGATCGGAGGATGAATCTAGCAATATCTTCCTGTCTTTCAGCAGCTGCTCAGAAATTTGGAGACTCACAGGGGAGAAAGGGGATAATGCCATATTGGTTGAAGGCTACATACAGTTTCTTTATGAATTAGATTCACCACATGTTAAGTTTAAATTAAAGTAGCTATTGCATGGTTTCCATTTTTCTGTTTCTACCCTCAGCTTTTCCACATGTAATCCTACAGTGTTTCCTTTACAAAACATTAGTATAGCAAATATGATGAATGTGTGTCCCAGCTCTTGCCTCAAGCATTTTGACTTTGTGGTTTTTGTCATATCACCCTAGAGCAGACTTGCCGTTGAGGAAGGTTGTTGCTGTTGATCACTAATCTCCATTGGAATTGCTGATCAGGACATTGGGTAGAGGTGTGAGGTGATAGCCAGTCACATGCACAGAGGCATTTATTTTTTTCACATTTTTATACCGCCCTTCCTCCAAGGAGCTCAGAGTGGTGTACATATTTCCTCCCTTCCTTTGGTCCTCACAACAATCCTGTGAGGTAGGTGGGGCTGAGAGATAGTGACTGGCCCAAGGTCACCCAGGAAGCTTCGTGGCTGAGCGGGGATTTGAACCTGGATCTTCCAGGTCTACGTCCGACTCCCAAGCCACTACACCTATGATTGTCCTCGTGGAAACATTTTGGAACCTTGGTTTCACTGCCTCACTTCATTAAAGATGTATTTGACCAGAATTGCCTCCTAAAAGGACAGTGTGATTCGGGGCACCCCACTGGTGGTACCTGGCTGCCTCCAGAGATGCAGAGACAACAAGGGCTAGCACTAGCCACCCAGGAATCCCTCAAGCCATGAGAAGGCATGTCGGCCTGCATCCCTGTTGCCTTGGCCTTGGAGATGACCCATGATGAGGATGGTGAGAGATTGAGAGCTTCAGGGAACCACCAAGAGGGAACCTCGAAGAGAAGGAAGACCAGCAGAACTCAGGCAAGCCAGCCATGGATGAGATGGAGGATTTGCGACCGAAGAAGAGCATTGACTCAGGGCAGAACTTCTGGAAAATCGCAAGTAGGATAGTATATAACTGAAAAAGTTGGAAGACAAAATGGCTCTTTGGTTTGTTTATTGTAAAATGCAGAAGCGAGGCCAGCTTCAGAAGGCAGGCCTGCCTAGGCATGTGGTGAGGGCTCCAAAGACTCATCCCATCCCATGTCACCTCTCATTTCATTTAGAAAAAAAACCCACCACTCTCCGTTGAGGAAGGTGATTGAGTTACCTTTAAGGAAGGTGACTTCCTTAACTCTATATGTGACTTGCACATAAAACTCAGAAAATCTAGAATAACTGCCTAAATTTCCTACATGAATTGAAAGACTGCCATAATGCCTGCAGCAGCCAGTGGCTGCCTTGAAAATCCTCTAATGCAGCCAAGGTTTTCGAAGCGGTGAAAGGATCTCCACCACTGAGAACATCCCCATGCCATTGGCCCCTTGGGAGAGGGAAGACAAAGCGTCCAGAAAAGCACTTCTCTCCCCAAAGGCCAATGTAGCTGGGTGGGAATGTTGGGATGGGAAGGAACTGCACGCCTGCCTCACAGCTGCCAAGACTGTCTGTCTGCCCACCTGATGAAGGCGGTAGTGGGGTGGGGATGAGCTGGATATGGAGCCGACAGACCATCACAGGTTACAAGCCATAAGCAACCTCCTGGTTTTAGAAGTGGGTTTTCTCTGTGCCAGGTGCAAGGGAGTGGCAACTGGACACAGGTATCTTGTTATCTTGTGTGCTCCCTGAGGCATCTGGTGGGGCCACTGTGTGACACAGGAAGCTGGACTAGATGGGCTTTTGGCCTGATCCAGCAGGGCTCTTCTTATGTTCTTATGAGTGGGACAAGCGAGTGGTGTATGGATGCACAAAGGACTCGCACTCTCTCACACTGCCCTATTGCTAGTGGATCCTGATCCCAGTCCCCAGAAGGGGGTTCTTGAAAGAGTAATCCACAATCTTGGGATCATTTTAGTATATGAACCTGAAAGTCCAAATTTTGTTCCACAACAGTAAAAATATAATAAATTAAGACAAGTAATTGTGTTCCAAATAATTCACCTGATCTGGTTGCTGCCTGTAATAGTAGGACTGACCTGCCCCTGATTGAATCCCAACCTAAAAGAAACTTATTGGACAGTCATTATAGATACGTTTCCATTCAACTGCAACAGTAGTTTAATGATTATTTCAATAACAGATGGCTCTTTCAGGTGTGAAATGGGTCTGGTGCGTGCAATTGTACCAACACTGTCCATCATTCACTCCAGATCAGATATCCACTCAACTAGGACAATGTGTCCATGCCAAATAGGGTAATATGCAAGCCCATTAGCCATCATTCCTGTTTAGGAATATGCATGTGAGCTAGTGCATATTTTTTTGTGGCCTGGTGGTCATTTTGTGTTTGTTTTGGTATTTATGTGCAAGGCTGTTGTGATCACAAAACATTATTCTTTGTTGTTTGTGTTATTAACCACAACTTCATTACTTCATCCATATCATAATTATTAAGACAGTGGTCAAATAATTTATAGAACATCTCTCTGTTGTTCTGAACCCATCCCTGTCACCTTCAATTATTTCAAAAAGTCTAATCAAGTACACAATTGTCATTCAAACAAATGTGAACGTCCATCTGTCTTAACAGGGCAGGAAAATGAGGTTTGCTGTGAAAATCTGCTAGTCTTAGATCGTAATCTTTATTCTCCTTGAGAATAAAACTAGTTGATTTGTTCTTTGTGAACAAGCTATTTGATCAGTTCTCCCTCAATTTGCCAATTGTACAGGAGTAGACTTTTGCTTTTAAACAAATTTGTTCATTAATCACAATTGTTTGAATATCTGATCACCTTATGAAAAATAATGACCTGAAATAGAATATTTTATTGGGTCAGCTCTTCAGGATGATGGAAGGTGTTTGAAAAACTCAGGTATAATTTTTTAAACCAAAAAAAATTGGCTGCATTTCCAAAAATCAATGTTTATTACAGTGTAATGGATTACAAAGATGGTTTTTTCCCCTAGAAAAATAACTGAAATAGCAAGTCAGGGTAATTCTGCATTTCTGGTGATGAACAAAATATTGTGTGCTTTGTGATACATCATCCAGAAACCCGGTAAACTTTATGGACAACATGGTCTGCCAACACCTTGGTTTTGAACCCTTTTTCCAGGAGATTTGGGCAGACCTGGATCAATGTAAGATATGCTTATCTGAGATGTTTAGCCTGCCTGTCCCTAGAATTGAGACAAGACTATGAGGAACTGCTAGTGTTAGGACTGGGAATTCACCAATGAGTTCTGTTTATTGCTTTGTTGCCAATGTCCGCACTTTCCAAAATGTGCACACTCTCTCCTAACTCCATCTTGGTTCCCTAGGCAGTCCTGAGAGTCAGCTAGGACTTTGCCTTGGAGGGGTGAGGCAAGGTTCTCTCTAATCAAGATCATGCTAATAAAGTACCATTGATTGGAATGGAAAGCTGTAAGACTGCGGGGCATCTTCCTCTAAGGCTACCTTGGCATAAACTCGCTTGCAAGCACATGTCTTCCTGAATAATGAATTAAGCTTAATTGCCCAGTGGCAGGCCATCTGGACAGTCTTTTCAGCTTCCTTCTCCAGGAAGCCTCTCCCACCCAATGGCATCACTATGGAGGTGCAGGGGGTGCAACTGCACTGGGTGACACCCTCAGGGGGAGGGTGTGACACCACTAGTGGCCAAAATTGTGGAAACCTTGGATTTATGAATAATACCATCATTATATATCATCAGAAGGGTAATTTCATGCAGAATGCAATGAAATCAACCATTTTGAAATATCTGTATTCTATCAAACGGTATGGACACATAACCAGAAAAAGAAAACACAATTGCCTTAAGTAACAAAAAGTAGATTTCCTTAACTCAAAACTGACCAATAAGACTGATTGTTGTGAGAGCCAATAAGGTGTAATTATGACACAGCATGGAACCAATACGTTGTTAGTATGAGTCAGCTCTCATTTCTATGTATCAGAGCTAATACTCATATTCAGTTGTGTGAGTGTCATTAAGTTGGCTACTGGTTTTTTGTTGGTTACTGATTTGTTGAGTGACCTGTACTGTTATATATTCAAATAAAGTCAATGGGGGTGACACATGAGTTACAGCACTGGGTAACACCAACCCTAGTGACATAATTGGGGTAATGCGATGAGCTCTTGCACCGGGTGATACAAACCCTAGTGGAGCCTCTGCTCCCACCAATGACCTAAGCATGGGTGCAGCCCACACCCTGCCATACCTTTTGTCTCTCAGGAACTTCTCTGATAGGCATGAAATTAAGGTTTTGAGCCCTTCTCGAAGGCCACATCTTAACTCAATCAAGCCCAGGAACACACCCAGATAGCCCCCCAGGACCACACCAAAACTCCCTAAAGTGACCAAAAGACAAAAGGAAACAAACAAGACCACCTTGACCCAATGACAGTCTGGGATAGGTGAAAAAAACTGCCTGCCAAGGCCAATCAAGCAGACAGCAAAAATTTCCTCCCTGGCTCCAAAAGGCAACCAGCTAATTTCAGATTCTAGAGGGAAAGGAGGGTGGGGGTTGAACTCCAAAGACAGACTGGGAAGAGTCCTCAGAACACCAATTAATGAACAGCAGGTTCGTCCCCCAACAAAATAGGCACCAATTGGCTGCCTCTGTTTTTTGTACCTCAGCC
This sequence comes from Plestiodon gilberti rubricaudatus, assembly GCA_026170595.1. Classification (NCBI taxonomy): domain Eukaryota; kingdom Metazoa; phylum Chordata; class Lepidosauria; order Squamata; family Scincidae; genus Plestiodon; species Plestiodon gilberti. Next base: position 92,393,355 of record JANXHW010000001.1, read on the forward strand.
TTGCACTATGGTGCGGGCCGGGCAAGGTCGGCCTGTGCACGGTGGGCAAGCGCTACCAGGATTCTCTGCCCATTGCTTTTGAGTCCCGCTTGCCTGAATTCCTATGGGGCTGTTTTTTTTCTCTCTCTTTTTCCCCCCGTTACTGTTTCATTTTCAGTCTTGGAAGGAGAAAAAAATGTAATCAACATGACAAGGCCACACAAAAGGGCCCTTCCAACTTGATAAATCTTCATTAATTTAGATCTCATCTGATGGTATGGCAATTGCTTTGTTAGAAATTAATTTTGTCTCTAGTATTTCTGAACATAAGGGACATCAGCCTCTCCACAGTTACTATAGTAATCATATTTTTCCTCTATTCTAATAAATATTCTCCCCTATAAGTTTGGCATTAACACAAGCTGCTGAAATCCTGTGGGAGAAAGGAGGATTGTTTTTCATGCTGTGCTCTGCTGCTGAAGTGAGACACATCAGGTTGAACTGCTTCAATTATCAGATATTGGGATACACTATATTCTCATCCTGATGCAATGGGGATTTATATGTTCAACACCCTAGTGTTAATGGGAACTGTATGTGTAAATCTGCTGTGGACAGAAGAGAGATTCTTTTATATAGCGCAAGCTTGGTGAGTTAACCTAAGTCATCCACAACCCAATAAAATCTAAACAACACAGCAGGCAGAAAGCCACATGAAATGCAATTGCAAAATACTGTCTTGCGGTTGTTCGATCTTGGTGTTTATTTTTGGTAAGTTGTTTTGAATAATACATTTTATAAAAAGCAACTCATAAGTTGATAATGGTAATAACAACAACGAATAATCTACAAACCAGAAATCTTTGGTTTCTAGCCTGACCTACTATGATTCTAAAGTTTTGTACCAGCACAGTGACCTTTAAAGGCATAAAAGAGTCATAATCAGTTTTTGAAAATGATAAAATATAGTGAAGTGACTTGCGATGCCTACAGCCCAGCAAGAGGCTATTGCATTTGTAGAAATTCCCAAATTCAATGTAAATTCGCAATAATAAGAATGTCACAGCTGCATGCATATCTCATCATACTGCAACCAACGTGGCTTCTGTTACAGCTGCTATCATGGCAGACTCATCCTAGTGCGTGGGGCAAAGCTATTGAGTTCTGCCCTGCCCCCCAGAAAAATCTCACTTTCCCCTTGATTTGAAGAAAGCTTGATGGTTGCCTGGCTTATATTTATTTATTTAATTAATTAATTTTATTAATATACTACTAAACAAAACAAAACAACAAAACAAACAATACAACATATTACAAAATCTTACAATATTTAACTAAGTCTATATCTCCAATATACTATTCATTAAATCCACATTTCATCACTTCTTCTCTCACTCTCTCTGTCTTAAAGAATCTATAAGTGGTTTCCAATTTTTTTAATACAGTATATATTTAATTTTATTAATATACTACTAAACAAAACAAAACAAAACAATAAAACAAAACAACATATTATGAAAGCTCAAAGTTACAATATTTAAGGGATTTTCAGCCATGTGATTTCAGTTCTTAAAATTGAAGAAATAAAGATCGATCTTACGATTGTCAGTTGAAATTCCAAATCCTGGTTCTACCGCGACGTGGAGCGGGCAAGCGGGATGGATTATCCAAAGCTGACAAAGTTGAAATCTTTAAGGTCTTCTGTGCTTGACGGTTCTCCCCAGGCATTAGGGGCTTCTTCGAAAGCGAAAAGAGAACCCAGCTGGAAGGTGTCTATAACCTTGCCCTAGAAGTCTCTGCAGATATAGTAGCATTCATTGAAAGCATGTGAGCCAGCGTGAACCCCGCTGATTGTTAATTAGGTGCAGAAGCTGTCAATTCCTGGAGTAAACTCTCCTTCGCGTTCTGCTCTCCTGCTTCCCTGCGATGCTGAAAAGACTTATGCAGTAAAGGCAACCATACCTTATTAACATAGGATAATTCCTGTTGGCGATTAATAAGAAACTTTGACTGTCGTTGAGAGATAGAAATTGCTTCAAGGTTTGCATGTTGTCTGTTTCTTTGCTCGTTGAATAAAGACCTGGTTTTTTGAAATTCAATTTGGTGTCCTGTTTCTTTGACATGTGTAACTAACGCTGATTTTTCTTCTTGGCCATTTTTGACCGCTCTCAAATGCTCTTGCATCCTGATTTTAATGGGTCTTTTTGTATTTCCTATGTAAGAACTTGGACAATTTCCACAAATAAATTTCATAAACCCCTGGATTGATTCCTGGATTCCAGGAAGAGACCAAGTTTCTCTTCCCCATGGTCCCAAATACAGAACACGTCATCGACGTAGCGGAGCCATGTAGATGGTTTGAATTCAGTAGTGGATAGAGCTTTCTTCTCAAAAAATTCCATGAATAAGTTGGCAACAATGGGGCTCAGCGGGTTCCCATATCCACTACAGTATCCACTACTGAATTCAAACCATCTACATGGCTCCGCTACGTCGATGACGTGTTCTGTATTTGGGACCATGGGGAAGAGAAACTTGGTCTCTTCCTGGAACACCTTAATAGTCTGATACCCGAAATACAATTTACTATGGAAGTAGAAAAAGAAGGGGTTCTACCATTTTTGGATGTCAAAGTGACTAGAAAAGCAGATTTGTCCTTTGGCCACACCGTTTACAGGAAGCCTACTTTCACAGGCAGATACTTACATTATTCTTCCAATCACCACCCGGCTCAAAAAAATTCACTCATTAATTCATTAGTCTATAGGGCAATGCACGTATGTGACAGGGATTCCTTAGCTGAAGAGAAAACAATCATTAAAGAGACCTTACTTTCCAATGGATACACCACAAGACAGATAGATCAGGTATGGGACAAACAGTGGGAGAAAATTACGCACATTCCCACCCCAGAGGAAATTAATGAGAAGAACAGAGCGATAGAACTGGAAAAATTAGAACAGAAAGAACACAAATGGCTGTCACTGCCATATGTACGTGGGGTAACCGATAAGATATCTTATGTGTTCCGACAGTACAATGTGAAAACTGTATTCCTACCTACCACCAAGATTGAACAGCTGTTAGGAAACCCTAAAGATAAAAGACCAGAGTTAACCAATCCAGGGGTTTATGAAATTTATTTGTGGAAATTGTCCAAGTTCTTACATAGGAAATACAAAAAGACCCATTAAAATCAGGATGCAAGAGCATTTGAGAGCGGTCAAAAATGGCCAAGAAGAAAAATCAGCGTTAGTTACACATGTCAAAGAAACAGGACACCAAATTGAATTTCAAAAAACCAGGTCTTTATTCAACGAGCAAAGAAACAGACAACGTGCAAACCTTGAAGCAATTTCTATCTCTCAACGACAGTCAAAGTTTCTTATTAATCGCCAACAGGAATTATCCTATGTTAATAAGGTATGGTTGCCTTTACTGCATAAGTCTTTTCAGCATCGCAGGGAAGCAGGAGAGCAGAACGCGAAGGAGAGTTTACTCCAGGAATTGACAGCTTCTGCACCTAATTAACAATCAGCGGGGTTCACGCTGGCTCACATGCTTTCAATGAATGCTACTATATCTGCAGAGACTTCTAGGGCAAGGTTATAGACACCTTCCAGCTGGGTTCTCTTTTTGCTTTCGAAGAAGCCCCTAATGCCTGGGGAGAACCGTCAAGCACAGAAGACCTTAAAGATTTCAACTTTGTCAGCTTTGGATAATCCATCCCGCTTGCCCGCTCCACGTCGCGGTAGAACCAGGATTTGGAATTTCAACTGACAATCGTAAGATTGATCTTTATTTCTTCAATTTTAAGAACTGAAATCACATGGCTGAAAATCCCTTAAATATTGTAACTTTGAGCATAACAACTGGCCATGAAAACCTGCATGTATACCATATTATGAAAGCTTACAGCAAGCGTGAAGCAAGTTGCCTGGCTTTTCCATGGGGCAGTGATCTCACTTCCAACATCACTACCTCACACCAGTGCTGCAGGAAGAAGTCCACAATAGGTAGAACAAGCTAGAGTTCCTCTGGTTCTGAAACTGAACCCTGCAGCTATCAGAAGAACTGATGCAGAACAAGGTGTCTTACGAAGATGAGCTGTGTATGAGGAAGTTCTGAGTTCAAACATCTCATAAGTCACAAACTCATGAGGCAACCTTGGACAATGCAGCCTTGCCTGACATCTGCAATGTAAATACATGAACAATTCTGCCCCATCGCTGCCCAGAATTTAAAGTAGGGGTGTTTCTGCACCATTCCTCCTTGCTTGAGGAGAATCTCTTGCACCCCATTGCTTGGGTAAAAGGGGGTGGTTTTAATGTAGCTGTTGTGGCTGCTCACCCTCATATGTTCAATTCAGCTGAGTCTAGCGGCAATCCCCTCCCATCTGCCCATTAGTCTGAGACTAACTGGTTGCCGTTATCATTATGGAGCTGGGTAGGAATGTTTTTTTTTTTCCTACCCAGCTCCTTACCTGATTGGCCTTTTCTTTTTACCCCAGACACTTCTAAGAATAGTCAGGTCAGTCACAACTGGCAGATATAGTGTGTGACAGGGAGTAGGGATTTGGTGTGTACCCTGAGGTCAGCAAGGGTCACAGGGCCCAGGGGAACCAGAAACAATCTTGAGAAGCTGACTGGCTCTGGGATGCTGACAGACAAGCCCTCAGACTTGGATTGCAAAGTCAATGTCAAAAGCAAGTCAGCTTGAAGGAAGCGGTGCAATTCAACTTCCTCATTTGAATTGGGGACTGAGGTAGAGAAGCTGGAATCTACACCAGATGATCTACAGCTTTGAGACAGGTGGAACACTCAAAGGGGGAATAGACTGTGCATGCTGTCTCCCCCAGGGTAGGTGGGTGCCCATACTAAAAGAGGAGTGTTTGAAGGAATGCCCAGCTGCAGGGTTTACACCGATTGTCAACTGGCACTGATTTCAATAAATGTGGGTCAGTTTTAATCCAAACCTTGTCTTGTGTGCATTATTGGGGACTATGTGGGCAATGCCACATTTTACAAGATTACTGAAGTAATCTTGTACAAGATAACTAAATGTATCAGCATGCAGTTACAAGCTTAATATATTTGAGAATAGCAGCCACACTGGATCACAATTTGGAATGGGACCACAGTGCAGAGATATAGATATTTAACCTCTTACTTCTGACCTGTTTTCCTATTGAAAATTGCCTCTCTGAAGCAGCTAGTTAACACTGAAAGAACCATTGTAGCAAATTGCACATTCAAGGTGTCCATGTCTGGACTTGCCTTATTATCCCTCATTGAGAAGGATGCCCAATGAGACAGAGGCTAGCAGTTCAAGAATTTAGGCTGCACAGTTGTAGCGCAAGACCACGGTTCATCAGTGGCCAGGCTTCCTGTGGCCTGCTCTGGAGACACAACCCCATCTGTGTCTCACAAGTACTCTCACAAGAACTGGGCAGGCCCTGGGGGAGCACGAAAATAGACAGACATGCAGCAGCCAGCCAAGGAGGCGGAGACCCAACAGAGCAGCCTAACAGCCTGAGAACCAAGGCTCAGAGTTGCCTGCTACTGACTCTGCACAGGCAGGAGATTATCATAGGGCTGGGAGGAGGATGCCTTTTTGTGGCCTTGAGGGGGAGGGACTGGGAGAACTTGACCAGGAAGGGCCAGGTAAAAGTCATAGAAGATATAGGCCTGGCCAGTGATGAGGATGGTTGAGAGGTTGCCTGAGGGCTCAAAGCTGGAAGCTCCTTGAGTGGGTCAACCAGGCCAGAGCCCAGAGAAGGAGCCTCTGTTTTCATGAAGGAGGAGCAAGGTTGCCAGAACCCCATCCCAACAACTTAACTCTGAGGCTAGGCTTACCAGATCTCCAACCAGGACAGAGTGTTAGACCTTTAGGAGAAGGAATGTGGGCAGGTGTAGCTTGTTAAACCTTAGAGCACAATCCTAGGCATGTCTACTCAGAAGTAAGCCCCAACTAGCACTCTGTCCCAGTTGGATATCTGGTAAGCCTAATTTAGCATAATGTGTGGTTTGTTGGCCCTGAGAACATATGTAATAAAGTGCTTTGAACATTTGAAATGTAATGTCTGCCCGCCTGTACGCACGCACACGTGTGCGCACGCGCGCACACACACACACACACACACACATACACGTGTGCTTGCAGTGCAGTCCTATCCATGTCTACTCAGAGGTAAGTCCCATTGGGTTAAATGAAATTACTCCCAAGTAAGTGTATACAGGATTGCAGACTTAAATGTTTTGTTTCTGTCAGACATCTTCCTGGCATTGATGTCCAACCAGAATCAAATACACTGCTTAATAATTCAATGTAACAGAAAACAGTAAGTGTTTGAATTTTCCTAGTGAAGCTTGTGATAGTAAACTGAATTCTTAAGCCCTGTGTCTGAAGGGAATTGTGTAGACAAGGCAGTGTTCATGTCCTGGCCTTTCCGCCCTCGAAAGCTTTTGAGTGTGCGAGAAAGAGACTCCTGTACAGACTTTGTACAGAGGAGGTCTTTGAAATTCTCATTGATGTGGTATTTTAGGCTTATTAAGAAGGTGAATGTAAGTGCCACATCAAGTTGAAATCTCGTTCCTGGGTGCTTTTTATGAGAAATAACCTTGCAGTTCTTCTTTTCTTGGAACATTGTATTAGAGTTTTTCCACTTATTTATAAAATAACAAAAGAGAGTGCTTCAGAAAGAAGAATAGACTAAAATGTCTTCATATAAGACCCATTGTTGTATTTATGGGCAACAAAACATCTTTTTTTAATGTACCCCAACAGGCCAGTTACGGCAAATATTGATATGCAAATATTATTTGCAAAATGTGGTCCAATTGTGTGTTTTTTCCCTTTTTTTAAAATCAAGTATGGAATGAATACATCATCAAGCACTACTTGACCCACGATGATCCTAGCTATCAAAAATGCATGCCCTGAACACAATGATGTTTCACATTTCTTTGTTCCACCCACACTTATTTTTGTCTCCACTGAATTTCTGAAAAAAGAAGCAGGAAAACTGGTTTAGTAGAAACTGCTAAAAGTGTTAGGGCACCATTTTCCTCACTGTGGTGCAACATAGTAGGAAAATGGATCCCACAATAGAGAGTCTCATTTCTCTCTTCCTCCCACCTCAATTTGCATACAGGTCATGTGTGTGGGCATCTCATGGAAGAGAAATCTCCCTATCCAGGTTTCTCTTTTGTGTGATGCAAGTTTCTTGAGCCTTGAGTGCACCAACAGGAGCAGCAACAGGGGTCACTCTTTGGCCATTTGGATATCACTCCATCCACTGGTACTATACCTGAAAGATTGTTCCTGAATATTTTTAGGGAAAAATCAGTAGTTTATGAGCACACAGATGGATTCCAAATGGGCACCATCTTGCATACTGTGAATAAAATTGTTCAGTTATATACCAGATACATGCTGCAATGTGTTGCATAAGAAAATTAGATTAAACACTATTAGACTTTCAGGGTCACATCCACTGTTTATAGGCCTCATGAAACTTGTTACATTATTATATCTTGGTAGTATTTGAAACCTAACAAGATAATGCAACCTCATGGCTGCTCTAGCCAGTAGTGTCCTGTTCACGTAAAGGCTAAACATATATAAGCACCACTGCTGACCAGTCAACAGCTCCACACCTGGACAGTGGTGACCTCGCTTCCCCTGCCTCTAGCATCACCATGTAGCATCCATTGAGAAAGTCATGGGGCCTTTCCCTTCATCTCCACTCAGGGCATTTACTGCCCACTGCGCTCCCCACCAGCTGCCTCCAGTAATACCCTTAAAGACAAATCCACATAATGTGTGGCAAGACCCCAGAAGACTCTGTTTTTGAAGAAATCAGTAAATGGAAGAATTTCCAAGCATAAGTATAAGAGAGTTTGACTTCAGAAAAGGCATCTTGCTATTGGGGTGGGTGGGTAATCAAATGCTGCAGCATTCACCTCCTTCTTATTTAAATCACATTTTAATTTTTTTCCCTATTTTGCTGTATGTCTGTCTTCATATGAGACGTTATCTATGACCATAATCATTCTTCTTGCCCTTTCCTTAGCCCCATCTAATTAGCAATATTCTTTTTGAGGTTGGTTGACCATTATTGCACACTATATTTTAAATGAGAGCAAACCGTTGATTCATATAATGAGATTTTTTTTCCCTACACATTTATTTTCCACATTCTTTTCTAACCATTTCCTTGGGCACCCTAACATTTGATTACTCTTTTGACTTAAGCTTGTCATTAAACAAAGACCTTCCATCAGCCATCAACAGCTCAAGTCTCCTTCATAAAATTATATTTCTCTTTTACGAACCTTGAAGATGGATGTACTGTTCTGGCTTACCACTCAAAACATGCATTAATTAATTAATTCCATGTATTCAGACTATTTTTCATCTATTATCGTGCTGCTCATCCAACTAACTTAATTATATCACCGTGTGGTTTTATCACAATCTTCTTGAAAAATTGTTTAATCTCAATCCCATAGAGACAAGAGCAAATGTGGCAAATTTCTGGGTCACTTGTCTTTTTTCCCCCCGGAAAATGTCTGTAATTATATGCTGTATAGAACTGAGCCTAACACAATCCAAGTTTAGCCTGAAGAAAGTAACAACGTTAGCTCTCGTTTCAAAATGTTATGGCACATATCTAGCTTAGCTCTAAATAAAAGAGATGGACTAAAAAAGAGGGAGCATGCTAATAAACTGCAGCAAACTGTTAAAAGATCATGAATTAAGACTGTAAAAATACTGTATGTGCTTGAGTGTATAAAAATGGAATTTAAAAAACCCACTATACTATAGATTACAAGAAAAGGAAAAGAAAGGGTAAAGGGTTTGGTTTTTTTTTTTTAAAGATCATCCAGAAGTAGGTCTAAATGGATTGCTTGGTTTAGGTATAAAAAATGTTTGTCTGTCACTGTTTGGCTTTTCCCCTAAAGGCCTATGGAATGTGATGCTTTCTTGCCATCAGTCCAAATCAAATGCCACAATAATGTTCAAGGGTCATACTTGCCTGACATGCGCACAGCACCTTGTGCAAGAAATTCTTGACTGTAAGTTACCCCTACTAACTGGGCAAGAGGCACTCTTTCACTTGGTGATCCTCTTATATTTAGCAGGGGGAGAGTAACTGCCCCCCCTTTCACCCCAGCACAGTGTCTTTTCTGGTGGCTGTTTGCTGGTGGTGTTCTGCATCTTTTTTAGATTGTGGGACAGGGAGCCATTTAATTATTTGATTTTGTCTGTAAACCGCTTTGTGAACTTTTTGTTGAAAAGCGGTATATAAATACTGTTAATAATAATAATAAGGGCATTTCAGCAGTGAAACAGATTGCCAAGGGAGGTGGTGGATTCTCCTTCACTGGAGATGTTCAATCAGAGGTTTGACAGACACCTGCTGCAGATGCTCTAGGAGAATTTCCTGATACAGGTAGGGGGTGGACTAGATGACCTTGTGGGTACCAACTTTATGATTCTATGTGTAAACAAAGCATGTCAGGCAACAATTTCACCCTATATTTGACCACTCATATATAACGTTCTTAAACATTTTTTTAAAGTGTAAATGAGTAGTTTGTAGTACAGCCATGGCCCTAACATTTATTTATTTTTTTCAAGCATTTGACATGAATGGCTAGAAACAGTGCTGCAAGCTGGAACTTTCATATTTGCAGGAAACGTTACAGGATAGAAAGAAGGAAACTCTACAAAATGTCTTCAGTGCTGCAACAGCCAATATATTTTGCCTTCACAAAGAAATACTGTGTTCATTCCAGCATTTGTGTTATCCCAGCGTTTCAACAACTAATGGCTATCGGTTGTCTTAAATGGGAGTAACATTACATGTGGTGGCTATAGACTGTGGATTACAGTCCATCAGAGACTAAACTGAAGCCACTTCTTTTCCCTAGGACCAAAAGATAGATTTAAATTAGACTCCCAGAGATGAAACACTACTGCTTCATTAAGTAAGCCACTCAACCTTCATGCTTGCTTCTTTTGTAAAAATATTATCCTGCAAGCACGCTGTGAATACCTTTGAAATAATATTGCAGTCATCCTTTGATAAGGATTGCACTTTATTTTGCTTCGCTCTGTGGCTAAATGGCAGATACATAATTTATATTAACCTTGACTTGCTCTTCACCCACAGATACCCCTTATTTTATTCTTAGGGGGAAATCCTTTTTTGCTTTTTCACAACTGCACAGTGAATTGAGCCTTGTTCCCCTATTTTGTTTCTCTTCCAGAGAAGCGAGGATTTTCATAAAACGTGTCATGCTGCTGCTACTTTACAAGAGGAAACAAGTTTGTTTCCATAATTCTGATCTGTCCAAAACACTCCCTGGACCCCTTGCTCAGAACATTAGAAACTGTGTAGGCTATTGGCCATATTATTAAGGTGTCAGTCAAAGCTACATCATGCTCTCAATTCTTTCACAGATATCTCAGAAGACCTCACTAACGCTGTTTAAGAAGTGACAATGTGATGTACACGTCGGTCTGTTCAGCGTACTTTAAACAAACTTGAGGGTAATCGAGACAGAGAGAGTATGTACTTCTCCATTTAATGGTGTATTTCAGTAAAATTTAGGCCCATTTTAACACCACAAGCAATGGTGTTAAAATGTCTTATTGCATCCGTATATAAAAGCTCTATGGCTCACTACCCGTCTGATATTTCAATTATTTGGTTGTAATCCCATAGCAAAGTCCATATTGATTTCCTAAGTATTCAAATTACATCTTAAATGTAGGAGATGGTTAAAGAGTAAAAGGGCTAGCTGTTATCATTTGAAAATCAGACATACAGTTTGCTGAAAAAGGCTTGCATCAGCATCCCTCTTTCAAAGCTTGAGCTTTGAGGCATTTGCATGAAGTGTATGTCACAAGTTCATTCTCTTAAGCCACATTAATGACCAGAAAGCATCAGAAATAATCCAGTCCTTTGTTAGAAAAGTATTTTTGAATGATGGATGGGACAAAGACTTTTTTGAGTTGGCCTATCAAAAGCGGGTGGCGCAATGGGTTAAACCACTGAACCAACAGCATGAGCTGTCGATCGAAAGGTCGGCAGTTCGAATCCGTGCAACGGCTCCTGCCAACCTAGCAGTTCGAAAGCAAGATATTGCAAGTAGATTAATAGGTACTGTGTCAGCGGGATGGTAACAGCATTCCATGCGCCTCGGTGTTGAGTCATGCCGGCCACATAACCATGGAAACGTCTTCGGACAGCGCTGGCTCTTCGGCTTTGAAACGGAGATGAGCACCGCTCCCTAGAGTCGGACACGACTGGACTTAATTGTCAAGGGATACCTTTACCTTTACTATCAAAGCAGGCAAAGAAACAAATAGCAATATTTGATAAGACAAATCTATAGATACTTAAAGTGTACCCATTTGCTTTATGCTTTCAGACACAAAAGTTGCTTTACCAACCATTTTACCAACTTTCAATCCTTGTGATTGTACCTTGAAAATGTTCTGAGCCCAGGAACGAAACGTCGGTGTTTTGCAACATCTACAGCCTGGATTTTTAATATATTTTATTCCTGTTCACAGCTTCTATTAAGTTGGGATCTGTGTCTCAGGTTTTGAAATTATTTTTAATCGTATTTTTGGGCTTCAAGAAAAATACATGGCATCTTTACCCGTATATCCTGTATCGTGTATGAAAAGTTGCTTTACTTTGTTTCAGCTTCCTGGTAAACTCAAGTTTCATTTACTTACAGCCCAATCCTATGGGTCTGCTGTATCGCCGGCTCAGCGCACTTTGTGGCTGTCACAAAATGAAATGTGCCATAGAGTGCAGCCTGGCTGCCGCCGCAAATAATGAACAGTGACAGTAATCTCCGCAGGAGCCCTAGCACTGGTATATTGGCACCAGGGGTGGGCAGGTGGGCCGAAAAGGACTGGCTGGAAGGAATGGGACAGGGACCGGATTGGGGATGGGTGTGTGTGTATCGTGTGTGGGAAGGGGGCGGTTATCAGCAGTAGCAGGTCTGCCTATATCCTATCCCCCTTCCCAGCTTTGATTTACCTACCCAGTAAAATTGCTGGCGTGGGTCCAAGTAGACCCAGCGGAGCAGTGTAGATTTACCCTTAGACAAGAGAACAAATGTTCCCGTACAAAAGTGGAGCAGGGCAGGGGATGGGGGCCCCTCGTGGCACGTGGGGGGTTAGGCCATAGGCGGAAGGTGGGTGGGGGTGTCAAAGCGGCCGTTGGTGGCGCGAATCGGGTTGTTTTGGTGGCGCGAGCAGGCAGCGGCGATGGACACGACAATGGGTTTGGCCCGGCTGCCCGACCCTGCACCTCTGCTCGAAAAACGGCGGAGACGGTGATGTCACTTCCGGCATGGGGGGCGGTCGGAGCACCGCCACTGTTCCCGTACTTTGAGAAGACTTCCATGACTGCCCCCCTGCAGGATGCATAACACGCTCCAGTGGTGCGGCTGCATTGGCAGGGGTGGGGTTAGATAGGATTGGGTTGTTACACTCTGCTTGGGACATGTAGGCATGAGTGCACTTACCATGCCTACGGTACAGGAATGGTTCAGTGGCAGAGAACCTGTTTTTCATGCACAAATTCCCAGATCAATCCCCGCTATTTGCAGGTAGTGCTGGGATAGGCCATTTCTGAAATGCTAGAGAGTTCCTGCCAAGTGTTACCACACCTGCTCAGTGACTTGTGGAAATGTCAGCGTCCTGAAATATGTGTGTTCTAGGCACCTTTGGCTATTGACTCATGGCACAGACCAAAGAAAGGTTGGCATTTAAGGGTTAAGAAGGAGTACAGTTAATTGGGATATCATTACAAGAACAAGGAAAGTGGAGAATGAGGAAAGTAGAGATGTAGGCCAATATAATGCAGTAATCTCAGCGGCAGAGGAAACTAGTAGTAATTGGCAGGGTGGCTCTCTTACGCGAGAGTTCTATTTTTCTGTCTAGCAAGGGCTTGTTACTAGGGAGAGCTGAGGGAGACAGAGGAAGTCCCTGAGCTTAACAGACAGAAGGAGGATAATATCCAGTGACTAAGCCTAAAACAAGGGAAAGACAAAGTATCATTTTTAAGGACCAGAAAGGTGAACCGAGATGCAGAGACAGGGCCCAATCCTATCGAACTTTCCAGCACCAATGCAGCCGCAATGCAGCCCTGAAGTAAGGGAACAAACATTCTCTTACCTTGGGGAGGCCTCCGTGACTGCTCCCCCCCCCAAAAAAAATGCCATGTACCTTTTTCATTTCTTATTCCATGAGTTCTGAATCTCCCACGTGAGTTTTGAACATGTGGTTGCAAAACTCATATGGTTGTCAAATAAGTGAATAAATAGAAGTGGAGGTTCTAGTTTTGTGGAGGTTCTTGCCTGGTCTGGCAAAGGGTTTTGGTTTTAAAAGAAAAAAATAAAATGATGGGTATGTTGGGTGTATGTTAGTTGGAGAGGTGGAGGGTTTATTGCCCCCCATGTAGGGTGGCTCCCCCCTCATTACAGGGAAAAAAAGTTTTCCATTAAGGTAATTCAGTAAAATATTATAAGATGGGCAGCCCAACCCTACCTAATTTCCCATGCGGCGATGCAGTGGTGCCAATGTGTTGTCCGCTGTATTCCACAAGGGAATTTCAGCATGTTGAGGCCTCCATGGGAGAAGGGAAAATTTGTCCCCTGGGGTAAGCCCTTGCTGCATCCATGGGTCAACTCAGACCTGCACCAGCGAAATCACTGGTGCAAGTCAGCGTTGTACAGTGAAGGCAGATCAAGCCTGAGAAGGGGATTAAGATTCGGCAGGCACCGCTGCCACCAAACCCGCTCTCTTCCTGGGCCCAGTCCCCCTTCCTGGGCCCATTCCACCCACCCCTGCCCTGTTCCACCCCTCCTCGCCGTTTATGCAGGCAGTGTTCTACTGCTAGGTCCGGTGTTGGAGCCAAAGAATAGGATTAGACTGTAAGCTGATCAAAGCATCAAATATTACTGATTGTACAGATCTAGTGGAAAGTTAAATTAAAATACTCAAAATAAAAGAAATATGGTATATACTTATTGAAATTGAAGAAATAGAAATAGACGTTTCATACTCTCCTGCTGCTTTAATGTGATTCAGTTGTGTGTGTGTGTGTGTGTGTGTGTGTGTGTGTGTGTGTGTGTGTGTGTGTAGGCTATTTAGTGGAGATGCTTTAAGGATGCTATCAAACAAAGAAAAAAAATCTGCTATATACCATAGCAAACATTTGTTTGGGGGAAAAAATCAATAGGTTTATAGAGCAGTTATTGTACTTAATGCAAAGATGAACACCACATGAATAAATCTCTTATTAAGTATCCAGTACTTAAATTGGTAAATCTATGGCCACAACTATATCAGTGTCAATAAGAACCTAATGATCCATTCCTGGTTGTTTTCTGACAAATGTTGACCTTTTCTTCACAGCGTTTATATGACTGGCTAAAGATTGGCCATTATTGCTTGGCATTCCCTTGCATTAAAAAAGGCAATAGCAGTTGATTTGAGCCAGGGTTCACCAGAACTGGGTCCCAGAACCTCTCTCTAGTGCTAGTGGAACAGGGGAGGTAATCAGAAGTGAACAACTCCACTGAGTCAAATCTGCCTTCTTTTTGTTCACATACCCCCCAAAAACATGCGACAAGGAGTTTGGGTTAGAAATGGGTCACTGTTCTATTAATATCCACTGCATATGCAGCAGGTCCTATCCTAACACTCCAACCAATCCATTTGCTCCAGGGTGCTCATTCAATTTCCCATTCTTATTATCCCCCTTCATGCACTAAACCTGAAGCACGGTGCGGACTAGCCTAGCTCAGGTAAAATCGTTCAGGCCCTGCTGCAGATCCCCTAAAAACCAACCTCAACCAACCAAAACATTACCCCTAGATAAACCTGGCTGTGAATGAATGAGAATGATGGCACGATGGGCAATCAAGACCCCATGGGCCTGTATCACCATCTTTCTCAAGTCCCAATTCACTTTTGCTACTACCACCGTGTCTACCTATGCACCACCTCTTCCATTGTAGGTTAGCAGTCTGACCTGGGGTGGGTGGGGGGATCTGAAATTCTCATTGTACATCATCCAGGCAACTCTTAAAACACCCATGAGTGCCATGTGGATGACGCCAAGGTATCTGACTAACACAGGGGCCCTTGCAGGCAGGCTACACCTGCAGAATAACCCCTCCAGAAATGGTGAAGCTCGATAACCAATTCTCTCAGTTCCAATTACTTTCTGTCTTTGAGACTGTCTCCTGTTCCTGAGATACAGTAGCTCAGCTTTGGCTTTGGCTCCGGTTCCCTACGCAGCAAGGTAAGAATATAAATGTACAGTACTCTACTTTTTAAACCCTTCTTTTGAGTGCTCTTCGGTATTCTGAGGCAGATGGTAGTGGTGCCAAGTGGGAAAGGTAAATGGATTAATACCACCTTGCAGTGGCCCAACTGCTGGGCCCCAGGAGGACCCCGGGTTCCTACATGCCCACTCAAGACACACTCCCCGCCCCCAAAAAAAAACTTCAATTGCCATTCCTTCATTTTTTGGGGGCTGGAAACCAACAGGTTCCTTGTATGTTTTGTCAGGTTCCTTGCATGTTGTCCTACTCTTCTGACTTTCAAGAGGAAATGGCCATGCCCATGTATGCCACAGGAGTGGGAACCCTAGGCAATGAGAGTTCCTATTCCCACAGTATATCTGGGTACTGCCCAATTTCCATGAAAGCTAACTGCATGAAAACCATCCCAGGGACATGATTAACAGGTATGTCAGCATCAGGACAGGAGCATGGGCAGTGGGCGTAGTATTGCTTCCTCATCCCACGTTTGCTGAATGCAGGGAGGATTTTGTGAGAAGAACTAAGGCTGCTATGTGAATCTCCACAATCATATCACAAATTTACGTGATGCCATATTCTCACCCCACATTCCTGGTGGCTTCTGACAGAAACATGGGGACTCACAAGTTGCCAGATATCCATGCAGTAAGTAGTATACGTACTACCTAGCCTGAGACCACGATCTCCATAGGGGAGCCATTTTTGACGTATCATTTTGTTGTGACTGTAACTCTCTCTCTCTGCCTGCCTGCCTGCCTGCCTGCCTGTCTGTCTGTCTGTCTGTCTCTCCTATTTTTGAAACGACTGTAACATGTGCTCCATCTCTCTGACCTCCACTTTGCAATTTTTTTGAAGAAAACTTTTGTCCCACAAAGCTCCCCACTTTGTCTCCTGTCTATTGCCTACTTGGTCTTGCTATTTTTATGGGAAGGTGAATTGCCTCTACCCCTCCCTCTCCCTCTCCCCAATGATTAATAATATAAATTAAAGCTTCCTTAAGTGTGCTTTGGCATGCTAAATTGTAGTGGCTCTGAAAAATCCATTAAAGCTATTATGTTAAGATTTATGTGTCATGCTGTGATTATACTATCCTGTCTGGAGATCATACGCATAAATGCAAATAAAATACATCAAGGGATCCCAAAAAACCCTAATCTTATGTTTAAAACAATTCAGCTTTCAAGACGTTCACTACATCATTGTTCCCCCATTACAAAATGTTCTAATTAAAAAAAAAAGAAGAGGCAAATTGTTCTGAGTTTTTGTCTAAATTATGCTAACTTTAAACTAAAACCCACTGTAAAAAAAAGTACATTATAAAGCACAGTGGGCAGCAGAGCATTAGTTCATGTAACAACTCTTTGCCTGTATGCATAATAATATTGTGATTATCATCTATTTGGAACTTTAAAAATGCACCCCAAACACACATCCCAAACACACACACACCCCAAACACACATAACCACTTCCTGATCTCTGGCATGGAACTTTCACAGTTGTTTGCCAGGAGAACATTTGTTTGATAGAGTCTTCCCACACTTCTAGGTGGGATAAAGCCTTAGCCAAGGCAACAGATCCACACCACCAGCATCTCTTCTACGTTCTGCTGGTCCTTTGCCATTGGATGTAAGACCAGTTATCTCCTTTTTTTCTCCATGAATTCAGCTGTGTACTAAAGGATCAGCTCTAAAGAATGAACTAAACGTGAACACTCTGTGTACATAAGAACATAAGACCAAGGGATATCTAGTACAACATTATTTTTTCAAGAGTGCCCAGCCATATGCCCCAAGCAGTAGAGGGCATATTTTGCATGCAGAAGCTCTCAGGCTTATTTCACAGTATCTCTGCATAGGGCTGGGAAAGACTCTTGTCTGAAACCCTGGACAGCTGCTGTCAGTTAATGTAGAGTAGACAATACTGAGCTAGATGGATCAACGGTCTGACTAAGTATAAAGGCAGGTTCCTATGTAAGAAAGGAATGAAGGTGGTGGTCAATGCCTGTTGTTTATCTCTGGTACTCAGAAGGAATATAATTCCCCAAGATTGCTTTTCAGAAAAAAAAATAAAGAGCCATTTCTCACATTCATTTAAGGATGTGTAAACTGTAGTTCAACCATGTGATGCACCATTTTCCAAATACAGCAGTCACAGGAAACAACACTTCACCCTGCAATAAGCAGATGTACACACATCATTTCTTTTCAAAATATTTTTATGGCAGAATAAGTCTATCTCCTGACACAATGTTTTTTTTTAATTATTTTTGTCTTAGTTTTTGACATGATCGAGGTCTGGACTGTAACCTAAGCCAACCCCAAATGTGTTCTGTGTTGAGTTCCCTTCGAGGCTGTTCTTTGTACTTCAGCAAATACCATTAGCACTGAAACACAGCTTGTGTTGCCAATGTTTGCCTTCACATACTAGGGAGAGAAGTTCCAGTGACACATCCATCCCAGCTATTTCTAATGAGACAGTCACTAGCAATTATAACCTAATTAAGCAGTGGCTGAGTGTCCAGGTACCCTCGAGCTGAACGTCTCTGATTGAGAGTTGTGCAGGAGGGTCTGTTATAAAGGGTTGCGGCTCTTTATTTGTCACACAAAGTGGAAAGAAGTTGTTCTCAGGCACGCTGGTGGATCTGCTGCATACAAACTGACAAAGTAGAATTAATATAAATACAGATGCAAAGAACTCGGAGATCTCATTGACTGAATAGACATCAGGGATCATTTCGACTTCCTAAAATAGCCTGGAAAACTGTTCCATGTACATAGCAAAATCCAGCATCTGTTTCTTCCATCTGGCGGTAATTTCTCACACAGGCTATTTCTGCTAAATGCTAGAACAAAGTGTTTTGTGGGGCTATAGGGTTGCCACGGAAGGATCAGAAGGCATAAATGAACAAATATATACACCGTGCCTTATGCCGTCGTCAGCAGAAGCCCCTGATCCTATGCTCTGTCTGTGTGGATCATAGGTTACAGAGCATAGAATTGGCACTAAACATGTCCAGATCTTTATGTAGCCCTTTCTCAAGATTTCCGAAGGAGGAACTCTCCTAAGTCCTACTAAGGAGCAGGATGACACATAGCTTCCCTGAAGATCCTCTTGCACTGTGCAATGGTATTTATTTGTTGCAACTTTCTGTATTATGTCAGCCATCTCCTTTCTTTGCCATATATTCAGCCACAAAATAATTCTAAATGCCTCTCCTAAACTCATCATTTTCTCCTGTATTCATCAGGATCATCTAAAACAGTCAACTAAGCCGGTGGCAATGAACACATCTTATGGTAGCAAAGTCTATACATTAAGCACTGTGTGGAATACAGTACTTTCATTTGCTGAATCTACTGCCAATCAATTTCATTTATTTAGTATTATGAAAAAATAAAGAAAAAATATTCTCTAACCCAGGGGTTCTCAACCTTAAATGTGAAAAAAATGCCTTATTTAACTCTCTCTCTCTCTGTGTGTGTGTGTGTGTGTGTGTGAGAGAGAGAGAGAGAGAGAGACAGACAGACAGACAGACAGACAGACTCACACACACACATATGCAAGGATCTCTTTTTTCCTCCAAGTCACACTTCCCAAAATCAGCTCCTCTCTCCCCCACCCCACCAAAGTACATTTTCCAAAGTACAATAATAAGCCTAAAACCAAAGAGAGACAGAAGGGCTCTGAAAATAATTAAAATTTAAAATCCAAGTTAATTAACACTTAATTAGCTGCTGATGGGGCAGATAAGGGGCAGGGCTTGGTGTAACCCTAGCAAGAGGTCCGCGTACCCCTAGGGGTACCCGTACCACAGGTTGAGAACCTCTGCTCTAACCATTTTCTTTACACAATGTTAATTTATAAATCTTTATCATGTCATAGTAATCTTTTCCCCCCTAAATGACAAACAAACAAAGCTCTCATCAGGAAGGTGCTGCAAACCTTCAATCTGATGAAGTAATCTGTGAAGTTAATGCTACAGTAAACAAGTTAGGGCCCAATCCTATCTAATTCTCCAGCATTGATGCAGCTGTGCCAATGGGGCGTGCGCTGCATCCTGTGGTGGGGGGGCAGTCACAGAGGCCTCATTAAGGTAAGGTAACATTTGTTCGCTTACCTTAGGGCTGCATTGCGGCTGCATCGGCACTGGGCATTTAGATAGTTATATAGGAAAGTTAGATAGGATTGGGCAGTTAGTCTTTCAGTCTGCTACAAACATTTTGGTGGTCCTTTTCTGCACATTTTCTAGATCTATGATATCCAACTAGAACAGAACGCGACCATATTGTAGGTTTATAAGGCATTACAATACTGACAGTGTATTGTAAATCCCTTTCCTAATACACTGGCTCTCAAAGTTTCGGACAGCCGTCTTACAGATGTTCAAGTTATGGATGGCTGCATCAGCGCTTTCACACAGGTGTAGTAATCTTTTGTGCTGCTTTTGGACAGGTGCAATAGTGCTGGGCCAGCAAGAACTGGATGTTTTGAGGTACGTATATTACAACTTCCAAACAGAGCTCTGGAATGGAACCGGTACATAAGTTTGGGGCTTAGTGTGATCCCTAACATGGAATTTCTCTCTTTCCAGTGCTACAGCACAGGGAGTTGACATTTTCATTGTGCTATCCACTTTGGTCCCAAGTTTTCTTTCCTGGTTTGTAAAGCTAATGGCGCGATCCTGTGTAGATGAAGCCCTGGGGCATTGTGTCACGCAAGTGCCGTAAACCTGCTCTGCTTGCTCCACCATCTCCCCTGCCCTGCACCGGCTGGAGCAGGTAAGACCTACACCGGTCGGGGAAGGGGAGGGCAGACCAAGCGGCAAGGGAAGGTGGCCATTGGCTGCCCGGGGCATGGAGGAGGCGGGGATACCGGGGGCCGAGATCCTCGGTATTTAATGCTCCCTCCAGGCCCCAGATACACCGTCCGTGTCGGCGTTACTGTGCGCAAGCTCTAGAGCTTGCGCACATGCGAGTAGACCCATTGGGCCTACTGCCGCTGACACTGAGGAAAGGGAACGATTGTCCCCTTCTCCTGAGTTATTCCAGGGCTGCCCTGGAGTAGCCCGGGAACTCGATAGGATACGGTGACCGGCCCTTTAGGCCGCCCGCCATATCCTACACAGGATTGTGCTGCCTATTAGATCTGATCACTGTCTATGTGGTTAGGATTTGCACTGGTGTTATTTGATATATTTATATACTATCTGACCACAGGTGAAAACAGAAAATATAGTTCAGTGTAAATAGGAGTAAATAAAGATCCAAGTATAACCCATTCCATTAAAATATGTTGACTGGCAGGCAGCTCTCGTGCACCAGCTGAATGCTGGCTAGGCTCCGCCCCCTGGCCACGAGACAACCAATGGGGGCCAAGGCCCTAAAGGCTCATGGGATCGATCTTGCCTAGTTATCCATGCAAATCAGATAAGATTATCCATGGAAATCAGGATAATGGTCTCTGTTCCTGAGCAGTTCAACAACACTGATGTCTCACACCAGATATTGGGCCCTACTGACAATTACGTTTTGAGTTGCTCCCTCTTTATGCCACCTCTCATCAGCACCTAGCACTTTGTAAATGTTAAAGAATAGTTGTAGTAAGTTCACCTACTTGCCTGTGGGAGTAGAAGGCAATATCTATCTTTGGGTAAACTTTGAAACATTTGAATAGCGTTAGCTGAGTGTGTTGAGTTCCTTTATCCTCTCACAATCTGTCTTGAGCACTGACTATTCTAGCTATGGCCTCAACAATACCGAGTTGAAAAAGGCATTCACTTATTTCCCCAAAGTGGACAATCTGTTCAGTCACAAGTGAGTGGAAAGATAATTTATTTAGCAAGAGGAAAGGACTTCAGATTTCTTTGAACCAATCAATGTTACTTCACGTACCTGAGGCAGAGAAAGTCTGGCTTATAATTTTATTCTAGAGTGTTATGATCATAAGTCAGAGCCTACAGTTGTGTCAGTTTCTAGACAAGATGCTCTTGATTATGAAGTTATTGTCTCCTATCCAAGTTAGCTCCTATCCAAGTTAGCTGATCAGGTTATTGTCAAGTCATCTCATTCATTTCATTGTGAAAGGCCCTAGTAGGCAATTGCGACTGATTGTTTCATGCCACTTTGGCAATGGTACAATACTAGATGCTTTGTTAGTCATTCATTGATTCTTATGACTTTTTAAACCCATTTCCAGCGCAATCTTATGTAACCTTGTACCGCTGTAACAGTAGATGAAACGGTGTAAGTGCGCTTATGACAGTGTAAGTGCACTTACACCGGTGCATCTACTGTTACACCGGTGCAAGGTTACACAGGATTGTGCTGTTTCTCTAAGCCCACAGGTGTATGCATGTAACTCATGTTGCGTATATACACCCTTAGGTAAAAATGGTTTAAATAAACCATTCAAAGTCAGACAACTGCTTTTGGATCCTGTGTTTCGATTTTCCATGTTTTAGAAACATCAAGGTTAATACCCAACACCATCTATATAAGTATTAAAATGTATTTTTATGTGCTTAAAACAAAAATGAATAGGGCCGTGGGCTTCAATCCATTAAAATCAATTACAAAGTCTCAGTGACTCCAGAGCTATACAGAATACGATGCACTTATGCTCAATAGCACCATACTTAATACTGTGCTGAATTGTGGCCCTAATATGTAATAATGCACCATACGTAATACTGTGCTGAATTGTGTCCCTAATATGTAATAATAGAATAAAAATTAGTGAATAATAAGTGTGAATAATTCTGGAATTTGGGCCCAATCAAACATAAGGTAGATTCTTCTTTACTCCCACCCCCCGATTCTTACAAATAATTAGTATTCCTATTCATTATTTATGTATTTTCAACTAAATTTTTTTGTAGTGCCTATATTTATAGAAAACTGGCACTTCTCACTTTAAGGATCAGATTATGCCATATGCACTCATTTTCTATTAAAGAAACCTACTAACTAGCATTGGAACTGTTTGTGAAAAATTAACATCAAAACATGTTAATAGAGAGGATTGAAATAATTTTTAAAAGGTTTGATTATTGTCTGTTTGGGAGATGAGCCGTTAAAAAAAGTATTTCTTATTGTGGTCAAAGCAATTAACACCCTTTTTCAAACTCATTCATTGCCAGCTGAAAGGTGTTTCTGCATGCTCTTCTAACATAATCAGCGATCAAAATTAATGGCAGGGAGAGTCACTCTCAATTTCTGTTTAATTCTCAGTTTCTCTTTAAATCAGCAAGCTTGTTACTGCTATTTTAATGTCAGTAGATCTCAGTGGAAACCAGTGGGTTGTAGTCACATCTCAGCTTACATTGGCACAAGCAGCCTTCTGCTCTCACTACCCAACAGTCATGCAAGGACGAATGGAGGGTGCAATTTTTGCAGATTTATTATTTATTTAATTTCTATCCCGCTTTCTCCCCCCATAGAGGGGACTCAAAGTGGCTAACAACAATAAAATACATATAAATCATATAATATAAAACTCTTAAAACATTAATACAATCTAAAAACACACCACAAAAATAACAAAATATAAAAACAGGAATAAAAAGAGTTAAAAAAAACAGGAGTAAAAGGGACTGGATCACTAAAATAGTTAGGCTGGGTGGTTAACTTAGAGGGCTTGTTTAAAAAGAAATGTCTTTAGGCCCCGCCAGAAGGCCTCCATGGAGGGAGCGGTTCTTAAGTTTAGATGGAGGGAATTCCATAAGGTCGGTGCCACTGCTGAGGAGGCCCTATTTCTTGCCGCCATCCCTCCCACCTCTGAAGGCGAAGGCACATTTAGAAGGGCCATCTCCGATGACTTGAGGGGGTGGGCTGGATTGTACAGAAGTAGGCGGTCTCTCAAATAGCTTGGCCCCGAGCCGTATAGGGCTCTTCATTGCCCTCCTGAGGGTTTTCCAGTTCTTAGGAGCAGATATTCAAGGGGGCAGGAAGCTAGAGAGGTCAGGGGGAATTAACAAGCATTGTTCAAGCTCTGTGTACATGAGCACTTGTGCAATCAGAAGGCAGCTCACATTAGCACAAACTGAGGTTTGGATCCAGTACAATGGGACAATACAGTACAATACACTATTTCCTCTCTATACTGTGTTGGAAAAGTAATGGGTGGAAACAGACCACTCTAGAAAGTGGAGTGACAGGCTTAAATTTGGCAGGTGGTAGCTTGTCACATCCTGAAGTGGGTCTCAAGGGAACTGTGGGGATTCCATAAAGAGAACTGAACTGTTTCCATACCACAAATTGTGAGTTCACAGAGATATATGAAACATTTTAGCTCACCATAGGGTTGAATGCCATTTGAATGCATTTAAAGCAAGCACCGTATCGCCAAGATTTGTCCTGTATTGGCTCAATATCGCCAAGTCCCCAACTTTGGTACCTGAATATTAACACAAATTGTTAAAAAAAAGGTGTGTCCCCCTGACATTACTTCCTGAGCTCATGGGTTCGTTAGTGCTGAATAACACTGAAAAGAGGAAAATCCTCAAGCAATATTTTCCTAATTCGAATGTACTTGCACAGTTTTGACCTAAGCTTATTAATTTTGATTTGTTTCACTATTCCCATTTAGGGATACTGTGGAGCTTTGTTTTAGTTTGTTTAAAACACACCCAAAGTTTGTTTGCTTCTTTGTTTGTTGTAAGCATACAAAATTCCATCTACTTACCGTTTGGAAATTTTTGTAAAAAATGACCCATCTCAAGAAACTTGTGGGGAAAAAGATGGAAATCTGAAATCTTATACCAGGTATATATATAAAAAAAATCCATTTTGAAAGCAAATGCAAAATTGGGAACCTGTTGAACATATGGAGAATAAGGTACAGTACATGAATTTCTTATCTTTCTAGCGTGCCTAGCATCTGTCTTTCTTGTTTAAATGGGAAGACTTAATCTTAACATTTATGTTTTGAACAGAGATAGAAGGATGAGCCATTTTGGGTGGTCTTTATATAAACAAAAGCTTTGTTCACAGTTGGGCTCCTCTCTTTTTTGCCATGTGCAATTCTAATTTTTAGCAGTGGCATTATAAGCTGTCATCACGGAAACAGATACATATGCCTGTGCCCTGCTGTTCCTGTTCAATTTGCAAACAGTAAGAGAAAGTTTGTCAAAATCAGATCTTTTTGGTTTGCTTGTTTCTCACTATCTTGCAGATTAAAAGGCCACAGCATTAACAACTGCAGGGTTTTTTTTGTGTGTGTATTTTTTTTCACAGCAGAAAACAGGTGTGTGTTGATTACTTCATCAGCAGGAAGATGGCAACTTAAACTTCGTTTTTTGTGTCTCTGTGGCGTAAACTACCGAGCTGAAAAATGATGACAAGCTGGTTGTGTGGTGAACCTAAGATAATGTCTCCATGTGTCTGTGGAGTTCTGAGTGAGGGCTAGTGTGAAAACTCAGCATCTGCACAATCATGATGTGAGCTTTTTGAAGTGGTACACACTTTTAGGTGGGGAGAGATTTTCCAAAACTGCCTTTGTGAAAATAAAACATTGACCTGTATAAAACTGAGGTGATACAATCTGTGTGTAAGGAGTGTATTCCTTCAATAATTTACTATGACTACATCTCATCACGGAAAACATGTGTGGCCCTGGAGAATGCTGTGAAGTCAGACGGTTGTGGCTTTGCAGACAATTGGGAATGTGGAATCTCTTATGTTGGGTTTGACCATTCAGTGCAAGCTTGACTTGATCTTCAGGCTGTCTCATATCGTGAGAAGGGCAAGCAGAATACCAGCCATCCCCCGTGCAATGAGGGAGGCATCTTTGCCCCATCCCCTTGCACAAGGCAGGGGGACAGATGGCGCCAATAAGCCATTGTGGGAATGCAGAGAAGGCGGAGTGTAGGCAGCCACTAAGGCTGTGTGTCCTTGTCAATGATCCCATGCTTGTGGTGGGTAAGAACAGCACAGACACCAGAGCAAGATCACCAAAACACACACACACACAAATCTGTGATGAGAACAACGGAGCGGTGGATCATAGGACTTCAGGAGCAGGGCAACAGAGCTCCATGGTGGACAGCAGCAGCTATCTCTGCAAAGGTTTGAAGACCTAGTCTGGCCCCAGGAAAGAAAGAAAGAAAGAAAGAACACCACATGCTTTTTAAACTTTTTTTTTCTTTTTCACAGTTGAAACGGCGGAGCCTTGTGGATCTAGGATTCATGGTGGGTCAAATCCGTGGGTCCCGAATCCACTGAAAAAAAAAAGGGTCCACTGTATATGATCCAGAAGTGTGATAATGAAAGAAAAGGGGGGTTTTGTGGGTGGTGTTGGGTTATATCCAGGAGCCTCTCTTCAAGTCCATCTCCCCACCACCCTGGAGAGGGCCTTTTTCCTATTGATTATGTGAGATCATGATTAGGGTAGCTGAAGTACCCGCCACCTGAGCTGCGAGGCAAGATCTGCCTATCATATCAAGAGGTGTTTCATGATGCAACAGCACTTGTGACACATGTACTTGGGGTATTTAAACCTAAGGAACTCCTGGCTAAAGGAAAAGTGTGACCAGTCAAGGTATACCTGTCAGGGGACTGACCCATTTAAGGGACACTAGAGGTTGGAATAACTTTGGGCATTCAGTGCCCCCTCCTCCTCGCCATGTTTACCTTCTATTTTTTCTGTAATATGGATCATATATTTGAAAGTCATACATAGGTACAGTATGCACATAGGCATTGTGAAAAGACCCTCCCATAGTGTTATAATAGTTATAATATGCTGGGAGAGGGGGAGAGCAGAGTAATCACCAAAAGCACCCTCTTTCTATGGTAAAAATATCCCACCACCTAGTCCTAGGCCAATACGCAGGAGCGCAGGCTTGGTTAAGGTTTTATAAGAAATATGACGTTCATAGTTGATTACATACACCTTCTGAGTGGATCAGAGGCCCTCGAATTTTAGGAACAGAGAACCCTAGAGCTGTTCCCTTTGTGTGCAAGTGTGGGGGAGGGGGATGTGGTCTGCCATTGTGGAGACAGAGCATACATCTTTCTGCGATGGTCTGGAGAGAAGATAGAGTGTGAGAAGGAGGGGAGGAAGGAAATAGTGTTAAAGACCACACCTCCTGCCAGAACCGCAGAGTGGGCGTGAAGAGGTCTCAGGTGACTGGACATTATACTGCCCTCCAGAGTCCTGCAGGTAGCGTTGCATCCAAATTCCAAAATAATATTATAATAAAAATAGTGTTCCTCCCACTTGTCTTTTCCACAAAATGGAAACATTTGTCCAAACTAAAGGTAGATTTGCAAGTTCAAGAACTAATGTTTCAGGGGGAAAGCGACACAGGACTATCTGTTTTATTAATTTGTAGCCAGAAGATATGGAGACTATGACTTATGCATTAGAAAATAGCTTTATTTATCAATTTGCAAAATTATGCCTTACACCACCTATGTTTTGCTGCAAAACTTCAGTGAATAGCAAAACCAATATTTTTTTCCGTAAGGTTTAAAAATATACAATAAAATTGATTCACCCACCCCCCCCACCCACCCACCCACACACACACACACAAACAAACAAGGTTAAAAAAACTTTAAAAAACAATTAATCATGCCATTTTGAACAATGGAAGGGTTGGCAATGTTTCATCAACGAAAAAACTGTGAACCTCTTCAGGCCAGGGCTACAACAAGCTGCCAGGATGTTACCTGGATTGTGCTACAGCCTCCACCTTGAAAAAGCGAAAAAGCGCGGGGAAACTGCAGACATGCAGCCGGAGTGAGGGATGGGGAAGATTAAAATAGAAACATCAACATTGCAGTCAAGAAATGAAGGTGTTATTATCTGAGGTTGAAAATAGTATAGAGACATGGAAATGCATTAATAGAAGATTAGCTCATATTTTAGATGGGGGGGGACTCAGAAAATGAGCATTCCTGTAATGTAATTAAGAAGTAGTCATAAATCTGGCTCTTCAGTCAAACTTTTCAGTTAACAGTGAACTTTTCAACAGTGTGTCACCATCATACACAGTATGATATCAGTCCTCTGCAAACCAACTTGAGAGTGAGCTCTGTTGAACTCGGTTAGAGTTATATTTCTTATAAAACAATCAATATACAAATTAAAACAAAGCAGTACAGAAAACCAGCAAAAACAAAGCAACTAAGAACTAAAACAGCAAGAACGAACGATCTGAAGAGGATGTGGCCAACGGGCCTATCATCAAAATAAAACAGCTTTCATTGAATATCAAAGGCCTGTAAGGTGCGGGCCCTACAAATAGCAGTGAGGAAGTGTTCCAAAGCCAGGTTACCACCACTAAAAGAGCCCTGTCCTTCAGTCCCAGCTGCAGTCCCACAACCTCTGATGGCGCACAGAACAGGGCCTCTGCCAATGACCTCAAGGGACAGGTAGGCTCACGCATGCATGCAGAAACAGAAGCTCCCTAGGGCAGCTGTGAGTTGTTCCTTCTGGGAAGTACTTCCTCTTGACACTCAGGGCCCAATTCTATATACTCTTCCCCACTGATGCAGGCATGCCAAAGGGTCCATGCTGCATTCTGCGGGGGGGGGGGGGGAATCTGGGAGGTCTCCTCTGGGTAAGGGAATATTGGTTCCCTTACCCAGAGGTACTTCTCTGTGGCACAGATGGGTCTATTTGGACTTGTGCTCGTTAAATTGCCAATGCAGGTCTGCCTAGATCCGGCCCATGGGATTGGGTCTGGGAAGGGGGCTAGGATTTGACGGCTGCCACTGCCACCAAACCCGCCCACTTCCCGGAGCCTAACTGCCTTTTCCCAGTTCCTGTCACCGCCCCATTCCACCCTCACCCCACCTCATTCCATCCTTTCCCTACCTCCCCCTCTGACCTATCTTCGTCATTGGGTCCCGACGGAGCCACCACTGTGCACAGCACAGCTGCAACCTTCCCGCTGGAGCTCCGGCAGCACGCACCTCCAGCACGCACCTCCGGCAGCACGCACCTCCAGCACGCACCTCCGGCAGCACGCACCATTGGAGTTCCTTCTGTGACTGCCATAAGGCAGTCGGCAATGGCAGGACACTAGTTCCACCATCAATAACAACCCATAGGATTGGGCTGTCAGATACAGAAGCATTAACCAATGAACTGCTTTTGCGGTGTTTGGAGGTCTGAACTTTTCAGCATCAGACTTTGTTGAGTGAGTCCAGCAAGAGTTTCTTCTGTCTCTCTTTTTTCGGTGTTCCTATAGTTGTGCACATCTCAGTGTGCTTGTACCACTGGATTTTTGTTTTTCTCTTTTGATTTTATTTATAGTTCTTTACTTGTAAGAGGCAGGGTTTTCTTCCAGGCTCTGGTCTTAGTCTGGGAGCTGAGGGAGCCCCTACCCTTGGTGTCATTCTTGCTGATAGACCCTGCTTATCAACCAAGAAAAGTAGTAAAGGAACAGCTGTGTAGACTGCCCCACCCTGGAACTTCTGGGAATGACAATTTACAATAAGACCATGTTTCCCTATTACACCATCCTGATACCTAACCTTGCTCTTAGTCTTCTGTTAGAGTGATCATGGTCTGGTTTCGATCTGCAGAAGATCACAAGTACCGTCATATTGTATTGTGATGGCACTTTCTAAAAATCTGAACTTCTGTGAAATGAAAATTTTTTTAATGAAAGCTTAGATTCTGAAGAATACATAGAAGCTGCAGGAAGTCCATTGCCAGGCTCTAAATCCTTAAACATAGCAGATTTTTCTTGCCTGTAATTTCCTATTGTCCAGGAGCATGAATGAGTAATAAACAGGATGGATTTGAATTAATAATGTCTGAGTGTTGGGGACGTATGAGCACATAGCAATTACTGAAACATGGTGGGATGAGTAGCACAGCTGGAATGCTAATATCAGTTGCTAGAGATTGTACTGAATTGAATTAACATGAAACTAATAGAGAAGACAGACTTTTCAATCAAACTTTTCAAGTGTGAATGTAGTTCAGGCAAGTCAACTTTAGCTATATACAGTGGCAGAGTTCATAATTTAGAAAAATATAGTTAGCTCAATGCAAATGTTTTAAGTTAACATAAACAATTTACCATTTTACCATTCCATCCACAAGGATACCAAGGTGGACCTTGTTGAAAACGCTTTGCTGAAATCTAGGTAGACTATGACCACAGCACTCCTGTGATTGACCAGACTAGTCACTCTCAGTGGCGTCACTGGAGGTGGGGCGGAACGCTAAGTTCCACTCCGCGCTGACCTCCGTTACTCACTGGCACGAGGTGGCCCCGCCCCCTCACCTTTGGAGCCATTCAGTGGGGCGAAGGCAACGTGCAGGGAGACCCCATTCAGTGGGGCCTCGTGCCGGTGAGTAAACTTAGCGTTCCGCCCCACCTCCAGCGACGCCACTGGTCACTCTATCAATGAAGGAGATGAGAAGTCTGGCATAACTTCTTCTTGGCTCCTATAACTCCTATGACTTGTTGGGTTGGGCCACCTTCCCCTTGTAGGAGATGACATGAAAATAAAAATTGGGCAGCTCTGCCTTCTCTCTGTCATCTACCACTTCCCCGTCTTCTCCATACAACAGGCTTACCACTTCCTTGGCCTTCCTCTTCTTTCAAACTTAACCAAAAAAAAAAAAAAACCCACCCTACCACCCACCCTTTTTGTTGTTTCTGACATCCCTCACCAGCCTCAGCTAATTCTGTGCTTTAGCCTTCCTGACCTCATCCTTCAGATGTGGGCTCTACTTGTGTATTGTTCCTTTGTTAACTGTCCTTCCTTCCACCTCTTGTACATGTTTCTCTTGCTTCTCAGCTTTTCAGAAAGCTCTTTGTGCAGTCACACTGGTTTCCTTAGATGTTTCCCAACTTTTCTTCTTGTGGGAACTGTGATTGTACTTTCAGTATCTTGCTTTTCAAAGTGAAACTCTCTCCTGTACCAGTTTCTCCTTTAACAGTTCTAGACATGGGATACAACTTAATTGTCCTTTGAGCCCATTACAGTTTTCAGCTTTCCTGAAATCCAAAGTAGGTATCTGACTACCTTCAGCTTTCCTTTCCCTTAATACCAAGAATTACAAGATGATCTGGTTGTTTGAAAACAACCAGATCATCTTGTAATTCTTGGTATTAAGGTCCCTGCTACTGTCCCTGCTACTGTCACTTCCTCAACCAATTCTTCTGTGTTGGTAAGAATTAAGTCCAAGATAGCAGACCCTTATTCTTATTCTTCTCTTCAATTCTTACTCTCTTCCATTCTTATTCTTCTATTCTTACTCAATTCTATCCCAATTCTATCCAACTTTCCAGCACCGATGCAGCTGCAATGCACTCCTGAGGTAAGGGAATAAATGTTCCCTTATTACCCCCCCCCACACACACACACACACTGCAGGATGCAGTGTACTCCCCATTGGCATGCTACATCGATGCTAGAAGGTTGGATAGGATCGGGATAGAAAGTGAGAGACAATTTCTCCCGGGCTTCCATGCTCAGATTCCTGGATTTCTGTGCAGATGTATACATTCTTTACATGTAATGCAACTCCTCCTTCCTTTCTATTGGGTCTGATACTTTTGAACAAGTTTTACCCTTCTGATTCTATATTCCCCTCATGGGTGTCATTTCACTAAGTTCCCACCATGCCTATTAGATCATATTTGCCTTCCTATATTAGAATTTCAAATTTGTCCTATTCGTTTCCCATACTCTGTGCATTAGTACAGAGACATCGGAGACCACAGCTCCCTACTAGCTTCCAAGGTGCTTTTTTTTTTGTCTCCAGTGCCTGTCTTTATACAGGTTGAGTACCCCTTATCCAGACTGCTTGGGACAGGAAATTGTCTGGATTTTGGATTTGTCTGGATTTTGGAATATTTGCATAAATATTACGAGATATCTTGGGTATGGGACCCAGGTCTAAACATGAAATTCATTTATGTCTCATATACACCTTATACACATACTGTAGCCTGAAGATAATTTTATACAATATTTTTAATAATGTTGTGCCCCAGCATGCCTTGCACTATTCCAGCCAGGTGCTGGAAAAAGTTTTTTTTTTAAGTCATAGCCCAAAAAATGTCTGGATTTTGGAATAATCTGAATTTTGGATGTCCGGATAAGGGATAATTAACTTGTATTTAGATCCATGTTACTTTCTCTTGTTCTCTTTGTACTTAGTTTAAAGCCCTCCTGATAAGGATTGCAAGGTTCTTGCCAAAGACATTTCTCCCTGTCATGTGAGGTGCAACCCATGAAAGAGCCTTTCATAATGCAGACTGTGGTCCAATAAACCATTCTTGGCAATACCATTTTTGTAACCAGCAGTTCCCTGCCAGGATACTGCTTTCGTTTGCTGTGTCTTCATCCTCAACAGGAAAAAATAGATGAAAACACCATTTGTGATCTCAATTTCTCCCCTTCTCTTCTTTTCCCATAGCTTCATAGCCTCTAGAGATCCTTCCAAGGGTATTTCTGCCAGTATCATTTATTCCTACATGACACAGCAGAAAGGGATAGTGGTCATCAGATTTGCTGAGCCTCGCCAACCTCTCCATTATTTCCTTATGTGCACCAGGAAGACAACACACCTCCTGAGATTACATGCTGGTCTGTATACCACTGCCTCTGTCAGTAGGAAGTCCCCTTATCACCACCACATGTTATGCCCTCCTTGAGATGGTTTCCCCTTCCTAGCTCCGCTGACATGAAACAGAGTCTTCTCATATAGGCTCTACAACTCAAAAACTAATGCATGAATCAGCTCTTGTTAGAATCTTAGATAAGAAGGTTCCATTCCATCCCAGCTTGGAACTATAGAAAATAGGACAGTTTCAGAGGAAGTGACTCTGGACTGCAGACTGGCTGTCCAATCCTATGGGTGGGATGTGGGGATCTCATGATCCATCATCACATCCCACGGGCCACTGCCGCAGCTCCGGAGAGCTGATGCCAGCACAAATGCCCAGAGGATACGCATTGGAACCAGTGGACTCCAGAATGTTCACAGGAGAAGGACTGGGGCAGAACAGGGCAGGGAGCAGGCCAGGCTGGGGGTGGTTTGAGACTGGGCTGGTGGTAGGAGCAGGAGGATCTTGGTGGCGGCAGCAGCCACTGAGATCCTATGCCCCTGGCCCAGGCCAGACAAACTCCCTTGGACCTACAACCTACAGGATTTATGCCAGCAAAAATGGCATAGATCCCAGTAGGTCCATTGGGGACCATGGCAGAGTAGGTAAGTTTTAAAAAAAAAGGTCTTTATTTACCTCTCTGTTGCTGCAGCCTGGTCCCTAGCTAGGCTGCATTGGCACCGCTGCATCATGCAGGCTGGCCAAGCATAGGATTGGGCTCTAAGTTATACCATTTTTTTTCATATAGGGTACTTTTCTGTGACGTTTTTACCTGCTGAAATTTTGTACTTACCGGTAGTCCTCTCCCACTTGATGGTATTAGCTGAAATTGCAATACACATTTAACTTGTAAAAATAAGTGAAAGCAAACAAAATGGGAAAAGATTTGAAGGGGTAGGGTCTCCTTTTATTAATCACAAAGTTGAATCAACATTAAAAATTATAGTAGAAGAGAGAAAGACGGGTTTAAAAGCCATGCTAAGACATTTCTACAAAGCAAAAACCAAGAACTGGTGCGGACCAAGGACTGGGTTTAAGCAAAATAAAATTCTTTAATTAAAATGCTACATTTCAATTATCATATGATAATCTTCTTCAGGCAAAACATATTTAACTCTTTAAAAAGTATATTAAAAATTATGTTGTACTGCAACAGAAAATTATGTTCTTGTATTCTGATTTATCTCTGTTTATATCACTTGCATTAAAAATAATGCAAAATAAATAACAAAAATGAACAAATGTTGACTATGCCATTGGCCATTTATTGTTTCATTTTGTATCATTTGTTAATTCTTTAGGAAGGTCAAAAGGAAGGAACATAAAGAGGATATATCTCGCAGTGTTAGGACGTAAAACTAGCTATAAAATCACTTGCCATAAACGTCCAATGTGTGTTCCAGAACAACATCTAAACACTTCACATTTGGGGAGTGGAATTTGCTCCTACAAAGTGCTTATGGCTGAGATCCACCAAAGCACTTCATCCCTGATTCAGGAAGACAATGAAATAAAAATGGAAGCCGGTTTTCAATCAGGACAGCTTTTATGGAAATACTAGTTTTAATAAGGAGAGCTTTGCTGCATCAGGACTCTAAGCATGCACTTAAGCTGAAGTGGAGAGAATAGATGGCATAGTATTCAAATGGGCTGGTAGAGATTGAGTGAACAGAAATAGGTTTACAAGAGAGTATCATCTTTCATAATGTACCTATCAAAACAGGATAAGATGGTATGTTACAGAGCTAAGAGCATATCACCTCCTTTGCTTTTTCTAAAAAAACAACTGCAAATGTGATTGTGCCACATTAAGAGCTGATGTGCATCTGAGGAGGCCCATTTGGACCTCCAGTGCTTACACCAGGGGAAGGGGATGAACATGCCCCTCCCCGCCCAGTTTCACCCCGCTCCCATTCCATCCTCCCCCATCCTCCCGACAGCTTACGTTTTCTGGCATGCACCCAGAGGTCCTCCGGTGTGGCTGGGAAGGTGGACTGCTTTATGGCAATCAGCGCCAGCGTGGGATGCACTCTGCCATTGGGCAGCACGCTTAGGATTGAGCTGTCAGTGAGGATGTTATCTTTTGTCATCTACATGGAAAACATGACTAGTTTGATATATAAATAAAAGCTACGGTAGGTCCGCTAAAATTTATTGCAATTTATAATCCTCATAAACACCAAAGACTCATGCAAAAGTTACCACTTTATAATATAACTCTTTAAAAAGAATACAGTAGACTCTTCCTAGGACAATGATATTTGCATCTCCTGCTTTCCACAGGATTTCTGGTTGGAGATTCTATTAAAATATTCTTAGGTAAAAGTAAAGGTATCCCTTGACAATTAAGTCCAGTCGTGTCCGACTCTAGGGAGCGGTGCTCATCTCCGTTTCAAAGCCGAAGAGCCAGCGCTGTCTGAAGACGTTTCCATGATCATGTGGCCGGCATGACTCAACACTGAGGCGCATGGAACGCTGTTACCGTCCCGCTGACGCGGTACCTATTAATCTACTTGCAATTTCTTGCTTTCGAACTGCTAGGTTGGCAGGAGGATTCTTACAGGAAGGTAAATTACACTACTAACCGCATTGCTTCATGCAGCCTGTTATTTTTTTCTATCACTGTTCATTTTTACCAAATATTACATTTATGACAATAAGAGAGCCTGAACACAACGGTATTTGCACAATAGTACTATTGTGTACTATGTATTGTGTACTATTGGGTGGCGCAGCAGGTTAAACCGCTGAACCATAAGCTGTCGATCAAAAGGTCCGCAGTTCGATTCCCACAACGGTTCCCACAACGGGGTGAGCGCTCGTTGCTTGGCCAGCTCCTGCCAACCTAGCAGTTCCAAAGCATGTTAATGCGAGTAGATAAATAGGTACTGCTTGCGGGAAGGTAAACAGCGCTCCGTGTGTCCAGCTGCATGCTACGCACTGCGGCAAGGAGAGTCATGCCGGCCACATGACCACGGAGGCGTCTTCGGACAACGCTGGCTCTTTGGCTTTGAAATGGAGATGAGCACCACACCCTAGAGTCGGACACGACTGGACTTAATTGTCAGGGGATACCTTTACCTTTTTACTATTGCATTAACAAAGTGGGTCCAAATGATTCAAAAACCTGGCATCCATCTCAGCAGATGCATGCAGTGATGCAGTGAGTAACATGCTCCCATCAGCAGCACCTTACTAACAATAGTAATACCCATCAACAGCACCTTACTATGATGTAAATGTTGCATACGTTTTTTGTGACATGAAGCCTTCATGAAAGCTGTAATGACTCTATCATGCATCTGAGCCTCAGCCTGTACATTATATATGTGTTGCATCCAACCCTCACCCAGCTTAGACAACTGTTTAGCAAATAGACTGTCCTTTTGTGTTTCTGGGGGTGCTGTTGTCTAGTTATTTGTACTTGATGGAAAACTTTTAATTCCAATAATGAATGAGACACTAGCTTGTGGACTACTTGTGCAAGAGGCAGTGTCTGACTTCTTATAGGAGCAAATGCTATTCACACACCTGATTAGGTATGCTTAACCAGGCGGTGGCATATAGAGAAATAAAGACACGAATCTTAGATATCGAATACCAGGAGCTGCATAGCTAAGCTTGTACTTCCTGTTCCCCACTAAAATTCCACATTTCATTTACACTAGGTAAGATGGTCCCTTACTTATACATTCTAAAATGTCCACAGAATCGTAGAGTTCACTCCTTAGCGAGATGCAATGTCCTCCCGTCTGCTTTGCTACAAGGAAGATACAATGGAATTTCCACGTCTGAGAGATATTTCCCATGTGGCATGAATTGTGTAGAGACCCTCTCACATACATTCTTATATTGCTCGATCCACAATGCTTCTTGCACAGAACATCTAGTCCTAGTAATTGCCAAACTTCAGGGTTTAGCAGATCAGGAGATATTGCGTAACATCTTATTGACAGAGGAAGGTGATACATTGGAAAGGGTTGCAGCCTTTGTTTGTTCAATCATTTCGTCTTGTGCATCAGATATTTGATGTATTAGCCCCTAGACCGTAGCCCGATGTCTGGTTGTTTTTGTTTGATTGGGCTTTTTGTTTGTTTGTTTGTAATATGTGTTATGTAATGTATGTTGATTTTTGTTGTTTTTAATGCCAATAAAGGTTCTTGACTTGACTTGACACCTGAAACTGAGCAATAACTGGCCTGTGATACCCTTAGACTGAATTGTCATAAGCATTTTAAAGCACTTTATCGTATATCCCTTGCTTCGTTCAGTTAATGTGCATGCTACATTCTTTGTCCTCCCACAAATGTCACAAGACAAGACCAGCCTCTTTGGGTAAATAGGCCACGTTTATTGAATTATGACAACAACAATAACTATTTTGCAGCAGGTCCTAACTACAGAAAATCCTCAGCACCTGCCAGAGCTGTTGAATCTGGAATAGGGGTGGGGGAGGGCAGGGAGGGGGCGGGAAGGATGTGGGAGGGGGTGGATCCATTGCGGAAGGTGCGTGGCAGATTTTATTCTTTCTGGCAGCAGCCACCCCACCCCCTTTCTTTCCTCAGACTTGCACTAGCGAAGTCACTAGTGCAGGTACAAGGAGACCCATTGCGGGTTGAGAGGCTTACAAGGGGGAAAGGGGATTGAACAGCCCCTTTCTCTGCAGAAGCCACCCAGCAAGCCTCCCCTCCATAGGATGCAGTATTCACCATTTTGACGCGGCTGCTATGATGGGGGGAATGGATAGGATTGGGTTGCTAGTTAAGTATAGGATTGCAGCCAAAGGAACCATGTTGTCACTGTGTACTTACAAAAAAATAAATAAAACCACAATGAATGCACAAAATCTAGGGTTACAATCCTATGCACACTTAGGAACAAGTCCAACTAAATGCAGTGGGAGGTTCTGCCAAGTAAGCATGGATTAGACAACACATCTGCACATGGATCTCAGACTGTCTCTTTCTAAGGTTTATGATTTAAGCATCAATTGAATTTAAGCTTGAAGCTTGTAATTAATATTCAGATTTTCTTTTTTAAAAAAAAATTGCTGTAGCTAACAAAGATCTGGTGATTTCTCATCTGTATCAGAAAGTGCCAGTTCTCTTTAAAAATGTGCAGGGCTTGCAAGTTTAAAGATGATAAGTGAGCCTGTAAAATATAATTTTTAAGGCAGGTTTTATTCTTTGAAATACAATCACTGTGGTCTTCTGCTATAGTAAATCAAACATCTTATCTCCAGCGAATTTTGGTAGGGACTATCAGCTTCTAATAGTCACATGCATTTTTCTGAGAAATAGCAAGCATAAGAATTCCTTGCACATGAAAATCAGGTCTATTAAGAATAAAAGAAATCTACTAAATGGCATCTAACAAGCACTCAGAATTGCGATTAGCTTGTTGAAATTAAACTGAAGTTAGGAGGGTGTGCATTGTTCAGAGTATGCATTCTGAAAACTAAACTATGCATTCTGTAAATCATAAATACTGAATTGTTATGATTCATAATTGATATTTTAAATGTGTACTGTATTTGTGAATTCAGCTAATTGGAGAGAATATAGCATAGAACTCCGGGGTTGAGATAAATCTGAAGGTCACATAAATAACCTTCTGCACTGTGGAAAGGTTCCTAGTAATTTATCCTCACAACACAATTTATCCCTATGAAGAAACTTAGGCTGAGAGACAGTGATTTGTTCAAGACAAGACTAGGAAGATAATTCTGCTGTGTTAGCAAAAGCACTGCCCCCTATGAAATGTCACTTGCTGGGAAGGCCAACCCTGTCTGAGCATGAGAAAATATCCATTGTACTCTCCCCAATGAAAACGCTAAGCTCTTAAATACCACCACCCCATCTAATAGCCTTGCTCTCGCTGTGTCAATCTCAGGGTCCCCAGAGAACCCAAGAAGTGAATAAACAGAGAAATCAAGTAGATTTGTGCAATCCAGAAAAAAGTGGGGATCGCAGCAAAAAGCATTAAGCATTGATGACAATGTAGTGAACCCAAAAGTCTTCCTTGTGGTAGCAAGAGAGTATTGAGAAAGACAAATACTGAGGCAACAGAAATGTTGTCAATCTATATGGCAAAATAGGTGGCATAAGAATGCTACCTGTGCAGCGTTGCAGTTCTTCCATGATTGAGCAAGGTGTTCCTGCAATTCATTCTGCAGCTGATCAAAAAATTAGTTTAAAAAAATCCTTCACTGCTGAAGAATTCAGTGCTGAAGAATTTATTTCCCTACTGGAATGAAACAATGGTGTGTTGTTGTTGTTTTTACCCCACATTCTATTTCCAAAGTCAGCAAGTATTCCTGGGATCTTCAGTGGAAATGTGAAATTAAACATATGCTCAGGCATGCAGTAGCGGAACAGTTGTCAGGATTGGGATTCCTGACATGTTTCACGGTTTTATCTTTCTCAAGAGAATCTAATAATACATCACATTTGTATAGCACTTTTTGAGTGTTTCACATATATCATCTTAACATAATCCATACGAGTCTTGTAAGGGAAGTAAATATATTGCATGGAGCTGGTCAGATAAGTAAAGTGGACATGGCCATGGCTCATAGACATTGTCAAAGGCAGTGGTGGGAGGAGAGGAGAGAACGTGGAGCAGCAGCTCCAGGCGCAGGCGGTCCGTGGAGCACTTGGGGCAGCTGCTCGAGGCGCAGGCGGAGCACGTGGAGCAGCGGTTCCAGGCGCAGGAGGACTTACCAGTGTCGTCGGGAGCGGTGTTTTGGCCCTCCCACCCTCCCTGGAGCCTGTACGGCTCCGAAATAGGTAGGAAACTGGTGGGGGGGCAGGGTCGTTGACGCGCTGGGCGCGTCACATCACCTAGGCCCCGCCCCCTTCCTCCAGGCGCCGGGAGGCCTAGGTACGCCTCTGGTCAAAGGTGTCTCCTATGACCACCTGGTTCACTATCCCTTAAAAGCCATCCACAAAATGGAAGTATCAAAAAACTACACCCTCCACAGATATGGTTGAAGCTTGACATGATGATCATGGAGGAGTTGGAGTCGGGGAAAGATAATTTATGATTTTTTATCAACATATTGGTTCAGAGTGCTGTAAATATATGTCTCCAGGAGTGTAAATACTGCTTTCCATTTTTTCCTTATTGGTCATAATTGATATTAATAGGGACAATAGGAGAAGGCCAGAGTTGGATCACAGATTATGAAATGTTACTGCAGAGAATATTAGACAACATTTAGGTATTTGAAAGGAAAAAAATAACACACATCAGTCTAAATAAGTGGCATTCCAATGAACTGAAAGGAACTGTGCAGATATTCATCAGCTGTGACTCTACCCCATGTGTTTTGTCTTCCTGAGGTCTTTGCTTTGGCAAGCTGTTAGCTCTGTGTCCAGCAGCTGGCCAGTGAAAGAATCTCATCAGCAACAGATGAACAATGATGCCATTGGCATGTGTCCTCCTGTGCATTAGGAATGAAGGATGCCCAGCAACAGGATGCTATAGCAGCTGGTCAGACAAAAGACATTGTTCTGTATTCCAGCAGCTAATTGAGCATTCTGATAATATATGCTCCAAAGTGAGTGGCAATCTCACACGCACAAATAAAAGAGGTTTCTAATTTGGAGTGGGATGCATCAGCACACATTCAGAGCAAGCCTTGTTGGAATACATTGTGCTATACAAAGTCATTTGAACAGGTCTGGAAACATGTTGATTAAGCAAAAGTAATTTTTCGTTAAGTCTTTTCTTAGCATTGAGGATCTGACTCTTAACATGAACATAGCAGAGTTTTCTCTTTTTTCCCTACTAATTATTACCCCCAATACATCCAACAAAATATGAGACAAGGAGTTTGGATCAAATGGGCCCAACTTAATTGAGTTTAAATACAAATGTGTCCTGCACACATGTGTCTTTCTGTCTTCACCCCTCCTCCAAATAGTGCAAATAGTGCATTCACTGTCTCTACCTTGGAAGAGACAGCAAGCAACTA
The DNA here is from genome assembly GCA_026170595.1 of Plestiodon gilberti rubricaudatus. Lineage (NCBI taxonomy): Eukaryota > Metazoa > Chordata > Lepidosauria > Squamata > Scincidae > Plestiodon > Plestiodon gilberti. The sequence goes on from JANXHW010000001.1 coordinate 92,433,261, forward strand.
TTTACTCTCCAAACAAGAATGGACCATCTCACCGGGATTAAAGGTCATATCAAAAATATAGTTTACTGTTTAAAGAACAATTAAAACAATAAAGATCTTTCTACAAAGCAATTGTTTTAATTGTTGTTTTAAACAGTAAACTATATTTTTGATATGACCTTTAATCCCGGTGAGATGGTCCGTTCTTGTTTGATTGTTGCCGGTCATCAATGCCGGTCATTCGTTCTTTTCTATCTACTCTCCCCTTTGAACATTAAACCCACATTGACTCAAAGCTGCAGATCATCTGGTGTCATCCCTTGTATGGTGCCAAGAAAGCTCTGGATCACATCATCTCTCCCCTCAAGCTGAGAAGCCTTTGAGGTTCACTTTGCAATCGTTGCTCAAAGACATCCCAGCCAGCATTCCAAGCCAAGGAACTTCTAGAGATTGGTCCCAGGTCCATGAACTGTCCATGTAATGCATATTGGGTTAAGAAACCCAGCAAGCCTCTTGAGTGGAGCAAGCCTCTCTTCCGGCACTGCTTAGTTGTCGGATGCTGCAAACATGCTTTATAGCACGTCTGCAACACTAGACCGGTGGAGTAAATGATGACAGGATTGCGCTGTTAGTTTCCAGACCCAAACCTTGAGAACTTTTGTGACACCTCTATCAAACAGCATTCACATCAGTCTTCTAGCACTCTTCCCTCTAGAAAAGGTAGCCTACAGAAATGATTCAAGGATCAGGTTGTCTGTTATGTTTTCAAACTTTTAGTATATTATGTACGTGAGAATGTAAATTGTGCTTCGTAGTCAATCCATCCCACAAGACTGATGGAAACGTAGTTTGCTTCTTTTGTTGTTTCTGGAAGCCTGTAGCAAATAAAGATGACATGATCTACAAGACTGCATTCCAGAGTTTTTTCTGCCTCTTTTTCAGCTGTCTTCCCTGCAGGAGCAAATGAGGGAACAAACAATTATGTTATCTGCTCCTGCTGCTCAAGTTGCCTTGTGAACCTTGTTTTCACTGGGTTTTTTTTTCCATCATTGAGGCAGGCAACAGCAAAAGACAACGTGAAATAGGAAACAAGGGCCCACTACTGCCTCAGAACCCAAGTTGGGTGAGGACAACGACTACCTCCATAAATCCCTAAGTCATTTTTTTAAATGTCACACACATTATTCACATGCTTGGATTGTGGCCCATACTTGCTTTCTTTGCCTACATTACTTTCACAGTTGAGTTGGAGGGGACTAAACCGGGGCCAACCTGACAGACCTCCTTGGATTTCCGCCAGCTAAATAGCTGGCGGAAGTCGGAGGAGGCCGTGTAACGGCCTAGTCACCCGGCGGGGAAGGGGATATGACAGGGAGCCATCCCTGCCCCCTCCCAGGCTGGCTAGTCCAATGGCCCCCCTTCCCTTGCCCGCTGGACTGCCCATGCGACTGCCGGCGGGAAAGAGCATCAATGTCCAGTGACAGAGTAAGGGAAGCCAGTCTTGCACCCGCCTCCCTTACTCCCGAGGCATCATGGACGTGCTTTACAGCATGTTTGCGATGTCTTGGAGAGGCGGAGCGCTCACTCCACCATTCTAACGTTCCGGTGGATTGCGCCCTTACTAAAAAAAAAAACTCAGTTGAAGTTATTTTCAGTGGAAGTAATGAAATGTGTTTAGGATCAGGGTACTGATGATGTAAAATCTTGGTTCCTTCACTGTCACCTAAACAGTAGCACCTGAAAGATAAAACCTATCACTCACAAAGAACTTTGTGCTATCAGGCATAGCAGAAACCCAAAAGAGCATTTTGTCATATCATAAAAGCTATGAGCTTCTGCTGGTTATCCTTTGACAGCTATGCATAATGTTTAAACAATGAAGCTGATTAAATGTCACCTACAGAATTTTTGGGGGAGGAGGGGGGTCGGTTAGGATTATGCATTCAGCTGATAAATGGTTTCATATTGCATTTTTGTACCTGCATAGACATTTCAAGAAAATACAAGAAGTAGATTACATCTGGGGAAGGCAGGGCATATCCTCTCTTCCAACATGAAAATATTTTTGTTCAAGTCTTTCAGTGTGATGAACTAATATCTGTAATTAAAGATATTTGAAGGTTTTCAAAGAAACGATCTAATAGGAAGTAGTGTAGTGTAGTAGATATGAATGGGACTCAAATTGTAGATACCTGGATTAAAAATTCCACTCACACACACCATTAGATGACTTTAGGCCAGTCACAGTTTCTCAATTTAAACAACCACACAGGGCTGTTGTGATGATAAAATGGCATAATTCCATGTATGCCATCCTAAACTCTTTTGAGAAGCGTAGCATTAACATGGGTAAAAGATTTGTATGTATGCTAATAATAAGTAGATGTGTAAATACAATTCACAGAACACTCAGGACAGCAATTAGAAATGGTACCTAGGGAAAGGGGAGGAGATGGCGGTGTTACAAGCTACAGTGTTATTTTGCAGATCGCTATGAAAATGCAGGTTCTCTGCAACAGAAGTACTACCAGAAGCAATTAACACCTCAAAGACTCCCATACGAAGCTACCTGTCAACTGAGATAATCTGCAGAGGGTCCTTCTCTCCATGTCCTGCTTTTAAAAATTATGCAAATAGCAACCAAACATGTGGCCATAATGTGGTGGCACTCAATTGTAGTGCCAATCAGCTGTGGGGAGTAAAGTAGCAATGGCCTGCCCTAGAGCGTCTCCTGGGAGATGCTTTAGGGCTTTGTTTCTCAAAAATTTTTGACCTGCGGCTCCCTTGATCATTGGCTCTCTTGACCATTGGTGACCATTGGCCGTGGCTCCCCATTACATGATGTTGATGCCTGCCTGATGCCTGCCAATTGGCATTGCACTGTTTTCTGAGAGGATTCCGTGGCACTCCGTCACCATGGCTTTCCTGGCTGGTTTCCACGGCTCCTCTGTGAGCTGCGCCTCCCAGTTTGGGAACCTCTGCTTTAGGACAACAACACTGTACTGTACTTACTTCCTCTTCAGCACTGCAGGAGGTGAAGAAGGTGGGAAGGGGTGAATGGGTGTGTCCCACAATGAAGAAGGTTAGAAGGGGTGTGTCCAACAATAGGGAGTGGTGACTTCCTGCCTCAGGTATGAAAGAGGAATGGGGCCAGACCTGTCTTTTGACACAGGTGACGGTCATCCTGTTCTAGTAACATTCAGGATGACTTTTTACTGGTTTTAGCCGCTGTTCTTATCTTACTCTACATTTGCTTTTTTTACATTCTTTGTTATGTTTTTATATGGATATGTTTTGTAACCTGCCTTGAGGGTGAAAAGCCTTCAAAAGAGAGGATATAAATCCCGGAGATAAATAAACTGCATAAATAATAAATGTACTATTTTGAGGAAAGACATTTAGATCTTCTGCAGCAACTGAGTGTTAAAAAGTATCATCTTGAAATGCTCCAATAAATGAATGGTGCAAAAGAACATATTGCTAAGTCTCATCTGTCTGTGGAAATTCTTGTTAATTTTAGTAGCAGCTCCTATTGAAGACAACAACAATAAGGATCATTAAACATCAGTGGGTACCTGAGTTCTTCAGAGTGAATGCCATTGCAGAGTGCATGTAAGATCTCATTTTCCCTTTTATATGATATCTGCAGAGCAAAATGGGGGAAATGATCTGTGAAAAAATATAATTATTATGATTGTTGGCTTTTGACATAAAATGGAAATTATTTCAGCTCCTATATAGATCATGTTAGCTTCTGAGATGAAACTTTGCTGTTGACTCATGTACTCAAAGGAGTACATGCATTTTTATTTCAGAATAGATTCCAACTCTATAGAAGTAGTACTCAGCTGTCCTTTTGCATCCATTGCTTGGAGTCACCTGGGCTGAAGAAGAAAAAAGTACAGCTGGATGGAAGCCATGAACAGCCCTCCCATAGTAGCAAATGACCAGCATGTTGCTTCATGGTCATGTCTGGCCAAAAGGTGACTTACAAGACAAAGAGCCAGAAAGGAGTCCACTGGACCCTGTTGAGATTATGCATAGGGGCAGAAGCATAGCTGGCATTTTTCCAAGGGGGCCTTGGGTGGGACAACGCATCTTTTCCCGCTGCCCCACCACCGGAATGGAACGGGACCTTTTGGCTCCAGTCCCGCTCCATTCTGGTGGCAGGGGGTAGGGCAAAGACGCATCATCCCACCCAGGGCCTCCTTGGAAAAACGCCAGCTACGCTACTGCATAGGGGGGTGGATCAAATTCTATTATTTACCTTCTGCTATCATTTACTCTTGAAGATTGTGCAAAATATTTAGTTGATTAATTGCAATACACATACTCATTTGTTTCCCGTGTACTTCCCTATTATAGCACCACAACTTACCTCCTACCAAAACAGTCTTCCCCAAAGGACTGATAATGTGTTCATCCATACAGAGGACAACACATGTAGAGAATGTGGAATCATGCCTACTGGCCTTGGACCCCACCCTTCACACATTCACTGAACCTGTGAAGGAGCCTGTATGTAAGCAAGAGGTGCATGCAGAGATTCCACACATGTTGTGTGTGTGTGTGTGGGGGGGGGGGGAAGTACTGTATAAACATTCTTTTTTTTCTTTTTTTACAGATCCAGTTTAAGTGTTGGTCATAGTAATGTGATCTGAAAGTTATAGTGGATATGATGACAAATGTGTCATCAGTGCATTTCCAACTTTTTAAAAAAATAGCAGCAGTAGGGGAGCATGATCTTGACTGGAACTGTGTTGCGGAGGATGGAGGATTTAACTGTTTTCTCCACGGCATTTCCCCCCCCCCTTCCAGGTGCCCTTGAAGCTGCTATATGACATAAGATGAAGAAGAAACACACAGGGGGGGAGGAGCTATTTGCAAATAGCAGCGTCATTTATAAGGCAAATAGCTGGTTTTCATGAAGAAAACGGAGAAATGAGTTAATCCCTCCTTCCCCTCTTCCACGCTAGAGTCCTGATCCATCGTGCCCCTCCCCCATATCTGCTATTTTAAAACAATTTAAATGCAGAAATGTAATGATGCATTTGTTATCAGGGCGAGTTTATCCCTGAATTAATGACTTTATAACAAGTTTTGATGGTGTTTTTTTAAAAAAAAAATCGGTCAGCCCCATGGCTACTTCTCACTGCAAAACGTTCCTGAGAGGGGCTCATTGCAGGTTGTTGATCTTGGCCCTTTCCCCTGGAAACAACTTCTGACTCCCAGTCACTTTTACCTACTCTGGGCCCTTGTTACTTCAGGGACATACGTTTAGATCAGCAATGTTCAACCACTGTGCCGCAGCACTTTGTTGTGCTGCGAATGGTCTGCAGGTGTGCCACAGGAGTTTGGGGGAGGGTCATATATTAATAGGGCCGTTGGGGGATGTGAGCCCCCGGCCAGGAGTGCAGTGTGTCTTGTTAATTGTCAAAAACTGATGGTGTATCTTGAGCTCCTCAGAGGAAGGGTAATATAGACATTTAACTAATAGTGCAAATTTATGCATGTCTATTCAGAAGTAAGTCCAATAGTGTTCAGTGGGACTTACTCTCAGGACAGTGTGTATAGGATTGCAGCCCAATACTAATCCAGGATGTAACTTTTTATGCATATATGTTTCATCCTTTTTGGTCTGTATTATTTTCCAAATTAGTCTCCCCTATCCATCCCATTTTGGTGTGCCACCCACACAGCATTGATATTTTTTTTCTCTTTCTGAGTCTTTCTGTGATTTTATAACCTCAATTCTTAAGTGCAGAGAAAATCTACAATAAAAACAGACATATTCTTCACAGAGACGTTTGAGGATTATTCCTTCAAAGAGAGAGTAAATTCACTTCCATATTTTTAATCTGATTTATTTATTTATTAAAAAAATGGAAACCTCATGTTTTATGCCTTTGCAGAGTTAGATATTTGACCTGGTGTTTGTTCTTTTGCTTTGTTAACTGGCCAGGCGATTCTATAAAGAGCTTATGTACAGAAGTAGCCCAGCAGTTTGTGCCATAAAAACCAGAAACTCTTAGTAGCTAGCTAGTGACCTGTAAATTGCTACTGAAAAACCAATGACTTAGGAATACTTGTAAATCGAAAGCATTCACCATACAATAGAAGTCTTAAAAGCAACATGTAACTCCTGATCTCAGTGAAGGGTTACATCTATCAATGACTTTTTAAAAAAAAAGTTATAAATAAAAAACGGGCTCTGTAGTATGTGCTCCCTCTGGCCAAGGCCTTATTCCTACAGTTCAGCAAGGTCTATAGTTTCCTCAAAAGGTCTTCTGTATTCCTGGATTACTGTCTGCTGGTTTACTCCTTCCCCCAGGCAAGGAACCTAGATTGATATGATAATAAAACCAATTCAGACACTGATTTGTTGTTGGTACTGAACTAGTACTGGCATTAGTACTGAATTTCATACAAGCAGATATACTTAACTGTCATAGTTATGCAGGAAATAAAACACCAAGTATTTTCAAGCTGCTTTGAAAAGCTGGATATACATTTAGGAAGCTGTCTTCCACTAACAGTCCAATCCTAACCAACTTTCCAGTGCTGATGCAGCTGCAATGCTGCCCCAGGTAGGGAAATAAGCATTCCCTTACCTTGAGGAAGCCTCTGTGACTGCCCCCCCCCAGCGCAGGATGCAGCATGCGCACCATTGGCACGGCTGCATCGGCGCTGGTAAGTTAGTTAGGATTGGGCTGTAAGTCAAACCATTGGTCTACCTACTGTAGATTGGCAGTGGCTTTCCAGGGTTTAAAAACCCAATCCTAGGCATGTCTAAGAAGTACATTTCACTGAACTCAATGGGACTTACTCCCAGATAAGGGTGTATAGGACTGTAGACTAACAGCCCAATCCTGTATAATGTTGGATTGTTCCACCGCTCCAGGGTGTCGTAAATGTGGGGGTGGGGCATGGGGATGGCAGAAAGGGATTGCAAGAGAAGGAGTGATTGGAGAGCCAGGCCAGGGACGGGGGAGGGATTCTCGGCGGCATGCTCCACCAAATCCTATCCCCCATCCTGGATCTGGCCGGCGCACATCGAGGCAAACCATAGGGGCCGCTGCGACACTACCCAGGGGAAAGGGACGGATGTCCCTTTCCCCCAAGGTGTGCTCCAGCTGCCCTGGCGCTAGCCCGAACCTGCCTAGGATCTGGTGCAGCATGCTTTTGCATGCTGCAGTGATCCTAGTCAGGATTGTGCTGAAGGCTGCAATCCTATGCACACTTAGCTGGGCGTAAGTCCCATTGAACTCAACAGGGCCTACTTCTGAATAGACATGCATAGGATTGTGCTGTAGGGATCTTTCCCAGCTACATGTCAAGATGCCAGGGATTGAACTTGGGACCTTCTGTATGCAAAGCAGGGGTTCTGCTACTGAGCTACTGAACCATACCCTTCTTTCAAGTACATCTGTTCAATGCATCATTAACTTGTGACTTAAGGGTGGCAAAACCTAGCTTTCTCCTAAAGCCCAGAATCAGTGGAAATGTCCTCATTATTGACTCCAAAAGCCTCATCTTAAGGAGCCAATGGATTTAAGGAAGAACTAAATTTTCCACTCTGACCAAGGAAAATACAAATGATTGAGTAATCAATAACATATTGGCATATGTGCGGCTCAATGACATACAAGAAAGTGCAGCAATCAATGGCAATGGGACAAAGATCAAATCAATAGTTGATTCTCTCATTAATGCATTGAATGACAGTGTTACACATTTTAACACAGGGGAAAAAACTAAAATCCCAGCCTTTACGTCCTTTTGTATTGAGAACAAAAGGGGGAAAGGGTCAACTATGCATAATGAGTGCGAATCTTAAAATTTTCTAGATCAAAAAGCCCTTGAAGTTCTGAAATTCATTTTTAAACAGATTTATGATCCCTTGTGTAAAATCCAATAGAAATCATTAGAAATTATGGATGAGCAGTTACAATACTGTGGAGGATTGCAGACCTGCTTGCACATACTTTATAGGTTTATTTCATGCAGCTGTACAAAACAATATTGGTTAATTCCTTGTCCACATAAATCAACCAGTTCCTTTTCTTCCCCATGGCACCCAGGTTATCTCTTTAAAATACTACCACCGCTATGACTAATCCTTACCATCATTCAGATCTATAACCCTTGATATGCTCTAGTGTATGAAGTTCTCGTGAACATGGTGGAAGATCTTCTTTATAAGGAACGTACATGTAGATCTGCTCCATTGAAATGCGGAGGTAACTGTTTGGATGGGCGACCATCATGTCCCAACATTTTTCTGTTCCAACAAGAAATCACTCAACTGAGGTCATTCTCTTCCATTTATACATAAGAGGTCCATGTGCCTGTACGTAACCACACTGAAACTGAAGGAGCAAGGCACCTTCTGCAAACATATGGGTGTATTTGCGCTGGCATTTTATCACGTTTACTATGGGACACCTCCTGCTGCTCTTGAGTTTGTACTTGATCAATGTCAAGAAATTGATGTCAAATGACTTACTGCTGTTTCCCTTGGGCTGCTTGAAAGAGGCAGTGCAAACACTTTGGGAGGAGAGCCCTGCCAATTTTGTCTAGGACCGAGACAGATGAATAGAGAACGCTTTTCAAAAGCAGTGTCACTCAAAGTTGTTTACCCAGTGGGAATATGGGATAGCCATTATTCATTATTATTATTTTTTGCCCTGTGAAGGTGTTACACAGTGCACATGTTTATGTTTAATTCATCGATTTATCTGAGGTTTTCTATCCTGACTTTCAGTCTTTGGAAGAGCCTTTTTGTTATGTGCCCACACATTCAAGTCATTGTAAAAATCAGTACACACATGCTTATACATATAAACAGATGGAAGACCCCAAATAAATCCAGGGTAGACATTGCACGTTCACTTGTAAACTTGTTCACTGCAGATATGTATGGTTATGTGAACTACTCAACATGTGGCAACTAGTTGTCTACAAACAACTCTACAAAGTTGTCTTCCAAACCATAGAGATAGCAATGCATTTTGTCTGCCCAAGGTATGTTGCTGAGCATTTGTGTTTTGTACTGTATGTCAATTTCTTACCCTAACCTTGCTGTACAATCACCTGAGATACCATCCAAGAACTTGGTTATATTGGTATGTCTAACTAAGTGGAGTGAATATGCAAATAATGTGACTGTGCAAACACTGAGAATGACACCCACTGAGAATAAACAGTGAGAATGACACCCATACAAATAAATACATGTAAAGGAAACAAACATGCACACAACGTGCTGGGCAGCCCAATCCTATTTAACTTTCTGCTCAGCAATGCAGTGAGGTCGGTGCAGGCAACGCTGCATCCTGTGCAGAAAGTGGACGCTGGGAGGTCTCTTTGCTGGAAGGGAACTTTTGTAAAGCCCCAGCCTCTGCAACAGGTCTCCTCGGATCCCCACCAGCTATTTTGCTAGCACAAGTCTGGGAGGCCAGTGTAAGAAAAAATGGCCTGGGAAGGGGGGCAGGATTCACCTCGTGTCACTGTCGCCAATCCCGCCCCCTTCCAGGCCTGATCCGCCCACCAACCACCCTGTACACCCCCCTCCGCACCCTATTCTTCCCAGCTTACCTAGGATGGAGCGCGTCCCACAGTGACAGCTGGTGGGCGTCCCGGCCCAGGCCTTTGGTGCAGTGTTGCAATATGCTTTAAAGTTTATGGCATATTTGTGACAGTCTGTGCTGGTCTAGCACATGCTAGGCCGGTGCAGTGTCACCATAGGATTGTGCCAACAATGTAGTCTATGAACTGGAACCTGAGGACAAGACAGAAAGAAACAGGATTAGTTTGCTGCCCTTTTAAATGATCATGCAAAGAGCAGAGAACGTGGAAACAAAGTACTGCTTTTGAAAAAAAAAATAGGTATGATGAACACAACCAGAACAACTTTCAAGTGCTTCAACAAAAATACCAGAGCTCTAATCGAAAGCTCTGATGCACACACCTCCATGAAAGCAGGGGCTTCCCTGGTCACTTCAGTGCTGCGGACTATTCCACATGTACAATGTATATATATATACACCAGCACTGAGGACATTGGATTCCCTAGTTTGCCTATTTTTTAATCTGATTTATTTATTTATTTATTAAAAATGGAAACCTCGTGTTTTATGCCTTTGTAGAGTTAGATTATTTGACCTGATGTTTGCTCTTTTTCTTGTTAACTTGGCCAGGTGAGTCTATAAAGAGATTATGTACAGAAGTAGCCCAGCAGATTGTGTCATAAAAACGAGAAACTTTTAGTAGCTAGTGACCTGTAAATTATATGGAGATCCATGTGTGTTTATAGAGACACGATGCATACCTTAGAATCTTTGGATCAGGGTATGTGCAGAAAGTTATTAACAATTAGTTTAGAAAAGTACTGTACTGTACTGTCGACAAAATTAAACAACGAAGTCTCAGAGTCGGGAAGGATAAGTTAAGTTTTATTGAATAGGGATGAATCTGACAAACCCAACTTTTATTTTCTGTGTTGTACCATAAAGAAAGAATAAATGTTCCATGTAACAACAAAATCATGTAGCTCTATTATTGGAGTTCAAAGATTAAAATTAACACAGTATGGCAATAAATAAAGGTCTGCTTAGGTGAAATAATAGCTAGATTCTTAACTGCAGTAGCTGTATATCCTTGCCCTTACCTCAAACTCCACACTTGCAAATCATATAACCTAGCAAGACTGATAGCCAATAAAGACTACTGCTTCCAACTCTAGGAACTTTCATAGACTTTCAAGGTTAAAAAAGCATCAGTAATATTATCAAATTTAATGCTGCTGCAGAGCAGAAGCTTTTCCTCCAGTGACATCAAACTAACAAGGTGGGACTGTGCTTCTAAGGTATTTCTTCCTGGAAGGTGTGTATAACTTTCAAGAACTGCTTTTTTTTTTTTTTTGGACTGAGTTATTCACCAAATACTCTAATTCATTCCAATTAAAGAAAAGAGGTGAAACCTTTCAGAGCACTTTGAGAGTTCAGAGCCTTTTCATAGTAAGAGGGCATTTAGAAGTCACCTCAGTTTCAGTCTTTCAAGAAAAAAGTTCAGTTTAAGGCCATTGTGCCACGTGTGGCCCAATGTTTCCTTACTATGATGGCGTGGTAGCACTAACCGTGTCATAATTTCTTGTGTCAACCCTTTGGTTTAGTGCTGGTGGAAACAACCACTTTGTCTCTCCTTCAAGTAACTTCAATTGTGCTTATCTTTGTATCAGCCCAATTCTGTGGGCCTTTTATGACAGTGGGATGGCACGATCAAGATCAAGCTACTTCTGGGCCATTTGAGGCCCCTATTGTGAGTGGCAGATCCCGGCCCGCTGCCATGGCCCCTGGACTGTGCCAAGGCAAGAAAGCTGGTGTGGAGGGCAGTGTGTGGGCAGGGAGGGGGAGAGCAGGGAGGAGTAAGTGAGCAGGAAAGGGGAGGACCTGGGGGCACGTCAGGGGCAGGAGGGGGGTGGATCTGGCAGCAGTGTCCAGCAGGGGGTATGTCAAGGGCAGGAGGGGGGGTGGATCTGGCACCAGATCCTATTCCCCATTTTGCAACTTGACATGCCCTCTGGCTCTCCTCTGCCCACCGCTGGACAGGCCAGAGCAGCCTCACATGCGATGGCAGGGAAAGAACACGCTGGCAGGGAAAGCCTCACATGCGATGGCAGGGAAAGCCTCACATGCGATGGCCTGCCAACGAATGTGAGTTGGCGCAGAGGACGGAACAGGGAGCGGGAAGGCAGAACGGGGCAGACAGGGGGACGGTGGGAGGCATGTCGGAAGCGGAAGGGACAGGGAGCGGGAAGGCAGAACGGGGCAGACAGGGGGACGGTGGGAGGCATGTCGGAACTCGGTGTGGGCAACTTGCGCTTGATACTATTCACTCTGGCAGCTGCTGGTATGTCCTCTTTGTCTCCTCAGACTTGCGCCAGCTAAAGATCCTCTTTAGCTCATTAGCTAAAGAGCTAGAGAGCCTGTGCCAGCTCGTTAGCGGGCCTGTACCACTAAAGAGCTGGTGCAGGTCCGAGGAGCCTCATTGGTGATCAGGAGGCTTACAGAGGGGTAAGGGAAAATATTTTCCCTTTTCCCTCCCAAGCCTCCCGATCTGCCCCCTCCCCCACCATAGCATACAGCACAGCCTGTTCTCTTGTGGCTGCATGCTATGGTGGGGAAAAGGATAGGATTAGGGTCTTCCTCTATTTATGCCCTGGAGCAAGACTAAAATGGGAAAATGAAGCTGCTGTTCCCTCACTTGCCAGGTGTATCATGTACTGTGCTTTTCATATTTAAAGAGACAGTACGTATTTGTTGACTTTAAGGGAGTTTCGGCTATGCGAGATTTTGGCTATATGCGCTGACCTTGTAATGTAACCCTCGCATAAGATGTGGGCTGACTGCATATAAAGGGGGGGGGAGGAAAAGCATAGTTTATAAACTATAAATTGCTCCATTATTTTGCTTTTAAATCTACTTTGTATACAATTTTCCATTTTTATTTCACCAATAAAAGCTTGCTCATTCTCCAGAAAAGCATATCAGGTTTAGTGATAAAGTTGAAGAATTATGCTCAATCAATATTTCAGTAGAAATTAGAGTCTTTTTGTTTTTAATTTATATTTTATGCTCGTCGTAAAGAAATTCATAATTCAGTTCCACTTCACAAATTTTCTGTTAGAAAAAAAATGAAAAACACTTTCTGGTTTAATTTCCAAGGACCAACTACATGTGAATATCCTGACTTTAGGCATCTGGGGCAGTACTGGACTGACAGCTCAATCCTGTCTACGAAGTGGTGGCCAGCCTAAATTGCCGGCCGTTGCATCCTAGTCAGGATATGGGCCACACCATCGTGGCTGCGGCTCACCTTGGGGGAAGGGGACGTTCATCCCCTTCTCCCAGTGTAAGCTCCAGAGGCCCTAGTGGGCCTCCTCGGATGCACACCAGCTCTGGAGCTGGCACACATCCGGGGAAGCTGTGTAAGGCCAGCCTGGACCGGGAAGCAGAGCCGTAGCTGGGGGGGGGGGGGTCAGTGGCCCCCTGGGCAACACGCTGGCATGCACAAGCCGCTGCTTCAGCAACAGTTTGGTGGTGCAATGATGGCAAAATGGGTCTTTTGTGGCGCAGCGACGGCAAAAGGAGTCACCTGCCCACCTGGGCCCCTAGCACGCTTTTCCCATAAAAAATGGGTTTTTTTAGTTTTTCGGTGCAGGGGGGGGCATCAGGGGTGGGGGTCAGGATTTGTGATGTCACAGGGGGTCACGTGGGTGCCGCCTCCCCTCCTGCAGAGGATAACTCTGCCTCTTCTGGGAAGGGGACGAGGATATGGTAGAGCACGATGCCGATATCCCCACCTACCTCCCAGGCCTGGGCGACCAATGGCCCCCTCCCCTGCCCACCCTCCCGCCGTCCGAAGAAGATCTTACTTGCATCCCGCAGTGCGAGTTGTGGAGACCGTCTGAGTAAGCAGCGCTGGCCTCCATACCAATGCCGCTTACTTGCTGGGTACTGAAATGGCACTTTCGCGAAACCAACACCGGCGGAGCACGCGTTCTGCCAGTGCAACGTTAGGAAGGATTGCTCAGTGAGGTAGCAGCACTATGGAGTAGGTGTTTTTCCCTCATACTATTTCCCCTGAAATTACCCCCTTCCTCCTTGAAGGGACTATTAGACCCATTGGAGAAAAGGTGCCAATTTTACTGCCAAGCTAACTAAGAGTTGCCATTGACTGTCACCAATAGTGATTTCACATGAGTGATTTGTCTTTAAACAAGAATTTCTTGCCACCTCTCAAACGGCAACTTCCACACTGAAAATCAAACATCACAACTTTCCAGCACAGTATTGGTTATAATCAACCACATCTTCACCCAAGCGTTAACAGAATACCAATTCCAATGAAAAGTACAGACACAGAAAAAGACTGACACAGCTCTCAAACGCCAATTACCTGCCTGTTTGTTTAACTGCAGCATGGCTAACTCCTACGTGTATATATCATATACACAACAAAAGAGCCGGACTTGAGAAGCCACCAGTTTAGGCAATCTACATATTGGGCTTCAGTGTAAGGCAGTTGTAAAGAAATCAAGTTCATGTATTTCATTAAAACTGTATCCATTTTAATCAGGAATCGCTGCTGACAGCTGAAGCCTGAGGACCAATCCCCCCATCCTCTAGTGTCAGCTCAGACCAACCGCTTCAGTTGCACTTCAGCCTGAGGGTGGGCTGCTGCGTCTCTTCTATATGGAGCCTTTGAAGCTGCTGTTGCCTAGGCTGTAGCCAACCAAACAACTCAAGGGAGAAGCCATCGTTTGGAAAAAGAAAACATGCGCGATTCTATTCACGGATGAGGTTTGACTTAGATTTTGTTGCTAGTTGAGCAGATGAGTCAAAGTATGCACAAATGCTTCACTCCCCGTGAGTTGGTAAATGGCAGCTCCAGCCCGAGTGTAGATTGTCACAATGGTTTCTACAATAAGTGACACAGCTCTAACTTAAACAGAAGCAGAAAAGAATTTGATCACATAGCAAAGGCTCCAGGTCATGGGGGGAGGACAACCCTACACCTTGCATACCTACTTCTTCCCCACACATTCTCCACAGGCTGCTGTTGGTGTCTGTACTGACTCAGGGAGGGTTCATCCAAGCTCATCCTCAGACCTTAGCTTCAAGGTCTCAGCCAAGCCCTGAGATGTTGGAAGTTATAGTAGCAAGTGCAACTCAAAATCTGAAGAGTTTATTTTCCTTCCTAATAAGCGTTCACATGTTTTCTTCTGCTGCTTATCTGGAATTTGGAAGAAAGGCTTGCTGGTAATTCCAGGAAGTCTTGACTCCCAGCACTTCCAGTTTTGGAATTAAGCGTTATGGGCAGCAGAGAGCAGGGAAAATCTTGGGTGGGTTCAGATGAAAATGCAAAGAGGTGAGTGAAGTAGTTGTACAGCACAAGCTGGAGGGGTAGACATGCCAATGTATCCGTTCTGCTATTTCCCAAAGAGATGATCAGTCAGTGCAACAAGCCAATACCAGCAACCATTATTCTGGTGAAGACATACATGGACAAATCCAGCACAGATCTCCCTATTCACTGAAGTTGGTGAGGAGTGTGTGTGTGTGTGTGTGTTGGGTTTGGGTTTGGGGTTTGTGTTTGTGTTTGTGAGCATGCAGACATGCATGTGCATGCACCAGGTGGAGAGAAAAATGGATTGTGAGGTAGTGGGGCAGGGTGAGTTCATTTTTCCTTCCACACCTTCTATGGTAAAAATTACACTCCCCACCCTCCACTCGGTTCATGAACAGGACAGACAGATAAATAACAAACGTGGCTGCCCCATAACATCCAGTTTGGCCCTTGACG
The DNA here is from genome assembly GCA_026170595.1 of Plestiodon gilberti rubricaudatus. Classification (NCBI taxonomy): domain Eukaryota; kingdom Metazoa; phylum Chordata; class Lepidosauria; order Squamata; family Scincidae; genus Plestiodon; species Plestiodon gilberti. The sequence goes on from JANXHW010000001.1 coordinate 92,448,606, forward strand.
GTTGCACAGGAACTTCCATGCTGCAACAACCTGGAAGCACAAGCCATGTGCAGTAAGAACAATTTTCTGGTTCGGACTACAGCAGCATTTTTAAAGCATTATATTAATCAGCACAAGAGCCTCAAACGCATATGAAATGAATTGGGCTTGGGTTATTGAATTTATATTTGTACAGGGCAATGTACAATCAATTCTATCATGTGTACTATTGACTCTATCATTTTTAGTAAAACTGCCATATACAAACTTCGCAGTTATTAATAACCATTTGCTTTATAGATTAATATGATCAACTCATGTTAAACCCAAATCGCTTTGAAATTGATTTTTTTTCTTTTTAATATACTCTCAGCATCTGGGAATCCCCATAAGGTTTGCTGTTGTTTATGGTTTTAAAATTCATTTCATGAATAGACTCAAAACAAGACAAGTTCAACCAAATTTACTAGTGCATTTCAAGAAGCTTCAGAGGTACTGACTTTTCTGTCAGGTTTGTGCAAGCTTTGTGCTCCATGGGATGAGGGGTCCCTGCCTGTCCCCTCCCTAATTAAATAACTTACGGTATATTAATGAAATGCCTGAGACACATAAGAACATGTTCATTTTCTTGTAGAAAACAGACTGGGGGGGGGGAGTTAGAATATCCTCCAGCAGGGAGTTCCATAGAGTAAACGGAGCAAAAGAGGTGCTGAGTGTATCCATAAATGACAGCACATGCAAGAAAACCTCCACAGATAATCCCAGGGAGGGGTTGACTCATCTGGAGAGAGATGGTCCTTCAAGTACCTGGGTCCTAAGCTGTATAGGGCTTCAAAGGAAATAACCAGCACCTTGAATTGCACCAGAAAACGAATCAACAGTCTGTGCTGGTCATACAGCACAAGGCTTGAATACATTGAGGATTAAATTGCAAACAAGCATTTGCAGATTCGTGTTCTTTTATGCCTTAGTAAGAAATAACAACCACACAGACTAGCCACCCTGTTTTGGGGTGTGTGTGCTGTTGTCATGCATATCTAGCTCAAACGGTGATTAAATAGTCACACAGTATATAGATATACAGTGCTTTTGAGAAATAGATGCAGTGGAAACACAGTGAGGAAAAGCACCCCCTCCCCCCCCTCTCTAAATGACACTGGAGCTGCACACGCAGAGTGGAAGCTGACTTTTTATGATCGAAGTCAGCATCTTGTGACCTGGAAGGCAGTAGCACTTGACTGCTGAGTTCCTTTACAAAGTCAGAGAGCACAGACACAAACTCTGTGACTCTTCTGTAAATTCAGAACTCTCAGGATCAGATTAGACAGATATTAAATACTGTGCAGTCACTGAAAATGGGAACCACGCGTACTGCTCCTCTGAAACATCTAGTAGAAGTTACACATGGTATGATGATGTTTTCCTACCCCACCTCCAACATCCCAGACTGGGGACAACAAAATGCAGCAATGCATGAAATCACCCAACTGTATGAGTTGGGGCTGTGTGAATGCAACTCTAGACAAACTACCACATAGTGTCAACCAACAGTTCAGGAACCTGGAGATCTGGTAAGCCTACTCCTCCACCACTCCATCATTTACTCCCCCCTCCCAAAGACGATTGATGCGATTCAAGACAATATGGCTGATGCAGAGTGCAGTGGGAGACGGTCGCCTTTTTGTCTTCCAGTCCCACTCTTATGAAGTTAGCATCAATATTTCTAAAAAATGAAATTTGTAGTGTTCTTTATGTAGGCTTACCAGATCTCCAACCGGGACAGAGTGCTAGTCACCTTTAGGAGAAGGAATGTGTGCAGGTGTAGTTTGTAAAAGCTTAGAGCACAATCCTAGGCATGTCTACTCAGAAGCAAGCCCAACTGAACACAATGGGGGTTGCTTCTGAGTAGACATGCCTAGGATTGTGCTCTAAGGTTTAACAAGCTACACCTGCCCACATTCCTTCTCCTAAAGGTCTAGCACTCTGTCCCGGTTGGAGATCAGGTAAGCCTATCTTTATGGTTCATTCCAAGGCAAAACATCTGAAAGTTTTCAAGGAACCCCACTAATTTCTATGAGTTAAGTGAAATTTCGCAGGGGAATGGGAATTGTACAACACTAGCAAGGCAAGAGGTGACTAGGGCATAAACTATAGTTTCAGGACAGTTTTACGACAGGTTCAGGCAGAGAGAAAAGGATATGTTTTTGCAATGCTGTAAAGCAGAGGTTCTCAACCTGTGGTACGGGTACCCCTAGGGGTACATGGACCTCTTGCTGGGGGTACGCCAAACCCTGCCCCATATCTGCCCCATCAGCAGCTAATTAAGTGTTAATTAACATGGATTTTAAATTGTAATTATTTTCAGAGCCCTTCTGTCTCTCTGATTTTGGGTTTGGGCTTATTTTTGTACTTTGGGAAAAGTACTTTGGTGGGGTGGGGGAGGGAGGAGCTGATTTGGGGAAGTGTGACTTGGAGAAAAAAAGAGATTCTTGCATCTCTCTCTCTCTCTCTCTCTCTCTCTCTCTCTCTCTCTCTCTCTCTCACACACACACACACACACACACACACACACACACACACAGTTAAATAAGACATTTTTCACATTTCAAATTGTTTTAGTACTTTTTTATTTAATTATTAATGACCTAATTAATGAATTGATTAATCCAATTAATTAGCAGTTAATTAGCAGGGGGTACTTCAGAAAATTGGACCATGATAGGGGGTACCCGGGCCTCCAAAGGTTGAGAACCCCTGCTGTAAATGGAGAAGTGTATGAATATGCTGTGAAGCCCTCTTAAAATAAATCAATGCTGTTTTGTTCTAGTGTCATAAAAGCTTATTAAAAGTACAGGGATTAATATTTACATTTTTATTTCTATTTAATGCAGATAGTGAAGGAAGAAGGGAAACCCAGATTATTTTTCCTGATACGCTGTATATTATATTAGTGCCAAAAATATTATTATTATTTTGAAGTGGTATTAGAAGAGTAAAAAAAAAGTATTTAATGCATTATTCCATTTGCTCTCACACTTAGCTAAAGCTTAATAACTCAGAACTGAGAAACACTTCACACTATAGTGTTAGCCTTTCAGATTTCTTGCTTTATTCTTTTTAACAATCAGGAATGACAAAAATGGGCACTGTACAATAACTGAACTCTTAAGTTATATATACATAAATGGAATATGTCAGAAAAAATATTAACATAAGAAGTACCTCTGTCAGTTAGCAAAGGAATAATTGTTATTTAAATCGCATTAAATACACCATTGTGAACTAGACTATTTGTTGGAAGAACAAGATAATGAAATGAAGAGTTCATTCTTAGGGCAACAGACATCAAAAGCATTTCTAACAAGGGTTGCATTAGAACCAAAATCCACAGCATGCAAAGCCCATTTCCCTAAATTTATTTTGAATATGTTTAAAGTAAACCTATTTTCACTACATATGGGGGGGGGAGGAAAGTTGGTTTAATTGAGCAACGTCATTTCTTTCACAGTTCGACTGAATAACCTCAGTCAGTTGAAGTGGCTCAAATCAAGGGCGCTTAGGATAGCCCGTTCCAGGGGTTGTGGAAACAGGCTCCTACAGTTCAAATGGTGTGGCCAAACTTGCTTAATGTAAGAGACACATATGATAAACTTCAGATATTTGAGAGCCGTAAAAGAGATGTTTGAGAGCCCCAATATTTAAGAAGCATTTAAATTCTTAACTATATTTACTCCCCATGAACATTAAACTTATATTTCAATCCAGTAGACTCTCAGATTATGCCTGGTAAATAATTATAAAGCTGGAAACTTTCTTATTTTACCTTTATATATAGTATTGTGATGCAAAGAGGAGCTCAGTCAACGTATTTCCAAGAGCCGCATGTTAAACATCAAGAGCCGCATGTGGCTCAGGAGCCGCAGTTTGGCCACTCCTGATATATACAGTACTACAGTACTAGCTGAAAGGAGCAGGGAACTCCCTGGCTACCTAGCATTGCATATCCATTTGTGGAGCAGGGTCTGAAGAGTGACATGTATGCAAGGGAGACATGCACATGCAGCAGAGGGAGGACAGCAGTGTAACTGGCATCATGCCAGCCGCCCCCCCTCATGAATCTGACATCACTCACCCCGCCCCCGAGTGATGTCAGCTGGAGCCAAACGTCCCTTGGGGACTGGGCGTGAGGGCGGAGACCAAAACAAACGCGACTCAGAGGCTTCTGCAGGCTCCTCTGAACCGTTCCGCCGCCTGGATTGCTGCCACTGCGTTCTCTGCCACGCCTGGATCGCTGCCGCCTCCAGTTTGATGCCCCCACCTCTGGTTTGATTCCCCCCCCCGTCTGCTGCCCGGCGGCGATCCGCCCCCTCCTGCACCATCCCATCCTACCCATCCTACCCCTCTGGAGGGGGAGACATGCACATGAAGCAGAGGTTTCTTTTCTGACTTTATTTTAGCAGTTTCAATTACCAAAGAGACAAGCCACTTTTCAAAATGAGTAGTGGTTTGTCTTCAGTTGTTGTGGGAACTGTGCAGCAAAACCAGGCAGCACATCTCTAGCAATGTATGCCCTACCTTCCTCACATGCATATCTCTTCTTTGCATCCTGACTACTGTTTCTCCATGAATGTAGCAGCATTCATGTGGACTTTGGCTGTGTTTGTGCTTTCCTAGGTCAGAACATCTGTCCTATGTGTGTTGATTAATTGAGAGGGAGCCTTCACAACCCCAAGCACTCTAGTCTCAACTTCGAGAGAAACAATCCATGCAATGGCATGCAACAAGCAGCAACTAACACATTCCTGCCATAGCCACTCTATGGTATGCAGATGGATCTGAGCAATTTTATCAGCAAAAAAAGGTGGAGGTGTCTTATCATGTGTCTTTCTTTCTTAGGCTGTGTTTGTTTTTCTCCCCAGAGATAGCAGGAAGTGACATTGAAAGTGTGGCTTTCCACAAGAACGGAAATGGCTGAAAATCAAAATGGCTGCTATTGCTCCTCGTCCCTCGCACTACATCTCCCAAGCTCCTTTGCAGCCAAGCAGCCTTCCTATTGATACATGAGGCTGCCATCTTTTCTAGCTTTGAGCTTGCAGTTCAAACTACTAGCGTGGTGAGCGTGCTAGGAGCAAAAAACAACAAGAGATGTGAGCATGCCGGAGGTAGAAAAAAAGACAGCTCTCCAGCGTTCCTAGCTATGGAAGGCGAAAAACAAACACAGCCTTAGTGACCAGTAGCCTTGCACCACCCAGAATAGCTCTAACACAACAAAGGAGAAAAGATTCTTGACCATTGGCTGTGCTTCATGAAGGACCTAGCCCAGCTTCAAGAAGGACCTAGCTCGGCTGCTTTCTGCATGCTTTGCATGTAGAAGGTCCCAAGTTCAATCCCTATAATTATCAGGTAGGGCTGGAAAAGACCCCCATCTGAAATCCTGGAGAGCTGCTTCCATTCAGTGCTGATAATACAGGGCTAGATGGACTTGGGGTAAGGCTACCTCTTATGTGCTTGGTCAAACTTTGCAAGAGTTCACATGACATAAACAATTCTACAAAGTAATTCACATTTTAGATTAAACTTATTGCAATTTGGGGAAGAAGAACATGGAGCAGAATGTTGAATCACATTGGCCATGATTCACAGTTGTAGTGGTGGCACCAGGTTGCTGTGGGCCCTGGAGCAAAACCCTACACTGGGCTCTCCATGGTGCTCCTGTCTGCGCTTGATGGAAAATCAGGGTCCTCAGGGACTGAGGGACAAGGGGTCACCCTGGTTAGGTGGACCTAGTGGCGTTGCGGCACCCTGTGTGCGGGGAGAAGAATGGCATACTAAATGCCGCCCATTCTGTGACGTCACCACCAGAAGTGACATCACCACTGCCTCCGCAATGGGCTTCCCAAGCGCAGAGCGGGCGGTCCAAACTTTCGCACCGCCACCCGCCCACTTTTCACACCACCGCTGCTCCCGATCCCACCACCCATATGGCGAGGTTGCCATCCCCCTGCCGCTTTGTCACCCACCCACCCCACTTGTTGCCTGGGGGCAGTGGGACCCCCGGCGATGCTTCTGGGTGGGCCCTATGAGGGGCATGAGTCCTCTGCCTGTGCCTGACCTTGGATACCTCTGATACCACCCTTGGACAGTTGTTTACCTTAAGTGCACCAGAGCAGTAATACCTTTTTTCTTCATCAAGGATTGTGAAGTACTGATGCCCTGGCTACATAGCTCCCACACAAACAAAAGCCCAATAATCTGTAATGATTTCTGAAGACGTCCACAAACAGAGGGTCATTGCTGAAACAAATTGCTACTTTGCGTAGGTGAATATATCCCAGCTGACATTTTCTTGGCATTCATTTGTTTATACTTGAGCTGATCAATAAGGGTGTACTGTTTATTTTGATGGATGCCATGGATCTTCTACCGGGGAAAAAAAAGCATGCCACTTGCTATTTGTCATGAAAATCATTAAATCTTATTAAAACAAGGGATTTATCCTGTTAACAAGTTTGTCCACAAGCTAGACATATATACACACCATTCTAAAAGATGCAGCAAGACTGACGGATAAGAATCATTAAAAGAATTGACTTTACAAAGGTTCACAATGGCTAAGAGCTTTATAGCTTTCTAGTATAACGTATGAGAAAGCAATACGTAGAGTATAATATACATACTTAGTTTTAGAGTTTCTTTTAAAATGCAGTGTGATACAATTATCATGTATATGGATACGAATGATTAGACAGGTGAACCTTGAGATGCAGTAGAGGGAGACGCTGTTGATGTCTGGGGGGATTTAATCCAATTGTTGAACAGAGAGGAAACCAGGATACTGCATCCTTACCACTGCTCTCAGTGGGGCAGCTATAGTAAATGGGCACAGCTGAGATTGTTCACTGCCTAAGGTGTTACAATTCGAAGTTGGATCTTAGCTTAGCAAGAACACTTCAAACCTGATCCTCTTAAGATTCTCAGCATAGTAGCTGCCTTGCCCCCTTTTCCACACCATGATTCCATCTTGGGTCACCTCAGTGACATAAGAATCACAAAAAGTTCAGAATCGCAGGGTGTCATCTTGATTAGTTTGTTACTTTTCATGCCTTTGGCTCATCAGTGGCTGATGAGAGGCAGGGCTTGCATAAGAACGAACAACACAATTGATGTGGCCCACATGATGAAAAGCTTTATGCATTACCAATTGAAGTTGGACCAAATAATGGAGAAGTGGGTTTTCAGTGTCTACCACACCACCTGGAAAACGACTGAGCTTGTAGCCAATTTGAGTAAGCAGAAATAGTATGTAGCACGGGTCATTCTTTCACTGTGCTTCTTCAAACTACCGATGGGACAATACAAATAGAAAGCTCACTGTCAGGCATCAGTGGGCTCAAATCAGGGAATATGATAAGAGGATCCAGATATCTTATTTTCCATATCGCTGGGACAGTTTGTTATCTGGACTGAGCCATGCTCAGAGACAAGCTTCGAGACAAGTCAAATTTTATTCAGGTTTAAACCCGTTTTCTCTATTAAATAGATATGGACTCACAACTCGCAACTAAAGACTCGGGCCTTGGGGGTAAAGACTTGAGACTTGAACCCAGAGACTTGAGACTTGACTCGAGACTTGGAGTCAAAGACATGATCCACATCCCTGCAAGTAACTAAACAGACTACCATGCCTCACTTTGTTGCCCTAGTAACATCTTGTTGCCTCACCGTGTTGCCCTAGTCATCACTAATCTGGTTGCCCAAGAATCCAACTGTCTTCAACCATATCTCTGCCTCTGGCCATTGCAATCCTTGTCTGTCTGCTTTGGTGTCTGGTACCCTATCCTGTCTCAACCCCATCATCCCCATCCAAAGCATGTTAATGCAAGTAGATAAATAGGTACCGCTTGTGGGAAGGTAAACAGCGCTCCGTGTTCCAGCTGCATGCTACGCGCTGTGGCAAGGAGAGTCATGCTGGCCACATGACCACGGAGGCGTCTTCAGACAACGCTGGTTCTTCGGCTTTGAAATGGGGATGAGCACCACACCCTAGAGTCGGACACGACTGGACTTAATTGTCAGGGCTTTACCCTATCCTGTCTCAACCCCATCATTCGCCCCTGACCTCCCTGAGTCACATCCATTAGCTCATTAGGGGGAATACCTGGATAAAACAGCGACTCCTTGATGCATGAGCTTCCATGTGACTTTTTTCAATATGGGGAACAATTCAAGGATGCAGCCTTCTATCTCTAAAATCTCTGTAAGGTCCAGAAAAAATAAAAAAAAACCTACACCACATACTATTTCTATTTATTGGCTAAGTAATTTTCAGTACTATTATTTTTGGCTTAATTCAAAACAGTTTTCGAACTTGGTAGATAATTGTCATAGTGTATAGATTTATTATGTTTTTTTCTTTAAAAATAATGAGCTATAAATAAAGCAGAGGTTATTGTAATTAATCAAAGCTGCACTGGAAATAATTTAAATGCGTTTGTTTCAAATGAACCAATGTACGCTGTTGGTATACAAGATGGCCTACTCTACTATTTTTATCAAAATGGATTTCTTGCTGGGATAAGTGCAGCAATTGTAAATTTTAGATGAAAAGTGATTCTGCTGAAGCAGTGGGAAGTTTTTATTGAAGCAGTGGCACAGCTTTTTTTGCAGCTGTTATAAATACTTAGAGATATGATAATAAGGATCAATTTTAAAAATAAATTATGGCAAATTATTTCTTCCATACATTGGGGTCAGAGAACATGCTAACTAACTTGGAAGCAAGCTTAGTTAAAATCAGTGGCACATAAATCCAAGTAAATGTGCTCAGGATTATTATATAATATCCCTTTGCTAAGAAACCATTTAACAGTGTAATCCTGCCTAAGATGCAGCGGCTGGCCTAAATGGCATCTGAGTCAGGATGTGGCCCATGCCAGCACAGCCAGGGCTCACCTTGTGTAAGGTCCAGAGGCCCCTATTTAGCTGGCGCACAACCAGGGACAGGGATATGGTGGAGCACACCGCCGATATCCCCTCCCCCTCCCCAGTGGCGTCGTATGATGGGGGGCCCTATGGCCTTGGGCCCCAGGTGCCAAGTGCGCGGCTGCTTCCAAGGGTGCCCCGGCACTGACACTCGCAGCTTCAGCGCCAGCTGCCGGCGGCCTGCCTGCCGCTCTGAGTTGCGGCTGAGGGCGCCCTATGGTTGCCGGTGCGCCCCCTGGCCCTATCTATGGCTGTGGCGGGTGGGAGAGCGCTCACGCGCGCGCGTGTCACCTTGACGATGAGACGACGCCTCGGCCTCACCTCGGAGGCTCGGACTCCAAGGCTGGACTGGAGCAAGTGCCCACCTGCAGCCATAGGGCCAGGGCGCGCGCCGGCCCGGGCGCGCGCCGGCCCGGCAGGCTTGCAAACCCTTGTCACTTCTTCGAGGAGCGTGAAGGTTGGAAGGGGCTTGCTGCCCGATTCAGAGAGATCACAGCGTGGTAGCAGTTTACTCTGAAAACAACTGTAGTAGATGCTCAAGCGGGAAACCTACCTTGTATTGATTCCTGAAGCCTTTCCACACGGTGTAAGAAATTCTTTCCTTCAGGCCAGACAAGACCTGAGGTGGGAGATTATTGTAGCAGCTTCCTTAACTTTAAAGGGGGGGGGGAGTAATTTTGATCGCTCTAAGTTGCTTTCCCAAAGCAGTGGAGGAAAAACACACACTAGATACCTGTACTCAGACTCAATCAGCACACTATTAATTCCGTGCGCTACGTTTTGTTTGTTTACCTGCCGGAACCGCCCAGAGTACAACGTCCAGCAAGAGACGTGGGGCACTGGGCAGCACAATGTTTTAAATGTGATTATTTGGAGATTTGCAAACGCAGGCAAGAAATAAAGAATTAAAATGTGTCCACCACACGGTGACAACGATTTTTGGAAGTATAGCCTCAAAAGTATATTGCAGTTTTTTGGTCAGAGACAAAATGATCACTCCTCCTTCCTCGCTCCTATCTGTGGAGGGAATGTTCATGGCAGCCATAGGGCGCCTGCCGCAGCCGCAACTCAGAGCTGCTGCAGGCCGGCAGGCAGCTGGCTCTGAAGCCACTTTTTAACGCGAGGCAGGCAGGCACCGCACCTCGGACTCGATCGAAAGCTGCCAGCTGGAGCACGGGCGAGCGCGCAGACATAACCCCCCACACCAAGCTGAGCGCCCACCCGCGAATGGGCAGTTGCGAACAGCCCGACCGCAAACAAACAAGCCGAGGGGAGTTCGGTCGCAAGGGCAGGCGGGATGTTTGCAACGTTCCAGTCCTGCCTGCAACACTACGCTACTCACACGATCCACGTAAGTGCGGGAAAAGCGGCAGGGGGAAAATTCTGCTCAGGGGCGTCCTCTGACGTGGTGCCCTGGGGCGGTGGGCCCCAGGGCGCAAGGGCGGGAGGTGGTGCGGGGGGGCGGGAGGCTCCGGAGGAGAGCGGGAAAAATCCCGCTTTTTTCGGCGATTTTTAAGGGGTATTTTTAAAGTATGTCTGCTTTGCGGCACTTAACTTTGTTATAGGAGCCTCCAGCGAAGCGATCGGCTCTCTCCAGCGACGTTCTCTTCCAGGGGCGCAGATCGGCGATCTGAGATCGCTCCTCTGCAGCCCCTGACCCGAACTGCTCATCGTAAGCTCATCGTTTGAGTTCGCGCATGCGCATAGCAAACAGCCATTCACGCATGCGCGAACTCAAACGATGAGCTTACGATGAGCAGTTCGGGTCAGGGGCTGCAGAGGAGCGATCTCAGATTTTGCCCCACCCGCAAAATCGGCTGGGTACGGCACTGATTCTGCTGCACCCAGGGGGGGAAATTAATAAATAAAATGTGGATTTTTGCCCCCACAAATCGCAACGCCGCCTACGCCGGCGCCAGGGAGTAAAGAAGGGACAAAAGGGAGGGGGCATCAATTTGAGGATGTGCCCCCTATAGATTATGGGCTAGCGACACCACTGCCCCTCCCGGACCCAGCTGACCAATGGCCCCCTCCCTGCCACCCCAGCCCGCCCTTTCGCAACCCGCCGCAGACCTTACCTGCATCAGCCAGTGCGGCATGAGGTGGCCGTCGGAGTGAGCAGTGCCGGCCTAAAGTTGGATAGGATCAGGCTGTTAGTCTCAGCTGATATATGCAAGTATCAGGGCAAATGCAGAAGAACAAGACTTTCAGATGAAAAACTTATACGATGTTACCTGCATCTTTTCACTTCATTGCCAACTTCAGTTTTGTGCACTTCTTGCTAACTTTGCAAAAGCACTCTCTTTTTACAAGGTTTTTTTTATTCTATATTGGTACTGTTGTGCAGAATATTAATTCCAGAAGTTTAGCCACAATGCACCTTAAAAACTAAGGGTACAAATTAAGGGTACAAAAACTAAGGGTACAATTTATTGTACAAGAATTGTATTGAGAATTGATAATGAGAGGGTTCAACCAAGCCCACTCCTTCCTCGTCCCAGCCACATCAGAGCCCCAGTTTGCAAGTCCCCCCTGCTACTAGCATAGTTCTGTGAAGGTGAAGGATAGGTGGACTAATACTTGGAGGAGACACACAGATTTCCCTTTGTAACTAATGCTGTGATGTCTGTTCACCTACGCATGGGGGCCATCCAGTGGGGGGATACAGTCTTGACTGAGCTCTATGGTGATCCCCTTCACCCGAGTGCTCACTGAGGAAAGGTGCTTGTGTGGCTTATGCCCTCACACATTTATTGTGACAATTGTATTGTGAATTTTCATGGACTAGAACACACGGTCAGCCAATCATTCTAATCTAATATTGAATATTATATTGAATTAGCTAATAAAATGTTGATATATCTAGATCATTAAGTTATAGCACAATTTTGTGCAAGTCTACTCAAAAACAAGTCCCATTCAGTTCCAGGTAAGTGCGTATATAGGATTGCAGCCTTATTGTAAGTATTTAGTAAAAATGTCAAATGAAATTAAATTTCCATAGAAATTAGTACTGGGATATACGCAGTTAAAATATCCGGGTTTAAGGACCATGTTCATACATTAAAAGAATCCATATTCCAACATTTCGTCCAGTATACTCTGGACTTCCTCAGGGAATGTGTGAAAGACCTCACACAGAGTTGAAGTTCTCAGACTTCAGTTTTGTGTGATGTCTCTCACACATTTCCTGAGGAAGTCCAGAGTATACTGGACGAAACGTTGGAATATGGATTCTTTTAATGTATGAACATGGTCCTTAAACCCGGATATTTTAACTGTGTATGTTTCGTCCAGCCATCACAATTTGAGAACCTAGTATTGATATAATACTTTTATCTCACAGTTACAGCACAATCCTATCCAACTTACACCACCAGTGTAACCAGTAGGGGAGGGCAGGGCAGGAGGCTTTGGAGGGGAGGGGAGATTTAAATCCCCTTTGAATCCCCCTTTGGCAGGGATTTGAATCTCCTTTCTGTATTGGGGCGTCCCGTTCTCGCTGCACCGGTGGTGTAAGTTGGATAGGATTGCACTGTTAGTTTTCCTGGATGGTGCTTTGCCTTTAGAATATTGAATTATTTTTTTCTGCTTGCATTCTCCCTGCTTTGCAACTTAATCTTGATGCCAGCCCATGGGCATTTCAGATTTGCATACATTTATATAGATTAGCGTATGCAACTGAGTCATAGCCTTATTTCCCTGCTCTGGGAAAAATGGCAGTTCAATTAGGAGAACCATAGTTTCCTGACTTTACAAGTATGTGTTTCTATTACTTTAAAATGTTCAACACACAAGGTATCCAACTGCAAAGATCAACCAATGAACTAAAACTAAATCACTGTATAATTTGGAATGCTTACTTAAGAAAGAACTTTGAGTTCCTTTCACCATTCTTCTTATTGTTTTAAATCCAATTTACTAAACTATGACATAAATAATATGCCCCTCATTTCTCCCTCAAGAAATTCCATGTCTATGAATTTGAAACACTCTCATTTGAAAACCACACTTCATTTCTCTCTATATATTTTATTTTTTCACACCTCTTTCTTTTTTTATGTATCTTCATTTCACATTATTGTATTGATCTCTAAAAAATCCCTTTTCAACTTTATTAATACAATGCTATTGTACAGTAATGTTTCTTAGGCTCTAAGTTATTATATTTAGACGGAGCATGCTAAAAACGTCAGTAGTGAGCTCTCTCATAGAAAAACTAGTTAGAAAAATATAGGGCAGGGTCCAGCCAATTGTAAGAACTTCCAAGTCCCACTGATTTCACAAACGTATGCTCAACTGTCACATTAGACTCTATTTGTGAACTTAACTTTTGTTAGATTGTGCCGATTGTGCTTATTATAACAGCTGTAAATGCAAAAGACCACCTTAAGACTTCTTGAATAGTGCCAAAAATCTAAATCACACTTTTTACAAGATCTCTGAATGGACCAAGCATTTAAAGCCAAACCTGCAGCCCAATCCAACCTAAATCTCTATGCAGCAATGCAGCGGTGCCAGCCTGGACTATGCTGCATCCTGTGAAGGATTTTTTGGCTGCTGGAAGTGTCCTTTGGGTAAGGGGACATTTGCTGGGTTAAGACCCAGCAGCCACAATGGGTCAACTTGGACCTGCGCCTGCAAGGCATTGATCCATGCAAACAGATCAGGCTTGGAAAGGGCCTCTGGATTTGGTGCGTGCCGCCGATCCCGCCCCCCTTCCAGGCCCAATGTGCCTTCAGGTGGCATGTGAGGGCACATGGGGACCAGTGCAGGGTTTTGTCCCAGGGCCCCTACCAACCTGATGTTCCTCTCTGTGGGACCTCTCTCTCTCTCTCTCTCATCCCCTTCCCCCAGTGTAAGCGCTGCAGGCCCCGATGCGCCTTCTCGGATGCACACCAGCACTGGAGCTGGCGCATGTCCAGGGAGGCCGTGTAAGGCCGGACTGGCCTGAGACGGGACGCTGGATATTGGTGCAACCCAGTGTTGATATCCCCGGCCCCCCAGGCTGGACTGGCCAATGACCCCCTCCCTCACCACCCCTGCCCTCCCTCCCCATGACCCTGCACCAATCGGCGCAGGCCTTACCTGTGTCGGCCGGCACAGGTCTTGTTTGGCAGTGGAGTGAGCATTGCCGGCCTCCGGGCTGGTGCTGCTTGCTCTGAAGGAGCCGCAAACGTGCTTTATGGCACGTTCAACTCCTTAGGCTGGCAGAGCACGTGTTCCGTCGGCCTAACCTTGCACAGGATTGCGCTGTTAGTTAAGTTGTTTCCCTGATTTACGTTTGCTGTTAATGAGACTAATTGGTTGGTTTTCTGTGTTTTATGTAATGATTTTTAAAAATGGTTTTAATGGAGCTCTTAGAATATGCCTTATGTTAGCCACCTTGTGCTCCCACAGAAGTGGGGGAAACGCAGGCTAAGATTTTATTAGCGATAAGCAAAATAGCAATAAATAGATGAATAAATAATTTTTTATTCTTTTGTTGCACAGTGTCTTGAGGTTCCTTTCTGGGATGGCTTGGGAGATCTGAATATAGTCTACACATTTTAATAAAATATCAACAGTGGTTATCTACATGGAGGTGTCAGTTGTCCGACAGGAAAAGAGGAACATGTGAAGCAGACCTTCCTCTCTCAGTCACAGAAGCTCATCAGAAAAAACAGGCTAAATTTAAAAGCTTGCAGTTTTTAAATCCATGTCTCATGCTGAGGGATTTACAGTAATTCTATGAAATGGTACCGGACAGTTCCTTATAGCAAAATTCATTATTTCAATTATGGTAGAGAATTGCTGCAAGACACTTTGCAGATTGTATCCCCCTATACTTAATAACTGAGAGAAAAACCACTGTGAATGCACTCTTAATCTGCCTAGCAAGCAGGGACATTCTGCTACGTTCGCTGAATAGAAATATTTTGGATTAACACCGTGTTGGTATCCAGCTGTTGTTGGTGTAAAACCTTTCATCAAAACTAAAAAAGATTTTTTTTATCATATATCAAACATCATCTTCTCACATGAAAAGGTACCTAGTTTTACTGCCCTTCATTTACATTAACCCAAAAAAATCTGGAGTAGTCATTTAAATAGTAATATAAGGCTTAAGCTTTGAAATACAGGAATTATTCTTGATTTAGTTTATGAAGCTTAGTAAACCAGTTGTAACATGAGTACTGGAATATATTATCCTCAACTTGAACATATATTAATACACATCAACATGGCTCCTATATCCTCTGGTACATTTAACATCTGTATGGCCCAATCCTATCCTGGGCCTATGGCAGCGGATCTCACAATCCGGTTTAGGGCAGCACAAAAGTTGGGGGAAGGACAGTGAAAACGTCTGGGTGGAGCTGTGACAGGTAAAATTGGTGTTATTTCGTGATTGCCACATTGCTAACCCTGTTTGGTTTCTTTTCAATTAGAGCATTGGAGTCTTGCAACATTTTAATAGCATTTCTTTATCAGTATCTTGGATACTGGAAATCTGACCTGGGAAGAGCATAGGATCCTGCGGCCGGCCCTATGGTTCAGCTGCGAATCTTTACGCAGGATTGGGTTTGGGCTGCCTTGTACTGGAAATCTGACACCATTTTAAAAAAATGGAACAAGGAAGTTTCAAGACAGGCTTATCTATGAGACAAACAAGTTTCAGGTAAAGCAGTAGGAAGCATTATTAATGCTTGAATTATGCAGAACAAGAAGCCTTACTGAGGAAGAGTCAGCATGGCATCTGTAAAAGGAAGACTTGCTCTAGTAACTTTTTAGAATTCCAAGGCAGCAGTACCAACAGATTTTATGATTTGATAATGCTGTATTGCAATTTGAGAAGATGTATTTTGATAGTGTGTTGCAAATTTAATTATTTCTATCAAATATGTCTGTATCATGAAATGTTAGCATTGTTGTTCATTCAAATTCAGAAGGTTTGCCCATATAATTTGTGAGTTTGGTTAATGTTTTTTTTTCTTTTTTTTTTAACATCTGCCGGTTTTACTCACAATTCAAAAGTGTGTGTGTGCGTGTGTGTGTGTGTGTGTGCGTGTGCGTGCGTGCGTGCGTGCGTGCAAGGTATATACCAGGGGTGGCCAAACTTGCTTAATGTAAGAGCCACATACAATAAACTTCAGATGTTTGAGAGCTGCAAGAGAGATGTTTTGAGAGTCGTAATATTTAAGAAGCATTTAAATTCTTAAATATATTTACTCACCATAAACATTAAACTTATGTTTTAATCCAGTGGACTCTCATAGCTGGTAAATAATTATAAAGCTTGAAAATTTCTTATTTCCCTTTGCATTAATTGTGATGCAAAAAGGAGCTCAGTCAACATCTTTCTGAGAGCCACACATTATAGGTCAAAGAGCCACATGTTTGGCCACCCCTGTTCTATACTGTACAAATGATTAGTGTTTTGCAGTTTTTCTCTTCAGAGTCCCTGCAGAGCCCCCAAACTCCTCTTTAAACTCTCACATATTCTAGTAGCAGTTTGTATCAATTTGTCAAAGGGAAACCTGGAAAAACTGCTTTACTAGTTATTGGTGCCCGTTCCCCTTTCCGCTACTCTCGAAACAATAATCTGGAAAGGGGCTTCATTTTTGTTCTTTGATTGACTAAAAACTGTGCTTTGTGTTTTTTGAGTTCATGCAATCTGACAACTTGAAGTGAGACACCAGGACATGAAATTATGTGCGAATGAAGCATAAGATTCAGCTAGTTCTGTTAAAAAAAAAAATCCAAACCACTGAATTTTGCATAGCCATAGCAATTTTGTAGTATTAGAGGAGGAAGAAAAAAAACTTGCTATTTCTGCACTTTTTCTTGAAAATAATATGGGTAGATTTCTGCAACACTGATGTAACTGTCATTTTTGATATCTCCATATCGTGGTGAGTAGAGAGCCTTCCAGCAATGGTCACCCGATGTGACAATTTCAATGGGGTGTCAAAGGGAAGAGGAATTTAATCCATACCCACACTTGCACAGTTCGTTCACATAGAGCTTGCAAATGAACCAAATGCCACTCAAATAACTGTAAGCATTTTCCAAACTCAAAATTCATTAACATCAGTGATGTGGAAAGATACATTTTTCTTGTAATTGTTCCTTTTGAACAAACTGGAATATTCCTTTCTTTCTCCCTTCAGGTCTTATTGAAAATGTGAAGTAATAAAAGCAAGCAGGAGTTTACTTGAATGGCTGACACAATCATTTTAATTTTTTTTTTAAGTTGGTATAAAATAAAAAGCTGAGAAAATAAAATTCATATCTGCTTATTCTGATTGTATGATCTGACAGCAACAATGAAAGACAATTTCACAAAGAATGTTGGGTTCGTAACCAATGGTAATTTAAACTGCTGGGTTTAAACCGTAAACGACAACAGAGTTATTGAACGTATATTTATTTTGAAAGATGCCAGGACTAAAGGCAAGGCTTTTAGAAGTCTGCCCAGATATTTCAAGAAGCCTGAGGCAAAATGAGAACTGAAGTCTTTTGGCCAACACTGTGCAAATGATGTGAAAAAATGAACATATTGACTACTTTCTGTACCTACATTTATACCAAACATCATGAAAAGTAAAAGGCTGCCCATGCAATACTGAAACACACCACCTCAACATTTAAGACCACAAATACATAAAACACCTTTTGTACAGCTACAACATTATAGTAGGATTAAAAGAATAGAGTTCAGGTACCAAAAAGTAAACAGTCAATCATAGGTAGTGTTCATCCGTGTTCCACCAACGTGTTGGTCCACTAGAAATAAATCCACATTCCAGGATCAGGTAATGCTTCATTAAAGACCAATTAAAAGGAACAAAGTTAAAAAAAAAAGCACAAAACCAAGTTTTTACGAACAAGCTGTACAAGCTTGTCACAGAAAGCTGTAGAACTCTAATGCTTGTTTTGTCCACCTTGTTACTTTGGGCTGATTCTAAAGAAACCATTTTCTGACACTGAGGAGTAAACAGAATGACTTGCAGTGTAAACCTATGCATGTCTGCAGAAGGAATGAGAGTTTTTATAATACTGTGGCTAGGAGACTGCATTGTGAATCAGGACTTCCCAAGTTCACGTCTCACCTCCATTTTGGTGGCCTTAGGCAAGCCACTCTCAGCAGCATTATGGGGCTAATAATACTTACCTTACAGGATTGTTGTAAAGATTACTTACTAGACAATATATGTGAAGTGCTTTGCACACATAAGAAGTGCCATACAAATGCTTGAGTATTATTATTGTAAGAAATGCTATGATCTTAAACACATTCCTTGAAGTAAGCTGATACAACAGTGCCAAGAAAGTCAGATGTGCCAAACTTCAAAATCAATTGGACTTAAGAACTTAACTGATCTTTAAAGCCCATTGATTTTAATGAGATTTAGGTGTACCCAATTCCCCTCCCCCCCCCGCTTATTCCTAGAGCATTTAGAGTCAATGTGAAGCTGATTCTTGTTTCCCTACTTACAGCAAAAAATAGAAGTTGGAAGCATGGTCCATGGAAACGTTATTTTTAAAAAATGGTTACTTTGGCCAGGATCTCGAATTTTGCTCCCATTATAGGAGCTTGGAACAAGGACCCTTTTGAGACCCATTGATGTATGAAGCCTTGATAGCTCCTAATAATACTTCGATTGATATAATTCTGCTTCCTGCCATTCATAACTGTCTTTGGAAGTGCTTTGTTCAAATATAATGGAGCAAAACCAAGCCCTTTTAGGAATGAGAACAAGATGATGGAAAATTAGAAACAAAACAAAAACTAGACTTGTCATCCTAAGCAGCCTTTTATATGAACTACTCTTATGGAATGTTGCAGGACTTATTTCCAAGCAACTTATGAAGCTGCCTTATGCTGAGTGCAGCTATTGAACCAAGTAGTTCAGTATTGTCTACACCAGGGGTTCTCAACCTTTGGAGGCCCGGGTACCCCCTATCATGGTCCAATTTTCTGAAGTACCCCCTGCTAATTAACTGCTAATTAATTGGATTAATCGATCAATTAATTAGGTAATTAAACATTAAATTAAAAAGTACTAAAACAATTTTAAATGTGAAAAAATGTCTTATTTAACTCGTGTGTTGGTGTGTGTGTGTGTGTGTGTGTGTCTGTGTGTGTGTGTGTGTGTGTGTGTGTGTGTGTGTGTGTGAGAGAGAGAGAGAGAGAGAGAGAGAGAGAGAGAGAGAGAGAGAGAGAGAGAGAGAGAGAGCAACAGAGAGAGACTGACAGACAGACACACATGCAAGGATCTCTTTTTTCCTCCAAGTCACACTTCCCAAAATCAGCTCCTCTCTCCCCCACCCCACCAAAGTACATTTTCCAAAGTACAAAAATAAGCCTAAAACCAAAGAGAGACAGAAGGGCTCTGAAAATAATTAAAATTTAAAATCCAAGTTAATTAACACTTAATTAGCTGCTGATGGGGCAGATAAGGGGCAGGGCTTGGCGTACCCCCAGCAAGAGGTCCACGTAACCCTAGGAGTACCCGTACCACAGGTTGAGAACCCCTGGTCTATACTGACTTGGCAGTGACTCTCCAAGTTTCCAGACAGGAATCTTTCCCAGCTATCTGAAGATGACAGGGGCTGAGCCTTCTGCATGCAAAGCATGTGCCTTATCACTGAGCTATGCTTTTCCTCCTCGTGTGTGTGTGTGTGTGTGTGTGTGTGTGTGTGAGTGTGAGTGCGCGCGCGCAGATCAGAAGCGTCGCCTGATATAGTGCAGGGGGGCGGTGGGCCCCAGGGCGTAGGGCGCTGAGGCCTCCTGGGGGGGCGTGGACCTCCTTAGGTTTCGTTTTCGAAACCTTTATTTTCCGTTTTTTATTTCTAACTGTGTTTTAAAGTGGTAATGGGGCATGTGAGTGTATGCGTATGCTTTCCCCCCACTTATCTTGAATATTGGAAGCTTCCAGCGACGATCTTCTGCCTGCACCGGGCGGCAACTCAGTAAAGCGCCCAGCAGCGCTTTCCAGAGTTTGAGCATGCGCAGAACGACGAAGTTTTCAATCGACGTTCTGCGCCTGCGCAAACTCTGGAAAGCGCTGCTGGGTGCTTTACAGAGTTCGCGCCAGGCGCAGGGAGAAGATGTGCCCGGCGCAGGAAGAAGATTGTCGCTGGAAGCTTCCAATATTCAAGATAAGTGGGGGAAAAGCATACACATACACTCACATGCCACGTGACCTCTAAAACCCATTAAAAAACGTAAAAAAAACCCTGTCAAAAATAGGTTTTGAAACCGAAGCCTAAATTTTCTGACAGTTTTATTGGGGGGTGTCGCGGGGGGCCCGCACCAACCTGCTCCGGGCGCAGCGACGCCACTGGCGCAGATCAGATCATAGGTCAGATCAATGGTTCAGCCACCCAGCCGTTTTGTGCCCAGCAGTGGCCTGATCTGGATACTTGGTGAAATGCAAAAAGGCAGACAGTAATAACAAGAGTTCATCGCTGCCTCCCGTAGTTTTTACATTCAGGGCAGCTATGTCCATCAACCCTCTTTTAAAAAAAAGATTAAAAAAATCCATAGGAACAAAATAATCCATGAGCCAGGTTCATGTTTAGTTATTTTTTTATTTAAGCAGAACTATACAACTGAGGAGGGAACAACAGAACAGATTCAGAAAATTATTTTACATTTCTCTTTTTTTTTAGGTGCAGCCCATTACTTCTCAGAATTAGTGTAATACGAGGTCATGCCACTGGTGTTTAGATGTTCCATGTCTCATGTGCTTTGATATCTAGAGTTGCCCAGTAGTATTTTTCAAAGACTTAAAACCCTGGGCTTCACCAAAAGTCCTTTCAACGTAAAATCATTTGGCTTTGCGCCTGTAGGAATTTACTTGTCCCAAATTTGTTCCTGTTTGTATAAAATGAGATACCAAGAGCGAAAGGCAATAGTCCAGGTGAAGTTATCATCTGACTCATGTGGGGAGAGAAAGAGAGAGGCTATTATTTCCTTGCTTCCTAACATAATGCTCTCCTGCCTGCACAGCCTGAAATTACATTGGCCTTTTTTCTTCCCCACCATATCACATCACATCAAATTGATGTCTAATTGGCTATCAGCTATTAACAGAATTACACTGTCGTTTCTGGGGTTTTGCTTCCTGCTGAAAGTGCTCTCTCTCTCTCTCTCTCTCTCTCTCTCTCTCTCTCTCTCTCTCTCTCTCTCTCTGTGTGTGTGTGTGTGTGTGTGTGTGTGTGTGTGTGTGCGTGTGTGTTTGTGTGTGTGCGCGTGCATACGCTTCAGATTACCTTTTCAGAGATGCACTGGCTTGCATTTTATCCAAGCTGAATTTCGTTTTTTTTCTGCCCATGTTGCTAATTTCCTAGTTTCTTTTCATGTTGTTTCTCAGTCCTCACTTGTGTACAGTGCACACCATAATCTATTGTCAGCAAATTTCCTAAGGTGGAAATGTTTACTCTATTTTTTCCCCTTATATTACCACAATGCATATGTTTCTTGAGAAAAGAGCTGATGCCAACCCTTGCAGTTCCTGCCCTTATCAGAATTTTCTTCCATGTTCACATTTTGCCCTGTATAATTGGCATTTGAAAACTGTCCTTCAACCATTTTCCATCTGCTTGGCAAATGTACTATGCATTCAGTTGATAAGGCTGATGACCCAGAGGTAAAGAGACAGTCAAGCAGGTTGACCTGTACCTGAACAACATTGCTAAGATTGCGGAGACAGACCAGAGCTGTTGGAGGAGAGACAGCGTGTGAGCTGAGCCACCCAGATGATCAGCAAGTGTGTAGAATTTGTTGGCCTCCACCAGTAGGGAGAGTTTATTGCTAGTTTATAGGATTGTAGGTTGGTTCTCTCCCTACTTCTGATTAACCTCCTCCTTGAGTTGTAGTCTCTGCCTTGTTGTTTCTATTTGTGTAACAATGGCTACAGTTCTTTCTTTGTCCCAGTAAAGTTCTTAACAAATGTCAATTTGCTGTCTGTGTGTCTGCTTTAATAAATGGTCATTAGTACTCCTAGTATCTGAAGACCAGCCTATACACCCTGAAGTGTATATTCAACTTAACAATAATTGAACATCTAATAGTAAATTTCAATTAATTCAAGCCTGTATATTTTTAATTTCTGTCTCTGCATGTGCTGTGGCCAATTCTGTTTCATTCCAATAGCACAAAGTCTCTCACCCATTCTTTCCTGCATGACGTTTTTGCAGCCAGAGTGTCCTTTCACTTCCCTCACAGAAGTGGCACATTTTTTGCTGGGCTCAACTCTTTCTTGTCTGGCTCCCAGCCTGGGTCTCTGTGGAGTAGGATACCCTGACCTGGCTTGCCTGAGCTCTGTTGGGATGCCCCTTGTGGCTTGTCTCAGTCTCTCCCCTGGCAAAAGAGTTCTGTCCCCACAGGGATTCAAAACCTTGTCATCGGGAGGCTTATGTGTTTATTCTACATGCCTGCCATCTCCTGTAAGAGCTGTCTTCGTTCCCTTGGCCTGATGTAGCCAAATAAGTATTTGTTGGCATTGTATGAATAGCATAAGGGTGCTCAGACTCAGAGGTCTAGGATTCCTGGTTGCTCTTTGCTTTTACCCCTTTGCTGCCATTGCCACAGTATCTCCTGAAGTGTAAAGTGTTGTGCCAGCTAAGTGGTGGCCAGTTATTGGTGGTGACAGTACTGCTTGGGGAGCAGTGGCCTGAAGAAGGCCAATCATTGGACCTGCATCTTCTGCTGCCTCCTGCTTGCTTCATACTGGCAGTGCTTTCTTCAGTGTTGGGGCTGAGATGATTGTTGTGATTGGCTCCTTGCATGTTTGATCAATGATGACTCATTATCGAACCAATACAGGGCCATCGTCTGGCTGACACCCCAGCGACATCACCGGGGGGGGGCTGCCACCCGGTGCAGTGCTTACCTTGCGGAGCTCGGCGTTCCGAAAGTCTCGGGGCGATGTAACGATGTAATCACGTCGCCCCAAACCTTCCACGCTTTCACATTGCTTTTATGTGAAAGCCTGCCTCAGGACTGTCCCCACGCAGTGCAGATGCCTCCCACAGTGGGTGCTATTAGTGTTTCTATGGTCACTGGAGCATTACTGCATCTTTGTGAAGTTGTTCAATCTCATTTCTTCTTTGTGCTGAACTGGCTTAGGATATGATGGACATTGCTCAGATATCCCACCAGCGTAGTAGAGCTGCTGGTGCTCCTTCAGCATAGAATTGCAGCATTAGGCTACAATTCTATGCACACTTACCTGGAAGTAAGCTCCATTGGACTCAATAGGACTTACTTCTGAGTAGACATGCACAGGCGTACACTGCACATTTCCTGCACTGTTAATAATGATATAAACAATTTGTTCCATTGAACTGGCGGAAATTACACTGAATTTACAAGCTAGAAGAAAGAACTATGTCAGATTAGATTCATTAAAGTTCAAGTTCTTCTTTTATACTTTCCATCTATGATAGACATGGAGGAAAGGCTTAAATTATTTTTTTTTCAAATATTTTAGGTAAATCTCTCATTCAAAAAGCTTACAATCACTCCAAGGAAGATTAGGGAAAGTGTTCTTGTAATAATATACATATATGTATTCTTTCTAATGTAGCCTAGGTATGCTTCAAGATGTCCACTGTATCCTCTTAATCCACTAACGTTATAATCCTATTAAAATCAAGTCGTTCTGGATTTATTCCTTTTGAAACATGCTGATTTCTGCCGACATTCTAAAGGCAAACTGTGGCCCGTATTAAGAACAGGAGGGACAGCACAAGATTTGTGGTCTGCATAAATTTAATTGAAGTCTTCATAGCATAGCCGAGGGTGGGTGAGGGGTGCACACTCAAAGATTCAGAACATACCTTTAAACAAAAACAAACAAACAAAAAAGTAAAAGAAAGAAAAGGAAAGGATAAAAAAGATTGGCATGCTTGTTATGTATTTGATTACTGTCTTAGGGCCAACTTTATGGAACAGCCATGATTTCTGCCCATATATGTGCAGAATGTGAACTCCCAAATGTAGGAGTTCACATATTTTTCCATACTGATGGAAAGATATAATTGGAATTGGTCGCGATTCCAGGTGTCTGACACAAGGCTCTTCTTATCTGAAGATTATAGGCAGCAAAACACAATCAGTGTTTAGAGCAAAACATGCTATAAAATGCCAAGTCACCAGTACCTATAATTATAATAATACTTGGCATTCCTACAATGCATTTGAATATTCAAAGTGATGAGCAATCTGCCCCAGGTTTGATATCGAATGAGACTGGAAATTAAGAGCAAAAATGGAGAATGCTTAGAAACAAAGTTTCTTCAAGAATTCCAAAGTCAATCAGAATTTAATTTTCTGTCTCCCCACTTTATCCTCTCTATGGCTGTCAGCACATTATGCTGTACCCAAGTATAGTGTGACTATACCTGGGTACACATGTACACCTGGGTCCCCTTCTACAGATTAACAGTCTGCATACACCGCACACTGCATTGTATGGAACATGTGCATAACTGTACCAGCTAGGCAGATATATCCAGGTACAGCACAACATGTGAATAGCCCTTCTGTCTTTCCTTCTGCAGGTCTTGAAACACTGTTAGTAGTGTTCCTGCCAGGAGGCTGGGAACATTTAGTTTTCTGGAATCACTGCTATCTGTGCAAACATCAGCCACCCTGGGAAAACTAGTGTTCTCAGCCTTTCCTCAGTGTTTCCGGTGTTTGCAATGCAACCATACCAGTGTTCTAACTGTCAGGGAAAGAGGGTGAAAGACTTTGAGAAGATGAGGGAAAAGAAGGAGAAAAAGTCAGGGAGAAGAGAGGCCAGGTAGCTCAGGGAGAGGTTGTAGAGAAATATAATTCCATCTTGGATTAAAACCCGAATGGCAGAAGAACTCTTCAGCCATAATAAAGGTAAAGGTGACCCCTGACAATTAAGTCCAGTCGTGTCCGACACTAGGGTGTGGTGCTCTTCCCCATTTCAAAGCCGAAGAGCCAGCGTTGTCCGAAGACGCCTCCGTGGTCATGTGGCCGGCATGACCTTGCCGCAGCGCGTAGCATGCAGCTGGAACACGGAGCGCTGTTTACCTTCCCGCAAGCGGTACCTATTTATCTACTCGCATTAACATGCTTTGGAACTGCTAGGTTGGCAGGAGCTGGCCAAGCAACGAGAGCTCACCCCGTCACGGATTCGAACTGCCGACCTTTCGATCAACAGCTCATGGTTCAGCGGTTTAACCCACTGCGTCACCCGCTGGCCTATTCAGCCTCACCTCCTATTGAAGTCTTAGCATTCTTGGCCACCAAGGTTCATATTCTGAGATAAGGAATTAATTATGAACTTTGGCAGCATCACTATTTCACATACATCATGATCTCAGTGGAAAATGGGATAATACCTTTATTGGAACCAACCAAAGAGCAAGAAAATATCACTTATTATCTCAGTACTTGCAACCCTGACAAACAGATCAGTATCCCCTTATGGCAGAAAGGGGCTGAGGCAAGGTGACCATGTGATGAGTTTATGATTGCATTAAGGCTTGTATAAGAGTCTTCCTATTCACAGTCTGGGGCCTTGGTGAGTATATTAAACCAACAGCCCAGTCGTATGCAAGGCTTTTGGTGGAAGATCCAGCGATCTGCCACCATAAGCACCAAAACAGCAGCGTGAAAGCCACGCTGGTGCAGTGTGCATCAGGGTCATCAGTGCAAATAGCCTGAGGCCCCACGTGCACGACAGCAGCTCCCAGAAATCCCTGCCGGCACAGGAAGGTTGGCAGCATGCGTGGTTCAGGGGAGGATCGTGGGCAGTTCAGGGCAGGGAGTGGGCTGAAGGGGGAGGATCTTGGTGGCAGTGGCGCACGCCAAGATCCAGTCCCCCTTTCTCCGCCCCAAATTGTCCCCCGACTGAGCTTGGTCTTTAGCCAGCAAAATAGTTGGCATAGGTCTAACGAGACCCTTTGGAGACTACACAGTCTAAAAAAAAAAGTTTTACTTATTATTATTATTATTATTATTATTATTATTATTATTAACAGTATTTATATACTGCTTTTCAACTAAAATGTTCACAAAGCGGTTTACAGACAAAATCAAATGATTAAATGGCTCCCTGTCCCAAAAGGGCTCACAATCTAAAAAAGATGCAGAAGAACACCATCAAACAGCCACCAGAAAAGAGACTGTGCTGGGGTGAAAGGGTAGCAGTTACTCTCCCCCTGCTAAATGTAAGAGGAGCACCAATTGAAAAAGTGCCTCTTGCCCAGTTAGCAGGGGTCTTAGCAGTTACTTACCTCTCCTGGGCCATCCCATAGCATGCAGCTATGCCTCCATCATTGGCACTGTGTGCTATGGGCTGGTGGGGGATAGGATTGGGCCCTTACATTATATTGTAGCTGGTATGTTCATGGTTTGTGGCATGGAAAATACCCTCTATTGCTGAAGATACAAAGCACAGCTTCAGTACAAGGGCCCATGGACTCATAAGGTTCAACCCAGCAAAAATTATACACCTCAGTGTCTATTGAAAATAATTGAGTCCAAGTGCATAATTCAATGCTAGCAGGATCCCATTGATCAGCTTTCACTGAACTGCATTCATAAGATCATACTCCTTGGTTGTTGTACTGAGAGGTAACTACAAGTTACATCTAAGTAGTGACTAGACGAAGATGGCAACTCATTTACCCTGGGATTAATATTGAAAGAACAAGAGAAGAAAGTCCCAATTCAGTGGTTTCCCACAGACACGAGAATCCCATTGAACACCAAGAAAGCACACAACAGCAAAAGCTTCCTATTCAATCCAAAGTCTGTAATGGCTGTTTTTTCTTTCTTTGTTCACCATAGAAAGGCACATGTGGGTCTATCCCCTCCAATATAGTAGACAAGGAATCTCTTCCATGCACAGGAGTTGAGCGTACACATCAATGTATGTGTATACATCCATCCATGCCCAAGGAGCCCTTAGAGTCGGTTAAAGAGCTATGTTGTACAGTTAACAGTATGCACAATTATAATTTCCTTTTAATATTGTCTATCTCAAGATAAATGTCACAATTCATTTTTTTAGATGAAATCACACATTTTAACTTGGTGAGCAAGGTATTATCATCTTAGCAATAGGACTCCTTCTGGACTCCAGCTGGGGATTAAAAAGGGAGAACTGTCTGAAAACTCCACTAAAAATATCGCTCTCTCTCTCTTGGGTGTTATTTTCCTAAAATATAGACGGCACAACAAAGCAGCAGCATCTTAAGCTGATTTTTCACAGGCGTTATCCTTAAGTCTGTGGATTGAATAAGTAGACTATCTTGTGCTTCTTGGTTCAGAAAATCCCTTTCTTCATGCTCACACTACTGACCTCTCTATTAGTCACTGAAGGTCCACGGGCATTAAGAAAGGCTGTGTCAGGAGAGCAGAATAGGAGAGGATGTCTGGAGTTCAGAACAGTCTGAAAAAGAAACGTCTGACAAGTACCCAATTTTGACCCAGTTTTTCCTATTCTCTAGGTAGCCTGAAAAAAAAACACCAAGACGTGCCAATCCTATTCCCAGTGAAATGATGTCCACACCAAGTCCTATATTGTATTTTTCCATTACAAAATTATGCGAGACAACTTTCTTTTGGAAAGGAAGGAACTTTCTTTCTTAGGAAGCACTAAAGTGCTTGTGATCTTTATCATGAATTTCTAACAGAGCACTATGACAAATTGTGTAAAATGCTTTAAAATGTGTGTATGCTTTCACTATAACTAGGCCTATTTCTGCCCTTTTAACACTGTATTTTAAGCAATAATATCTAAGGAGTGTATAATAAAAATATTTAGTTTCTGGATGAAACAGGCAATTTAATTGCTTAGACATTTTTTCCCTGTGTTTATGGTCCATTCTGTTTGGAGGGGTCCAGAGACGTGCGTTTTGTGGCATAAGGTAAGCCAAGACTAGTTGGGACAGTGTAACGGTCATATAGGGTTCGGGCAGCCCAATCCTGCGCACGTTGCAGTGGCCAGCCTAAATGACCGACCGCTGCATCCTGTGCAGGATGCAGCCCACACTGGTGCAACTGGGGCTCACCTTGGGGGA
The DNA here is from genome assembly GCA_026170595.1 of Plestiodon gilberti rubricaudatus. Lineage (NCBI taxonomy): Eukaryota > Metazoa > Chordata > Lepidosauria > Squamata > Scincidae > Plestiodon > Plestiodon gilberti. The sequence goes on from JANXHW010000001.1 coordinate 92,476,626, forward strand.
TGAGGATATTAGGGGACATAAGCCCCAGTGGCCCTAATGGGTCCCCTCAGATGCACGCCAGCTATGGAGCTGGCACACAACCAGGGAGACCATGTAAGGCCAGTCCAGCCCGGTAAGGGGCTTGGGATATTGGTGCAACCCAGCGTTGATATCCCTGCCCCCTCCCAGACCTCCTAGGCCAGGCCGGCCAATGGCCACTTCCCCCATCATTCCAGTTCAACCACTTCCCCACGCCCTCCCGCCGCCCGGCTCTGGACTCACCTCTGCCCATTGGTGTGGCCTAGTAAGTGGTGCTGGCCTCCGTGCTGGCGCACTTACTTGCTGGGTGCTGCGAAAGTGCTTTATGGCACTTTTGTGACACTTAACACCAGCGGAGCAGGAGCTCTGCCAGCATATATCTATGCAGGATTGCACCGTTAGCCATGGAAACTGGCTTGATGAAACATAAAAACAGGGATGACATCAGATGTTGGCCAGGTTCGGCAATGACTGAGGTCCCAGGTCCATTAGAGGGCCCACCTGGCCAGACCTGCTCTTGAACCCTCAGTACCAGTGGTAGCATCCAATATGCTATCAGGAATAGATGGAGGTTCCATGGGAGCCCTAGGGCAGAGCTTTGCCTCAGGGACCCCAGCAACCTGTCACTGACACTACATATAAATCATTTTGATAAAACAATATAAATCATGATCATAAATGGTTAAGCCAATCAGGACTACCTCTTTGAAGGTCATGACATTTACTTCCTCGGAACAGGATACTTGATACATTTAAAGTAAAGGTATATTTATAGCTACAGATGGTCCCAATTTTGGTCCCAGCTGTGTTTGGAAAATACCCCTTTCTGAAACCCTAAAGAGCTAAGTGGACAATAGTGGGCTAAATAAGCCAGTAGTCTGACTCTGTATAAGACAGTTTCATATGTTCCAGACCTCCTGTTCTTGAGACCTGCCTAGTATTGTGAAGCAGAAGATTGTCAAGCACCTGGTGGACCACAATAATCCATGACTGGTGGCCGCATTTCACTCTGTGGACCACAATTTGCACAGGCCTGACTTAGAACAGGGAAGGGAAGCTTTTGTGTTTTGTTTTGTTTTGTTTTGTTTTGTTTTGTTTTATCATAGGGGAAGAATTCCATATTACTGAATTGTAGCATTTGAGAACCTAGAATTTATTTGTAAAATTTAGGCCCCAAAAGTACAATCTAATCCTATCTTCTGCCAGCCCCGAGCATGCAGCGCCGCTGGGGGTGGGGGACGACCAGACAGCCCAGGAGAAGTAAGAAAAATATTTTCTACTTACCTTCCTGTTGGTTGCCTGGCCTCCAATGGGCCTCCTCAGCCATTTAGCTGGCAGAAGTCTGTGAAACCTCAGGGGGCATGACAGTCTCAGAAAAGGGGATAGGATCTTGGTGTGAGCTGCTGCCACTGAGAACTGCCCCTGAATTGCCCCCGGTTCAGCCTGCTCCCTGCCGTGATACTCCCCCTAACCGCCCCAAATTACCCCTGCCACCACCTTACCTGCTCCGGCAGGGTGTCCGGGAGCCACTGGTGCACATGCAGAGCCTCCAGCCACTTGCGCCAGTGGCTCCAAAACCAAACACGACTTACGCTGACGGATTGCGAGATCTGTCAGCGTAAACCCATGATAACATTGGGCTGTTAGTAAATTAGTTCCCCAACATTCAGTTATGAACTTCTGATATATGGAAACATCTGTAGCCAAGAGTTTGAGACGCCTTCTTGCTATGCATTGTTTTCTGGAAGACAAAAGCATGTATTTAGGGAGATGCAAACTCTCTATGACACAAATCATGGAATAATCCATGGTTGGGAAGGATTTTTGAAAGTCACATACAGATTCTCTGAAAAAGAGGTCTTACTGAAGAGAAAACAGAAGAGAAGCCCTTTGAAGTTCTGGTGTTGGCTTGACAGTAAGAGATCATTCATTCCCAATAGATGTTTGTTAGGGAAATCAACCCGTAGAAGCCTTTTCCAGTCTATTTGCGTATTAAGTAGGACACAAACAGACAGCATCAAATCCTGTACGTCTGTGAGAAAGAGAAATATCACTTTCACTTTCCTGACAAAACTGTAGGCCGTTCCAGCGATTATCTGCCATCTGTTGGTTTCAGTGGTTCAATTGCCTCCAAGTCCTCTGGAAAAAGAAATCTCATTTGTGATGGAAGGTTGAATGTACAACTCAAAGGTAACTTCAGCTGAGCAAGTGGCCAGCTAATCCCCTTAGCACACAGGGACTGGGCTGCCACCAGCTCTAATTGATTCTGAAATGAATCTGTACAGAAAATTAGAAGGTTTGGATTCCCATGTGAGCTTCAATAAAGAGCCAGGATGTAAGCCTGACAACTGAATGGATTCAGAAATGAAAATCTGATAAGCGGCTTAAAACTGTACTTAAGACCAGAAATGATTTGAATGCTCTTGTTAATGGCGCACATTGTATATTGTCACCTAGTTAATTTTCTCTGAAGATGAGTTCTTGCAGCAGAGGAAGATATGCCAGCCTTTCGCAGCCTTTTCTTCATCACATATTTATTAAATTCCACCCCCTACCCCAGTAGCTGGAAGGCAGAAAAGAAAGGATTAGGCGACTGCAGTTCCTCAGTGACTGTCAGTTCACCGTGCCAAACTTCAAATATGAACCATTGCATGTACTGTCACAGGCATTGCCTTTACGTCTTCATTTGCAAATGAGGAGCTCACGGTCGCACTGCCTTGTATTTGCACACAGTTCCAGAACATGAAAAGCAAACACTGTCACTGCCGGCTATTTTGTTTGTATCTTCACAGATAGTGTACGGCCTATTTAGGAATTTTCTGCAGATTTCCCACCCCCACTCACTTCCCTTGCTTATACAGAGACAGATAGAGCTGCACGTTCTCATATTTTATTCAGGAAGCTGAACTGCACCAAATAAGGCTTGGGCTGCATTTGATTGCACTGTAAGCTGCATTCGAAAACATCTCAGTCTTAAGTTCAGTTTCCTTCTGGCCCATTTATTTGTGCATGTATGTTTCTATACATGTTCTAGATGGTCACACACATGTACTGAAATGGAAACAGAGAGTAAGGGAACCTTGCCAAATCTATCCACATAGGAGTTATCCATTTAAGAAACAGATGGGATAATAGAGAGATAGATGGGTGGGCTGCCATGGGGTGGCTGCAGCTGCTGACAAGTGTCCTTTCAACATCATGTTAATTTTCTCCGTTATGTTCTTTTGAGTATAGATAATTTCAGTTTTATGTAAGCAAAACTGATGTCGGCAAATCAGCATGTTTACAATGTTCCTAAACTATATTTCAGGTTTGTGTGTGTGTGCGCGCGCACACAAATATCAAGAAGGTTCTCATCATTCTAGCTTGTTTGCAAAAAAAATATCAATTTTTAAAGCATTCTTCAGTGCATTTGTTTTTCATCATTCGCAATTATGGCTGTTGTGCATTCAGGAATTTCCAAAAACAAGGTGTAAAAGCAATGAATGAAGCAAGTTGAACCTTAAATGGTGGCTTTCAACTTCAGCAAAAATTAAGATGTTAAAAATATCCCACGGGCAGCGCAATTCTGACTAAGGATCTGGCCGGCGGCCCAGGGCCGGCCACCGGATCCTGTGGTCGGGCTGACTGTCCAATGGAGGGCCGGAGGTCTACTCGGGGAAGGGGACCCTTCCCCAGGTGTAAACTGGGCCCGTATTTCCGCCAGCTAAATAAATAGCTGGCGGAAGTAGAGGAGACTGTGTAACAGCCTAGCTGGCCTGGCAGGGACGGGTATTGCAGAAGCCATCCCCCTCCCCCTATTGACTTGAAGCATTAAAATGTCACTGACTAGGCCAAAGGAAAATAGTCACAGTGTGATATGTTGTTTAACCTTACTTGCCCAGAGATATCATTCCCAATCTGCAGAGCTTTTGGCTTGGCTCTCTCTTTCCTGGACAACTTGACAAAATATGTATACGTATATTCCATAATTCTGTCTTCTCAAGAAGTTAGGAAATTCCCCTATTTGTAAGAAATGAATTTGAATGAATACCCAGTCACCAGTTACTGCACAAACACCGCAAAACTAGCTTCAGAAGACAGTCTTTTTAATGCATGAGTTCCCGAGCTTGCTCAAGTTGGTGCAAAATGATTTAAAAATTATATGAAGGGACATGGCCAATCAGATAGTATTATATTGCTGAGGGTTTTGTTGGCTTTGTTCAGAAAGGAACTGCACCCATAGCATGCTGTTTACTTAACACCGTGCTTGTCCTGGCATGCAGAATCAGTGTCCTCATATGCCCCTAAGCAGGAACTGTCATGGCATTTTTCCCCGCAATAAAGATATTCTTAAAAGACTTGACTCTCTCCTTTTTCCACAAGGTGCATTTCTAACTTCCCTACTGGTGCATCAAAAAAAGCTACGGATAGCTCAGAGACAACCTCTCCACCTTCTTACTTAGCATTTTTGCACAATATAATCTTTTGAAAGTGAGTTGTTTGACATCTCTCTCACAGGAAATCCTGTGCTTCTTTTGACAGCACTATCTCTAGCCCACTTTTTTCACTAGGCAAACCTGTCTGGAAGGGGAAAATAGAAATAACACCACCACAGCTGTGTGTGTGTGTGTGTGTGTGTGTGTGTGTGTGTGTGTGTGTGTGTGTGTGTTGGTTGCTATGGCTAAATTGCATAGCAACGAGACTCAGGACACTGGCCTACATTCCAGGGGAAACAGAACATTTAGCCTTTAGCATCAGGTAGATAGCTAAAAAACTGAAATAATCACACCTCATTGATTATTAAAGCTTCTGTTGAGGAAAAAATGCAAGGACCCTAAGGTTATCTTAGGAAATTTGCTTTAAAAATGAAAACTTAATTATAACTCCTTACTGAGTAATGCCATTCTTCCTTATGTGACTGTACTATTTAAATATTTGGAAAAGAGATACCAAAATTAAAGAAGCAGAAATGTAGGAATGTGAAAATTGAAGCAGAAGAAAGTGATCAGTAGTACATATGTGAAATATCTTTGTTTGCTTTATTTTAAAGGGTGAGAACCCTGGGATTTTTTTTACCCTACTGGGTAATCAGTGCTCCTTTACTGTAAGGCAGGTGTTCCCAACCAAGGGATACTCAGACCGTAGGCCGGGGGTACGCGAGAGGCTGTCCCTTATCAGCTGCTGCTATCAGCAGCTGATAAGGGACAGCTGCTAAAGGGGATTTTTTTCTGAGTTGCAGCGCGAGCGGGTCTTCCCACTCGTGCCGCAACCCAGAAGGAAAGGGTACGCAGGGGGGTATGCGGGCCTCCAAAGATTGGGAACCCCTGCTGTAGGGTAATATGCATATCATTGTTCTGAAGTCTGATGTTATCTGACAGTGTCTGTTGCTAAATGTTACTGGGTGTTGCTCAGGTAAAACCAAGCAAGCAAGCTCATCAAGAGGAAGCTAATGATGCATTTGGCATTGTACTTATGGAGCAAATAGACCATCATGTTGAAAGTTTCACAAAGTTCTAGAATAAATGCAGTTCTGAATATGGATGGTTTATAAGCACTGGGTCAAGAGTGGTCATTTGTGGTCATAATGAAAAGGAAGGGAAGCACCTAAATTATTCAGTAAAGCAAAGAGAGGAGTAAACTTTAATTTGATATACAGTACAGCCCGAGCTTGCCTAAGATGTGGCGGCCAGCCTAAAGGGTAGGCTGCTGCATCCAAGTCAGGCTGCGGGTCACGTCAGGGGAAGGGGAACGTTCAGGCCGTTCAGGCCCCAATGGGCCTCCTCAGATGCGCACCAGTTCTGGAGCTGAAGCAAGTCTGGGGAGGCCATGTAAGGCCGGCTCAGCCTGGGAGGGGGAAGGGGATATGGCAGAGTGCACCGCCGATATCCCCGCCCCTCTCCTGCGCCTGGCCGACCATTGGCCCACTCCCCTGCCACCCTAGCCTGCCCTCCTGCCAACCGGCACGGCTCTTACCTGCGTCGGGCGGCGTGGGTCAAGGTAGGTCGCAGTTGGAGTCAGGGCCAAGACATCCAAGGGAGAAGCGCAGTTGCATGCTGTCTCCTCCAATGTAGGTGCCTACAATAATCGGGGAAGGAGTGAGCTGTAGAGAGGACGTTTGCAGAATGAGAGATGAGTGATTATTGTAAATTAATAAAACATGGCCCAATATTATTCCAAACATGACTTTCAGCCCAATCCTAACCAGGGATGTGGATCAAGTCTCTGACTCCAAGTCTCGAATCAAGTCCCAAGTCTCTGGGTCCAAGTCTTAAGACAAGTCCCAAGTCTTTGCCCCCAAGTCCCGAGTCTTTGGTTGAGAGTTGCGAGTCCCTTTCTATTTAATGGGGACAATGGGTTTAAACCTGAATAAAATTTTACTTGTCGTAAAAAGCTCCAAGTCTCGAGTCGAGTCTTTCAAGTCTTTTACAATCACCGAGTCAAGTCCAAGTCAAGTCATTGACGCGACTTGAGTCCGACTCGAGTTTGAGTCAATAGACTCAAGTCTACATCACTGATCCTAACCTGCTCCATATCTGCAGGGTCGTGTGGCCCATGTTGTATCCAGCACTGGGGAGGATCAGGCTGGAGGTCTCCTCAGGGTAAGGGGACATTTGTCCCCTTACCCCGAGTAAATCCCCAGCCTCCACAATGGAGCTACTCAGATCTGCGCAAGCAGATCCAAGAAGCCCCGTGCAGGTGGAAAAGGCCTGGGAGAGGGCATATGATTCGGCGTGCACCAGTGATACCAATCCCGCCCCATCCCGGGCCCGATATGCCCCCATTTCCACCTGCCCCATGCCCTGTTACACCCCTCCCCTACCCCCCCCCTCCCAGCCCCTGCACCACTCGGAGCAAATCTTACCTGCTCCGGTACATAGTGATCCTAGATGCAGTGCTGGTGGGATGGCGCAGGCCTTCCCTCTGGTGCTTGCTTCCTCTCCAGGTGTCGCAACATGCTTTACAGCATGTTCGCGACACCCTCGGCCGGTGCAGCAGTCACTGTGCTGGCATAATCCAGCCATAGGATTGTGCATTTAGTCTCATGTCTTTGTAGGAAGTATTTGTTTCATTCGATATTTGTAAAATTCGCATTGTTTTATATCTATCACAGTTAGCTATGAAACAGGAAAATGTCTTTCTGTTTCAAGCTGAAACTGAGTACGGGATAGTCTTGTCAACTGAGGTGAAATTCCACTTCCAGAGTTGTGATAATTTTGGCTCAAAATTATTCTTTTTATATGTTTATGCATGCTTGATGATGGAAGAAAGAAAACTATTTTCTCAGATGCAGCTTATCTTGTTTGCACTTAAAAATAGATATTTTTTTTGACGTCAATGAAGATTAGAATCTGTTGTTTTTAGATTTTTTTAAAATGTTGGCAGACATGGAGGTATATTAAGACAAAAAATGCAAATTTCCAAAAAGGTTTCAGTATCAAAGCACTACAATTAGTTCTAGCTGTTGTGTGAATTCACCGGTAATGAAGCAATGGGTTGCTGATGAGTGCTAATGAGTATAAAATAAGTCTAATGCAATGCTGTACACATTCTGCAATACTTGGCTACACTAAGCTCTTATTGGTATGTTTGCTTAAATATTGTCGAGAGCTACTCTTTTAAACTGAAATTTGACCTTAAATTACATTTATCCTCCTCCATATCCCAGTACCAAAATTCCTCTATAAAAGATTCTCATTCCGTCACACACACACACACACACACACACACACACACACACACGGATTATAGATACTGTTATCACAGTGGAAGGTCACTTGAAGTCTGTTCTTTGGCCAAAATGATGCTTAAAAATCAATAACAGTTCCTAAATATTTCCACACCCTACTTGGCTCAGTGGATAAACAGGGGTCTTGTTCTAAACGTAGAATTTTTTTCATTCTCAAAGTCACCTTTAGGAACTGACAGAACAAAGAGAAAACTTATTTCTGCTGATTTCTGAACAGAATGAAGCTGTTTTGTTTTACTGTTGCTCATAGACTATGTAAAAAACAGTAGATTTTTTTTTACTCAAAACAGTAATGCAGTTTTGATCTCACCACTGTGCAACTAAAGATAATACAAAATTTCAGCAAAGAATCTTCTAATTACCTGAATTAGAATTTATAATTATGTTTAGTTCCATTGCTTCTGGCCTTAACAAGGACCAATTTTTTCAGTTACACTAAGAGCGCAATCCTAGACTAAACTCGGCCGGCGGAACAAATGTTCCGCCAGCCGAAGACGTCATGAAAGTGCCATAAAGCACTTTCGCAATGACTCACGAGCAGGGAAGGCCAGCGCAAGGCTGACCTGCCCTGCTCCACCACCCGGACCATCTCCCACCAGCCGCCAGACCCAGGTAAGTATCCAGCGGAGGGGGGGGCGGTTCGAGAGCAAACGGCAGTGGCCAATAGGCCCAGCCAATCGGGGCGGGGGTGGGGATCAGCCTCGGCCAAATCCTGACCCCTGCCGATCGGCTGAGCCATTACAAGGCCTCCTCCAACTTCCGCCAGCAAAATAATTGGTGGAAATCCGAGAAGGCCGATAGGCCCCAGCTGCAGTTACACTCGGGGAAGGGAACGAGTGTCCCCTTCCCCGAGTAGACTTTCTGCCGTGGGGAGCCTGCTGCAGGCTGCCTGCGGCGGAGCTCAGGATCCGGTGGGTGGCCTCGGCTGCCCAGCAGATCTTTACAACAGGATTGGGCTGCCCAGAGTTAATTGACTTAATGGAGACATGCACCAGCTATATAGCTCGCACACAGGGCCTCTGATAGGAATTTTATCAGGGGGTACAAAGTTTATTTTGGGCCCCTTCTCAAAGGGGGAGGGTGCAAAACAGGGCAGGGGGAGGGTAGCAATAGCCAGAAAAGTCTCTGGAGCTCAGGTCTACCAGGCTTCCTGATGCTGCACCCAGGTCTATCTGCCTGGTAGACCTGGCCCGGCCACCATCTTTCACTCTCCATGAGGCCAGCTGAGAATTTATAGGGGTCCTCCTTTGGCTCTTGGGCCCCCTTTTTGACCCTGGGCCTGGGTACAATTTACCCCCTGTACTCCCCTCTCATGGGCCCTGCTCGCAAAGGTCTGAGTTGCCCAATTGCCGTGGCTGGGGCTTACCCCGGGGCAAGGGGATACATGTCCCCTTACGCCGTGGAGACCTCCAGCAGTCGAAATTCCCACACATGATGCAGCGTAACCTGCACCACTGCACGGAAATTTCTGCTGGATTGGGTTGCCTGATTTGCAAAGGTTTGAGTGCAGAGAATCCATAGGTTCCAAAGAACAATGTCTACAATCCAAAATAGTTAAGAATGCTGAAACCCATTGACTTAGCATGACCTGAGCCACTGACAACTCTTTTTGTGGGTCAATCAAGAGATGATGATGATGTTCCCCTTCAGTATCCCACAAAAATTCCAACTGAGCACCAAAACCCAGTGATTTTATAAACATATGTTATCAAGAAGGTCCTCAAGAATTCAATATGATATACACATTATGCAATGATCAAGATGATGATCATTGCGATAACTTAATTTAGAATGGCCATCCATGTTACAGATTTACATTTACACTCCACGGAGAACTAGCAACTAGCCCAAGGCAATTTAGTCAGAATGTTCAGGTCTGTAAGATGAACTAAGAAATCTTAGATTTCTCCTAAACCCAATGCCACATCAACTTGTGGTTTTCCACATCAAACTGTCATGTGGAAAAAAATGAGAAGGATCAAAATATTTCAACAGATACCTACCAGTTTTGTATTTTCGGTTCATTTGACCAGCATACCCTCCCTGCAAAATATACTTTAGGTATTCGACCTCACAGATTGCTGCATGAGGTATGATCAAATGTGCAGAAACATCAAATTTCCCAGTGTTTTCTTGTCAGTGGTCATTCAGCAACTAAACTTTGGTGATGCTTTTCAACATCAGACATATACAACAAGACACAGCTCATTATGTGTTTGCTTCAGAGAGAGTCCCATGCTGTCAACATGACACAATCAAGTACAGGAAAGCCATGACATTGTAAAAATCATTTACCCTCTACTTGATATAAAGATAACATAAAGCCAAGGATATACACTTTGACAAGGCATTTAAAGGGCTGTACCCGACTGATTTCAGGAACAAGTAGGTGATAAATTCATCTTTGATCTACCCAGTTAACAGAATAGAAATGCTTGAACCAGCTTAGATTTTTGGCTGGAGTTATTTGCACCATTAGGGAATGCAGCAATTCCTTTCAGTTTCTAAAGTCTGTTAACAATGGGACTAGAAATTACCAGAAACATGGAGTCCACTGTAAATATAAGACTTGTGTCAAATTGCCCTGCTCGCTCACCATCTGTAATGTGTAGTGCAACATAACCTGATGTCACTGAGCTGTGTTCTTCCTCAGGTCTACTTCATATCAGTGGTTACCATTTGCACAGAGGGGGGAAACATCCAGATTAATGACATTATGCCATGAAAAAAGGAGCATTTCATATAAAATGGATGTTTTTAGTTATAGCTCCATGTTTTTTAGAATGTGTAGTTCTACTCTAAATCAGTGTTACTATGGTTACGCATTGACAGTAGCTGTAAAGGAGTCTGGGAGTTACCAGGTGTTGTACTAGGTAGGCCAGGGGTTCTCAACCTGTGGTACGAGTACCCCTAGGGGTACGTGGACCAACAGCAGGGGGGTTGCTGAGCTTGCCCCTTATCAGCATCAATCAGTAGTTAATTACTTGTTAATTAGAACTTAAATGCAATCCTTTCTCTCTCTCACACACACACACACACACACACACTCACACACAGAATTAAGTAAGACATTTTTTCACATTTAAAATTGTTTTAGTATTTTTTATTTAATGATTAATTAGCTAATTAATTAATTAATTAATCCAAATAATTAGCAATTAACTAACAGGGGGTACTTCAGAAAATTGGACCGTGATAGGGGATGCCCAGGCCTCCAAAGGTTGAGAACCCCTGAGGTAGGCCATCCTCTGGGCTCCTACACAGAGTCCAGAAATGAAGGGAGGAGGCCATGTAATACCTAGAGTGGGGGCCTCATGCAGAGTTGCTGACAGTTTGTATGAAGTTCATAGAGTGCCGTATCAGCAGGCACACACAACCTATGAACTAGCCCTGATAGAATATGGTGTGCAGTATATCCGTTGGGGTGAGCCGCGCTGGCTTAGTGGTTGAGACGTTGAACTGCAGACTGGAAGGTAGGCAGGACATCAGTTCGAGTCCCAAGTGTCGCATGACGATGTGAGCTACCGTCTTCGGCTCCAGCTCCTGCCAGCATAGCAGTTCGAAAGCAAGAAATTGCAAGTAGATTAATAGGTACCGCCTAGGTGGGAAGGTAACAGCGTTCCGTGTGCCTCGACTTTGAGTCATGCTAGACACATGACCACGGAAGCGTCTTCGAACAGCGCAGGCACTTCAGCTTTGAAACGGAGATGAGCACTGAACCTAGAGTCGGTAATGACTAGCTTTCGAGCGAGGGGAACCTTTACCTTTATATCTGTTGGGAGCATGGCTTTGTTTCACACAGAAGCAGTGGTAAATTATCTATTTGGATGCGAAGAAGAACGTCTCAGGGGATCTGAAGCTGCTAACTGAATTCCAGGAACATGGCGAAATAGGGAGGGGAACCCACTAATCCCCTCTTCCTTCCCATTCCCTAACCTAATGGCTCTTTAAAAAGCCCATATATTCTGCAAGGCCTCATGACTCTTACACATCAGTTCAGTATGCTACAAAAGCTTTCAGCCAATTTATTTTAAAGTAATCCTGAATCCTTGAAGAGGTGGATTTGAGACTGAAATTAGCACATCACAGCCTTCTGAACTGAACCACTCTCTGGGCAACGCCTGTTCGTCAGACAAATGAACATACCTGGCTTGACTGTAGAGCAAGTCAAACACTTAGGAGCTTCTGGGTGATGATTCTCTCTAAACCTTGTCTTTCTTCACAGTCCAATCATATGCTTGGGTAAGTTCTCACAACCTGAAGCAGTAAAATTACATGTAATGTACAGAATGGTTTGAGAGTCAACCACTAGATTTTAAACACTCTTTTCTTTTATCTCATCTAACAATGTACAATATTAATGTAGAGCCTGTATGAAGACCAGTATCTACATGTCGTGGAATACAGTGCAATGTTATTGTACCATGGTTTTGGGTATACTGTGGATATGATCATGTCCGCCAAGGCAGATATGACTTTATATAGCCCAAGCCTACCTAACTCCCTGTACGGCGATGTAGTAGCGCCAGTGTGGCCTCCGCTGCATCCTGTGGGGGAGTTGCAGCTGCTGAAGGTCTCCTCAGGGTAAGGGGACATTTTTTCCTTTGCCCCAGGGTAAGCCCCAGCAGCCACTATGAGTCAACTCAGTCCTGCATCCACGATATTGCTGGTGCAAGTCTGCGTTGACCCGTGCAGGTGGATCAGGCCTGGGAAAGAGGTTTGAATTCGGTGGGCACCACTGCCACCGAACCCTCCTGGGCCCAATCTGCCCATCCCCTGTACCATTTTGTCCCCATTCCGCCCTCCCCCACCCAGTTCCACCCCCTCCTCGCCCTTCCCCTGCCCTTGTTCACTCCCTGTGTGAGGCTTACCTACTGTGGCAGGCCTCCTGATGTACACCAGCACGTGTGGGAAGACTCTGACCACGAGCACGCCCCTCCCGTGTTGGCCTGGTCCCTATCTTGATCCTCTCCCAAAGTGCCCCAGCCGCCACTTTACCTGCTGTGGGGCATCCGGGAGCCACTGCCGCATGCATAGAGCCTCTGGCCATTTGCCCCAGCAGCTCGGAAGCACACGACAAGCTTTCGTCTTTTTTATTCATAGGACCTGAACAGGATTGGGCTGGTAGTTTTCTTTATACTTCATAACAAACTCTTTGTTTTCTTATTTTACTTTCCTTTTATTTACATTAAAGACCTCCACTTTCACCTTTGATGTTACTATTCTACAGAACGAATTTCGGTTTTGGAAGAAAATGAGGCACTCCAATAAAGCACAACATACTATCAGGAATAATTATGTAATTTTCTTCCCATTCTTTCGATACGCATGTTGACTGGTTGAACTTGTGACTACCAAACTGCACTGAGACCCTGTCTGGAATGTGCAGTCTGCTTGCAAACAATAGTAGGATTCAAGCCTTTTGTATGCAGTCTAGTTATTTTCTGGGAATGGAAAACGATGCACACACAAAACATGACTTGATAAAAGCCAGAGAGTGGTATGTGTGACAATGCTATTTATATTTATGATACTTATGCATCATTTGTTTGTGAACATTGATGAACCTGTGCCATCATTCAGAAGGATGCAGAGTGCTTACTCCAGACAGGAGCTGAGGTAATTACATAGTGCCTGACATGCAATTTTCCTCCCGTGTCAGCAAACAGATCTATTTGTTTTTTTTATCTGTAACTTTTTGTATAATGCATTGTTGTGGAACTAGAAAGGAAAGGAACTGATGTGCTTCTCTTTAGCGGGAGAAGCATTTTAAGACAAAAGTGGCTGCCAGCCCAAATTCTTTTGTCATTTGGTTCTTAGCCCATTTCTATTGCTTGTGTCATGTCAGCATTTACCCACAGGTCACTTTGCCACCACAGCTCTTTGTATCGCTACAGGAATCTGCTGTTGCTAAATACATTTCTGAGACCAGCGCAGAGATCTCAAAATTGTCTGTCTCAACTACACATTTTGCCTTTGACACATTTGCTCCTGTGAGGCCTAAAAATAAAAGCTCAACAAGCCCAGTCAATGTTGGTAGCAAGATAGACATGGTGGCTGTTGTCCTGCTTTGGAAAATTCCAGAGATGGAGGATCGATGGCGCAAAACACATTCCAGCTGAGCAGTCATTTAAAGAAAGATTCCAGTTCAAAGCATTGCTCTGCCCAATAGGCACCCAAGTGAGAGCACTTTAATTCACTGCTCGTTCCATATAGATCTGAAGGATTTCCGTTTTATAGAAGGGTGAATTCAGTGTGGATGTAACTGAGAAGCTATGCAATTGACCTTTGTCAGTTGAGGTGCCGAGCCCTTGGAACTTTCTGTAAGCTCCTCCTCACAGTGTGAGGGTGCACATGACATGTGAGGGGAGCCCTGTTGACCTGGTTACCACTTGCTCCCTGCTGGCTAGCCCCATCAAAGCCTCAGGCTAGCTAGCCCCAGGGTGGGTAGGGATTTCCATCACTCTGTCACCTCTTCCACCCCCTCAGACCTTCCTTCCCTGGGCTCTGGGTTTTCCCTGCCTTTTGATGGGTCAGGCGCTCTCCCAGCCCTCCAGTGGCCATCCATCCTCATTGGCCCACCTTCAGGTTTTAAGCCCTGTGCAGTTCTTGGCATCTCCACTCCTTCTTGTTCCACTCCTCTCCCCCTCTCCCTTCTCCTTCCACCTCCAAGACCCCACCCTCAAAGGCATCCACATATGGATGAGGTGTCAGGCAAGAGCCAGCTGCTGAACCATGGCCACTCACCAAAGCCCCTGCCAGTGCCTCTGAGACCTTGTAGTGGCTGCGCTGCTATGTCCAGCCCAGTCGGAGGTCTCGCAATACTCTGCATGGGGTTGTTGATAGGAGTGGGAGTGCTTGATGTAGCATCAATGTGTCATGCTCAACATACAATGGAAGAGAGTGCAACAAAAGGGGTCCATGACCAGACCTCTTTATCAATAGTGTTTTTTACAGAACATAGATTCCATTGTGGGGTGCGCACATTCTGGACCAGTCCAGAGGCTTTCCTACGGTGGGGGAGGTACTGTAAGTTGCGCCCCATCCTAGTCCCCGTTTAGAAGCCGGCAGTTCACAATAAATACACAGGAGCAGATGGCACCCTTAATGTGGCATTCCATATAGTGCTTACTGCATAATCCTGCGCAAAGACTCGCCTGCGGAGCACGCACTCCGCAGGCTGCACGTGTCGTAAATGTGCCATAAAGTGCATTTACAACACCTGGAGAGTAAAGGCTGCCAGCGCGAAGGTAAGTCCTGTACTGGTCGGTGCAGGGGTGGGGGGAGGGCAGGACAGGAGGCAAGGGAGGGCGGCCATTGGCAGGAGGGGGCGGAGATGTCAATGACTAGCTCCGCCGATATACCGTGCCTGTTCCTGACCCAGGCTGCCCTTACCCCACCGCCCCAGATGTACGTTGGCTCCCGAGCTGATGTATATTCGAGGAGGCCCACTGGGGCCGGGCAGCCCTAGACCTGGGGAAGGGGACTAACATCCCCTTCTCCCGAGGTGTCCCTGGGCTGTGCCGATGCGGCCCAGGAAGGGCGCAGGATTGGGCTCATAAAAGAAAGAGTATGGGTAAAATTCTCAAGTCAGGTTCTTAAGAGAGTTTTCACAGAACTAAAAGGTCTTTCCTTCTATGAAAATAACTTTTAGCATTGAATCCTTTAAAAAAAAATCCCACTAAAAATAGTAGGCAAATTGCTACACCATTACACAAGGATCATATATTTTATTTCATTTGGTGGGGGGGATGATGGGCAGGGGAGCCCTTTTCATTGGATGAAGGAGTTAGACTATACAAATCAAACCTTTGTAGTAGAAAACATATATTTTTATGCACTCTATGAGAGCTTTAAAAGCACCTTATTAGAGTACATGTATGACTCTATTTATTCTCTCCAATTGCTCATTCTTTTCATCTTGCAATTGCTGAGCAACAGTAAGTTTCATTATTAGAAATTTTGACAAGCCATTTTCAATTCTGAAAAAAAAACCCTTCATTTTTTAATTTCTTCAACATAATGCATAAAAGAAAACAAGTATTTATCTGAGCCTTCGATGATATACAATTCCTAATTGGCAAAAATCATGTAAAAGGAGGCTTGTATCTCTAGTTCAAAACTGTCATTATGCTGCTTTTTACTATTATTTAATTATTTGCTTATATCCTTGTTCAAAACTTTCACCACATTGCTTGAAATAGAAAGAAAATTATTGTGTGGATGTTCATTTTTAAATAAATTAATTGTGTAATTCTGTGAAAGCTGTAATTCTGAATCTACAGTAATTCTGAATTATGAGCTCATAGATCATGACATGCACAGTCAGTTCTGAACTTATATAAGTGGTTTCTAGAATATCACATGGCGTTTCAGAGTAACACTCTTTTGAGTTAACCAGAGCCTTACAGCCCAATCCTGTCCTTTTCCTGCCCCACTGACACCGCCAGGCCACCGGAGCGTGTGCTTCATCTTGCCGGGGTGGGGGTGGGGAGCAGACCCAGAGGTATCCTCCCAGGTAACATTCTGGCAGAACAGGTCTACTCATCATCATCAGAACCTTTATTGGCATAATTAACAGTTCTACTCAAACTTGCCCGAGCAATTTAGCAGGCACAAGCCCGAGTAGACCCGGGAAGGTGAAGTGAGGCCTGAAAGGGGGATAGGATATCGGCAGCACTGCTGCCGCCCATTCTGCCCCCTTCCAGGCTGCAATCTGCTCTGTTCTGCCCCGCTCTGTCCTCTCTCCCCTCCCTCCCCCGCTTGCGCTGACTTACCAGTGCCAGGTAGTGTCCAGGGACCGCTAGCAGGCTTCCGTTGCTGCTTGCCTTTTTGGCATGGTTGCATTGGCACGGCTGGTGGGGGATAGGATTGGACCTTAACCCATGTCAGCGGATCGGGCCTGCCACTGCTCCTGCCCCCCTCCTGGATCCAATCCACCCCCCTCCCGTGGCCCCTTGCCACTCCCCTCTTGCCCCGTTACACCCCTCCCCACCTTCCCCGCCCTTCCCCCTGCCCTGTTCCGCCCTCATGCTGCTCGGCGTGAAACCCACCTTCCTTGGCGCACGCTGCTCCTTCTGGCAGCTCATGTGGTCCGGCATGGGTCTTTGCAACTGCCACGCCATCGTAAAGCACTTTAAGGCATTTTTGTGACCGCAAGCATCGGTGCGGCACAGTGCATCGGAAACACAAGAGGTAGTTTCCTCTCATGTGGATTGTGCCATTAATCTACATGTTCTTGCTGTGAAGAATAGAAGTGAAATTATGACACCAGACATTCCTTAGTGTTTGGTGATATCACAAAACCAAAATACAGGGAGATTTGAAGGGTGCTGTGAGATATATCTCAGGCACTTACCATTGTTAGAATGGTGACTGTTGATAACTCAGTTAAGCCTATGTTACTTTCCCTACCACATACCGTTCTTAAAATGTTGGTGAGTGGCTCAAAGATACATGCCACTGTATCTTTCAAATAGTCGGACACATGTCAGTTCAGCTGACTGGGTTGCTGGAAACATAAAATAGGCCTGTGCCAGTCACATAATCATGTATCTTGTGGTTATGTCACAACATACCTTTTCGGAGTGTGGATTGGAGTGAGTAAAAGGAGAAGCAGTCTCTGCAACACATGGATTTTTGTATTGAAATCAGTACACAAATCGAGTCAGCTGTGACTCAGAAACACATTCTTTTTTTTTCTTCTTTAAAATAACCCATGAAGGATTACCTCAGCTGGGAAAATAGCATGAGAAAGGGCAATTTTGCCTTGTATCTTTACCTTAGGGATTGTGGCATGCTACTCACTCACATGAGTTTATATGCAATGCCATTGCTTTACAATGGTTCAATTATCATTTAAATGCTCTCTTCTGAATCATGACACTGCCCCTGCCTATTGGAAAAAAGCTGGCAGGTGGAAATAAAAGAGCTTTGCAGGCAAACTATTATTTTGTTCCACGTATACAGTATAGGCAGTACTGCCCAAAGAAACTAGACTCATCAGGTTACTGAACATGAGACTCTTTTTGTGTTCATGGGTACAAGGAGCATTCATTCAGAAACAAAAAAAGGGGGGGCCATACTACGATAACTGGCCTCATGAATGCTAAGCTGCTCCAGAAAGACACTTTTGCTCACCTTTCAGGCCATATATTGCAAAGTCTGTTTATTGCCCCTAGTTTCTTTCTTCTTTTTTTTCTTGCTCACAAACCTGGCATTATTAGGTCTATTTTCCAGTTTCCAGAAGCAGTACACCGCTTGGGATTTCAAAACTTTTTTTGTTGCTATTACTTTTGCTTATCATGGTCTGCAAATTCATCTGCCAAATACACTTCAAAACAATTGACTCTCCTTTGAAGTATAAAACTGCAGTGTTAAGGTCATTTGCATTTACCCATTAAAGTGGAGTTGATTTCATTTTTCTTTTAAAAAAAATCAAAATGACAAACTTTAATGGCAAAAAAAAGCCTGTTGAGATTTGAAGTCCCCCCCCTGCTTTGCACGAATGTCACAGAATGATAATAAGGAAGTGTGCTAAGGAAGTGTCGAGGAAATCAAGGCCCAGTCCATCTGGCACAGTTAGATGAGCAGCAATGCATTTCCACCCAATGGTGTTCATGGGTTTTGCCTGTCGCTAGGCCTCACTTTAGCCTCCGTGTTCCTGGAAGCATTGAAATGTGTAATTAAGAAGTAATTAGAAGTTCTCTTTCTGAAGTGATTATCTTGCCATAGCTAATCTCCTCATCCACACTCCGCACCTAAGGCATAACTGCAGCTACTTTACATTGAATTTCACTTGATTAGATAGCCTGGTTTAAGGCTAGTTAAGCTGTGTCCCAATTGTCAATGAGTACTATTGCCAGTCTGTGCTAAAAATCTCATTGTTTGTACCTTTCTGGGGCTTTTCTTAAATCTCTCCAGATAAAGAGGAGACCAATCCCAGCTGGATGTAAAAGCACATCCTTAGAAATTCTTTCCCTCAGGCTAATGCATCGACTCACTTGCTTTCTTTTCTCAGTCTAGGTTCCCATGACATTCACAAATAAAGCTGTTCTACTGTTGGGGGTGAGAGAGAGGGGGGCTCCCTCCCTATTTTCCTTTGATTGTAAGTTCAGAGCCAAACATGTCAGGAAACAGATAAAAAAAACACCACCCCACAAATAATTAGCATTTGTCAACAAGAACCATTATGTTGCCAGGTGCAAAGCAAAATTGCATTTGCCATCGGAGGACTTAAGAGCATCCAGAGAAGGGGTGAAATTAATGATGTTTCAAGAAATGCTGAAACAACTCTTTCCCCTTTACAAAACCCAAATCTTCATTTTTTTTTCTTTTAAATTTGGAAATTAGAATGTAACAGAAAATTAGAATGTAACAGAAAAGTTCACATATAGCAGAGAACAGTCCAGGCAACACGTAAACATATTAAAAGCAGCAGGTACATTATATAGATTAATATAATAAAGAGAATTTTGCAGCTCTAATACACATACAATTTGAAATACGTTATGTCTCAAAGAGTTTTTTAAAGAAACAACGAGACAAAATTATGTACATAGTCATAAACATTTACACAGGCAGGTTAACATGTAAAGAATTTATTGTTGCTATGTGGAGCTTGAGCTTATGCTACTCTGGTAATGTTTGTAGAAAAAGATCAGATAGGTTGGCTGAGCAGGATGTGCTTCCATCCTATACCAGTGTTGCTCAGCTCTGATGCAGAGTAACACTAACTTGGGCATCAATAGGTGAACCTGTTGTCTTCCTACAAATGCTATCAGAGTGTTGTGGTAGAAAATGGTTATCACACGTGTGTGGGAACTGTAGAAACTGGCACTAAATGGTGCACTTGTAACTGGCAACTTTTATAGGTCCAAATTGGCATAAAGGTTTCCATGGCTTGTTGCAATCAGAGAAGAAATACAGCTTAAGGGTTTTATAGCCATGTATATATTTTCCAAATTGAAGAAATAAGATAGATAACAAACAATAACTTGCCAGAAGAAAATCCTCCTCTCGAGTCGCAGGCGCTTGTCAAAGTAGCAATTGCGAACTTCAAAGGGGGCTATCCGGTGCTGGCAGGCACTATTTCACTCAATCCACTGCTGACGTTTCGTTCCCCTTGGAACTTTTTCGAAGCAAAAAAGAACAGACCCGGTAGCAAACCGGTAGACATGTCTGTTTGCTACCGGGTCTGTTCTTTTTTGCTTCGAAAAAGTTCCAAGGGGAACGAAACGTCAGCAGTGGATTGAGTGAAATAGTGCCTGCCAGCACCGGATAGCCCCCTTTGAAGTTCGCAATTGCTACTTTGACAAGCGCCTGCGACTTGAGAGGAGGATTTTCTTCTGGCAAGTTATTGTTTGTTATCTATCTTATTTCTTCAATTTGGAAAATATATACATGGCTATAAGGGTGTTGTCTAACCTTGGCAAAGTGCTTGTGGGTGTGGGTGGGAGATTCCCTTTGAACATGGAGGCTTACCATATTTTCCCAGTTCTAAACTGGGACAACTCCCCCAAATTTTTAATTACTCAAATAAATAAATAAATAATTGGGTGGGCGCAAAGTGCCCACTCGCCATCCAAAGGATGCCCAAATTATTTATTTATTTATTTGTGGCCATATGAGGCAGTAGCACACTGTTTCATGTGCCCTCACAAGATTTGGGCGCCGTCATCTTGGATCTCGCGAGATTTCGTGAGATCCAAGATGGCCAATAGGAAAAACGTTTGCCTTTTTAAAGTCACCTGGAATCAGGTGGCAGCAGCAGTAGCAGGAGGAGGAGGAGTACCACCAGCAACACCAGGAAGGAGGCAAGGGGGCAAAAATGGGGGGGGGCTAAATAATTAATTAACTGATTTTTTGTGCATGCACTAACACGCGGGAAGCAAACCCTATGCACCCGCATAGAAACCCTAAAAAACAGAAGCAAAAAGACCAGGAAATTAAAATATTTTTTAAAAATTCTGGAGGGGGAAAAAAGTAGGGGTGTGTGTGTCCCGGTTTGGGCACCTCAAAATATGGTAAGCCTACCCTTAATGTACTCCTAGATTAGGGAAATCAGAACTATCATTCTCTTTTAGAAAGTCAGTTAACATGTAGAAAGTCAGTGGTTAAAGCTCTGAACACCCTTCTTTTATTTTTGATGTTTTTGCAGAATGTATGCTTACTTTTTAGGCCTTCAGCCATTCCTGACATAATATATATTTTAAGCATGCCCTTAAGGTATATATCATAAGCCACAGATAGCAATAGTACCAGAATACAGACAACAACAAGTGTTGATGACTGCAAAAGAGAAAACGTAGCATATTTTAAAAGGTTAATGCATTGGCAGTGCCTTAAAAACAGTTATCAACATTAATTTACACTGGCTTGGTCTGAAAGCTTGAATAATACATAAACAAACTGTAATACCAGTGATTTATCAAAACGGGAATAAGTGAAAAATGGTATGTCATGAGTATCTATAGTACGCTAGGATTTAATGTTATATAACATTGGCATATAAAATTAGTCATTTTATGAGATGGTTCCTCTACAGTTTTCTGTTATGTTTTACATGATGCGTAATCTTTTGGATTTTAGGATTGTTATGAAATTGTAAGCCGCCTAGAATGAGCTTTTCCAGTTATATAGGCAGAAATTAAGAATGAACATTTACTAATCTAGAATTAAAGAAAAAGACCTGACTATATTTTACAATGGTTTAAATTATTTAATGTCATGAAAATAGAAAACAATACAGAATTAATGTTTCATAATTTCATTTAAAATATAAAAATAATAATAATAATTCTATATACTTCAATAATATTATTTAAATAGCAACTAAATGTATACAGATGGATCTTGCAATGCACTTATCAATCAGCATGTAGAAAAAACACTGTGAAATAAATAGTAAAAGGAGACCTGGGTTTAATGAACGAAAGGTTCAAGGAAGAGCAAAACGGAGCCATCTCCTCCCTTCCACATGATAAGTGGGATGCAGTATTGACAAATTGGACAACTGTTATTCTGAAAAAATGACCATAGGAATGAGAATGGAAAGCAGTTTACAATGAACTCTGCACACAGTATGGCATCAAAGCTACTCTGAGATGCAGTTGCAAAATAGTAAGTTATACAATGTTATACAATGGGGAGATATATGTCCTAATCCATTTGACTATGGTGTGAATATTATTGAAATAATGAAGTCTGACGTAGTCAGAGAAAAGGCACTATAGTTTCTGACAGCAAAGGGTAGTGTAATTTCTTGTTGTGCAGTAACATGACATTGTTATATGCATGGCATTGCTTATTTGATTTTAAATGTTAGTAGTTATTACATGCCCTGAGCCTTTGGTGTAAATTCAGACTAAAATGCTTGTACATTGATGATTTAATTCTACTTGCAAACAGCTTGGACCATGCTTTCTAGGACTTGAGCAATACATCCAATTCGAATATCTAAGATCAACCAGGACTGCCTTTTTCAACTCCTGCCTTAGGAAAACCTACTACCCACCAAACCAGTTGTTCGTTTGAGGGAACTTTTCACAGTGAGCCACATCCAGAACTGGTAGCAAACTGGGTGTCCTTGCGCCAGTCACTATCTCTCAGGAGGGAACTATGTACACCACTCTGAGCTCCTTGGAGGAAGGGTGGTATACAAATGTGAAAAATAAAAATAAACAAACAAATAAATAAAAGCTAATGTGTCAGAGATCTGGTCACTAGAGCCTCTTATATAAGCTTCCTAGGGAAGGTATATATCCCTTTCTAGCTCTCTAGTGTAAACAAGGTGTAAACAAGAAGACCATAACCTGAAATTGATTAGATGTTGTTGGTTCCAAATCCATGCCTACTTGCAGTGCCAGCAGCAGATTGCTAGGGAATCTTTGGCCAGGCCCAGCACATAACCTCCATTGAGACCCCCTCCAATGGCACATTCATTTGGTACTACAGCTGCCACCTGTACTGAGGGTTCAGGACTCGGCCTGGTTAGGTGAGCCTTATGATGAGCACTTGCATGCTCTCAATCCCCTAAACTAGCTGACTCCTAATGCCATCTATGCCTGCTTGTTTGCACATCTGTGTTCTCTTTGGACCCTGTCTGTCTGATTAATCCTGGTCTCCTCTCTTCCTCCCTTGACTTTGCTTAGTTTATTGGGTCTAATACAGTGGATCCCAAACTTACTGGGAGCACGACGTCCTTCTTCGGCTGGCACTGGTCATGGAACCTGGAAGTAAATGATGTGATGACACGCGACGTGGTGATGTCAATATCAGCACTTACTTCCAGGTTCCGCGGCCTAAGACCTTCAAATCCAGCATAAGAGGGTCAGGGGGTGTGGGAGGGTGCACTAGAGCTGTGAAAATGTGGCATGCAGCAGCCTCAACAGAGTCTGCACCACAATCTCCTGCTTCGCGTGCTGGTGCGGTCGCACTGCCGACCAGCTCAGCCACCACGCATCCTGTGACACACCCTTTGGGAACCTCTAGTCTAATACATCAAGGGGTATTCTCTTGAATTCTTGAAACATGTACCCACATGTACATTATAACATGTAGACTGCTTTCTTTTGGGGAGCATTGTTGACCTATATTTTGGGGCCTTTGTCTGGAAGTTGCAATTAGTGCAGAATGCGGCCACCAGTGTGGTTGTGGGGGCTCTCTGGTTTGACTTGGTCAAGGTGCTGCTTGATTACTCTGAAGTAAGTCCGTCAATAGTATATTCCCAAGCAAGTATGTGGAATGCTGAGCAATCAATCAGGATGGCACAGAAATCAGGACAATTCAGTACTTTTGGTTCTTTAATCATGTCCTCGCCCCTCTGTGCAGAATGGCATTCCCACAGCTGATTTTCTTGTGAGGAAAAGGTAATAAGCACACATCTTAAAAGCACATCTAGACATGCGTGTAGCTTAACTCTTATCCTGTGGTCATTCCTGTCAGTAAAATCAGGCTGTCAGAGCAGTAGTTTTAGTTTAGAGGAAGTAAGATGTCAAGTAAGTTTCTCATTTTGTGTTATTCTGGCCCTTGTTAGCTTCAACATATTAACCTATATCTTGACTATTTGAATGAAATATTATTTTATCTTCTGAGCTTTACTATTTTGATGTTTGAACTAGAAAATGTATAATTTAAAATTATCAAACCTGTATTATTTACAGAAAAAAAGTTATGCTGTTCACATCGCACGTGTGAATGTGTTGTGTAGATGATTCTTTAGTTAGAAGTAAATTCACCTGCAAATATTTGTATGTCTGTGTACTATACCTCTGCAATTTTCATACAGATTTTAGATGTCTTATTTGTTTTCAGTGGCTATTTTTAACTATAGGTATCAAAAGATGATTAAAAGAAACTTTTTTCCCCTCAGATGTTTCCATGCTGAGCACAGCAGTAAAAAGTAATTGCTTCTCTCTCCTAGAAGCAATGTGTGGGTTCTTAAACTCTAAAGTAATAGACACCTTCTTTGGACTCAAATAATACCCCTTTCCTCAGGAGGGAAAACTGTTGTTCCATATAGTAAAAATGATTTAAACAACCACAGAAAGATGGGTTATTTCCTGCTTAGAATTTTAGGGGATTTGTTGTCTTGCATGGAGAAAATGATCAAAACCTTCTGTCAAAAAGAAAAAAAAAAGCAGGGACTGACACAATAGAGGAGAACAGTATTAGAGTGATACACTGGTTTTTTAGCTGCTGAATTATCTGGTTTTTATCCAGAAGACCTTCCAAAGCATGACCCTTAATTTATGTCCCCTTTATGCTATCATGAAACTACGGTACTTTACTTCTTTGTGTATAAAAATAAGAAAATTCAAAAAAGCACTACCAGCGCTTTTTTCCGATAAGCACTTAGTGAGCCTAACATGCTCCTCGGTGAACCTCCTTATATTCCAGAAGGAGAAAGCATAATGCTTCATGTAACAGTGGCCCAGTTCATTTATCATTGGCTCACTGCATCCATTTCTTAATGTGACGGAAAAAGGTATGTTTACCTTCTTTTTCACCACACACATCCCATAATTCAGCGTTTATCAAACTGATAGGTCGCAGGATGGTGTAGTGGTTTGGGAGTCGGACTTAGACCTTGCAAGATCCAGGTTCAAATCCCCGCTCAGCCACGAAGCTTCCTGGGTGACCTTGGGCCACTCACTATCTCTCAGCCCCACCTACCTCACAGGGTTGTTGTGAGGACAAAAGGAGGGGAGGAAATATGTACACCACTCTGAGCTCCTTGGAGGAAGGGCAGTATAAAAATGTGAAGAATAAAAATAAAATAATAAAAATAAAATAAAAGTACCCACCACGCCAGACAGAATCAGTCATTACCCCCTTAAGGGCCATGGCAACATCAGTGACATCACTTCCGGTGTCCCACTGCTGCCATGGGAAAATGTTGTTTTTCACTTACCAGGGGTTGTGCCGGCCCTCTGGGGCCCTCTACGCCTCAGAAGAGCTACTTCCGTTTTTTGGCGAAAACTAGAAGTAGTTTCCAAACGTAATTGGAAGCTCTTCTGAGGTGCAGGGGAGCCCATAGAGGGGGCTGCAGCCCCTCTCAACCTCCGGAGGGCCGGGGAGACTCCCGGTAAGTGAAAAAAAACCTGCGGCAGAATTTTGGAAGTGCCAGTGCCGACATCACCGCCGAGTCTGCAATGACTTACAGGTTCCTTTACTCACCAATAAGAGTTTGAGAACCATTGCTATAATTTAAAGGGTCTATCCCTAGAGAATTATGGACCTGGATGTTTCTGTAGTTTTCTCCTTGATCATGGTCCCGTTGAGACCCTTGTTGATGTCTGGATTGGAAACTGACCTGAACAATGGCAGCAAAGGAAGCTTACCTCTGTGTTGGCTGCACCAGTGGGGAAGCTACAGTTGCACCAGCGGGGAGGGAAGGGTAGGATTGGGCTCTGTGATCCCAAATGTTGTGCAAGTACTTTTTTTTCTCAGCAGGTGATCCTTGTGAGTTCTGCCCTGCAAAAACTTCAGATACATTATTTAAAACAGGGGTGGGGAACCTATTTGGAGTGGGGGGCCATTTTCCCATGGGGAAAATTGGTTGCGGTAGGCCGCCCGAAATTTTTGTCCCCCCACCGCAAATTTGACCCCCGCGAATTTACAGCACCCACCCACCGCTCGCCCGCCCGCCGCTTGCTCGCCCACCCACCTCTCGCTCAGCTCCCTCCCTCCCACCGCCCCACCGCTCTCTCTCGCTCAGCCAGCCCCCACCCACCCACCCACCGCTTGCTCTCGCTCAGCCAGCCCCCTCCCTCCCACCCCTCTCCGAGCCCCCTCCCTCCACTCTCCAACTTACCAGGCTCCGGGCCGCCGCCGCCGCCTTTCCGCGCCGCCTCCTTTTCAAAACGGCCTTTCTGTACATGCGCAGATCTCCGCTGGGCTCAGCGGCGATCTGCGCAGGTACAGAAAGGCCGCTTTCAGAAGGAGTAGGCACCGAGGTGACACGTCACCTTGGCGCCTCCTCCTTTTAAAATCGGCCTTTCTGGACCTGTGCAGAGTGCAGCTGAGGCCAAGATTGCCCTCTTGGCCGGCATCGCGCTCTGCGCAGGTCCAGGAAGGCCGATTTTAAAAGGAAGAGGTGCGGGAAGGCAGCGGCGGGCGGCGGCGGAGCCTCCGGTCGCGGGCTGGATCCGGCTGGTCCAGTGAGGGCTGGACCAGATCGGCCCGCGGGCCGGAGGTTCCCCACCCCTGATTTAAAATAATATAAATTTGATGTGCATCATGTCAAGGCAGGTTTCCTCAAATACGTTTATTGAATTACAGGCAATAAGCCTACCGTGTAATGTGAACTTTTTAAGGGTGCTCATGAGTCATGAGTCATGTAGCTGTGTCAAAAAATGTGTATAGGAACCAAGTTTTGAAACTTTCACAATTTTCTTTTGCTATTCAGTTTCCTTTTCATTTATTTTGGGCCTAAAAACCTGATTAGGTATTTCCTTGGGAAAAGACAGAATTTGGGGTTTTTGAAGATGCACTTACATTCCAACAACTGAAGAAAAGTTTGATTTTTAATGTAAGTGTAATCTGTACATTCATTGAAGTTTAAAAATGAGTGCTAATTTGAAGCACATGTTTGCATACTAAAAAAAGAGAATGGAGCAAAGAGAGATTAATGCAAAATTATGTATTATTGTGCTCAAAGACATCTACTACTAACAATGTTCAATATAATGAAGACTAAATGTGCATGATTAAACTAGTCATATGCAAACAATATTTAAGAGGAACAAAATGGCATTTCTTTGTCTGATTTGTCTTTTTATTGCTAAAACAGGCAGAAAGAGTGATGTAATAATGGGAGAGGAAATAAGAAGGGACTATAATTTATTTAATATGTTCTGTACAATACAGAGCAGCACAACAAAGTACACTTCAGTACCAGCCCAGCATTCGGGCAAAATTAGACTAAACTAGAAAAAAAAAAGATTGAATGGTTATATGAATAATGTAGTGCCTTGGACTGACATAGAAACCCTCCTTGTACTGTCTCCAATTACAGCTTGTTTAGTACTATCTACGCCAACCTGCAGTGGTTCTCCAAAGATGAAGAACCTCCACCCCATTCTCTCTCTCTCTCTCTCTCTCTCTCTCTCTCTCTCTCTCTCTCTCTCTCTCTCCCCCCCCCCCTCCATGTGTATCCCTTTCTAAAACATGGCTATGGCACTACTAGTACAACTAATATTTAGCCAGGCCATGACCTACCAGGTTCATACATACAGTACATAAACCTCTCAAGCACCACAAATATGTTTGGTAAGCTCTTACACGTGCCTTGCACCCATTCTATGGCAGTTGTCTTTGCAATTGTGACTTTGATGTCCCTATGATGTCCCTTTGACCTGCTGTTAGTAGCATGGTAGCTGCCCCAAACGACATCTATATAGGGGTGGGTGGGGTAGCTAGCTAGCATCCTATTTGAAAACAGTTATTCCCAGGCTTTGGCACTATCATGGAATGCTATCACCAGCACTGCAACATGATGTTTGGAGACCTGCGCAGGGCCCATGGGGGGGGGGGGTTTAAAGGGGATAAATTGTACACAGGCCCAGGGTCAAAAAGGGGGCCCGGGAGTCAAAGGAGGGTCCCCAGAAATTTCCTGGGATCTCAGTTGGCCTCATGGAGAGTGAAAGATGGAGGCCGGGCCAACCAGGAGGCTAGGTCTACCAGGGAGGTTGACCTGGGCCCCACATTGGGAAGCCTGGTAGACATGAGCTGCGGAGACTTTTCTGGCCATTGCTGCTCTCCCCCTTTGAGAAGGGACCCAAAAGAAACTTTGTAGCCCCTGATAAAATTCCTCTCAGAGGCCCTGGACCAGCCCACATAGAAGCAATATTGGGTGACCATGGTACTTCCTGTGACTGACCTCTAAACCCCTCTGATGATTATTCTTTGGGCCAGACGCACCTGCTGGGAGGTCTTACATCCCCTGAATCCCATGACTGAATTTCATGACTGGAAATAAAGTCAAGACAACTACTCCTTATACATCTTTCTGGAGATGATGAAACTTCAAGATTAAGAGTGTAGCTCAAAGTTTGGATCAGCCCACCAATTAAACCTATTTGTTCTGCACAAAGTCCGTATTGGAGAAGATTAACATACCCAGTACAGGACTCCAGGCCAAAGTCAACCTTTTACATGACTCTGGCAGTTATTAGATCATATAAGGACAGGCAAGACACTTTAATTCATCATTCCATGCTGTTGATCTACCCTCCCCCCCCCACACACACATTGGCCCTTAGATAGTACCAATTGTAAGATTAATTAAAAAAAAATGTGCCCGCTAAGAAATAGCCAATGTCACAGTCAACAGTAACATTCCAATTATTTTTTTCCTTACGAAGGTGGAGGTCATGGAATATAAGCCTAGGGACATGATTCAGTATCAGCTACTCTCTATTACAGGCGTGGTGAACCTCCGGCCCGCGGGCCTGATCCGGACCACGCGGGACCGGACCGGAGGCTCCGCCGCCGCCGCTTTCGCGCGCTTCCTTGGTTTAAAAGCGGCCTTTGCACAGCGCCGCTGAAGCTGAGATTGCCTTGAGGGCATTCTCAGCTTCAGCAGCGCTGTGCGCATGTCCAGGAAGGTCGCTTTCAGAAGGAGGAGGAAAGCGGCCTTCCTGGACATGCGCACAGCACCGCAATCTCAGGGCAATCTCAGCTTCAGCGGCACTGTGCAAAGGCTGCTTTTAAACCCAGGAAGCGCCCGAAAGCGGTGGCGGCGGCGGCCCCGTCCCGGAGCCGAGGTAAGGAGAGTGAGTGAGTGAGTGAGTGAGTGAGTGAGTGAGTGAGTGAGTGAGTGAGTGAGTGAGTGGGAGGGAGGGAGAACGAACGAACGAGCGGTCGGTGGGTGGGAGGGAGGGAGGGAGAGCAGTGGGTGGGTGGGTGGGTGGGAGGGAGGTGGGGAGAGAGAGAGAGAGCGGTGGGTGGGTGGGTGGGGGGAGAGAGAGAAAGAGAGAGAGCGTTGGGTGGGAGGGAAGGGGTAGAGAAAGAGAGTGGTGGGTGGGTGGGAGGGGGGAGAGAGAGAAAGAGAGAGAGAGCGGTGGGTGGGTGGGTGGGAGGGGGGGAGAGAGAGAAAGAGAGAGCAGTGGGTGGGAAGGAGGGGGGTAGAGAGCGAGAGAGAGAGAGCGGTGGGTGGGTGGTAAATTCGTGGGGGGGGAATTTGCGGGGGGGAAATCGGCCGGCCTAATGGCCGGCCCGCAGCAAATTTTCCCTATGGGAAAATGGCCCCCCACTGCAAATAGGTTCCCCACCCCTGCTCTATTATATAAGTACTGTACTCATATAATGTTATTCTACTGTACTCATACAGTTATTCAGGGTCAAGTGCTTGGCATTATATAAATATCCCAGGATAATACTTGCAGAGTTGGACGGCTCTAGTACTTCTAGAAGGATAGAAAGGCTTGATCATTGGAGTGACACTGTGAAGCCAACCGCAATGCCTCTTTCCCATTTATATTCACTGTTTGTAATTTTCTCCACAGACTTTCTGTTGGCATGACAATTTGGGGATGTAAAGATCAGAAGACTGGCCCTTTTACCATCTACTCACATTTGTCAGTATAGAAGTCTATATAAATCCTACTTGTATCCCAGAGGTAACATACAAATTTTAAATAGTGAGTTAGGAATTGACCTTGGAGAGATCTGACAAAATAGATGATTCCTGGAAACTAGGGCACCCCTGAGACATAATGAAAGCTTATTATTTTTCCCCTTTGCAGGTCACCTCTAAGCAAACTCTGATTTTTCACTGTACCCTCCCTAGCCTAGAGATGAATAAAGGACAGTTGAGCCTGGAGATTTCAACAGTATGAATAATCATGATGTCCACATCTGAGTCAAAAGAATATTGTCACTTAACCAGCCATGGTGAAAGAGACAGCAGGCAATGCTTAGCCAGTGCCATTTGCTGGAAATCGTGATGAATCTACCAAGCATGTAGATTACCAAGCCCCACAAGGCTGTGAACCACCTTGACAGCCATGCACTTGACAGGTGTATGCTCTTAGTTAATGGCCCGTTTGTGAGTCATGGCAATTCCTCAGCTATCTTAACCTTGCTAGCAAACAGCCCCTTTCCCTAAGGCTGAGTTGTTATCACTGGGTCCTGTACATGTACAAGCCACATTGCATAAAAAAACCCCAGTGTGCATAGATACTTCTCATACCCAGAGGTGGCCATCAAGTGCACTTAGGTGTCACTGATAGAAATGGGAATTGATTCAATTGATTCCCATTGATTCCAATCCATGCATAACTGGATTGGAGTCCCAGTACACACTTGTGCTTCATGTATATACAGTGTCCAAAACAATTACCTTAGGCTCCGTTGGCCAAGAATGGTATGAAGTGAAGTCACCTCACAACAAGAAATGTGAATTTGCCACAGTGAATCAGGCCATTGGCCCATTTAGCCAAGAATTGTCTACTCAAGGCAGCAAAGGGTTGCCAAGGGCACAAGCCAGGATCTTTCCCAGTGCTCCTACCTTAGATCCTTTCAACTGGTGGAGCCAGGACTTGAATTTGGGATCTACTACATACAAAGTGTATGCTCTATCGTATCTCCTGTGGACATGCACTTATGGCGCATTGTTTTAAGAATGCCTGTTTGTCATTTTCACACTTTATATTTTTCATTTTAAAATGTGTGAATATAATGTCCATACAGTGGCAATTCTACGACCGCCCCCCTCCTCTGGAAGTGATGTAACGGCTGCAGCTGTTATGCACCGTTCCGAGGCGCAGGGCGGGCAGGAGGGCCAAACACGCCTCCGACGCTCCTCGCTCGCCCCGACGAACAGGATGATTCGTGCCTCCGCCGGCTGCCGTGACACCCACCTGCCACCTGGGGCCTGATCCTGCCACCCGGGGGCCCACTGCCCCTCCCCCTCCCTGATGACTCCTCTGTGTCCATATACAAAAACATTAATTATATCAAGTAAATGTTAATTATTTTCATTGATTCAGAGTACAGTGACTTTTGGACAGTGGCTGAAATCCTAATATTATATTACTTTCATGGAATCTGCTTGCAGAATTCTCTCTCTCTCTCTCTCTCTCTCTCTCTCTCTCTCTCTCTCTCTCACTAGTTAAACTTACAGTATGGGATCTGTTTTACAGCATTCTCCTCACCATGATTTGAAAGTCTTTACCCTTGCACCCCAATAAAACAAGTGAGACAGAGGCTGGATAAATGGGGGGGGGGTTATTGAGAAAACACATCTGCATAACTGTAACTGACTAAAAGCAGCAGGGACTAACTCAACCCCCCATCATGCAGGCAACTGGTTGGGGGGAACAGAGTAAACTGTGTGACTCCCCCAGGTACAAACGGGTGTCGCCACCTTACTCCAAGCATTGCTCTGTATGAATGGACTGAGCTTATCATGACCAACCCTGAAGGGTCGAGGCAGCTGGACATCACCAATCCCACAGGCCAAGCCTTGCAGTGACCAGCATTATTCCAGCCAAGGGGCTTGCCAGCCAGTCTCACTGCGCTGGTCAATCATCATCTGAGTGGTCCTGGCTCACTCCTTTACCTTCCTAACCTCAGAATGGATACCAACATGTGATACCTGCCTATACAGCCCGTACGATACCTGCCTATCCTAACCTAACCTATCTACACAAGCCACTGCCTATGCTGACAATCTGGGATAAGCAAAAAAAAAAAAAATGCCAACAAAGGCCAATCATTGTGACAGCAAAAAATTCCTACCCAGCCCCCCAAACCAGCAACTAGCTAATCTCAGACTGAACAACAAACAGGGCGGGAGGGAGTTG
Organism: Plestiodon gilberti rubricaudatus; assembly: GCA_026170595.1. Taxonomy (NCBI): domain Eukaryota; kingdom Metazoa; phylum Chordata; class Lepidosauria; order Squamata; family Scincidae; genus Plestiodon; species Plestiodon gilberti. Next base: position 92,508,684 of record JANXHW010000001.1, read on the forward strand.
CGTCCAGTGACCGACCACCAGGGAATCGGAGCACGCGCCAGCAGCTTCCCTCCCCAGCACAAGGCAACAGCCAATCGACTGCAGCCTCTGCCTCACACCATGGCAGGGGGTGGGGCAACAGTGGTGATGCGATATCGTGCCACTGGCCTTCCCATTGATTTCAATTGAATTTTCTTCCCAGCGGGTTTGATTAGTATTGCTGCTTGAATTATACAGCAAACCCCTATACAACAGTCCTTAAGGCTGCACTCCTATACACACTTACCTAGGAGTAAGCCCCATTGAACATCATGTTCTTTCCCAGTGCTCCTACCTACAATACGTGTAATTAGAGAAACCAGGGACTGAGCTTGGGACCTGCTACATAGTACAAGGTGTGTGCTCCTTGTCCTAGTGGGACTGACTTCTGAGTAAACATGTTACGGATTGTGCTGCAAATCACTGATCCTGGTGTAGACTAATTTACTTCAGTGGGGCTACTCCAGAGGAAGTGGTTTGAAAAACTCGGATGTCTGCTCTTTTACAGTTTGCCAAGCTACACAAATACCCTGCCATAGACTATCGAACAATAAATGTCAGAAGACTTTTTAAAGCAAAATTATCCCATTATTTTTTCTCTTGCAACCTTGCTGTCAGTGAAATAGAGGGAATAATAAAATCAGTGACAGTGCCTAATGTACCCATGTACGCAGTATGCCTGCATATTATAGAGCACTGAAACAACAACGTATTTCTTCCTTTCATTTTTATTTATTCACTTAAAGGTGTGTGGCTTTGCTATCAATGAAATGTGGTAAAGATGACAACAGTGGCAGAACAAATCAAATCTCTTTTTTTTCTGTTTTATAGCCAGAATATGCAGATTGCTGTATAATTTAGGGAATAAATGATCCCAGGTCTCCTGAATCTGAAATATGTTGCAATATTCACAAACAGGTATGGCTAGACACATACACAAAAACACTCAAAAAGGTTTACACATCAGACTTTTCAGAACACCAGCTAAAATTTCTACGCATTGTATAGAAGTTACAGTTAATGTTTTGACTTTTGTGAAAGTTCAAAAACTCAGAGATACAGTACATCAGAGACACTCACCTAAACGACTTTGCCAGCACCCACAAGCAAAGACATCTTTACAAGTGACATTTGCAATTGTCATCTGGGATTGTTAACATTCGCACATGAATGTCAACATTCACTAAATTTGGGAAGTTAGATATGTATCCCTTATGGGTTTAAAATAAGAATGATACACAAACAGCTGTCATGAGGTGGTCATTGAGGCTGCATCCATACTGTGAGTCATAAACCGGAGATGACACTGAGAAGCCTACATTCACCCCACATCCCTGCAAATCCATGTTTAGATAGGAGGTAGTGTGGTGTAGCGGTTAGCATTGGACTTGGACCAGGGACACCCAGATTCAAATCTCTCGTAAACCATGAAGCTTAAAAGGTGATAGACACTATCTCTTTGCTCATAGCAGCCACCAGATAGTGCTTAGCCATGTATAGCTGCCTGATAAAGGCCAAGGAGTTTACCTATGTACTCAGTGAAGCTCATTCCACAATGGCTGGCCTTGGGCAAGTCATTGTCTTTCATCTTTGTGGAATAATAGACACTGGAACTGACCTGAATTGCTCATAGTTTTTGTGATCATTCTCAACTGTTTTCAAAGAAACAAGGAATACAGGTTTAAAAGTCATGTAAATATGTAAAAATGCAATAAAAACAAGTAAACACACGTTAAAATCACACAATAACTAATGTTTAAAAGCAAGATAAAAACTCATGTAAAACTTGCTTTAAAACACAACATTAAAAGACAACATTTCGTCCACATATGTGGACGTCTTCTGGTGTAGGAACAGTGGCGTGCTGTAAAGATGAACGTTACATCTTTACAGCACGCCGCTGTTCCTACACCAGATGTCCAGACATGGACAAAATGTTGTCTATTAATGTTGTGTTTTAAAGCTAGTTATACACGAGTTTTTATCTTGCTTTTAACCATTAGTTATTGCGTGATTTTAACGTGTTTTTACTTGGTTATTACATTTTTACATGGCTTTTAAATCTGTATTCCTTGCTTCTTTGAAAATTGTGGCTGGCCATGAAAGTTTTCGCTCTATATTCTCAACTGTGTTGAAAAATGCCTCCCCTTTTTGTCACCACTTGTGAAAGTGCTTGCTTACTCATTTATATCACATTTACTTGACTTCGCCCTTATTTCCTCTGACTCAGTGATATCATTTTATTTATTCATTGCATTTTTATCCCACGCTTCCTCCAGGGAGCTCAGAGTGGCAAGAAAGGAATCTTCTCTTCCTATGATATCCTTACAACAACCTGTGAAGTAGGTGAGAAAGCACGGCTAGTTCAGACCCATCCATCCATGGATGAGTTGAGTTTGATCTTGATTCTGTGTCATGTTGGCTTTAACCACTACACTCAAACCCTTGTGCGATACTCTTGGCACTCTTGCTTCCCTTAGATACTTCTACTTATTCCTTCCTGATTTAGGCTGCAATTCTATACATATTTACCTGGGAGTAAGTCTCACTGACTTACTGAACCATAAGCTGTCAATCGAAAGGTCGGCAGTTCGATTCCCGCGACGGGGTGAGCGCTCGTTGCTTGGCCAGCTCCTGCCAACCTGCCAACCTGTTATGTTATGCATTACTGTTATGCATTACATTGCATAACATGTAATGCAATTAACTTGCATTACATGTTAATGCAAGTAGATAAATAGGTACTGCTTGTGGGAAGGTAAACAGTGCTCCGTGTTCCAGCTGCATGCTACGCGCTGCGGCAAGGAGAGTCATGCTGGCCACATGACCACGGAGGCGTCTTCGGACAACGCTGGCTCTTCGGCTTTGAAGTGGAGATGAGCACCACACCCTAGAGTCGGACACGACTGGACTTAATTGTCAGGGGATACCTTTACCTTTACCTTAAGTCTCACTGAACTTGGTGCTTAAGTACTGAACTTCATTTTGCTCTGGAAATATGGAAATACAGTACGTCTACTGCTGTTTCTTTCTGTTCTCTTTGATAGTTGGAAAACAGGGAAAACAGGCCTGGTATTTCTTTCCCTGGGAATAAGAATAGTATATGTAGCTTTCCCTTCTTTGTCCAGGAAAGAAAGAGGCAGTTGTGATACCGTTCTCTAGCCTGCCATAGATATGTATTCTTCTGAGCACACATATCAATACAAATACACAATATTGGAGTATATTAAAAACAGAGAAATAAATCGTCTTTGCTGCAAAAGCAGACAATTTAATTGGAAGGGCAAGTAAAAGGCTAATTAAAAACCTTTGATGCAGTACAAATTTAGTGCATTCTGCATGCTCCTGCAAAACAGAAGGCAACAAACTTGCCAGGAAATGCAGCAATAATTGAAATCAGGCAGACACATGCCGTGTTGTATTACTATTTACTAGAAAACTGCCCATCATTATGGTGTCCGTAGGCATGAGCATGTGGAGGGAGGGCTTATATCTCGTAAGACAGATGCACTGCAGAAATCCATTGCATGCACTGCAAGTTCCTCGTCAATTTACTATGGGATTTGTATCAATTAGGCCCTAATCATTAGGGCCATTGGCACTGGAAGGTGGTAGGTTTTGCCCTCACTGCAACAGTGTCCCCTACTGTCTCACAGGAGTGACTGGCAAGACTTCGCTTCTATGGACAACAGGAAAGGGGTGCACTCGGGTGGGAACCAGGAATGTGCAAAACTTGTCCCTTTTATTTCAGAGGAATTTTCCTCTATTCCACCTCTTGGACTTTGCAGAGGGTCTCATATCTAGACCCTCATATCTAGATCCATATGACATTTCTGCATATGTAGATCATCCCAAAAGCTGTTTTTCCTCTCCCCACTAACTCTCTCAAAGCTTGGCACATCCAACTGTCCATCATGCAAAGTTCAGTCCCAATGGAATATCATCTAGTCCTTGAGCAAAAGCTATGAAGAGCAGTGATGAGACTGACAAACGCTCTGTCCACTCTGCACAAGGTCCAGCACTGCTGTTGACATTCATACCACTGGTTGAAAAGCACTCCTGGTCCCTGCAGAGTAGTAATTCACAGTGTGGGAGATAGAATAACCTACGAGGCCAAGGACTATTACAGTCACTGCCATAGGGTAGGGTAGGGGCCATGTGACACAGCTCTGCCTGGCCCAAACCAATCAGAAATGGAGATGGCTGAGAAGGCAGTATGGCTCATCTGTGTGGAAGCCCAGACCATGCCCTTCAAAAAGGTGCAGGTTGGGGAAGAAAGGTACAGAGCAGAGGTATTCAGGTGCCCAGACTTTTTTGTTCTCTGCAATATGCAAAGTAGGTTAGAAAGAGATTTTGAATTGGAGAATGGCTAGAGAGAAAGGGGTTAAGGTGCCCCTTACTGTCCTTTTCACTGCTCCTCTGCAAAAACCTGAAGCCTCTAGAGGCTCCAAAACTAGAGGAAAAAATGTATACGTGGCTGCATGTAACATGTAGCTTGCCTTTGAGAAAGAAGTTGAAACTGTCAAGGACAAATTGTATACACAGTCTTTCAAACCCAGTAGGTCAAATTCCTCATGATATCTTTCTGTGCTTCAGGGCTGTGGTTCTGCAAAAACCAAGTTTAGGGCAGTAGTGCTGTCACAAATGAACTCTGAACAAGTTGTATTTCACACAAATAGCTGTGCCCTCAAGGTACCTTCTGGATTTAGCATAATGCTGAAATGTGAAACCACATAATACTCAAAATATGATTCCACTGAGAGAGCTTCTGGGTGGGCTTCAGTATGATGGAGCTCAGAAAATGCAGTTCTTAGAAGGCCATAAAACTGTAAAAATACAGCAACTGTTTTTGTTAAAGTTATTTTCCTCCAGCTCTCTCAGATGAATAGATTGTGGCATTGTCCTAAACTTGGTAAAAATGAATAGGGCATACTTCTGAGAGCATTACTCTGACCCTGTGAGCACCTTAGGGCATTTGTCATTTTCCAATTCATGTGTTGAGGTACTCCCTCAAAGGAAATGAATTTGTGCGGAAGTGTTTCTACGGTAGGGGCGGTACTGTAAGTTGCGCCCCGTCGTAGTCCCCGTTTACAACCAGGAACGAGGAGGCCCCGCCCCCTCGCCGTCAGAGCCATTCTGTGTGGTGAAGGCAATGGGCAGGGAGTCTCCTGACCGTTGCCTTCACCGCAAAGAATGGCTCCGAGGGTGAGGGGGCGGGGCCTCCTCGTTTCTGGTTGTAAACGGGGACTAGGGCGGAGTGCAACTTACAGTACCGCCCCTACCGTAGAAACACCTCTGAATGTATGTGGGGGGGGAGTGACTATTCATTACAGTGTACATGGGGCTGCTGGGCCTCCCGACAGTGCACTGGCTGCTTGCGCTGCCATAAAGCGCTTTACGGCACTTTTGCTGCAACCACTGCTTGTGGAACACACATTTTCTTAGCATTTCCTTTCATTAGCCAGCCTGCGAGGTGCAGTGGCACTGATGCAGACTTCACTGCATCCCGCAAGCTGGCTGGGGACCAGGCCAGTGGAGAGAGGTAAGTAATTTTTTGCTTACCTCCTCCGCTGCTCCCTGTTTTCCAATGGACCTACTTAGTTCTATGCCAGCTATTTTGCTGGCATAAATCTGTTAGGCTGAAGGGTGTGTGTTGGGTCAGGAATGGGGCAAAGGATGTCGCAGACACTGCTGCCACCAAGATCCGCCCCAACGCACCCCTGGCCCGACCCAATCCCCACACTGATCTGCCCCTGCCACCACTTTACCTGTGTTAACAGGTATTCTGCGCTGCACTACTGTCCAGTGTGTTGCCTCTTAGCCTTTGTACCTGGCAACTGCGCACCACAGACCGTCAGAGAGGTGGCTGCGATGATGGACCTTGCAGTCTGCCAGCATAACCTTCAGATAGTGCAATCCTGTAAGTTGCCTTTAAAGTGCAATCCTATGCTTGCCACTGAGTTCAATGGGACTTACTCCTAGGTAAGTGTACATAGGATTGTAGCCTTAAGCATGTCACAGTGTGTGGAATTAATTAGCAGTAGTTGTCACAGTAGTTGTACTGGAAGAAAACCAACAGAGTCATGACCACAACCAGCCCAATAATTGGGAATGCTAATTCATTGGTTAATTGACAACAATTTTAGAATATTTTGTGTATATATCTTTCCCACAGAGTAATCATGCGTTGCTGATGTCTGTAATCATGTCAGATGATGTACTGCTTACCAGAAGAGTTTTATTTAAGACTGCCAATTTGCACAATCCTATTAAAAATTAACACGAAGTCATTCCAGTAAGTGAACTCTTAAAGATTTAGCTGCTTTGTCACAGGCACTCCTAGAATAAATTAAAATGTACAACTTGAACTTGCAAGATGTTGAAATAATCAAACCAAACTCTTAATGGGGAATGAACTTCATCTTGGTAGTACAGGAATAGGGGTCTCATAGTGTGTCTCTTTCAAGAATCAATAAGTCTTCTTGAATAATATTAAGTCATGTATTTAACAGTCTGATCACTGAACACACTTATTCAAGGGTTTTGAGGAGTGGCGCCATGTTGGCTCATAGTTCCCTTGTGTCATGGAGCTGAAATTAAAGCCCTTTCCCCAGAGCTGCTATTCCTGAATTGCATTCGATTTCTAGGAGACCATTTGGAAGGAGGGGAAGTTGTAGTTTCTTTCATTTGATCTGCATAAAAAAAAACCATACACGGAAGGGCCCAGAGTCTTTCAGAGCAATCATAGCACAGCCTGATACACGGGGCAGTGCAGAAAGGTGGCTGCATAGTCAATAATGATAGTTCATATTTGATTTGAGATTTTCATGGCCAGCAATGATTCTCAATTGTCCTGGATTTAACGGATTTTTTAATTTAATTTTAGCCATGGCAAAAATTGTAGGTATGGAATAATATAAAAACAAGAGCACTGAGACAATTCCGTGCAGAAGAACTATATTGATCATAACAATTAACAGAACACCCACACGTTAAAAATCAAAGTAATAATCAAGTTCAAAATTAAAACCATACTCTAAAAAAATGCCACGCTTTCCACTGCTCAATTCAGTCAAGTGTGGGCACAGCATGTATGTGGAAAGAAATTCCATAGGGCTTTCTAGAACCCTATTTTCTCTCCAACATCCCAATTGCACTGGGGCATGCACAAGGCACTGCCAACACTGCTGTCTCCCATGTTTCAGTATTGTATCTAGAATAATAAGTGCCTCGAAGCAAAGAACTGCCCTGTCATCCCTTCTAAGGTGCTGTGTACATGGATGGAGCAAAATAAAAATGGCAATATAATGATATAATGTTATCAATATTACTAATGTACTATTATAATATAATTATATTAATACTTTTTACTAATATAATAATAATGAATATAAAAAGCAGACAAAATTTGGTGGCAACTCCAGTGATATATATCCTTTCCACAAAGAAATCTCATTAACCTTATAGGAATTCGTTTAATGTTTCTGAAATACTTACAGATTTTATTTTATTTGATTTCATTTTTGCAAGCATGACTTTCCAAGTCATCGTTTTGAATTTTGTTTTTAGGCAAAATGCAGTGGCAGGTCTGCTTATGAACTGGTGTCCCAATTCATAGTTATAATTTATTAGCATTTGGTCACAATAGCATGATGGAACAACAGTATCACAGCATGTACAGGTCATGCAACTCTGTGCACTAAGTTGTCCCCATTCAATTAAATGGAGGGAATGTATCTGTGCTGAGTTATATACTCTCTTAGAGCTGCTTCCTCTATTGAAATGAATGGGCAGTCTTGTAGGTAGGGAAACTCTATATGCCCCAGAGAAATTGCTGAACTGGAAATATGTGCACTGAGAAATTACTGTACTATAAAAGTCACCAAAATGATCTCATATTGGCAAAAATACACTTGTACTTAGAAATCAAAATTATTATTTCTGCCATTGACCATGACATGAGACCATGACTTACATACAGAAAAACGAAACATAGTGAGATTTATTCAAATGTCTCAAAACACAACAACCCTCTCTCCTCCCAAATCTTCAAAACATATACAATATTTTTCTAAGTCAAAAGTGTATCTGAAATATATACTTGTGACTGGTGGTTGCTATGCAGGCCAACAATACCAAGCTGAAGAGGAACCCTTGCAAAGTCTCTTCATAAATGCTGGCTGCAATGTTTAACATATACCAATGTACAGTATGTTATCTCTTAGTCATGAAAACTATTTTAAAGGAAGTGAATGGTTCGTTAGAATGAATATTTTAACTGAGGACCAAGGCAAGATGTTAGATCACCCTGGAACTTAAATTAGATGTCTATAAATGCCATATAAAATGGAATCGTTTCATGAACGTGTGTAATGGAAAAATGAAGAAGCAGAACAGCCATCTCCAGCTGTATTCACAAAGAGATGTATTATAAATCCCAAGCAAAATAATTTCAGGTTGCAGAGGAGAAGGATGTCTTATTTGAGCACAAGTTGTTGATAAGATCCCAGCTTCCAAGCATGAATTCATTTGATAAACACTGCGGTTGATTGAAGCTATAATCCTCTACATGTTTACCCGGGATCGGTCCTATTGAAAGATTGCAGGCTGTCTCTGTGCTGTCTTCCGGCCTCTGCCCTCCCTCCCACTGAGCGCACTGCTGCCATGTTTAATATCAAAATTAAACTTTCAAAGTTGCTATCCCAATAGATGTTTATTAGATTTAGTCAGCTGAAACAAAACCTAGACTCTGTGTCCGTCGTGAAGAACAAGCCAGATCTTATTTATGCGTGCTGGGAAATCTTGTGCATTTCTTCCAGGAACAAAAAGAGAAAATAGGAAATCAGAAGCACAAAGCACAAAATAGCCACAGACTGAAGTGTAGTAGAATGTCATTAGAGTATTAGAGAAAATTGCACAGTTAGGCTAACGTAATGTCAAATTTGAAAACATTGCAATACAATGTAATGCAATTTATTTTCATATAACCATCTTAATGCACATTATCGGAAAAATGCTTTCCAGACAGAACCAGGCATAAGTGCTATGAAGTTTGAAAGCAAATGCAAGGCCATCAGACATTTAAGCCTTCACTTTTCTTTTTCTTTTTTTTAAAGTAGAGTACATCCCCAAGTTGTTTTCAAAAGAGCAAATGGTTTGAACTGTTTCAAAGAACCCTGCATAACACCCACATGTATTTATTTATTTACAGCTCAATCCAATCTGGGCCTTACGCCACTAAAACTCTTTCTTGCGGTGTGAGGCACTTTACGGCTGTCACAAAATGAGACAAGCCATTCGGCATGGCATTGCCGCCACCACAAGCAGCAAGCAACCAAGTCTGCGCACCAGCAGCCAGAGGACGCCCGCCGATGATGGTAGGTCCGCACAGGAGATGGAAGAGAGGCAGGGAGGGACAGAATGGGGAGGGGAGGAATGGGGCAGAGATTGGGGCAATGAGGAGGGCAAATCAGAGCCAGGAAGGGGGCAATAACAGCAGTGCACACCAATATCGTATCCCCCTTCCTTGATTCCCCAACTGGGAAACATGAGAACTTGTTCCAGCAATAGAGCTGCCACAGATCCAAGTAGACCACACGGGGTGGCACAGGATTAACCAGAGCCAATGGTACAAATGGAGGAGGTCTCCAGAGGTTGAAATGAGATACAGCTTGATCCACATTGGTGCAGCTGCATCACCATGCAGGGAGTTTAGTAGGATTGGGCTCCAAGGGAACTTTCAAGTGACTTGCAACATATCACAAAGAAGATCCGATTCGCCCTCCTTCCTGCCCCCATTGCCTCTCTGTTCTGCCCACCCTAGCCCCATTTAGGATCAGAGGCAGGCACCTACTCTCCATCATTGGCTAGGCCATGCTCTCCGGTGTTGTCACATCCATGACAGCTGTAAACAACCCATAGGATTGGGCTATTAACTACACAGTGAAAAATGAGCAATGAAGGGGCAAAACGGACTTCATTGGGGAAAAAAAAAATCTTATTCCAATCTGGTGGCTGCTTCTGAAAATTCCCTGTCATATATGTTGCCCAACTGGATCTCAGAATGAGGGGCATGCTGATCAGGGCTTCAGATAGTGAACAAAAGGGAGCAAGCAGATTCATATGGGGAAATACGGTCCTTTCTCTGTTCTTCTGGTATAAGAGAGCAAGTATTGTGCATGTGATTGAGTTAGAAATTCCTGTCCAATGGTAAAACAGCATGAGTGCATCTTCATCTGTGGATAAATTTACTCCATGACAATTGGTACAAGAATTTTCATTTGTTAAATGTAGAAAAAAAGACATGAATAGCCCAATCCTATCCTCCCCTGGCATAGGCGATTCAGCATTGGCCTGAATGCTGAACGGCCCACACTGAATCCTATCCGGGGAAGAGAGAGGCTGTAGGTCTACTTGAGGTGTGTATTTTCCTGCTTACCCCAGGTGAACCCCCAGCTGCCACAATGGGGCTACTCAGTTCTCTGCCAGCTCCTTAGCTGGCGAAGAATCAAGCAGCCCCAGGGCTTGTGGCCTGGGAGGGGGGGTAGGATATGGTGTCTGGTCCCTCCCCCCTCCCAGGCCAGATCCGCCCACCCCGCACTCCCCAGGCCCTGCTCCGCTTGGTGTGGCACTTCTCTGCACCTCAGCACTGCTGCCTCTCAAATAGCCGCAAAGATGCATTATGGCACATTTGCAACACTTGGTGCCGGCATGCCTAGACCATAGGATTGCACCGTAACTCAGCACAATTTTTCAAAGATAGATTTTAATACTATTCAGTTTTGTTTGTGGAGATTCAGTTCAATGCAAAACTTTTTGAAGGTTGAATTATGTTTGCATTCCACTATGCAACTGCTATATTTCAATGGTTTCTACTTTCTTCTCTGGTAGAGCAAGTATTTTAGCAATTTCAAGCATTAATCTTTATTATTTGCATAGTACAGACTTGCTGCATGACTTAACGAACATATTTTAATTAATTTTCCTTAGGAGAAAGCAATGAACCAAATGAGGAAGAACAAAACTTAAGAAAACACTTTGCTGAATGTTAGCTTATACTGCAAAAAAAAAATACAATAAATCATCTGAATTCTTCCTGCTCCCATCTTGGTACAAATCGTATGAATCCTTTGAATCAACTTGAGTTTTATCTGTACAAGATATTATTTCAATTTTTTAAAGTTAAGTCAAGTCAACTTGAATCCAACCTCTTTGGTCAGTCTAACACCTACTGTTATGATTATGAAGTCGTCTTATAGTGAGTCAGAACATTGGTCTCTACCAAACTCATTATGGTCAACACTGTCTGGCAGTGGCTCTTTACTATCTTTCCCAACCCTACCTAGTGATGCCAGAGATTGAAGTTGGGACTTTCTGCATGTAAAACATGCTCTACCACTCTGCCACTGAGCTATGGCTCCACATGGTCAGAGCACACTACATTGAAACTTTCTTTGGTTTTCAGTATACCACTGCCGTGTTTTCCATCTGGAACAATGAGCCTTTCTGTGTGGCTTCTTCACCTTGAATACTCCTGCTTCTGCATCACTCTTGTTAGCTTGCCTACTTTTTAAACTAGAACATGAGAGAAGCCCTTTGTCATTATTTTATACCTGCCCCCCATCCATTTACTTGTAAAGCTGTAATGACATCTCTGCTGTAGCCCACCCATATGTAGTCCACCAAATAAATAAATAAATAAATAAATAAATAAATAAATAAGCAAGCAAGCAAGCAAGCAAGCAAGCAAGCAAGCACTTCCTTGGTCCACCCGAGTGTGAGAAGAAGCAAACAGTAAGTGAGGAGTGGTAATACATCCACATCCACACCATACATCTTCCTTTGAGTGTACTCTGGGTTTTCATCAGGTACTTGGGGTAAGACAATACATACTCTGACACTTCCACAAAGTTGCTGGTGACCTAGAACTATCTCTTTGTCTAACTGTTTTCACAGGGTCGTTGTGAGTATAAAATGTTGGAGAAGAACCATTTAAGTTCCTAGGAAGGAGGGCAGAATAAGAATGTCATAAAAATAATTTGAAAGGGTAATAAGAACAGACTCTGAGTGAGCTATATATGTCAAAGATGAAATACTGCTGAAAGATGCAGCTTATATTCAATAAATTTTAAATCCCAGTTCCTACATCCCGTCATTCAATGGCTAAGTGAAACATCACTAGAAATGAATTTACATCCACACAGGCAGCATTTAGTATTTTTGCTAAGGATATAAACCATGTGCAATGTTTGTGGTGATTTCAGGATCATTAAATAAAAAATGCAGAGGCTAAAAAACACCCAAATGATTGGAGCCCTTGCTTATCTTAGTTGCATGTTTCCTGAATTTGGATTTTGAGCTCTGGAAGATAGCAAGAACCTTCCATAAACAGTTAAATCTCTTAGACACAATGCTTTTAAAAATAACTTCTGTCTAGGCCTGTTGCCTACAATGATCACGTACTAACGATCATGTACAGTATTAGGGAGCAAGTCCGTTAAACACAATGGGACTTTCAGTACACCTAAGCAAACATGCTGAGGATTGCACTGCTAAAACATTTCAGTTAAGTACATGAGACTCAGTTTTAGAAAGCCAGGATAAATCGACTGCCTCAGCATTTGGTTCATTAATTACAAAGGGCCAAGTTTTTCCTTAGTACTTGCAAATGTGGTATGAGCGACTATTAAGCTTTTCAAAGTAATGAATTGCATCTGTATTCTGAGGAGAATTTAATTTAAGATTCTTCATAAAGAGCAATTCCTTCTGCAAAGGAAACAGATGTTGACAAAGCAAGGGAAAAGAGGAGGCTTCCTTGTGTCAGTTTCCTTTTTCTTCCTCGCTTCCTCTCTCCAGGAAGCTCAACACCCAAATCAAGATTTTTAAATGTTGCCCAGCACTGCCTGAGTCTTTGCTGGGCTGGACATTTTGTTCCCATCCCCCTCTCCTGAGGCCAAGCGGGAGGGTGGCAGCCCATTGGAGTTGCCATGGTAAATTGGGAGGAGCTTGTCAGCGCGTGCTGCCCCGGGGCAGGGTGTTGCACAAGTGCCATAAAGCACTTGCGCGACACTCGGAGAGTGAGCAGTGTCGGCGCTGTGGCTAGTGCTGCTTGCCCCGCCGTCTCCCCGGCCCTGTGCCCACCGGACTAGGTAAGTTCTACGCCGGTCGGGGCAGGGGCGGGGGGAGGGCGGACCAGGCAGCGAGGGAGGGCGGCCATTCCTTGTTTCCTTCTTTAAACATATCAGGAAATGCACTGGATAAAAGAGTGAAGTGACAGAATAGGAAAGTGGATTGGAGCAGCTCCATCCATAGCTCCATCGCAGTGGGCTGGAGGGAAGCGGCAGCAGACTCAGTGTAAAGGGCACCCTGCCACCTGCCATTCCATGTGAGCTACATCGTCTGCCCAGCTGCATTGGCAGTTCTCACAACACAAGTGGCCTGAGTCTACAGATGAACAGCTGTCATGCATTTACAGTTATAGCTTCCATGGGGAAGGGGGGTTAAAGTTTCTGACTTGACTGAGAACATAAGGTGGGGCATTTAAAAAAAATAAAAATAAAAAAGACATTAATTTGTGCATTTTGCACAATGAACTATGATATGATGAAAGTTGAACCATGCAAAGAACTTATATTAAAAACTTTCATGTTTTTGTATGATAGATGAGCCCAGATTTTCCTGGGGATGACTCACCTGGAATTAGGACTGGATTAATTTGAAAGATAAGTGAACCTTGGGGAATCTAAGATAAGAATTGAATTTGTAATGAAATTGCTAACAGCTGAGTTTCATTTGATTTGGAGTTTGCTTTAAACATTTTGCACATGAAGTACACTAATCTATTGTCTGAATATTACATTCTTCAATGTGGCTGAAGGGGGAGAAAAAAAGGGGGAGAAAACAAACAAACCAAGAATAGTCATTATAAATGGAATTAGAAAAGTCAACATGAAAAATAATGGGAGCATGATCTAACAAACATGTCTTTAAAAGAGAACAAACCAAACATCATAAATGAAAACCACAGTTATTTTTTTAAAAAAAATAGCTTGACCGACTGTACAGGGCAAAGGCTAACGGAGTTCTGTCAAGAGAACACGCTGGTCATAGCAAACACTCTTTTCCAACAACACAAGAGGCGACTCTACACATGGACATCACCAGATGGTCAATACCGAAACCAGATAGATTATGTGCTTTGCAGCCAAAGATGGAGAAGCTCTATACAATCAGTAAAAACAAGACCTGGAGCTGACTGTGGCTCAGATCATGAGCTTCTTATTGCAAAATTCAGGCTTAAATTGAAGAATGTAGGGAACACCACTAGACCAGTCAGATATGACCTAAACCATATCCCTTATGAGTATACAGTGGAGGTGAAGAATAGATTTAGGGCATTAGACCTGGTAGACAGAGTGCCTGAAGAACTATGGACGGAAGTTCGTAACACTGTACAGGAGGCAGCAACTAAAACCATCCCAAAGAAAAAGAAATGCAAGAAAGCAAAGTGGCTGTCAGATGAGGCTTTACAAATAGCTGTGGAAAGAAGGAATGCGAAAAGCAAGGGTGAAAGGGAAAGATATAACCAACTGAATGCAGATTTCCAGAGAATAGCAAGGAGAGATAAGAAGGCCTTCTTAAATGAACAATGCAAGGAAATCGAGGAAAACAACAGAATGGGGAGGACTAGAGATCTCTTCAAGAAAATCAGAGACATCAAGGGAACGTTTTGTGCAAAGATGGGCATGATAAAGGACAAAAATGGCAGAGACCTAACAGAAGCAAAACAGATTAAGAAGAGATGGCAAGAATACACAGAAGAACTATACAAGAAAGATCTTAATGGTCCTGATGACCACGCTGGTGTGGTCACTGACCCAGAGCCGGACAACCTAGAGAGTGAAGTCAAGTGGGCCTTAGGTAGCATTACTAACAACAAAGCTAGTGGAGATGATAATATCCCAGCTGAGCTACTTAAAATCCTAAATGATGATGCTGTGAAAGTGCTGCACTCAATATGCCAACAAATTTGGAAAACTCAGCAGTGGCCAAAGGATTTGAAAAGGTCAGTTTACGTTCCAATTCCAAAGAAGGGCAGTGCCAAAGAAGGGCAGTGCCAAAGAGTGCTCAAACTATCGCACAATTGCACTCATTTCACATGCTAGCAAGGTTATGCTCAAAATCCTACAAGCTAGGCTTCAGTAGTACGTGGACCGAGAACTACCGGAAGTACAAGCTGGGTTTCGAAGAGGCAGAGGAACTAGAGATCAAATTGCCAACATGCGCTGAATCATGGAGAAAGCACGAGAGTTCCAAAAAAACACCTACTTCTGCTTCATTGACTACGCAAAAGCCTTTGATTGTGTGGATCACAACAAACTGTGGCAAATTCTTAAAGAGATTGGGGTACCAGAACACCTTACCTGTCTCCTGAGAAACCTGTATGCGGGTCAAGACGCAACAGTTCGAACCGGCCATGGAACAACCGACTGATTCAAAATTGGGAAGGGAGTACAGCAAGGCAGTATATTGTCACCCTGCTTATTTAACTTATATGCAGAGTACATTATGAGAAATGCAGGGCTGAATGAATCACAAGCTGGAATCAAGATTGCCGGGAGAAACATCAACAACTTCAGATATGCAGACGATACCACCCTAATGGCAGAAAGTGAAGAAGAACTAAAGAGCCTCTTGATGAGAGTGAAAGAGGAGAGTGCAAAAGTTGGCTTGAAACTCAACATCAATAAAACCAAGATCATGGCATCTGGTCCCATCAATTCCTGGCAAATAGAAGGGGCAGAAATGGAAGCAGTAACAGATTTTACTTTTTTGGGTTCCAAGATCACTGCAGACGGAGACAGCAGCCATGAAAGACGCTTACTCCTTGGAAGGAAAGCTATGGCAAATTTAGATAGCATAATAAAAAGAAAAGATATCACCATGCCAACAAAAGTTCGTATAGTCAGGGCGATGGTGTTCCCAGTAGCAATGTATGGTTGCGAGAGTTGGACCATAAGGAAGGCTGAGCGCCGAAGAATAGATGCTTTTGAACTGTGGTGCTGGAGAAGACTCCTGAGAGTCCCTTAGACTGCTAGGAGATCAAATCAGTCAATCCTAAATGAAATCAACCCTGACTGTTCCCTGGAAGGACAGGTACTAAGGCTGAAACTCAAATATTTTGGCCACCTAATGCGAAGAGAGGACTCTCTGGAGAAGACTCTGATGCTGGGAAAAATTGAAGGCAAAAGGAGAAGGGGAAGGCAAAGTATGAGATGGCTAGACAGCATCACCGATGCAACGAACATGAAAATGAGCGAACTCAGGAAGATAGCGGAGGATAGGAAGGCCTGGCAGGATATGGTTCATGGGATCACGAAGGGTCGGACACGACTTAACGACTGAACAACAACAACAGATAGCAAAATCAATAACTGGAAAAGAAGGAACGAGAAGAAAATGTGTCAACACAAAGATAAAAGACCAAATTCCTATGAAAGCCAATAGTAAGTGTGATAACTGAGTACAGGGATGGCCAACCTGTTGCCTATGGTCCATATCATCCAACCTCCCAGAATCCTACCAAATTTTATAGCAAACATTTTGAGCCTATTATAAGGAAATGAAAACTGTTATCTTTCTATCCTCTTGTTATCTTTCTGTACTGGGGGCTTTCTTTCCCATAATTTGGAATGCTGGCTCTGTGCGTTCCGTGCATTCATTGTTTTCCTCTGCAGACAAGGACAATATGAGGACCCCCAGGAGGCATGGATAATGGTGCATTGATGTGGGGAGGCAGGGCCAGCTAACGCACTTCCATTCCCTCCTCCATGCACTGATTCTCCATGCAAACAATAATATCGGTATAGGGCTCATATCTATTACAGTCAGTTCTTGTTATCCGCTATGGTCAGGATCCTGGAAAATCTAATGAATACCGACCTAATTAGCAGATACCGAATCATTGAGCCTATGGGAAAATGGGGTTAGGTTCCAGGGGACCCTTTTTGTCATACACTATATGAACTTTGTGAACCTAAATTTTACCTAGACGTCTACGGGCTGGATGATAGCAGGGGCAGCATCCAGTATATCACATTGACTCTTTGTTATGGAACAATTCCTAACTGTAGCAAATTATTATTCCTTCCTAACAACATTATGCAAATATAACAGGTATCCTATTGTATCCTGGAAGCCCAGAGAGAGCACAAACAGTTCCTATTGTGTTGCAAATGGCATTCAACAGAAAACACACACACACATAGTAACTCCAAAAGAGACAGGTTACCCTTTACAGTAAATGCAGCAAGGCAGGGAAATTTGCTCCCAGAGTAACATGGACACCCATGAAAAAAGCTAAGTACATACCCGTGAGAGCAATGGTTCTTATGAGATCGCAGATAGTGAGAACACCGTAGATACGGAGGGGTAGGTGGCAATTCTGCCCCTCCCAGATAAGCGGATTCCATATAAAGAGAACTGATTGTATCTATCTGAACTCCTTTTTCGAAAAAAGGTCCAATATTTAAATCATTCTAAATGTACAGTATATCAAATAAATTTCTGCCTCAAATATTCCATTAAAAAAGGGATGATCAGATCAAGCTGCATTTTGTTCTAATGTACTGGACATTGCTGAACATAATATTGTTCTCTAAAAAACAGGAATGCCTGACTTGGAAACATTTTGGAGACAAAGACAATGAACTTTAATTTAATCTTCATTCAGCACAGTACTGATGATCTCGAGTCCAAATGCACGTTACTGCTGGGACTTAAGAGGAAATTGTTGTATTCCTGCAGTGGGTGTCACTTAGCAGTATGGGTGAAGGTGTTTGATTAGTATCTGTGAAGGAAGTGAGAATGTAAAAACATAACTGTACACCATGCCATGGAAGAAAATAGGAAAATATTAGTAATACTATTGAAGTGAAACTTATGTCTAGAGATAGAACTGACTGAAATATTTATGTTACAGCCTGATTCTGCCCAACTTTAGGCAAGCGAAGCTCTTGCGCTCTCGCTCTAAGGAGTCGCAAAAGTGCTGTAAAGAACTTTTGCAGCTCTTCTAATGTAAGCGGTGCCAGTGCAGAGGCTGGCACCGCTCCCACCGCCGCTGGATGGATAAAGCACTTCACTGGGTAAAGCACTTCATTCACGTGCATTGGGAGAGCTTGTCTCTCCTACCTTGTAATCACTCTTAACTGATACACCAATCCCACTGAGATGGGGTGAGATCGATGCAGCAAACCCAGCTCCCATTTATGTAAGAAATATCAAGTGGTCCACTGTTTTGAGGTCTTGTTGGATCCGTTAAGGGAAACCGTATATTTTGGAGGCCTGGAGCCAATCTCCATGCCTCTCCCTTACCAGTAAAACAACAGCATTGCTAGGCCAGCCACTGCCTGAGGTGGGGCCGGGGCAATGTCATGGTGCCTTGTGACAACCCCCCCACCCAGCCTGTGCATCGCCCTCGTCTCTAGAATGGCTCCATTTAGAGCCTATGGAGGTGTGGGCGGGAGGGCCCAGCTCACGTGCTGCCACCTCACTGAGCACCCCCCTTGCCAGCGGATACATCAGAAAATGGCCATTCCGCTGCGAGGAGGGTGGACCCCTGCCAGCTACGCTACTGCAGTAAAAGATAGAAAAAAGAGTCCTATCCTCACAACATACACACACACAACAATTACACCAAAGGAAAGAAGACAGTGTAGAAACATTAAGCATGCCATCAATTTGGCTGCAAACGAGACACAGAAGTGTGGTGTTGGAGCCAATGATCAGGGGAGTCAACAGCAAAATTTACCTATCTGTGTCTGCTGATATGAGGCATGAGTTCATGCAGGGATAATGGGGCTAGTTAGCCAAGACATAGCAGTCTCCTGGTTCAGAGGACAGAGTTGTCCCAGAGATGCACCACTGTCGTTCCCACCTTTTAAGTAAAGGTTGCTTGACTGTTCTTTTCTCCTGCCATACTGTATACTCTAACAGTATAATCCTATACATGTCTAATCAGAAGTAAGTCCTATTTATTTCAGTGGGACTTAATGCCTATGCCTATCCCTTGAGTGTGCTGCCAGAACTTTATTTATTTATTTATTTATTTATAGAATTTCTACCCTGCCTTTCTCCCACAAGGGCAACCAAGGCGGCTTACAATAAAAACATTAAAATACATGCATACATTTAAAATCAAAGATTAAAACAAACAATTAAAACAAACAATTAAAACAAACAGCCCCAGTGGGTCATCCACATTTACATTTGTTAAAAGCGATTTGTTAAACAGCCAGCCCGCCATGTCAGACATCAAATGCCGATCTAAATAAAAATGTCTTAAGGCCCCGCCGAAAGGTCTCTACGGAGGGAGCTGTTCTCAATTCCAGGGGGAGGGAATTCCACAATTGGGGCGCCACTGCCGAGAAGGCCCTATTCTATAACTTGTGTTCTGGCAGCACATCATTATTTGTAGAGTTGATGGCAAGTAGCACAAATGGCAAGTAGCACTTGCCATGCAGCAGTGGATCCCCTGGCACTGGTAAGATGGCACAGGGGGTGGATGGTGGGCAGAGAGAAGGAGTAATGCCTTGTAGACGGGATCAGGGGATTTGGGCTGCTGGGAGTTGTGTCTGGGGACAGTAGAGGGTGGACCTAGGCAGCAATGGCGACACAAAATTCCTATGCCTCTCACCCGCGCTCACCACATCTCAGGTCCACTCGGACTTGCACCAGCTAAAAAGCTGGTGCAGATCTGAATAGACCCATAGGGCAAAAGGGTACTTACCTTGGGGTAAGGGAACAAAAGTTCCCTTACTTCAAGGAGGTCTCCTGATCGTATTGTAATGTTCGTATGTCGTCCCCCACCCCGCCAATAGATGCAGTGCACTGCTGCTTCAAAATGATAGTTAAAAAATGACGAACTAAATAATTGGTAAGAAAAAAGATATTTCATTCAACAAGTAACTAGAGAAAACATTGGTTTTGTTGTCTGAAATGTTTTGGTTTACTTGTTTTCCAAGTTGAGGTGACTTCATCTGTGCCAGGAACACAGACAGGAAGACTACTCATATGTAAACGCCTAGGCCAGGGGTTCTCAACCTTTGGAGATCCGGGTACCCCCTATCACGGTCCAATTTTCTGAAGTACCCCATGCTAATTAACTGCTAATTAATTGGATTAATCAATTAATTAATTAGGTAATTAATCGTTAAATAAAAAGTACTAAAACAATTTAAAATGTGAAAAAATGTCTTATTTAACTCTGTGTGTGTGTGTGTGTGTGTGTGTGTGTGTGTGTGTGTGTGTGTGTGTGTGTGTGTGTGTGTGTGTGAGTGAGAGAGAGAGAGATGGATGCAAGGATCTCTTTTTTTTCTTCCAGTCACACTTCCCAAAATCAGCTCCTCCCTCCCCTACCCCACCAAAGTACACTTTCCAAAGTACAAAAATAAGCCCAAAACCAAAATCAGAGAGACAGAAGGGCTCCAAAAATAATTACAGTTTAAAATCCATGTTAATTAACAATTAGCTGCTGATGGGGCAGATAAGGGGCAGGGCTTGGCGTACCCCCAGAAAGAGGTCCGCGTACGCCTAGGGATACCCGTACCACAGGTTGAGAACCCCTGGCCTAGGCCATTGTCATTTCCAAAGGCTACCTGAGTGAGAACACGTAACTCATGGTGACTCTAGCCAGAAATTTTCAGGTTAGAAATTGTCAGAAGAGTCCAGAAAGAAAGAGGTGGGTCCAACAGAAAGGTATTGGGGCGGGGGGGGGGGAAGTGATGTTTATTTTGTTTAGTCTTGGATTTGTGAGCATAAACATAACCTTCTTGGAGTAGTGTGGAAGTGTGATTGATCAATACAATGGGGTAAGCCTTTTCTTATAAAAGTTATCCAGTTATGAATCTTTTTTTTTTTTTACGGAAGTGTCTATAAAGTGCTTTTAAAGCTATCCAAAGCCCTCCCCTTCCAAATTCAGAAACTAAAAATTAATCCTGTAATCCATTCATCCTGAGACAGCATGACTCAGGTTCACCAGAAGACAACAACATTACCTCCGACTGATTAATCTTAATTAAAGTTTAACAAAAAGATCCCTTTTGCAAGATGATGATCTACAGGAAACAACTTTTATATTCCTTTACCTTTGGTTAATAGAGGGAGTCATTTTTGAGGCTATGCTTATGTCACAGTATAACACTTTTTTTTGTGCAACGACTTAGAAAGAGTGATGTAAGTTTTTAATATAAGCATATACTGTAGTGGCAAATAGGATTTCAATCACTTTCAGGATGGGCCAGGACTAATTGCCTTACCACTGTATTGTACCTGTACAAGTACTAAAGGAAAATAGTCATTTCTCACAGTAAATCTAGCAGGGGTGCATCATGGTCGGCCAAATGAAGCACTGGCTAAGGTCCCATGCCCATCAAAAAGTATGCCAGCTTAGGCATTGAATCCTCAATACCAATGGCAGTGCCCAATGTATTCTCAGGGGGTGGACAGGAGGGTTGGCCATGGTGGGACCAGTGCAGAACTTTTGTCTCCCTCTGACATAGCATGGGCCCTGAAATCCTGTGTTAGTAATTATGGGCTGAAAATGGATTGATTTTTTTAATCTAGTCTCCTAATATATAAAGCTATATATATAAATACTTCCATAAACTTGTTTGTGGTTAAATTTAAAATATTGTGTATAATTCTAGTCATGCCATCTCCCAAAGTAGATCATATGGAAATATTATAGACAAGGGCAATGAAATGAATCATGAAGTTGGAACCCATCCCTACAATGAAAGGCTAAAGAGGCTGGGGTCTGATTATTTAGACCAAAGGTTCCAGAGAATTGCCAGATAACTTGGGGTCAGCCAATGAAACTGATAAGGTTAGGATAGACAAAAGGGAAATTAGGGAGGGTCTGGTCCATGCTGAGAGCGATGCAGCCAGCTCAGAAATCCCTAAGCTTGCGCCTACTGCTGCAGCTGTCCCAGCGTAATCTGAACGTCCCCTACCATGAATTCACATTTAATTATGTGAACAGGGGAGGGGAATTAATTCATCATTAATCAGAGGTAGTATACCCATTGGTTTTCAGAGACTCAGGACAAACCGTATGGGGTAGATATAACCAATTGAAAAAATGCCTCTTGCCCAGTTAGCAGAGGAGTTATCCCCTGCCCAGTTATCCAATTATGGATATTAAGAGTTGAAGCTGGAAAAGAGAGAGAGAGAGAACAGTTCTGTGGAATAGCCATTGGAGATGGTAGATGAACATTCTAATAGGAGAGAATATGGAGAACCGTAGCTAAGTGGGTGACTATGACTAATTCTGTATAAAGAAACACCTGCGGAGTGCGTGCTCCGCAGGCATCAGTTGTTGTAAACGCGCCGTAAAGTTACACCCTGGGATTAAGGGCCACTGGCACAGAGGCCTGGAGCTGTTACTCCACCTCCCAACCGATCCGGCACCCATCGGAGCACGTACGTCCTGCACCCCTGGGAGGGGTTGGTGCAGGGGTGGGGGAAGGGCGGACCAGGCGGCAAGGGAGGCCAACCGTTGGGTGGGCTGGGAAGGGTCGGGATATTGGCGGCAAGCTCCAATATCCCGTTCCTGGCCTGGGCGTTAGCCCGCCACCCTGGTTGTATGTCGGCTCCAGAGCCGACATACTTTTGAGGAGGCCCATTGGGAATGAACAGCCCTTCACCCTACAGCCCTACACTCTATCAGCGCAATCCTAACTAAGGATCAGGTGGGCGGATCCAATCCCCGGATCCGTTCTGGGCCGCGCTGGCCTCCTCGGATTTCCGCCAGCTAAATAGGCAGCCGAAGTTCCGCCAGCCAATGGGCCCCCTCCCTCACTGCCCGGACCGCCCATGCAGCCACCGAGGGATCGCTTACCTTCCTCTGGCTGCCGCATGGAGATCTTGTGGCAGAGTAAGGGCTGTCGGCCTAGTGCCGGAGGCCCTTACTCTAGAGTTGTCGCAAATGTGTTTTATGGCATTTTTGTGATGGCTTGCGGTAGCAGAGCGATCGCTCCACCACCGGAAGTTTAGGTAGGATTGCACGTTATAACTATGAGTCTCAAACTCATAGTTATAGAACTCTCTTTGCTCGAGCACGCACCAATAAACACATGAGTCAAGTATATGGATGAAAAGGGGCCATTTTTATTGAAAATAGATACAGAGTAGAAAGGACAGGAGACCTGCAGGCTCAAGGACAAAGTAACACACAATGCACAGGTCCAGCGCTGAAGATAGGAGCCAATCCTAAGGACTGCCCCAGGCTGACGTTACAACCCTGACACCAAGCCACTGCCCCTTCACGAAGAAGGTGGGCTCATCACCGTCAACCCCTAACAGGTCAAGGAAGCAGGAACGGATGCACCACCCTGAGCCGGAGAGCACCTAGGGCAGCTCACATGAGCCCCCCATCTGACCCCCTGCGCCGGAGGGCAGCTGGGAGATGGAAAAACGGGGGGGCATCCCCTGCCCTTGCTGCCCCAGAGTTCACGCTAATAGTCCAACTTCCAGCCTTCTTACCCATGCTAACCTGCAAAATAAGTGACCGGTTAGTGTAATGAAATAGAACAGAGCCCAAATGTAGTTTGGCGAAAAAACTACACACCACAGCAAATCAGGTGCACAGAGAAATTCCTACCTGGCCCCGAATGGGCGACCAGCATAGCCCAGACTGCAATAAGGGAGGGTGGGATGATTAATGGCTGTTTGCTGGTGCAGAGGGGAAAACAGGAAGGAGTGTGGCAGGGAGCAGGAAGATAAAACCCTTCTAAGGCCCCACCCACACTCCCAATTACCACTCAATCAATGTATAGAGGGGGTTAAAGCCCCCTCCCATGTGTTCATGGAGCGACCCAACAAAGTCGGAACCTTGTGCTAAAGGCGCGGTTCGGAATTCCCAGAAGGATTGTCATCTGGCTTGACCAGGATAAATGTGGCTAGTAGAGGTTTTAGCATTTGTATGTTGTTGTTTTTAATCTGATACTTGTTTGGCCTAGCAACTACCTCAAGGCTTTATAAAAATGAAATAAAATAAGAAATATAAGAAGGGGGAAAAATCAGAAGTCTTTCTTCTAAGAGTGTTTTCAAGGTTATAAATTTAAAAGAAAAAAAATGTTTTTCCACAATAATTTGCTCCCAGGACTTATTCCTGCCCACTCATGAGTCAGAAGAGCCTGAGGGGCCCAGAATTTCAAAGCAACTCAGTCTACCAACGTCTGACTCATGAGTGCACATGGGGTCAAAAGACTCTTCTCACATGAATGATTTTGTATTCATTAAACCTAACTCTGAAAAGTGTCATTTTTCTGACTAAAAAAACCAAGAAGACTTTCATTGTGTAGCAGTAGGGAGGACCACAGGAGGTGAGGGGCCAGAAGGCAATTAAGTACAGTAAGTTGTTTTTGGTCATCTTCCCTCCCATTCATGGTGCAGGCTACTGCTGAACTGTGGCAGTGAGTGACCTTTAATAAGTATCTTGTAAGTTGGTCATCAGTCTCATGCTTAAACGATGAGAGCTAAAGGTAAGCTGGAAGGGAAGGTTGTTTCGGCCTGGCGAGTGCTTTGTCTTGAGCCCTTCAAGATAGGTGGAATCTGTCAAGCATAGACCTTTGGTTCTTCTGCGAACGCTATTGATGAATAGTTCCTGCACCGACATTCTCTTTGTATGTCATCCAATAATATAAAACCAGTGAACCTGGTTATATTGACATATGATGTGCTTTATATAGAGTTTGAGAAGTTCCAGTTGTTTGGCTTTTCATGCATCTGTGTTGCATATGTACATGCATCTTCTTATTCACGTCTCTTATTCTCTCTTATGCAAAGCAAATGAGGACAGTATGTATAGATACCACAGGAGCAAATGGAAATACCGTAATGCTTGCTGTTTTTTTTTTAATGCCAACATAATCAACAGAAAGTAATACAGCATGTGAAAACATGAATATTTGAAACATCATTAATATACGAAAAGCAAATTAAGTCAAAAAAGAGCTTCGGAGTTTTGTCAATAGTCAGACATAGAATATATTTAGGCTGACCATATCCAAAAAGGGATAGGGTGCCTATAACTTTAACCATTATAAGAAGAGGGAATTTGGGCAGGTGTAGCTTGTTGCACCCTTCCATGATGAGCTACACCTGCTCACATTCCTATGGTTAAAGGTATAGGCACCCTGTCCCTTTTTGGATAGCCTAAATATAATTTATATCCCTCACACTAAATATAGGTGTCCATAACCCATAATAGCACTATGTAGGTACCTATTTACTTATTTAGAGTAGTTTTTATACTATTTTTGGGCAAAAAAGTACACAAAACAGTTTACAGACCAGAAAAAATGAAAACTACAATGCTCCTGTTCCAAACTGGCTAACAATCTAGTGTATGTTTTCTGACACCATCAGTCCATAAACAGAATTTCCAATAGGGTGAAATTGCTTTATGACAACAACAACAAAAAATCTGAATTGCACTGTGATTAGTAACTAAGAATACAGGTTTGGATGGCCATAGATTCTATGGCCATTTTTGTATGGCATAGAGTAATGTCATGGTTATAGGATAAAGTTTGAGAGAAGATTCTTTTTCCTTGTTACAAGTAGTAGGTTATGTGTAAGTCTATTGTAGGTCTATGGATAGCTCCAATCCATTCTGACCTCAGTTGACTACCTGGTGAACTTTCAAACTCTCAGCAATTAATTTATTTTACACTGGTTGTATCCTAAAGGATCCACCTTAGGAAAAGTCTGGGGTAGGTGAAAAAACTAAATTTCAATGGCCAATCAGGATTGAAGCAAAAAATTTCTACCTTGCCCTAAATGGCAACCAACTAATCTCAGACTATCCCAATAGGTGGGTGGGTTGGGTCATGTGCTCATCCAGTGTCGAATGGCCAGGGTGGAGGCCAGGTGCCTAACATGCCGCCCCTGGCCCACCCACAGCAATTCAGGTGCCAACCCCATCCCCTACCCCATGCAAAAGATGCCCCCACCCACATCTGTGGGCAGAGGGGAGACGTTTTAGTGAGCATTAAATTAGTCTTTTGTAGGACAGTTCCTGTGTACTAATGTCTATTTAAAAACTTGTTAAGCAGTGTTGCTATATGCTGACAAGAATAAATATCTAGATTTTAAAACAAATCTGTATTCTTCCATAAGTATGTTTGCGACTTTTCAATGCACACCTCAAAATCACACCCCAAAGGAATGCCTCTTAGGGGGTACAAAGATGTTCATGAAACTCCCCTCCTTCAGGTCAGTATTACTTACATATCCCAGCACAATCATATGTACTCTTACTGGGGAGTTTGTCCTATTAAGGTCAGTGGGATGTCATTAGAACTAACGTACAATGATAAATCAAAAGAACTACTGATAGCCCAATCCAAACATGCAGCTCTGCTGCCAGGACTAATGTTCCAGTGGTGGTTGATGCTTTATGGCATCATGAAAGCTGCTCCGGAAGCATACAGAGCCATGTGCTTCCAGGCCGTGAGGGAGGCCCTTGCATGTGATGGTGGTAAACAGGAGCCCTACTGACACCAGTAAGTAGGCAGGGTGGGTGGAACAGGGCACGGGTGAGATGATCAAGGGGGGAGGTACAGGGGCATGTCAGAGGCAGGAGGGGGTAGCACCTGGCACGGACAACTTGCACTGAATGCTATCCCCTCCGGAGCCAGGCAATATGCTCTTGTTGTTTCCTCAGACTTGCACCAGCTAAGGAGCTGATCCAAGGCTTGCCGAGGGGTAAGGGAAAATATTTTCCTTTATCCTTCCCAAGTCTCCCAATTGACCCCCCCCCCATTGACCTATTTTGGTGTAGCTGCATGCTATGGCAGCAAAAAGGATAGAATTGGGCTGTCAGACCTATATTTTCAGCAATATAAAACTATTTGATATTAAAACAGTAAATAATGAAAGAAAGTCAAGAAATGGAGGAGGAACAGATATATGACAAATCATTCCAAGAAAGATGACCAGATTTTCCGAATTGAACCATTTTGCCTCATTTGTCAAAGACATTTTTTTCCAAGCTGTAAACTCAAAGAGATCTATGACCCAGTCATATATAGCCCCAGAGGAGAACTCTCTCTGTGTGTGTGGGTTTTTTTTTTTTTTTTGCTATCTTTTAGAACAAGTCTTTTTGCAACTAAAAAGGTCTTGTTCAACCGTAGCTCTTGTTTTGTCTCATTCCCAGGATGCTGGAAAAATTTCTAGAATTGCCTTGATTAAAGGAGAATAGACAAACTGTAACTAAGACCAGGTTACAAGGTCTGCAAAGTTTCTCTGCAGACAAAGCCTACTGACAAAGTCTTGGAACAAACAACCCCATAATATGGGTGGTATGGAGGCATTAAACACTCAAGTAGATGTCTGACTAAAATCAGTGGAATTTAAACATTTCTAGCTTGAACCAGTCTATTAATATGAACAGTAGAGTTGTGAGATATAGTTTGTTCCATTATGTGCATTGTGGACATCATACCTTTCTCAATTTCTCCTTGGACATATTTATACTATGGATCTAAATGGGTTTATCAGTCATTCAGCGCAATCCTCTGTAAGTACGCGGCAATGGAACAAGCGTTCCGTTGCTGGAAGTAGTCGCAAACGTGCCGTAAAGCACGGTGGGAGCCGGGTAAGTTTTTTTTTGCCGTCAGCAGGATTGGCAATTGGCTGGTGGTTTTTTCGCGTACCTCAGACTGACTTTGGGAACTGGAGCAGTTAGCACGTGGCCGGTCACTTTAGCAGGGGGCGTGCAGATTGGGTACGTAGGGCATGAGAAACTGGCTACATCCTGAGGTCAGCAAGGTCAGGAGGTGAACCAGGACTGCTATGCGACACTTGACCGAGTTGGTGAGGCTGGCTGGCAAGCCCCCTGGCTGGAATGTGCTAAGACCACCACGTGGCTTGGCCTGTGGGAATCGACGCTGTTCCACTGCTTTGACCCTTCAGGGTTGGCTGTGATAGGTTTCCTTGGTCAGCGACCGAGGGTGGCTTCGAGTCAGGATGTAACACACATTTAAGATCAGGGGAGGTAGGCGGTTAGCGCCGTTTCCTCCGTTTAGTGCCCGCACGCGGTGGGGGGTTAAGCTGCAGGTTCTGTTATATTTTAATAAAGTGGCCCTTTTCTCCAAAGCCTTGTCTGGTGTGCTTCTTTGGGGGGGGGGGGTAACGAGAGAAAGAACTAAGGGTAACCAGAGGGAGTGAGCACTAAAAAGCAAAGAAGTAGCAGGAGAAATCAGGAAGTTGAATCAAGATTTTCTTTCCTGTTAACTGATTTGCATTACCCATAAATCTAAGTTAACATTCAAGAGCCTGAAATATAAGTAAGCCACTAATAGATGTGTTAAACGTAAACCTAACAACTCTGGATGATTATCTTGTTCTTCAATCAGCAATTTCAGTTAAAGTTCCAGTTTGTCTGTTTCTTAGTAACCAAAGTGATAGTTTCTTTCTTGTATTCTGCTATGTACCTGCCTAGCATAGGCTAGGCTGACAGGGTGGTCCAAAGTTACCCAGTAAACTTTATAGATGAGCTACCATCTAAATCAGGATCTCAGTCCAGAACTATCATTGGGCTGCTAAACCAACAACTCATGATTGCAACACTGACTGTAGAGTTTACTTGTTCAGTTATTAGACTGTCAGCTGATGAAAGAATTTTATACCTTTCCCCAATTGTCCTTCCTCTTTCTTCCTATCCAGTAAACGTTCTCTGCCGCTAGATCCTCTCTAACGTCATTCCCATTTGATGTCTTTCTTTTCCATCTCTTTTTGACAAATTCTTTCGCACCAGCCAATTCCCAGGATACTATCCTCTACCTCTTCTTATCAGATCCTGGACCATAGGCTGCAATTCTATAAACACCTGGGAGTAAGTCCCATTGAACAAAGTGAGGCTTACTTCTGAGTAGATATGCATAGGGATTGGACTGTGAATCTTTGCTGTTGCTAAATTACAGTTATTCTTGTTACAGCAAAAATGCAAAATGCATCAGAACTAGTTTAAACGAGTAAAAATGTGACTCTCCCGAGCCTCTTGAGAGTTTCCAGTACCAACTAGTGCAAATGCAAAGCTTCAGAGGATCCTTGGAGATTGTCGTTTTGACTAGTCAGAACTAGAAGCTGCTGTACCAAAATGTCCAGTGCTTTCGCATTCTCACTAGTCAGAACTAGAATCTCCAAAGATGCTTTGAAGCAGAGGCGTACCAGCAGCGAGTGCTGCCTGAAGCACTCGCTGTGGCGCCACCACGAATGGGCGCCGCCGCCCCGGGGGGCGCGCCGCTCGGGGGGCGCGACCCGGCTTACCAGGGCGCTCCAAGGCCCTCTCCCCCAGCCTCGGAGCCGGAGAGAGCCCCAGAGCGTCCACCACGACCGGAGGCCGGGGCTTTCTGAAGGCGGTCGACTGCGTCACCCGCTATTTATACTATTTTTTTTCTGCACATGCGCAGAACGTTTTAAACACCTCTGCTTTGAAGCTTCCTGTGCTGACTGGTTAAAACCAGGGCCGACTTATCCATGAAGCACAGTGCTTAGGGCCCATAATACTTTTAGGGGGCCATGAAAATGTTTAATTTCTTTTAAAATCAGAAGAAAAAAACTCACAGCAGAAAAAAATAAACTTTTAGGGCCCACACAAATCTATTACATTTTGCCTAAAACAGAAAACAAAACAAAACATTAAAGTATTTAAAGTTATATCAAAACTAATCTTTAATATTGATATTATTATGGTGGGAGGGGCCCATGAAGGCAAAAGTGCCTAGAGTCCATGAAAGTCATAATGCAGTCCTGGTTAGAACACGACTCTCCAAAGATTCTTGGGAGTTTCCGGTTTGTATAGTTGGAATACCTAGATTCCGGGTTTTGATGGCAACATATTTACAAAACCATTTTGTTCAGTCCAAGGTCACCTTGTATTACAGAACGACACGGATGGATTTGCCACCCTTAGGCCAAAACCGCTGGAACTTCTACACTGGCCATGGACGGTGTGACATATTCCCATGGTTACTGAGCAAAGAGGAGAAAAAAACACAACCTAGGGATACCATTTTCAGCAACAACCCTGAGTTGTTCATAATGTATAATTCCACCACAAGATATTTGAGGTACATTGACTGCAGGAACTTACTTCATAAGAAATAACGTTCACCTGGATCCACCTTTTGAGAAAGAGAAAAACTGAGAATTTCGGAAGCAGCACTGATGGCAGCATCATAGATCTGAAGAGGTATTTGCTCTCCCCTACCAGGAAACTCAAGGGGGAGATATCACCATCTGTTTCTTTATTAAGCCACGGGGACAGATTAACTTGTCACCAAGTTTTTTCAGCCTTTGGTATAAACCTTTGCTTATCTGCTTCAAATGCAAACACTTCTTTATTTTCTGAACACTATCAGATTAGGAAACAACATCAAATAGTTAATTAAAACACAATCTTGAGCAAATAAGGGAAGAAATCCGTGTCTTTTAAAATTTCTTCTTGCCCACCTACGAACCACCACAGTCATGATGCTCCCATCAATCAGCGTGAATGAAGGAGATATTAATCCATATATAGTCAACTGTTTGATTAACAGTTGTGAATTTTAGGTTGAAACTAGTAGAAGATACATCAGCTAACCTGCTGTTTTGTATGGAACAGCTTCTATTTCTATTTTGTATTCATTATTTCTGTCATTGAATCAGGAGTAAACACACACACACACACACACACACACACACACACACACACACACACACACACAATGACATAATCCCTTGCTAAGTTTGCTATGGAAAATCACATTGTGTTCCAAAGCCACAATCAACCTAACCAAAGATAAAGTTTTTAAAGACTGAATTGGACCCCTGTGTTTCTCTTAACTAGACACCTGAGAATGAAAAACAACTGTCAAGATGTCTCCTTTCTGGCAATACAAGTCACTTAATCCCTTTACTCACTAGCTGGTGTCCTGCTAGCAGGGAAGAAAGTACATACTAATTAAATGCTTGGGTTATTCTTTAAATGCTTATACTATATCCCTAGCGAGAAGAATATCCACAGCAAATTGTATGCATGTATGTGCGTACACACAAAAATGCTTTAAAGAACACATTTGAGTTTCTTTCTCTTTATTTCTGTTTCTTTTTTAAAGCAACAGTTCATAGCAAAAATGTTCTTAATAAATTAGAAACCATGTAAATGGGAGACAGAAGTTATTACTGTTATTATACATTAATTTGGAGAAGCAGGGGGGAGGAAGAGCCAAAACAATATTGTTAATGGAAACTAGATTGAACTTAAAGGGTAGGAAACAAAATTAAATGGAGACATTTTGTCTGAAGTGCTCAGTAGACCTAGTTCAAAACATAGGGGAATATTACCACTCTGAGAGCCCAATTCTATTCCCCTGTTATGCCAATATACCACGAGGTATGCCGGCGCAACGAGGGCCCAACCTTTGCAGCACCCTCTTGACTGGTGGATGGTGCACGGGCACTGGTGTGGGAGCTAGAAAGCTACTCACCTCTTGCAGTACGGTGCAGACTGGCTACCTACAGTGTTCTTCCAGCAGAGGGGCAGATCGGGGCAGGGACCAGGGTGGACAGGGGTGAATTGCTACTGCAACAGTCACTGAGATGTATCTAGAAGTCCTACATGCTTTGCCAAGTGAATGCTCCCAATCAGGTAGAGACGTTCTTAACCAGCAACCTGGATGAATCCCTCATTAGTGTGGACATTTTCAATGCAATATGGAGAATCAATTTAGCAAGCCATGCTGGACATGACAGTGAAAGAGAGAAGACTCACCTTGTGGAATCAGTTGGGCAGACTGGCCCTCACCTGAACGTTCATTGACTTCAATCCCTGAAGCTCTGTTGGGCTTCTCTGGTCCTAATGATGCAAAATTGTTCTGAGGTAGGGTTCTTGATGTGAGTAGATAAAACCTGAGGCTGAATCTACAGTTGAATATGGCAGGGAGCATTTATGGAGAAAAAAAACCCCCAACATTAATAAGCTGAACTTAGTTATTTTCATGAGTGACTGCATTTCTTAAGCTCACAGCTGCATACTGTTCATTTTATTTACAGCCCAGTATGATGTCTTTACACTTTTTCAAGTAACTGTGTGGTTGATTTTGTTTTCCTTTTGTTTGTGACAAACATTTCCAGGAAAACAGCAAAGGTTCTGTAAGTCACCAAAAATGACAGTCTGTTCTAATGAGGGTTCCTGACATAGCAGATAACAAAGAGACGAATGTGTTGATTTTTGTAGTTTAAAAAAAAGCCTTATATCAACTGAAAATATTTACTGTTCCTATTAAAAATGAATTAACAAAAAAAAACAGGAAACCTTTTAATTGAAGCTTTTATCACACTTCCCTCATTTCCATTTAAATGCAAATTTGAAATCCTCTTCCCAAACCAATAGGAATCAAAAGATGAATACAGCCTCTGCTGCTTTACTAAGGATAGAAGTCTGTTGCATTACAACAATGGGCCCAAAATGAGATAGCATACAAGAGATCCAATGTGAGTGTATTATTTGTTTATTGTTGGCTCATATGAAAAAATATTTTCATCAGACTTATATTGATAAACTGAGGATCCATCCATGGCAAACAATTTGGCTATTATTGTAATCAGTATGTCAAATCCAGCCTCTTCACCACCTTCTTCCCCTCAGATTGGCCTCAGAGGCCAGTCAGACTGGGAAATGGCTGAAGGCTCACATCCACCAGGAGGCCTGCCTGGCTGATTTCATCCCTTAGTACCAATGGTAGCGGTTGTCTCCAGTGCTCCATCACGAGGAGGAGGGCATCTAATGTAATGCTTTACTCCATGGTCCCCTGCAACCTGCTGGCAGTGGGTCAGCTTTAGTTCCCCAGTTCCTGAGCCTCATAGGGATTCACACAATCTTTGGAGTCTGGACTTCAGCTCTCTTGTCTAAGGTCTTTCCGTCCCCCTTTCTATCCTCCATGCATGGGACGGGGGAAGGAACTGGGGTGGGGAGGCTGAGGAAGGGGGTGGATCCAGTGGCAATGATGCACGCCACTGAGGCCAGATACCATCCCTTTTTTTGCAGCATCCTTGCCCCCTTTCTCTTCTCAGACTTGCACTAGTGAAATCACTAGCTCAGGTCCAAAGAGACCCATCACAGGGCAGGAGGCTTAAGCAGGGGTAAGGTGATTTAAATCATCTAACTCTGCTGAAGCCTCCCGATCCCCTCCACTGGATACAGCACGCCCATTTTTGGTGCAGCTGTACCAGTGAAGGGGGGGGGAGGATAAGATTGGGCTGCTAAACTAGTACTGAGAAGGGGGAGAGTCATAGATTTCAGCCAGTTTTCAATCTAGAAAGTAAAGCAGATAATGTCCTCATTTTGCCATTCCTGCTAGTTTACAGAAAGGATTTTTAAGCAGCTTTCTGGTATTGGGGATGAAATTATCTCTCTGCAAAAAATAACATAACTATCATAATTCTGTTATTGAAAGATCATAAACAACAATAATAAATCAACAAATTCTCAGGGTTAAATGTATTCCATGATGTTAAAGGGGCGAGTAGGATTTTGAAGTTTTGAAACTATCCTTACCAGTGTTCTTGTTTATTCCACAGTTAGTGATGGTGGTGGGGAGGGGAGTCTTGCTCAAGACATTTTCTTGAGAATTTTTCATCATAGATAACAATGAATTTTTCATCAAAGATTGCAAAGAATCTTTGCAATTCAAATTATGGGCATACAGAATATGCAAATGTCCAACATTTTCCTTGGTGTCACATACGTTGCTATTGTTATCGTGGCAAAATATGTAGCTGGCACAACTCACAAATGGGAAAATGGAAGCATATAAAAGTCACACTGTTTTTGATCCATGGAAATATGAACACAGCCAGGGGCAATGTCAGGAGTCAGCCATCTTGGGCATTGGCTGAGAGCCCATTCCCATCACACTGCCCATGTCCCTGAGCCACCCTTCCCTTGCCACCCCAGGATGGTGTAGTAGTTTGGGAGTCGGACTTAGACCTCGAAGATCCAGGTTCAAATCCCAGCTCAGCCACAAAGCTTCCTGGGTGACCTTGGGCCAGTCACTATCTCTCAGCCCCACCTACATTACAGGATTGTTGTGAGGACAAAAAGGAGGGGAGGAAATATGTACACCACTCTGAGCTCCTTGGAGGAAGGGCAGTATAAAAATGTGAAAAATAAATAAAAATAAATAAATAAAACAGCATAAGTCAGCCAAGAGATGCACACCACTGCTGAGCCTGGCATTCCCATCTATAAATGACCATTATTGGGCCTTTTTAGGGGATGCGACTACAGCCCAGTGGGGAGGGAGGATCTGCTGTCAGCTGACCATGTTAGTAAGCTGGGTGTGCAGAAGCCCACTGTACCATGGAGGCCAATACTGGGCTTTTCTTCAGGGCCCCCAACAAGCTGGTAGCACTTCTGAGCACAGCAGAAAACAGCGCCAACTGCTCTTCACACAGAATGCTTTTCTACTCCCAGAAGGTGTGATTGGCACTATTCAAACTGAGAGTGCCGATCTCCTCTCATGTGAGGGACAGAGAAGTACTCCAAGAAAACTTATTTCTAATAATCAGTACAACAAAAAAACCTGAAAGAATTTCACTTAGCTACTGAATTAATTTCCAATCCAGTCCCTTTGTTTGTTTTTCAAAGTATACACTATGTCTACACCCACTAGGGGACTCAAAGTGGCTTACAACAAAAAATTAAAACAATCAAAATGAATCAGGAGCAATAAAAAAAATCCCAAAAATCAACAAAAGCACCAAAGCACACTTTAACCCAAACAAACAGAATA
Source organism: Plestiodon gilberti rubricaudatus (assembly GCA_026170595.1). Classification (NCBI taxonomy): domain Eukaryota; kingdom Metazoa; phylum Chordata; class Lepidosauria; order Squamata; family Scincidae; genus Plestiodon; species Plestiodon gilberti. The sequence goes on from JANXHW010000001.1 coordinate 92,543,546, forward strand.
AACACAGAGGAGGCAGCAACAATTAAGAGAGCCCAGGAAATGCTTGCTGACAGAGCTACATCTTTCATGTCCAGCAAAACCACAGCAGGGAGGAGGCCAGGCACACGTTAAGGAGGGAATTCCAGAGGATGGGAACTACCATCAAAAAGTCCTTCTCACACTGTCCTGCCACCCTAACCTCAGAAGGCCATGTGTCACGCAAGAGAGCCTCCCCCCCCCCCCGCCCCGACCTTAATTGACAGGCAAGCTCATATGGAGGAAAGCGGTCATGTACCCCGCTCCTTGACTGTAAAGGGCTGTAAAGGGAACATCCGGAACCTTGAATTATGCCCATGCTGGAACCAATGCAGCTGGAAGAACAGATGTGAAGCAGCATGATCATAAAGCTTTGCCCTAATCAAGACCCAGGCAGTTGCGTTTTGTACCAGCTGAAGTTTTCAAAAGGTATTCGGGGACATCCCCTTGTAGAGCACATTTAAATGACACAAGCATGAAGTGACTAAGGGCTCAGTCCAGCCTAACTCAGGCACAGTTGAGGCCCAATTGTGGCCCAATTGTGGCCCAAACTAGGACCGAGTTAGGCTGCAACTGTGCCTGAGTTAGGCTGGAGGCAACAGCATTGGGCCAGGATCGCGGCAAAACTTACCGCAGAGGCAGGCAGGCTTCTGTGGGGAGCTGTCAGTCTTGTGGAAGAAGAGCCCCCTCCTCAGCCCGTCTGCGTGCACCTACCACAGCTGCTGCAGCGGTCGCAGCAGATGGGCAGCCACAGGCGGGCCTGCAGGCACTGCGCATTTGACAGTCAGCTGAAGGGCAGAGGTTGTGCCAGTGCCAGCTGCCCCAGGGCACCCTGGGCATCAGCCACCTGCCGCAGGGGGGAGTGCGACTGCCCTCCCTCCTGCAGACTGCGATGCCACCCCCAAGCCACGGTGAGGCTGCACGTGGGAGTCATGGGGGGGTGAGCGGGGGAGAGAAGGGAAGGAGGGGGTGGGAACGGCACGCACAAGGGGGGGGTCTCATGAGGTCTGGAACCGCCTCCGCCAGGACATGCCCGTGCGCTGCCTGAAGCCCTGGGCCTCAAGGGCCGTGGCAATGCCCACAAAGAAGGCATCCCAGCATGCCTTCTGCTCCGTGCCCCGGCCAAGACCGAGAGATGCCGTGGGCTTGTCTGCTGCGAGCGGGAAGGGCTCACGCAGCTCATCACACTCCCAGATGGGGCAACGTCGGCACCTTGCGGCAGGCGCTCTGGCGGCATGGGGGGTGCCAGCGTCCATCATCAGGGAGTGGGAGGGGAGGCAGGCACACTGACAGGGGGTGCTGGGGAGGGGCACGGGTGGGTCAGAAACAGACAGACAACACGGCTGGTGGGAGAGGGATACAGGGAGAGGGGTCTGCAGAGACCGATAGGGGCACAGGGGGCACTTCGCAGATGGAGGCAATGCAGGAACGGGCGCCTCTCATGCAGACGGACCGAGGGCGGACACGGACGCCGTTGATGGGCGGAAACGGACGCCGGTGACGGGCGGACAGAGGGCAGAAACGGACGCCGGTGACGGGCGGACACGGACGCCGGTGATGGGCGGACCGAGGGTGGGTGAGAGCCCCGGTTGCTGAAAGGGCTCTTCACGGACGTGGCGGACGTGCGCCACAGTGCCCGTCAGTGTTTGCCTGCCTGACAGGCCCCCCAACTCCCCCCTCCCCTCTGGTCCCAGAGGGTCCGGCAGCCCCCCTGCTGTGTTCTCCCAGGGATGGCTCTGGCGGACCCTGGCTGGGATTCATGCAGAGGCTTGTGTGCTGGGGCCTGCCTGTTTGGGTGTGTGGGGCAGTGCTTGTGCAACATTAGGGACATGTGTTTCCAGGGGCATCTTTATTGTTCTGGAACAGTGGCAGAGATGGCCGGGCGTGGCTGCCAGGGGTAGGCACAGCAGCCTCTAGGACCACAGCAGCAGCATCAGGCGAGCCCCATGGACCTGGAGATGCGGGCTCTTCCCCTGTGGAACCACGGCCTGCTCCATAGAAAGGGGAGGGACAGCAAGTAGGCAGCCAGGGCGGTGGGGCAGCAGCAGCAGCTGAGGTGGGTTGCAGGGCAGGCTCCCAGACCTCTCTGGCAGCATCAAGGCAGGTGACCGTGGGGCAACCAGACTGCAGGCCCAGGGGTGCTCCCCGGACGGTTTGTGGTAGTGGGCATTCCTGGGGGGACGAACAACATGGGGGTGTTCCATGGCAGCTGCTGCGTGGTAGCAATCGCCATTGAAGAGGAGCCAGTGTGCCAGTTGCAAAGGTCTGCAGGGAGAGAAATCAAACACAGCTGAGTGGTGTGAGACACATAGCCTGGTCTGCGCTCCTTCCCTGGGTGTACGGTGAGCATGATCCTGTAAGGGAAAGGGGTCAAAGAGAGAGACAACAACACAACTTGGGGGTCACAACCATGGCAATCCTAGCAATACTGACCTGTCAGTAGACCCTGTGGAGAAAAGAGGGGGGGGAACAGCTGGTGTCTACATATGGGTTACAGTTCCACACTCATGGCATTGTGTGCTCACATTAATACAGGCAGCTATGAGACAAGACATTGGTATAGAGGCATATCATGGCAGGCTATGCAGGCAGCTATGAGACAAGACATTGGTATAGAGGCATATCATGGCAGGCTATGCAGGCAGCTATGAGACAAGACATTGGTATAGAGGCATATCATGGCAGGCTATGCAGGCAGCTATGAGACAAGACATTGGTATAGAAGCATGTATCCTACCTATATTTCTCTATGCAAAGAGGCAGACGTCAGACCACATGTCAGCACAAACCCTGCACTTACCTGCTGGTGTTGTTGCCTGTATGGGGGGGGGGAGAGGGGCTGGGAGAAAGACATGGGTTAGCAAACACTTGCATGGAGACAGCTGCCCAGGCACAGCAGTAAACAGTTTGGCCACAGGCAGAACAGCCCTCTCTGCCCTAGAGGGGGGCAGAGAGGAGAGAGGAGAAGAGAGAAGTGGGGTGTTAGAAAAGTTTTCAAAGTCCCACTTTGTGGCTGCTGGGGGACAGAACCCCACGCCACGTGCTCAGAGAGAGAGAGAGAGAGAGAGTGGAGGGCTGGGGCTGGGCTTTTGTGGGAAAGAGGCTGGGTGGGGCTGGGTGCTGATAGGGTAACTATTTGGGTCCATGTCCAGAGTTAGGCCACACCTGTTCGGTCCTAACTCAGGCCCAACTTGGGCCCAGGGTGTTAGAACTTTTCAGGAGAGGGCTGGTGTGGGTAAGGTAAAATGGCTCCTATGGGTCTCCTCACATTTGGGTCCACCCTTTTTGCTGGCCCAAATTTTGGGCCTGAGTTGGGCTCGAGGGGGCGTGTCAGTGGCTCTCCAGTGTCTGGAACCGGACCAAAATTCGTAACCGCCCCCGTCACACCCCCGACACGCCCCCAACACACCCACTTTTAGGCTGCAATTGTGCCTGAATTGTGCAATTGTGCCTGAATTGTACCGCAGTTGCCTTGGGCTGGACCGGGCTGCAATTCAGTCACAATTGCAGCCCAACTCAGGCACAATTCAGGCACAACTCGGGCCTAAAGCACTTGGGCTGCAATTGTGCCTGAATTGTACCGCAGTTGCCTTGGGCTGGACCGGGCTGTAAGTCATGGGTCACCATGGTCAGGTTCATCTGAGACAGAAATGGGCACAGTTGGCACTCAAGCTGAAGCTGGGCAAATGCACATAAGAACATAAGAAGAGCCCCGCTGGATCAGGCCAAAAGCCCAGCTTCCTGCATCACACAGTGGCCCCACCATATGCCTCAGGGAGCACAAGACAACAAGATAACCTGTTTCCTGTTGTCACTCCCTTGCACCTGGCACAGAGAAAACCCACTTCTAAAACCAGGAGGTTGCTTATGGCTTGTAACCTGTGATGGTCTTTTCCTCCATGAATCTGTCCAAACCCTTTTTAAAGGCATCTAGGCCAGGTGCCATCACCACATCCTGTGGCAAGGAGTTCCACAGATGAATTACACGCTGGGTAAAGAAATGTTTTCTTTTGTCTGTTCTAACTCTCCCTCCACTCAATTTTAGTGCATGTCCCCTGGTTCTGGTGTTGTGCGAGAGGGAGAAGAATTTCCCTCTATCCACTCTCTCTACTATCCATGCTACTATCCACTATCCATGCATAATTTTATACGTCTCAAATCCTGAAGTATGCTGGGTCCTGGAGTTCCCCAAACTGGAAACCTGCTCCTTCATGGGGAGTGCAACTCCATCAAGAACAGGCTGGAACCACTTTTGATGAGCCCTGGACAGTTCCTTGTTCCAAGGTCAATGAGATCTTCAACAGGATTGTCAGCCATATTGACAGGAACATTCCACAGAGCTGTCAGGAATGCATTCAGTTCCATAAGGCTCCAAGGGCAGGCAATTTAAATAGGTTATTGCAACAATAACAGCCTTCTGCAGTAGTGAAGTTTATCTGTTTGTGGATTGGGTTCAATGGATGGAGAGAAATCATTGCAAATCTAAATTGAAACATTTTACAAAGGTGCAATTGAGTGGATTTTCAAATGTTATTAAAATTGTTGTGGGTCACTTAAAATAAAATTGTACTGCTTTTGCTAAAAAGGGTAGTAATGTTATTAAGCTTTCAAATTCATTAATTTACCTCCTATTTCTTTAAAATATCTAAATTACTCAGCATCCATAATTCAGTACCTATACACCAGTAGTATCCAATGTTATAAATCAAAACAAAATAACCCACACTAGTGCTGGGTGTGCTCCCCCTCGCTCATCTCACATTAACTCAGAAAATAATGCAATTTCTCTCTCTTCCCTCCCCCCTCCCCTAATTGGAGGAAACTGGATCATTTTCCAAGTCAATCTAAGGCTCACAAATTGTCCATCCCTCCACCAGTATTCCAACCCTCCCAAATATCTCCTGGACTCACCTCTTTGGTAGCAGGTGCGGCAATGTCAGCAAGCACTAAGTGGGAAGGAGACCTTCCTCCCTGTCTGGCCTGATGCTTTGGTGCACATCACACCAGGAGGAAACAGTGGTGTAGGGAAGTTTTTTCCCTTCTCTCTTCATTGTCATGACATTCTAGGTCCTCAGCTTGTCAGGAAGGAAAAAGCAGTGGCCGTTGGGATTTGGAGTACAGCAAGTCCTCCCTTAAAGTTGTCGATAGATTCTTCTAGGAAACTGCAACTTTAAACCGCTGAACCATGAGCTGTCGATTGAAAGGTCGGCAGTTCGAATCCGTGACGGGGTGAGCTCTCGTTGCTTGGCCAGCTCCTGCCAACCTAGCAGTTCCAAAGCATGTTAATGCGATTAGATAAATAGGTACCGCTTGTGGGAAGGCAAACAGCGCTCCATGTTCCAGCTGCATGCTACGCGCTGCGGCAAGGAGAGTCATGCCGGCCTCATGACCATGGAGGCGTCTTGGGACAACGCTGGCTCTTCGGCTTTGAAATGGGGATGAGCACCACACCCTAGAGTCGGACACGACTGGACTTAATTGTCAGGGGTCACCTTTACCTTTACCTTTACTTATAATGAAACCAATTTTACCATAAACTAATTGATAAACATAAACGTTCCTAAGGCATTTTCCTGTCAACTTTAAATGAAACAACTTTAAACAAAATGACTTTATGTGAGAATTTACTGTATTTGCAACGGCGACTCTCATCCTAATAACCACTGCAGCTTTCGGAAGGAAGGAAGGAAGGAAGGAAGGAAGGAAAACATCTCTCAACTCATTGTTTCCTGCTGCTGTTGCCCCTGCCACTGACAGGTGAGTGAAAGGGTCTGTTTGTAGAGGTTGGAGAGCTGGTCAGGAGAAGCCACAAGCTCTTCTGAAGTGTGAACAATAATGTCACCCTTTCTTTGATTCCAACATTCTTTCCCACCTCAACTTGGAGGACATTCCAGTCTCAGTTTGGCACTTAGACATCCCTAAGAAAAACCAAGTCAAATCCAAATGCAGTATAAATTTGGCAGCCACCATGATGAAAGCATCTAACCTACAAGAAGACAACAACAAGAATTGAGAAAGAAATTAAACTGAACACTAACAATGGCAAAATGCCTTTGGCAGTACTTGAAGATCATTTAAGGGGGAAAAAAAAGAACACACACACACACACACACACACACACACACACACACACACATACACACACACAAGCCCAGAGTAAATGTACACTTCAAATCAAAAGACAGGCAGAGACGTAAAGGAGAACCACCAACATCGGTAAACAGCAGTGAGGAGAAAAAATAAAGGTGAAAAGAAAGCACTGAACATGGAAATCAAGCCCAAATGAGAAAAATAGAAAGCAGCATCAACTCTGCCAAGCTAAATGTAAAGCTGTAACAAAGGCAGTCCAGGCCAGAATTTAAGGAGCAATTAGTCAGGCACACAAAAGCTGACAAGATGATTTCATTGGAGTAGAATAGAAGCAGGAAGACTTGCAGAGCTCTAGTGAGGCCATCAGGCTGTTAGTGTGTAAGAGAAGCATTCAAGAAGGTGAAAACTGCTGTCGAAAGACTAAATGAAGCCTTATGGATGACTCACTGTGGCACATCCTTGTTAGGGAATGGTTTGAAGAATATTCCCAAACTGAGGTGCCAATAGAAAAATGCGGTGAGTCCATTCAACTGAGACCTCAAAAGAAAGTCATATCTGATGATAAGCTAATTGCCTAACTATCTGATGGTAACTATCTGATGAGCAATGTATTGTGAGGCCAATTAAAAAAATCTATTAACTCTATGGGATTTGGCTGATTACTTGTGTAATTAATTGATTATTTTTGCATATAATTAAAAAGAGTTCATGGGGTATACTATGATTTTAGATTGCTAAGAAGCCTTTCATAACCTCACGGACCCAACACAGTGTAGTCTAGTGGTTAATGTGTCACATTAGACCAGGGAGACCTGGATTCAAATCCCCATTCAGCCATTAATCTTACTGGGTAACCTTGGGCCTGTCACTCATTCTCAGCCTAACCTACCTCACCAGGTTGTTGTGAGTATATCATAGGGCAGCATTTCTCAAAGTCCTACAGGGGAGTTTACTACCCTATAAGTCTTTGCAAGGACAGGGCAATGTCGGAGGCAGCGCTCCAGGATCATGCCCGCCCCCAACCGAAAAACGCTTTTTTAAACATACCTGGTTGTCCTGCCGGCTAAAAACCGGAAGTGGGCTTTTTGACACGATTGCCACTGTTTAGAGCCTTGGGGAGGTCTGCAGAGGCAGCATCAGCCCCTCCCCCCCGAACTAAACTTTAGTTCTGAGTTAAAGTTTATTGGATAAGGCGATAAATGCTGCTACCCTCGTTGTGTGAGAAATTAACAGTCTATTCATCATCAATGACAAGCAAAATGAGTTGGAATAAAATTCAGTTGATCTACTGTATTTGAAATTGCCATTCTCAAAATAAATAAAAATGGGCACTTGCCTAAATTTTTGAATTTGAGTTTCTATTAACTACACAGATGGTTAGGAGATGGAATTTTGTCATGTAAATTAGCTACATCATATTCCCCTACTCATGTTCTTAAAATGCATTTAGAAATTGCCTGGAAAATGACAAAAGATGTGTACCTTTGCGCAAGCTCAAACAGTGAAACATGCATCTGAGACACACATCTGGAAAAGCTCCCTTGAACTGGTCTGCCAAAGGTGTGCCTTGGAGCCTTCCAATATTAGTTTTTAATACTGTACAATAAATGCCATATTAGTGATTTGTTATTCAGAGATTGGTCGATAAAATATATGTTTTCTTCCAGGCAGGGGCGTTCCTAGGTCAGTGCATCTCCCCCATGGAGTGGGGGATGATGCACTGTGCACCCCCCCCCCCCGTGGGTGACAAGCCCATTCCTAGTCTCCCGGGCCTGCCTCGCCGTAAAAATGAGTAAAAATCGCCCATAACATGCTGGTCAACTGCAATGTTACTATCCGCCGCTCTGATAAGGCTCACACATGCACGTCAGGCCGTCCCGCAGCCAGGCCCCGCAAGACTCCAGGTACCCTAGGAGCGGCCTGGAGCATGTGCGTGAACTTTCCTTTGTTCGTACACACGTGACAGGCCACTCTGACATTACCTGAGACATCGCGGAGCCTGTGGTACTGTGTCAGGATAGCCTGGAGTGTGCACAAACAGAGAAAGGGTCGCGCACATGCTCCAGGCCATTCCGGCAGTACCACTGTCTCCATGAGGCCTCGGGTAATGTCGGAGCGGCCTGGTGCACATGCACGAATAGAGCTCACACACTCGCTCTAGGCCGCTCCGAGAGTACCTGGAGTCTCGCAGGGTGGGGCCTGGCTGCAGGAGCGGCAGATAGTAACAGTGCAGTCGGCCAGTACGTTTGGGTGTACTCATGGGGGCGAGGCTGGGAGGGAAATTAGGACTTTGTCACCTGCAGGGAGGGTGGCTGCGCCGCGAAAAGAGGCAAAATGGCAGGGAAAATAATTAAATAATTGAAAACATTTCGATCACCCTAATGGGCGGTAAGCGGGCGCTCTGTGCCTGCAAAAATAAAAAACAAAAAACAAAAGGGAGAAGCAAAGTGACATGAAAATAAAAAAATCTGGAGGGGAAAAAGGGGGGCTCTGGTTTGGGCACCTCAAAAACTGGTAAGCCTACTTTTATACATCCATGTGCCCACTCTTAAATGCTGTATAAGCAATTGTTGTTGTTGTCGTGTCTGACCCTTCGTGATCCCATGAACCATATCCCGCCAGGCCTTCCTGTCCTCCACTATCTTCCTGAGTTCGCTCATTTTCAGGTTCGTTGCTTTGGTGATGCTGTCTAACCATCTCATCCTTTGCCTTCCCCTTCTCCTTTTGCCTTCAATCTTTCCCAGCATCAGAGTCTTCTCCAGAGAGTCCTCTCTTCGCATTAGGTGGCCAAAATATTTGAGCTTCAGCCTCAGTACCTGTCCTTCTAGGGAACAGTCAGGGTTGATTTCATTTAGGATTGACTGATTTGATCTCCTAGTAGTCCAAGGGACTCTCAGGAGTCTTCTCCAGCACCACAGTTCGAAAGCATCTATTCTTCGGCGCTCAGCCTTCCTTATGGTCCAACTTTCGCAACCATACATTGCTACTGGGAACACCATCGCCCTGACTATACGAACTTTTGTTGGCATGGTGATATCTCTGCTTTTTATTATGCTGTCTAAGTTTGCCATAGCTTTCCTTCCAAGGAGTAAGCGTCTACAATACTTTAAATAATTACTTGCACATTGGTTTCATTCAACTCATGGAGATCCGGCCATTTGCAAATGTACAGCTTATATGCAGAATATGGGCATTTCTTAGCACCAGCTCTTGCCAGTCATCCCCCTTATGCTCTCTACTTGGCATACCCATTTGTTTTTCCTCACAAATAGATGACATAGGGCCAGAATCTAATCGTATTAAACCAGGAATAGTTTTTTTTCCCACTTGCATGAAGAAAAACAGGATCTGTTCTATGATGTAATCAGCGTTATACTGTATGTGATCTGCTTGCCTTGTGCATTTCATCCTTTGCTGTTATTAAATAAATATGGATTGGAGAAAGAAATCCACTGCAAGTGGTAGGAAAGAAAAAACAGCTGAAAGAAAAACTAGGACAAGAAAAAAAAATCAAAGTCTACATGGTCTTTGAAAAAAGCAATACTCTTTTCTCATAGTAAGCGTTACCCCTTTCTCACCATATTAAAAAGAGTTTGTTTTTTTCAGTTTATTATTTATATAGTGAATAAAATGAGAATAATCCCATTCAAGAAGAGGTGCATACACCTTATTGACTCAGTTACCATCGCACTGGTGTGGTTGCTTATGAAAATGACCCTTTATTGTTTGTGACATCCGTACACAACAGCAGTGGCATCGCTCGAGATGGGGCGGAACAGTAAATTCCGCACTGTGCTAGCCTCTGTTTACTCCCCGGCATGAGACGGCCCCGCCCCCTCATCGTTGGAGCCATTTAGTGTGGCGAAGGCAACGTGCAGGAAGTTGCCTTCGCATTGCCTTCGCCACACTGAATGGCTCTGATGGCGAGGGGGCAGGGCCGCCTCATGCCGGGGAGTAAATGGAGGTTAGCACAGTGCGGAACGTACCCGTTCCGCCCCGCCTCGAGTGATGCCAGTGCACAACAGCATTAATAGGATGTATCCCAATAATCCAAGGACTCTGTAAGCAGCTTATTTTACGCCTATGGAGTTCATCAGTTCAGAACTGAGGTGTGGTTCCATGCAAATTATTGTGATTTGTATATAAGAATTTCACCCTACTTATTTTGACAATATTATAATATTAAGTACCTTAGGAAGGATAATACATCACACAGCATAATAGAAGTTGATACATACAAAGGAAGCATAGGAGAGCTCAGAATCTTATACTTTTTGTTTCTTGCTCCTGGGTATCTCTCGGTTGCTGAATAAGCGTTCTGTTTGATCTGTGTTTTATGTGAGCATCAGCTATTTGCAAGGAAGGTGTGTGTGTGTGTGTGTTGAAGGTGGGTGAACACCTAAACTTTATTCAGCCCCAAAGACTTATTGCAAAATTGACAATGTATTAACATGCCCTTTAGGCTTAAACATCTGGATGCAAAATATCAAACTCTGGGTAACCAGCCGAGAACAAATTCCTTTACGATGGTGCAAAAGCCAGGCTGCTGTCATGCACTGCTGAGCCACTGCTGCAAAATGCATGTGGCAGTGGCTCTGGGATGCTCCACAGGTAAGTTGGCAGTGGTGGGGAGGAGAGGGAGCAATGCGACACGTTGGAGAAGGAACTGGGGGGTTGTCAGGGAGGGAGGGTTGGCTCTATTGGCAGTCTCACATGCTGGATCTTATCCCCAATTTTCCTGCCCACCCTGTGCCCTGGTTCTCTTTGGACTTGCACCAAATATATACCGAGAAGGCATAGGTCCGAGGAGGAGTCCCTAGGGTGATTACTAACAGGGGGTAAGCAAAAATGTTCTTACTTACTTTCCTCCTGCAAGCTGACCAATCACTCACACATACACCCCACCAAAGCATGCAGTGCAGCCTACATTAGTGCAACTGCATGCTATAACATCGCAGGGACTAACGTCACAAAAGGCGAAATGCCATTCGTAGTAGCAAGTCCACTGAATGTTCCCTGGCTCTAGTAAGTTAGTGCAGGGGGTGGGAGGAAAGTGGGCGGAATGGAGAGGGGAGGAATACGAAGGAGACCAGGACAGAATGCAAGGAAGAGGGTGGTATCGGTAGCCTATCCCTCTGCCAGACCTCAATCCACCTTCCCGGGTCCACTCAGACTTGCACCAGCTAAATCACTGGTGCAGGTCCAAGTAGACCCATTCTAGCAGTGGAGGCCCCTGGGTAAGGGAAAATTTGTTCTCTTAAAGGAGTCGTCCAGCTCCAGGACTGCCTGCCCTGCAGGCATGGCTACATTGACAGGGAAGGGAAAGGATAGGATTGGACTATAACAGTGCAATGCCATGCACGCTTACCTGAGAGACAGACAGCCTCATTAAACACAGCAATTCACTTTGAAGCAGAATGGCACATCTCACTATTTCCCTAGCCTAGAGGGGCTTCTCCAGAAGAGGTGGCAAAGCTAGGCAGGGCATGGGGGAAACTATAAAGTCAGAGTCAGTTATAACGTGAATATGGAGGGATTGGGATGTGTTTCTTAATCAATTTGATACACAGACAGTGAACAGACAGTGACATATTTGTAGACAAACTGTCATATACTAACTAGATTATTCCCAACCACAAATTATTTTGGAATTGCAGGCATTTTTTTAAAAAATCTGCCGGTGTCAGCAGCTGGCAACATTTCTATGTGAACTAACCATTACTTGAAAGCATTGCTCTCCATCTAATGCATGGCGAATGCTCACATCCCTTTGTAAAGCTCTCCAGCAGATCAAAGAAACACACCAACGTTGTTTGCATACTACAGATAGGATTGGGTTGTTTACAATTATTATTTCAATATTTACCGACTGAAAAGCTTTTGCAGCAATTTAAAAGATGGGATTTGAATCCAGAGGACTGAGCCTTCCTCTGAGGATGGGATGCATGAGGAAACACAAGGATAAATAAGCAAATGGAGAAGTTGAGCACCTTGGGATTGCTGGCATACCTCCCAATAATATACAAGACCAGCTTTAGATTAAAACTGAAAGTGTTCTTAAAAGTTATAATTATAACATTATCTGTTATAACATATTGGTGCTTACTGTACCATCAACACTGGACTTTTGCTTAGTTAAGACAAATGACCAGACACATTACAATAGTGTAAAATATCAATATTAAAATTAGTATCAAAATCTTGTATTTTAGCTTCTCATTAATTCAGACATAAAGAACACATTTTCTTTATGTGTTTTCTCTATGACATTTTCTTCTTCATTATTTTAATTTCTATATGATTCTTTCACTCATTTTCAAGCTGTTCTGGAGACTTTACTTAGGAGATCTGGCCCCAGTCCATAGAAAGTTAGCAGCAATTAACTTTAAGTTTCACTGATTTCAGAGTTAAGTGCACGTAGCTTTTGTTGATCTGAGCCAGTGCCTAAATCATCTTGGAGTGCCAACTGGAAAATCGAGTATTTAAAAAAGTAGGTATTTGCTTTACAGTGTAATCCTGTTGGCAGCTGCTGGCCATTCCGCTGCTCTTGGGTGTCGCAAATGTGCCATGAGGATGAGGGTACGCGGCAGGGGATGAGACAGTGGCGCAGGCAGCGAGGCTGGCGCCGCTCACTCTCCGCCTGAGACAGGACGCCGGCGGCAGATGCAGTTACATCCTGTGCCAGGCAGCGTGGAGGGCGTGGGGAGGGCGAAACAGGGTGGAACGGGAGGGGATGATTGGGTGACTGGGCCCGGGAGGGGGGAGGGATTCTTGGCGGCACACTCTGCCAAATCCTATCCTCCATCCCAAGTATGGCGAGTCCTACACAGGCTTCTCAGATTTGCACTGACCATTTTGCCAGCACACATTCGAGGATACCCATGGGGCAGCCTGGCATTACCCAGGGGAAAGGGACAAACATCCCTTTCCCCCAAAGAGTCTTCCAGCTGCATCGGCTCTGGTTTGATCCTGCCCAGGATCCAGCACAGCGTGCTTTTGCACGCTGCGGCAGCCCTGGACAGGCTTGGGATGCCTGTAACTTTTTGTAAGAAGCAAGTTTAATTGGAACAGCTGCATATATAGTTGCCAATTATGCAAGTCTGAATTGGGTATAGCTTAGATCAGGCTTTCCCAACCTGTGGTACGTGTACCTGTACCCCTAGGGACCGCAGGCTGGGGGTATGTGAGACGCTGTCCCTTATCAGCTGCTGTGATCAGCAGCTGATAAGAGATACCTGCTAAAGTGGATTTTTGCAGGTTGTGACATGGGCAGGCATCTGAAAAATGTCCGCGAGGTTTTCCCCGGTAGCTCCTCCTACCTGTTCTTCTGGGCACTGCCATCTTGGATCTAACGAAATCACGCGAGATCCAAGATGGCGGCACCCAATTCTCACAAGATTTGGGCACCGCCATCTTGGATCTCACAAGATTTCGTGAGATCCAAGATGGTGGTGCCCAGAAGAACGGTTAGGAGGAGCTAATAGGGAACGTCTCGGGGACATTTTTCCGGGTTGCGGTGTGGGCGGGCCCTTCCACTTGCACCGCAACCCAGAGGGAAAGGGTACGTGGGGGGTACACGGGGGTACGCAGGCCTCAAAAGGTCTGGGGGTACGCGGGGCAGCTGGAGGCCCGCATAGGTGGTACGCGGGCCTCTAAAGATTGGGAACCCCTAGCTTTGATTAATCTGGAGCAGAATGCCAAAGAAGGAAAACTATTGTTCTCCAATAGTCTTCTTCAAAGGGCTATATCTCATTGTCATGGGTGACCCAGCCAAATTTAAACACATTTGAGTTTAAACACATTAAACACATTTAAACACATCTACTGATTCCAGCGAACAACTGAGCACACCATTAATTCTCTCCCATAGAAATCAACAAGACCCTTAAAAAGGGTCTACGTTTTTCTGGATATTTCCCATCTGTTGCTGTATGTTACAAGTTTCAAGTTATAGAAGCTCCGGAATGTGTGCATAATGCTCCTGTTGAAATCGGTGGGAGTGAAAAATGCCTAATTTTGGTTGGAGCATGCCCTATATTGTCAGCATTAACCTACCATTTTAAAAGTGAAATGAAGACACCTTCCTTTTTCTTAAGCCACAAGCACTCTTAGACAATTTTCAAGTACATTGTGAAGGTCAATATAGACCCATAGGGTACTTAGAAACAGATTAAAGTTAGGCAATGAGCTCAGTATGAAAGATATTCCTTCAAATTATGTTTTAGGTTCACCAATTCATCTTAAAATCTGAGCATGTATCATAAAGGTCACTGCTAAAACTGCCCTTTGCTACATGGTCTCTTTTTCTCTCTCACTTCTGCTGAATACCATTTTAACACATTAGACCACGTGAAGGTTATGCATACCCTAAGTAAAACATAAAAATCTGAATTCATCCACCTGCTGTACAAAATGATGGCAGGACAATTTTCAAAGGGCACACAACCATTGTCCTGATTTGCACTATAATTTATGGTAGTTGCGCCCATTTTGGAAAAGGAAGAGAATGTACTGTGAAAGACAGTCAGGACTAGACTGGAACCAAATGTGACTGCATGCAAATCTAGACTTGGAGTGTGTGCTGTGGTGGATTTAAAAACCAAAGAAAAGAAATCAGAGTTCTGAATTTTCCATGAAGCTGCCTCTCCTGGGTCAGACCATTGGTCCAACTTGTTTAGTATTGCCTGCATTGATTGGCAGCAACACTCAAGGGTTTCAGACAAGGGCATTCCCATCCATACCTGGAAATGCCAAGGATTCAACCTGGGACCTTCTGCATCTAAAGAATGTGCTCTTCCACTGGTCTACATCTCCACACCCTTTTCTCTCAGGCAAAGAAAAACCCCTTGGGTGACTCAACCGACTGTTGAGCAAGGCACGCAGTGCTGTCCTATTGGCTGGCTCCACGTGTTGCAACTCTGTATTACAATCCCCTGAATTTAAATTCTACTACAACTGAATCCATGATCCTCTGTCAAAGTCAAAGACACTGGATTAAAGTCAACTTGTTGTGTAAACAAATAAAAGTGGATAAAAATGTTTGACCAGGCATTACAAAGATGACACAGGAGATCATGTACTATTATTGTGAGCTTTCAACTAGGACGAGGACTGGCACATCAACATAGATACAGGATCCTGGAGTAGAGATGGATGTGTGTATGTGTGTGCACGCACGCGTGCGCACACACACACACACACACACACACACACACACACACACACACACGCGCACACACGCGCACACACACACACACAAACAGTGCAATCCTACCCAGCTCCTCCACTGGTGCAGCAGCGGTGGAGGGAGAATGGGAGGCTTTAGGAGCGAAAGGGGATTTAAATTCCCTTTAAAGGGGGATGTAATGGGGAATTAAATCTCCTTCCCTTTCCCTTCCAAAGCCTCTCGTTCTGCCCTCCCACTACTGCTGCACCAGTGGAGGAGCTGGGTAGGATTGCGCTGTGAATCACATCCAAAAGATGCAAGGTAATTTTGATGGAGAGGAATGGATAATTCAGGAAAAATGGAAAGGGAAGGAGTATATTGATATAAAGAACACACCAAACGTTCTTGGAAACATTCATTCCAAGAAAAAAAAGTCACACAGGACAGAGGACACAGTTAGCCCAAGACCTGTAGCCTTTTTTCTTTTTTTTTTACATTTTTCTATTTCCTTCCAAAAATTCTCTCAGATTAAAAGAAGAAGCACCAATTATTAGTAGCTTTCATTCAGGGGTTATGTGCCTCATTAACAGCTCAGAGGTGTCAATGTTGTTGAACCATTAGTGAACAGTGACCATGGTGCTATCTGGTTCAACATATATACGGTATATACAGTATATAATTGGAAAGGGATCAAGGTGGACTGACACAGACATTCTGCACTTCAAAAAGAGGACTTCTAAAAAATGAGGGGATTTGTAAAAGGAAAGGTAAAAGGAAAAAAATCAAAAGGTCAAGTGTTTCCAGAGTGTATGGAGCTTATTTAAAACTGCAATTCTGGAAGCTCAATAAGGCTGTATAATAGCCCAATTCAACCTAAATCCCACCCCCACCCTCGCTGATGCAGACATGCCAAGTAGGTGCATGCTTCAGCCTATATGGTGGTGGTGGTGGTGGTGGTAGTGAGGAATTGAAGAGGTCTTCTTGGGGTAAGTGAAGTTTAGTTCACTTGCCCTGGGGAAAGCTCCCATAGTCCCTAGAAAGGGAAAGGGACATTCAGGCACATGCTTGCGCCACCGAACCTGCCCTCTCCCTGCCCCATTCTGCTTCTCTCCCCATCCCCTCCCAGAATCTCCCCCATTCCTCCCTTCCTATCTTGTGCCTCCCACCCCCACCCCCCACCACCTTACCTTTCGCCAGCAGACAGTGGCCTGGCCGCCAGCCTGCATGCACGGCCACCAGCAACTGTGCTGGTGGCCTTGCTGCATTGGCCGGTGGCGCTGCACTGTATGACACCAGCACGTGGTGTGGCGACAAGGGGAAAGACCTTTTGCCTGGAGGGGACCCTTTAAACTCTTCAGAGAGTTGTTGGTGGGGTTCCTGGCTGCTCAGTAGGCCTCAGATCAGAAAGTGCGGATGGAGTTCCAGCACTCCATAGCCTCCTCCAACACTTTAGGACGTTCCATCCTTGGGCTTCAATTAGCCTGACCATCCCTCGGAGAGGGAGAACCTCCAGAGCCCTTTGGCAGCTAACCTAGCCCTATCATCATCAGTCTTCCCCATGTTTTGCATTCTCTGCCGCTTCCATCTCCACCCCCAGAAGTCTCGGTCCTCCTCCCTCTCTTCCTTCCCCCTTGTCTCGCTGCAGACCTTTCTTCAACGGTGGGGCCTCACCTCTCACAGCTCGTTCTTCCCTTGCCCTGGAGTTGGCCCTCATGAGGGCTGGGGTGAGACCAGGCAGTATGGCCTGTGATGTTAAGCTGGAAAGCAACTGGGCAGAGGCTCCGACATGTCCAAGGGTCCAATATGTTCGCTAGCCCGGCCAGCTGCTGCTGCTGCTTCCCACTGTCATGTGAGGCCATTTGGATGGGGCCCTCAGAGGGGTCAGGTTGTTTGCCTATATTACTTGGAGCACAACCCTATACATGTAGGTACTCAGGCTTTCATGGTTGGTATATATCTGTACACAGCTAGGACCCAAATTACAAAGTTAAAAATCAATCATTTAAAAGATTAAAACTAGGACAAGAGTGTTCTTACCATACATCAAAGATGCAACGGACCATATTGGGAGGGTATTGGAAAGGGCAAATTTGAGACCCAAATACAGGCTAACCCACAAAGTACAACAATCATTAAGATCAGTCAATGAACCAAGATAACTGTTAGATACAGCCAGGGTATACAGGATTATGTGTGAATGTGGGAAGGTGTATATTGGGACCGCTAAAGGAAGTCAATACTAGATTAAAAGAACATGATAAACACTGCCATTTAGGACAACCAGAAAAATCTGCATTAGCAGAGTACACTATGACAATGGGTCATCAGATTAGGTTTGAACAAGCACAGGTTTTGCCTAGGGATGAGCAATATCAGACAAAAATCTATAGAGAGGCATTAAAAAAACAACAACGCAAAAACATAAATAGAAAAGAAGAAACTTTGAGCCTTAGTAATGCATGGCTTCCTGTGCTAAAAACCGTGAGAATTCTGGGCTTCAACAATACCAGGGAGCCTTTTGTGGAAGAACAGTCAGAGTTCCCCTTAGAAGTCAGCTAACAAATTATGGGCTAAACAAGACATGGATGACAAAGTCACAAGCTAATAATCTGCTCTCTGATTGGTTAATAGGAAATTGCTAAATGCAGTCCACAGACTATAATTACCTCTCTTCTCCAAACAGCCATAGGATAGCTAATGGGAGACCAGATTTTAAGTTTGGTTTTTAAACTTTTTAGTGTTAAATCCCAGGTTTTAAGTTTTCATCCTGCAGTTAGGTTTTGAGTCAGGGTTTTAGCTTTTGTAGTTTTAATCTTGCTTGAAGCTTGAGCCAAAGGTTTTAACTTTCCTGGTAGTTTTAAATTTTAACTTTGTGATTTGGGTCATAACTGCCTTGGAGAATGCCCAACACAAGATTGGGCAAAATGTCAGGGAAGCAAGGACTCACTAGAACTTGGCCTGAGAACCTGAATGGTTTTAATTGTGTACAGCAGTGTTTCTCAAAGTGGTGGGTTGTGCCCCACCATTGGAACTAAAAGCTGTCCCCTTAAGGCAGGGGTGGGGAACCTATTTGCGGTGGGGGGCCATTTCCCCATTGGGAAAATTGGCTGCGGGCCGCCCGTAAGGGCGTCCGAAATTTTTGGGCCCCCCCCACCACAAATTTGACACCCCCCCGCGAATCTACCCTTCTAACCCACCCACCCACGGAACACCCTCCCACCCACCCACCCACCCACGGACCACTCTCCCTCCCACCCACCCACCCACCCACGGACGCTTACCTGAGGCTCTGGGGGGGCGGCGGTGGCGGCAACTGCCGCCGCCGCCTTCCCGCGTCAGCTCCAGTTTAAATCGGCCTTTCTGCAGCTGCGCAGATCGCCGTTGAGGCCGAGAGGGCAATCTCTCGGCCTCAACGGCGATCTGCGCAGCTGCAGAAAGGCCGATTTTAAAGTGACTAGGCAGGCGGGCGGTGGAGCCTCCAGTCCCGTGGGCCGGATCGGTCCGGTTCCGCAGGGGCCGGACCGGATCGACCCGCGGGCCGGAGGTTCCCCACCCCTGCCTTAAGGGGATCGCTGCGGTGAAAAAAATTAAATGCAATTTTCTGACTTACTGTGGGTCCTGGAGCCCTCCAGAGGGTTCGGGGAGGCCTGTACTACCTTCTGGAGCCCCCCCCCCCAGCATCAGATTGCTGCTCTGTGGCGATTTACGACCACTTCTGGTTTTCGTGAATTCTTATGTATGTAATCACATTGTCCCTCGTCGGACCTCCCCCTAACTGCTTGGAAGGCAATTTCCGAATATGGAAGAAAAGGATCGAGGCCCTCTGACACGAATATGAGATGAGGCCCTCTGACACGAATATGACACGAGGCCCTCTGACACGAATTTCCGAATATGGAAGAAAAGGATTGAGGCCCTCTGACAGAAGAAAAGGAGAAGAGTCAAATGAAGCAGCAAGTTTGCTTTGGCTTGGAGGGACTTCACTTCTTTTAGGGCTCTGAAATGGGGCAATTCAGTTTGAAGTGTGATTCTTTCTCAAATGCACACCAATATCTTGGAAACGTAATCCACATTGTACAAGGATCATCCACTGAGGCTATTTGGAGAATCCTGTACTGCTAATTTATGCCTGAAGTTTGCTGTGTCTGTTTCTGAAATGTTAATATTTAGAACAGAGCCAATGGATCTTCCAGAGCATTAATGTCACTTCAGAAACACTCTTCTGCCCAGTGACTATTCCATCTTTCCTATGGGTCTTCATATTTCCTATCTCTTTCCTATCTTCATCTCCTATGGGTCCCCATCTTTCCTATTAGTCTTCAAGTAAATGGTCTTGCTCAGTGCTTGTGTACAGAGAAATCTCTTCATTTTACATTGGCCACATTGCCTCAGTCTGAGCAGATTCAATTCTTTAGTACAAGAGACATGACGCTCCATTGCAGAAGGTTTTGAAAGAAGCTCTTCTACAGTAGGAAGGATCTACTTAGTGGAAACCCAGATGTTTTATTATTAAAGAAACCAGTTACTATGCATATTTGTTCAGGAAGTGAGAAATTCAATTTAAATCACAAATGTACAGTAGTCCTTTTGGAAATAGGTTTAATCAATGCTTTAATTACCTTGATTTAAATCATTCCAACCTGCCGCGTTCTCAAGCATCTGTCTTTAATGGCTGCATGGGAAGCCTGAAGAACAGCAAGCAGAAGATGCTGTTCTGTTAACCAGGCAAAGGCAGAATACTAGTCGCCGGGCGTTATACGGAGACCAGCCAATCCAGCAGCTGCATTCTTTTTTGCATGTGAAAGGATTGACAAGGATTGATGGCAAGCTGCTAGGCCGTTGCCTCAGGCCCCGAGGCTCTGTGTTCAAATTCCAAAGTAAGAACTGAACTTATTACTATTTTGAATGAAATCCTCCTCTAGCCCAAGGACTTTTTTTTGTAACAACCGTCTGTAAAAGTTTTCTTTTCAGTTCCATGGAAAGTCAGTCCTGCCTTATAAAACTGCAATATATACTGGGATCAATCACTCTTGCCTACCTGCCTGCTCCACAGCTATGGGTCCTTTCACATCACCTGAATGCTATTTCAGTCTTGACAGACTGACCACTCAATAGTAGGTCACATTCAGGTTTTCCGTCCTTGTCTTCAAAGGTGCCCCTTAGGTCTGGCCAGAGCTTTGCAAGGATTTGTCTCTCTCAGTGTGATGCTGACTCCTTAAAACAGCCGTATGCTACTGTACTAATGGAAATGTCAACCACAGGAATCGGTCTTGCATTTGCAGGAGACAGCCACTGGCATATAAGTCCAGCTCTTACTCCCCAAAGCCATCAGGGGGACTGTGAATCTCACCTCCTTCACAGCACAATGTAAATCCTAACTCTTTTAAACGTAGCTTTCCTCAGCAATGTAAGAATACCCTGAAGTCCAGGAGAACACTGTTAATTTTGAAAGGTCACAGAAAGAATCACCCATAAGCCTTCAAAACCTTGCTCTGATTTATTTTTGTGCCCATAATTCTGAGCCAACTTTCTATGACGCTCACATTGGAGGGCTGGGGAGTGATTAGAGGTATAAAGTGCTTTACATAGTACAGCAAATGCCACTTATTCCTCCTTTGAAATGTATTATATTTCATTTAAAGATCTAGCTCATTTCATCCAGAACCCTTGGGAGTATGCCACAAATTTAAAATAAATGCATAAAAATAAAAAAGGATTTTAAAAAATACTCAGAAAGATATAAAAAGTATATTAGGCTGCAATCCTATGCACACTTCCTTGGAAGTAACCCCCATTGGACTGGGTCTTACTTTTGAGTAGACATGCCTAGGATGGTAGTTAGCATGCTAACCCATGCATTTTGCTAAGAACTAATTACCACTGTGTTCAGTAGGCTCTCAGGAATGTTTGCATAGGACTGTAGTCTTAATAATACAACATGATCTACATGCTGTCTCTCAGGCAGCCCTTGTAAAAGACAATGGCCTAGACCAGGGGTTCTCAACCCCTTCCCAGCCGAGTACCACCTTCAGTGCCACTTTTCTGCTGTGTACCACTGGAAGCAACTGGTGATGATATCGTTGGCAGTTACTCCTAGGTTTTCAGAGGCCAGAAATCGCAGGTAGGAGGCTCTGAGCAGGTGGGAGGGCCCTTTTCAGTGTTCCCTAGAGGCTCAGCCGAAGGCAGGAGTTTTGCAGGAGAGAAAATGCGGCACCAAAAGCGCCGCCTCAGAGCAGGATTCTGGCAGTCCGAGTACCATCAGCAGTCAGCCAAAGTACCACTGGTTGATAACCACTGGCCTAGGCATTAACATATACCCCTAGGCAAATTTCTCAGTTTGCTTCTTGCTTAGCCTATGCTTCTTCTTGGCTAAAGTCTTTGGAAAAAAAAACATTTTCAAAGTTAGCACCTGAGTGCTCCCATTGATGACATCACTATTTCCTGCTGTAGGAGAAATTCCAGAGCTTCACTGTCCCCCCCCCCCGCTCCCCCTTGAGTACACTCCTGATTGTGAGAGAGGGAGAAAAACATCTTTCTATTCACTTTCTTCATATACCCTGTATAATTGTATAGACTTCTCTGTGTTTCTCTCACCTCTACGTAGACTTACCATAGTCCCGGAGCACCACCGCAGCCTGCAAAAGACACGAGCCTCTCCCAGAAGTGCACCACGGGGGGCCAACGCAGTCGTCTCATTTGCCGGAAGTGCCTGAAGCTGCGGCTTGCATTGGCCCACCACGGTGCACTTCTGGGGGAGGCTCGTGTCTTTTGCAAGCCGCGGCGGCGCTCGATTCTGGGACTATGGTAAGCCTACCTCTACACATCATTTTTTTCTCTAAACTAAAAAGTTCCAAATACTTTCACCTTTCCTTATAGGGAAGGTGCTCCAGCCCCCCTTGGATGCTCACACATAGGTGTGAGCATCCAAATTTGAATTGAGCTTTCTGCTTGGCACTAGTGATGGAAGAGGTAGAATGCATCTTTCCACAAAGACAAGAGTTTAAAGGTATAGGGATCTTTTCCGGATTGTCAGTGCCTATTGTTACATTTTGTTCCTGTGGCCACAGCTGAAAACAATTATTCCACATGTCTCTTTAAATGAATCTGATTTAAAATAGGCTCGCAGGGAAAAAAAATCTTTAAAAACTAGATTCACTCATTTTTAAAACAACAATTCAACAGCAAAATGTTGATTTATTTATTTATTTATTCCATGACATTAAAAAAAAAAACCCTTCCAAGCAGCTGGTGTATAAAGGCAACTCATTCAATCCATTAGAAGTCTGTTTTCACAGCTGAGCAGAATAATTTTAATGAAACTGAGCTGGCAAAGAACATATTCGCATTCTGCACAAGGACAAGCCGTAGATCTCTTTTCGCCTGAGAGGCAGGCATACATTAACTTGGGGAACTGGTAACAGAATGGTGACTAAAGAGACACAATGCACTTTCTGCTGCTGTTCTCCTTCCTCCTGAGACCCTGGCTCATTTGGAACAGTGATGCTTAGCAGACTCGAGAAAAACCACCGCAGCTGTTGTTAAGTGACAAATTTCCATTTGCCTCCAAAAGAAATCAATTAAACAAACACATTAAAAGAAAATCCAAACGTGTACCACTCTTTGCAGACAATGATATATAGGTTTTAAACATACTCTCAGAAGAGACAGGGAAAATGCCTGCAAGCATGAAAGTATCTTAGGGGAAGTGTATCCAAAATGTGAAAGCGGATGAACTTATTTTTAAGTTATTGGCGTTGATAGTAATCCTTTGCCTGTCCACACCACTATGGCTTTAACTATCACGGGCGGACGTTATTTTCTAGTACATGTGGTGCTCAGGTATCGAGCAGAAGCTTCTGGGAAAGTAAAGATTGTTGTTTGGTGTCTGATTTGTTCCAAGTTATGTTGATGTCTGTGAAAAGTGTTGCAAATCAAATGCATGCAATTATCTAGGAAAAGAAGTTTAAAGAACATCTCACCATCTTTTCTAGTTCAGTTTTATTTTTCCTGAACAAAATTAAAAATGAAAACAAAAGCAAGGTGAAAAGCAAGGAACTATAAAAAAAAACAACTGATTATAGTTCTGTCTATGGCCGACGCCATCCCCCTCCCGGGTCAGCTAGGCCAATGGTCCCCCTCCCTCCAGGGCCGGACCCCCCACGTGGCCTTCAGCGGAGGACTTACCTTCTGCTGCCAGCTGCATGGAGTCTGAGATCCGGCGCCGGAGTGAGGGAGGCCAGCCTTGCAAGTATTGTGACGTCTTCCAGCGACGGAACGGTCGTTCCATCCCTGGATTGTTCTGGTGGATTGCGCCCTGTGTGTGATAAATCATGAGAGATCTTTGTGGGAAGAAATAGTAGCTGTATAAGGTGAAGAACCAAAATAATATCAAGGTGTATAGTTGGTTATAGTTCACTCCACAGGGAGGCCCGGGAGGCCCTGTCACTGCTCATGTTTAAATGAGCAGTAAAACTCATTTGTTTTGGTTAGCATTCCATTTATTATTTTCTTTTTTGATCTCAGTTCTAGGTTGTTTTCACTCATGTATTTGCTTATGGCCCCCTTTCTCTTGTTTTTGGGGCTTTTTATGTGTGTTTTTGATTATTTTGTTTTCATAGTTTTAGAGTTTGTTTTAATTTATTGTTTTTAACAGCCCTGGTAGCCCCTTTGGGGATAGGAGGTACAGGATGGAAATATTTTAAATTTTGTGGATAATCTGAGTGAAAATTTAGTTGGGGAGCAAAAGGAAAAAAGAAATCCCCATTAAAGAAAGAAGGTGGGGCATTGCAGAAATAAAGAGCATTAATTTTGTTAAAGGAAAACATGGAAAAGTTAGTACCTGTTTTATGAGACGGGGTTTTAGTCCCAAAATAACTCACTGGGGCAGGATACATATAGAATTTACAAGCTACTCAGAGATTAATGTATGGGTGCAGACATAATTTTGGGTTATTTTGTTGTGTTGCCCGTGCAGATCGAAACCATATGTGAAAGTTGGAGGGCCACAAAACAATTTTTATCTTTAAAACACTGTGTCTTTGGTTACATAGTATTCCATCAGGCTGACTCATAACGTAAAAGAAGATAATAATGAAATCATCCATTCTGAATAACCCTTTGTCAAGGTTTAGTGTAGTATTTTCACATTAAACTTAAGAGGGAGGGGAGAGTTGCTCAGATACTGAAGCCCATTTTTCCTCTCTCTTGTGGCCAGTTCAGTGTTGGTGTCCAGGTGGTTGTGTATTGTGCACACCCAGCTGTTCTCCAGGAGGAGGATTCTATAAGGTTGTGTTGATGTCCCAGTTCATGTAGAAGAGACAAGCTTCACATTCTTGGTCCTATTGTTCCATTGGCCCCAAGAAGAACGGTGGATTGTTGAAGCCTCAAAGAAGGGATACAGCATAAACTGGCAAAATTTCACTGATTTACTCATCTTCTGGCCTTGCTTCACATTTATTAAAGCACTTCAGTTTGTTCTTTGGACCTCCAAAAATCCGTGAAATCCTTTGGCAGTTCTACAAAAGACTCTCACAGTCACCATTCTTCACTTAGGCTCCTGTTGTACGTTTCCGGGATGGACAGTGTGACTAAGGGAATCTGCAGCCAATCTTTCTATGCTGTGGAAAAATGCCATCTGTCATTAAACAAGCTGTCTTTTGGACAGTGTGCAGTGTCCAAATCATCAGTGTGCAAAGATGAAAAGAGCCAAGAAGCTCCGCATCTTATCTTTGAAGAATTATTGACTCAGAAGCACCATATGCGCTGGCTGTCAATGGCAAGCGTGGTCAAGATTATCATTAGGCATGCCACACACCCCATGCTAATTCCAGTGTCATGAATTCATTTTCAAGGCAGCTCCATTTTTGGCACAGCATCAAAGCTAATATTCAAAGCCAGAAAGCTTTAAAAAAAACATTCTAGCATTTTTAGATTCTTTAAATGGGATGGCTTAATAGATTTGTGGGCATGTGAAGCTTTGTAAACCACTGCAGACTTTAAAAACATAATCTTTCCCATTAAAGTTTTTCAATAATGTGACGTTGTATTCATTTCAAAGTATTTTCCTTCTGCACATCAATCTGTGGCCCCTCATTTTCAAGGGTATGGGGTGTTTCTGAGGATTGCTTCAAATGTTATACATTTTCCTACATAATGTCTAGTTGCCACCTCACAAAAACGTTATCATAGAGATGGAAAATGGTGTAGAAAAGGGCAACCCAAAAGATCAAGGGGTTCAAGTGCTATTAGTAGCGAAAGCTAAAGTATTGTGACTGTTTAGTTCTTTGAAAGATGAATATGGCTACAAATTTCTTGTACGACACTGCTAGAAACAGGAAATTTGAAAGAATCCCATTCTGATCCAGTAGAGAACTTCTTATGTTAATTGTAGAGATTTTACACTAGTACTTAATTTTTAGGGAAGGGTGTGCCATAAATGAAATAAATAAGTAAATGTCCCTTGAAAGCAACAATATCCCTTAAAATATCCCTTAAAACTCCACTTCTTGTAGCCAAATCCAAATGTACTTTGCCATCACAAAGCCTTCAAATGTTAGCTAAAAACAAACAGCGCAGTCCATGGGAATTGATTGTTTGTTAAGAAATTGTATGTTGAATACTACCTACCTACAGAACTACCGGACGTACAAGCTGGGTTTCGAAGAGGCAGAGGAACTAGAGATCAAATTGCCAACATGCGCTGGATCATGGAGAAAGCACGAGAGTTCCAAAAAAACACCTACTTCTGCTTCATTGACTACGCAAAAGCCTTTGATTGTGTGGATCACAACAAACTGTGGCAAATTCTTAAAGAGATGGGGGTACCAGACCAACTTACCTGTCTCCTGAGAAACCTGTATGCGGGTCAAGAAGCAACAGTTCGAACCGGCCATGGAACAACTGATTGGTTCAAAATTGGGAAGGGAGTACGACAAGGCTGTATATTGTCACCCTGCTTATTTAACTTATATGCAGAGTACATTATGAGAAATGCAGGGCTAAATGAATCACAAGCCGGAATCAAGATTGCCGGGAGAAATATCAACAACCTCAGATATGCAGACGATACCACCCTAATGGCAGAAAGTGAAGAAGAACTAAAGAGCCTCTTGATGAGAGTGAAAGAGGAGAGTGCAAAAGTTGGCTTGAAACTCAACATTAATAAAACTAAGATCATGGCATCTGGTCCCATCAATTCCTGGCAAATAGAAGGGGCAGAAATGGAAGCAGTAACAGATTTTACTTTTTTGGGTTCCAAGATCACTGCAGACGGAGACAGCAGCCATGAAATTAAAAGACGCTTACTCCTTGGAAGGAAAGCTATGGCAAACTTAGACAGCATAATAAAAAGCAGAGATATCACCATGCCAACAAAAGTTCGTATAGTCAGGGCGATGGTGTTCCCAGTAGCAATGTATGGTTGCGAGAGTTGGACCATAAAGAAGGCTGAGCGCCGAAGAATAGATGCTTTTGAACTGTGGTGCTGGAGAAGACTCCTGAGAGTCCCTTGGACTGCTAGGAGATCAAATCAGTCAATTCTAAATGAAATCAAGCCTGACTGTTCCCTGGAAGGACAGGTACTAAGGCTGAAACTCAAATATTTTGGCCACCTAATGCGAAGAGAGGACTCTCTGGAGAAGACTCTGATGCTGGGAAAGATTGAAGGCAAAAGGAGAAGGGGAAGGCCAAGGATGAGATGGTTAGACAGCATCACCGATGCAACGAACATGAAAATGAGCGAACTCAGGAAGATAGTGGAGGACAGGAAGGCCTGGCGGGATATGGTTCATGGGATCACGAAGGGTCGGACACGACTTAACGACTGAACAACAAC
Organism: Plestiodon gilberti rubricaudatus; assembly: GCA_026170595.1. Taxonomy (NCBI): domain Eukaryota; kingdom Metazoa; phylum Chordata; class Lepidosauria; order Squamata; family Scincidae; genus Plestiodon; species Plestiodon gilberti. The sequence continues at coordinate 92,570,650 of JANXHW010000001.1, forward strand.
AACATTTGTTTTATCTGAACTCCTTCTGGGAATGTCACCAAGAAAATTTGGCACTTGGCCTTTAACTATATTAAACAATTAAATCAAGAGGCCATATTTTAGTGTCATGACTATTTGCAAAACACTTTGCTTGACAAAAGTGCCATCTTGGGCATGCAGAAGTTTCCAGTCATCAGCGTGAATGTTCGATGACTTTTCCCCTAACCCATGTCATTTAGAGCGCAATCCAACCTAAAGATTGGGCGGGCGGCCGAGGCTGTCTGCCCAATCCAGTGCTCCACTGTGGGCTGCCTGGAGCAGGCAGCCCGCAGCGAAAAGTCTACTCGTCCCCTTCCCCTCATCCCCTTCCCCAAGTGTAACGGCAGCTGGGGCCAATAGTCCTCCTCGGATTTCCGCCAGCTACTTTTCTGTAACGACCCAGCCGCCCTCCGGAGCCCGGCAGAGACCAGGATATGGCGGACGCCATGTCCCGCCCCCACCCGGGACAGCTGGCCCTATGGACCCTCCCGGCTCCACCGTCCCTTCCCCCATCTGCCAACCGAACGAGCCATCTGCTGGATCCACACTTACCTGGGTCCAGCGGCAGCCTGAGTCCTCGGCCGGCAGAGCAGGGCAGAATGGCCTTGCACCGGCCTGCCCTGCTCTAAAGTAGATGGCAAACGTGCTTTTCGGCACATTTGCGACTACTCCGGGCTATTCCGGATTGCTAGGTCCACTGCCCGGAACTGGATTGGGCTGCCCGATTGGTTCCTATGGAAAAAAAATATAGTTTTAACTTATGCATTTTTAATATACATGCTGATTTCCAGGAATGTAGCTCCTGCATAAATTAAGAGGTGTCTGTACATTTATAGATTGTTGTAACCTTCAAATGAATGTTTGAAGGTCAAGAGTGGACGCACAGTCAATTCTCCCCAGTGGGGAGTATCCAGTGGGGGGGGGGCATAGCAGGAGGCTTCAGAGGCAAAAGAGCTGCCTTGATTGCCCTTATCGGGAGAAAGGCGGGGTAAAAATTCTTCAAATAAATAAATAAATAAATAAATAAATAAATAAATAAATAAATAAGGGAATTTACACCTCCATAAGCCTCCCGACCCACAATGGGTCTCCTTGGAGAGAATGTCTGAGGAGAGAAAGGGGCACGGAGGCAGTGAAAATGGGCAGTAGGGTCCAGCATGCATCATCACTGCCAGATCCACCCACATCCACTGGTATTTAACTCCCAAATGGGAGTTAACTACTCCCAAGCACATACTCCAACAGAAGTTCATGTAGCTTCTGTATCAGTTCACGTTTCCAGATTCTCTTCTGAAGTTGCTTCATGCAAAGCACACTGCTGTAGTCCAATCTAGCTAAGCCATAAGGCATGTGTTACACTGGCCAAATATGCCTCAGAAGGGGGCGCCAGCCAAAGCTTTGCAAAGTTTTGCAGAACCTCCACCGCCTCCCCAGGATGAGAGGCAAAACAGAGGTATGGCGGGATGTCCGTTCTCAGTTATGGTAAGAATAATGATCGACGAAGATAAGAATGTAGTACAGTACTTTCCTTTGAGAGGAACCAGGTAACTGCTGTATTAAAAGCAGTCCATTGTAACGGCCATTGGGAACTTAATGAAGGCATTCCTCTTCATTACAATTAAAATTATCTGGGATTAAAGGCCGCAGTCTAATAGAAACAAGAGTACCTGTCATTTCGCCCACATCTTTGGTGGGCATTCTCAAAGGTTTGTCTTAAAGGTCTCAAACCTTTGAGAATGCCCACCAAAGATGTGGGCGAAACATCAGGTACTCATGTTTCTGTTAGGCCGTGGCCTTTAAACTCGGATCATTTGAATTGTAATGATAGGAATACGAGCCAAGTAAGCCACAGTTTATACATTCGTCTTTGGTAGACCCAGGAATGCTCCAAGGAAGGTTCCCATGGACTGGTTTACACTGTTACTTTCAGGGTATGAGTTACAGCGCAATCCTATCAGACTTACACCACTGGTGTAACCAGCAGTGCAGCGAGAACGGGAGGCTCCAGAACGGAAAGGGGATTCAAATCCACTTTGAGTCCCCCATTGGAGAGGATTTGAATCCCCTTTATGTTCTGGGGCCTCTCGTTCTCGCTGCACCACTGGTTACACCGGTGGTGTAAGTTGGATAGGATTGCGCTGTTAATGGATGGATTTCTACTTTGTCAGTGGATTCCTAAAAGAATTGGATTGAATACCATGATAGGAGCTGTAAATACAGAACAAGGAAGTAGCATTTATTGAATTTTATTCTGGATTAATTAATGTGAATCCAAGTCTTTCTTGTGGACAGTCCTACTACAATGAATGCTCATCTTGATCTCTGAAATGTTTGTTCTTAAGAAATGCAGATGAAATAAATTGCATGGCTCATTCATTTACAAAGACTCTGTAGCAAATTTTATAGTGGGGAAATAATTTCTTTGGAATTTTTCCATCTACAACATAACCTTGGAGAATATAGCAGATGTAAATGGGAACTTTTCATGTTCTTTCTGCAGTGTTTTTTTTTCTGAAAATGCTGTACTTATATGGAAATGTAATTTTTATCTTACCTACAGAAAGAAACTGCTCACATGATCTATGATTTGGGCAATAAGGAAGTTTCTGTTTAACCACTTTTATTTGTATTCAGGCAGTGTTGTTTTTTTAATATTGTTTTTTTATTTTGATAGTGTTCTCTGCTGGAATGAATGGTTTGGTTTTGTATTGTTAAAAAGCAAAAGTACAACCACCCCACTCCCACCCCACATGCACATACAGAACAGCAGATTAAAATGAATGGGTGGGTATACACAGTATTCTGCTTGAGATTGCATTCTCGGTGGAGAAGAGCAGTGTAAGGAGGAGACATTTAATGCTAAGACCAAGGCACATCATAGTAGTGAAGCAAAAGAGCTATTTGTTGTGGCCTGGGGGAATAAAAAGTATATCAGAAAAGTGCATAAAAATATCAATGACAGGGAAGTAGTGTGTAGCTGAAAAGCAACCAATGAATGTCAGTAACAAGGTGGTTTACAATACTGTGACATATTTCAAAGTTCAAGAAATTAGAACGTGGAAAAAAAAACAGTATACAGTGGTTATTTCAGCATGCCCATCTCTTAAGGCATTGATGCGGGGGGGGGGATCTTTGCCCTTGCTCCTTCACTGGAGGAGGCAAGATGGGAAATGGGAGCTTTTCTGATGGAACAAATGGAGGAGGAGCTGAGGAAGCTATTAGGGCTGCAGTAGAGTTTTCTGCTCAGTGTGGCTTTTTCTGAGAAGTGGCAAGCATTTGAGCTGCATGTCCCAGGACATAAGAAGTCGGGAGATCAAGGTAAGTAACAGGCTGAAATCCTACAAACACTTTCCTGGAAGTAAGCTCCATTGAACACAATCGGACTTAGTTCTCAGAAGACATGCCTAACGGTGTAATCCTGTTGCCGGCTTAGGCTGGCACAGCATTGCTACACTGGCATACGATGTCACAAACATGCCATACGGCACCAGGTGAGTAGGCAGCACCAGCACTGAGGTCTGCGCTGCCCACCTGCCAAGCGGCAGAAGAGTGGCAGAAGTAAGTAAGAGCCGCTTCGAGCAACGCAGGGCCTGGGGGAGGGTGGGGAAGGGAGTAACAGGTGGGGGAGGCCAGATCGGGCCTAGGAGGAGGAAGGGACCGGCATCCATGTCGGACACCATATCCTATCCCCCCTCCCAGGCTGCAAGCCCCGACACGGGGGTGCTTGATTCTCTGCCAGCTAAGCAGCTGGCAGAGACTGAGTAGCCCCATTGCACCAGCAAATGCCCACTTACCCCGAGTCGACCTCCCGCCTCTCCCTTCCCTGGATAGGATTCAGCATGGGCCATGCAAGTCCCTCATGACAGTTGCCACCCCCTCCTGCCTCTGACGTGCCCCCGGACCTTCCTTTCATCCATCACAATCCTCCCACCCCAGCCCCATTCTACCCACCCTGCCTTCTTACTAGCATTGGGGGGCCTCCTGTTTGCTGCCTATGCTCACAGAGCCCTCCCTGTTGTTTGCAGTGGCAGCCCAGAAGTGAGCAGCTCCATGCACTTCCCAGTTCGCACCTGCGACACCATAAAGTGCATACCGCTGCCGGAATGCTAGTTCTGGCAGTGCCCAATAGGATTGGGCTGTTTGTTTTATTTCTTATTTGGTGACATTTTTGAATAGGGAACTATAAAACAACTATTTTAAAAATCTACTTCTCATAAACACCTGTGTTTCTCCACCATGACTCCTTGTTTCTGGACTCCGATGATTGACTTGGTCATCCACAAACACTTGCATCCATTCTTACAGTTGCTGAGCTCTTTGCCTTTATACCCCAAAGAACCCCAAGCTAGCCCACCTTCGCTCGTGAGACCTAGCCCCTTCTTGCTATGCCGTTTCATCCCCTGCCCTGATTGGCCATGAGAGCCATTCCGTCGCATAGATTCCCCTCTTGCTAGTAGCGGAACTCAGCTTTCTTTCTCTGTAGCACCTGTCTGTCCAGCTTTGTTCAGTGCTGAACAGTGAAGCATGCGCATTAAATAAGGAGTGTGAGGGGGCTGCTGAAAATGACAGTTGGTTTCACTTGTTGTTTCAGAAAAAGTGTTGCTCCATCACTACAGAGATGGCCAAAGCAGCTGTTTTACTCTTATTCAGGGGTTCTCAACCTGTGATACAGGTACCCCTAGAGGTACGCGAACCTCTTGCTGGGGGTACGCCAAGCCCTGCCCCTTATCTGCCCCATCAGCAGTTCGTTTCATTTCCCTGAGGCATCTGGTGGGGCCACTGTGAGATACAGGAAGCTGAACTAGATGGGCCTTTGGCCTGATCCAGCAAGGCTCTTCTTATGTTCTTATTTTAATTAAGTGTTAATTAATTATTTTCGGAGCCATTCTGTCTTTCTGATTTTGGTTTTGGGCTTATTTTTGTACTTTGGAAAATGTACTTTGGTGGAGTGGGGGAGGCAATAACCAGGCAGGCAGGCATGTGAGAGGTAGAAGCATGAAAGTTGAGCCAATTAGAAATGAGATCAATGGTGTTGTGGTATCTACTACTGGCCAATAGTCCTCTGGTGAAATGCAAGGAAATGGATTATATATGTTAGTATGATTAATCAACAAGGCTTCCCTGTTCATTTATGTATTTTGGATTTCCTGCTTCCTAATAGCAGTGGGCACACAAACCTCTAATCAATGCCCACTACCAAAGAATGGGCAAGATATTCACCATAAGTTATTAGGACACTTTCAAAACTACAAGATTACATAGCAAGGTTAAGAGCCTAATTTTTGCATTACAGTTATATCTGAGGAGCTTTTAGACATTGCTTAATGATAGGATTAAATATGGGTCCTTCCAGCTACAAACAGTTGCTTTTCATTCCCCGTAGGTTAGTCTCTATACTTTGCGTTTATCGCACAAACAGAGAGGAAATAACTTTCTAGGTCTTTGTGAGTCTCTTAAAACTCACCCACTTTGGGGAAATCATATTTTCTTGCAGGAAATGAGGCATGACCAATCACACAAAACGTGAGAAAATCCCTTGATAGGTGACCTTTGCCATATGTAAAAGAAACTCTTCAGTGGCTGAGGTTTCATGGATTTGCAGGCATGAAAATCAGATTTTCTGGCCACCAATGCTGTTCAGTAAATAAATAATCCATCATTGTGTCAAACAGTAGAAACATGGAGATGCTGCCATTGCCGGCTGAATAGAGGCATTTAGTTTGTCCCTGCAGCAGGGAGCTCACACATGTCTATTCCAACAATTGCAAATATCCTTTTTGGCCAAACGACTTGGATTGTCACTGCATTCCCATGAAACAGGAAAAGAAGAATTAAGAACAGTAATGGGAAGGGATAAAATTGCTTGTCCAAAATCACATACTTTGGGCTGCGAGCACATTGATGACACAAACAGGAGCTCGGAATTCTATCAAACGAAGTCACTGTGTTATTACATACAGATTATTGCAACAGGGCTACAATAATAATTCTAAAAAAAGGATCAGAAAATGAAAATGGCAGAACAACATACATAACACAGTTTAGTTATATGTTTTTAACTTAAATATAGGTACTTGGAAGTGCTTCCTCTTAATTTTAAGAAAATAACACTCCAACCCTATCTATTATGAGAGACTTATTGTATCGTGGCACTTATTGTAGGAGTAGCAATCAAGAACAGACCCACTCTCTGTGAGCGTAGTTGCTTGTGGGAAGGAGCATTGTGACCTAGCTTGGGCTAATTTTAACTGAGTTTCAATGAGATTTTTCTGGCACATTTGAAACTGATCTAAACTACCTGGGTGTTGCTTCACACAAGCATCCATGTTATCTGGTTTTGGTACCTGTTTGTGTCTTCTCATGACGGGTGGGGCCTCACAGTGAAACAAGGATTTCTCTAGACTTGGTAGGACTTGCGTTTCTGGAAGAGGAGTAACTTTTATATCCTACGAGGTACATTCCAGCTCTCTGTTCCTATGATTTTTTAAAGAATTATTTTCTATGTGTCTGTATATTAATGTATATTGCTCAATAGTATATTTTTTTTGTATAAAAAGCGGTAATTTTGTTTGCATTTTTAGCCACCCATGACTGCTGGTGTATGAGTAGGATATGCCTTTCAAAGTTATTTGTGCTATTATACATGCAATGTGAAATTTATGAAATTTATCCATTTTTGAGAGTTGGATACTATTCTGAAATTCACTTCAGCACTGTTTTCTCTGTGCCAGGTGCAAGGGAGTGACAACAGGAAACAGGTTATCTTGTTGGCTGTGTGCTTCCTGAGGCATCTGGTGGGGCCACTGTGAGATACAGGAAGCTGGACTAGATGGGCTTTTGGCCTGATCCAGCAAGGCTCTTCTTATGTTCTTATGTTAAGTGACTGTGTTTGTTTTTCACCTTCCAGCGCTAGGAGCGCTGGAGAGCTGTTTTCCGCCCCTCCTTCCAGCACGTTCTTTCTTCCTGTTCTAGCATGCTCGCCATGTTAGCAATTTGAGTTGTGAGCTCGAAGCTAGTAAAGATGGTGGCCTCATGCACCAATAGGAAAGCTGTTTGGCTGTAAAGCAACATGGGAGATGTAGAACAAGGGACAAGGAAATAAGAGCGATCTTTTCAACGGAGGCTTATGTCTACAGGATTCATTCAAAACAGCTAAGGTGGCTTGCAGCAACACTTCCTCATCTTCAGATTCTCATCCAGGTCTTGTAAATAAATATTTAATGCCACAAAAGAACCCTGAACATTCGCCATTTTGTCATTTTTAAAATGAGCCACACTAGAGCATGTGAGAGGCATGCTGGAAACATCACTTCCTCCTATTTGCTCTGAGAAACACACAGCCTATATTTTTCTACCTCTATGTGGCTGAGGAAGGAGAAAGTGTCTCAACATGAAATGTGGCTGCCTCTTCTCCCACAGTCAATCAGGCTTTGGTGGTCCTGCATTATTTCAGGGGTCCTGGAAGAAAGTCAATGGCAGCAGCACGTCCCCATCTTCCAAAGGTAAGTAAGTAGGTAGAGGGAAGAGCTGTTCTCGCCTGCCAGCTTAGTAACATGGTGAGATGATGGTCCTGAACACAATGCACAGGAACCCAGATCCTGGCACAACCTGGCACTGCCTACACAATTCAAGGGAGGGGGCAACAGAAGCATCAAGGGAAACTGCTTTGAAAAGAGAACGGGTGTTTGCCTGTGAAAGGGAGAGGGTGGGATATTATGTGCTGAAAGAATCGTTTTATTTCAAATTATAAAAAAAAGAAATGTCTTTCTCTGATATACATTTTAATACAACTGTGACCCTATTAAGCATCTCCTACATGCAGACTGGCCCTTGGCAATTTTCCAGCAAATGCCTCTGTCCTACGCTGTCTAGCACCATGCCATTTCTATGATATATGTATTTAGATGCTATGTATAGCATTGCGTAGGCTGATGCTACTGGAAGCGTGTGTGCTTCTCTCTGTTGTGATAATGTATGAGCTTGGCTGCAGCTCTGACTACCACAATTATTTATGGGGCGCAAGTTTATTATAATAAGCCCTCCACATGCTTACAACTTGTCTGATATTCATATGGTTGTCTTGGAGAGCTGATAGGTGTTTGCTATGCAAGTTTTTGGCAACAGATATTCAGCTCAGTTCTGTCACCCAGAGGCTATGCCACAAGGCACAAATGAAAGCCCAGAAACTCTCAGGGACTATGGCAAGCCACTATTACAGGGTTGGGAGAGCTCTGAGCTCAGGAGTTGGGTCTGCTATGAAAAGTAATGCACTGTGTTTGAGCAGTTAAGAACTGGTATATTATACTCAGTGGTGAATTCGTCTACTAAAAAAGATGGGGGAAAAAATAAATCAGTCCATGGAGAAATGAAGGTGGTCAGGCAAAATGGGTACAAGACAGGACTAGACCATCCATGTAGATGACATCTATTTTTTCCCCATTTATTGAGCATGTTGATCTATTTTTATTTATTATTTATTTATTTTATTTACAATATTTCTATCCCGCCTTTCTCCCCAAAGGGACCCAAGGAGGCTTACAACAAAAAGAAAATACAAAAAATACAGAAAATGTTTTTCATATTTTTATACTGCCCTTCCTCCAAGGAGCTCAGCTATATTCCTTCAAGGAGCCCAGGAGGGAATCAATGGTGTACATCAGTGGTTCTCAAACTTTTTAGCACCAGGACCCACTAGCTTTACGAGACGCTCAAACATTTATGTCCCTATGTTTACACAAGCTTGCAAACTGCAGGAGTTCAGCTCTTTGAAGGGCAATTAGCAGCTATCTGATTTTTAATAGCCTCAGGGCTTGTGGTAATTACTTATCTGATCTTTCCATCACCTGGGACCCACCAGAAATTAGGTTGCGACCCACCAAGTGAGTCCCGACCCACAGTTTGAGAAACACTGTTGTACATGATTCCTTCCCTTCTTTCTCCTCACAGTAACCCTGTCAAGTAGGTTAGGCTGGATAGTTACTGGCCCAAGGTCATGACTGAGCAGGGATTTCAACCTGGATCTTCCAGGTCTAAGTCCAACACCAGAACCACTACACCATCCTGGCTCTCCATGTAGCCCCTCTGCTGCTTTATCAAGGCAGTTTCTCTCCTTTCCTTGATCTGCCCTGCACACGGCAAGGTAGGGGAAATAGGCACCTGATTGGTGCTTGGACCAGTCAGGGGTGGGGCAAAGGCAGTGTTTGCCATGTTCAGGCCCTGAACCTGGCATTCTCATTCTGGGAGGCTTATCATCACCACAGCCCACTCACCCATGGAATAGTCTGAGACTAGCTGGCCACCCGTCAGGGGCTAGGTAAGAAGTTTTTGCATTCCACCTGATTGACTGTTGGTAGGGATTTTTATTGCCTACCCCAGACTGTGTTTGAGGTGCGGTGTTTTTAGCCAGGACAGCCATTACTGGCAGGCATAGTGCAGGATAGGGATTAGGATTAGGGGTCTGGTGTGCACCCTAAGGTAAGCGAGAGTCATTTATGGGGGGATACCTGGGGAATGGAATTGATTCCATATTATAAAGGGCCTTACATGGGTTACATAGGAAGCTGCCTTATACAAACTCAGACCATTGGTCCACCTAGTACTGAGTTGCTGACATTGACTGACAGTGGCTCTCCAGGGTTTCAAACAGGAGTCTTTCCCAGTCCTACCAGAAGATGCCAGGGATGTGAACTGGGACCTTTTGCATGCAAAACATATTCTCTATCACTGAGCCACAGCCACAACCCCATGGCTTTTTTGGTTGTGGTACTCAAAATGTAGAATAGTCTTCAAAGAGAGGCATCCCTGATCCACTTTTAGAAGGGCATTGAAAACAATTTTATTTCAGTGGACGTTCTCAGAATATTCCCTCTTTACTGTCCAATCTTATCGCCAAACATTGGTGCTGATGTAGCCATGCTGATGGAGTACGTGCTGCATCCAATGTGGTGGGGGAGGGAGGTTATGGGACAGCTTGCAAGAGGTAAGTAAAAATATTTTTACTTAATATTTTTTTAATTTAAGTAATGTTTTACTTAAAACATTTTTTTTACTTTACAACTGTAAAGTAAAACCTATGGCCCTCTTTGGACATACACCAGCCATTTATTATTATTATTATTATTAAACTTTATTTCTAAAGCGCTGTAAGTATACACAGCGCTGTACAAAATTACAAAAGAAACTCAGAAAGAATATAAAAGCCTGCCCAAGGCGTACACTCTAAAATAGTTACAAATAAAAGAGGAAAGAATTAAATTACCATATAAAAGGAAAATAGAAATTAAAACATCGAATATAAAACAAATCACATCGCATCAGTCAGTTAACTTGCATCATAACCAACACTGTCAAGCAGCGGGAGAACAATCACAAATTCCCTGGGAACGCTTCCCTAAACAGTATGGTTTTCAGCTCAGCTTTGAAGCTGGTTAGGGAAGTAAGGAGCCGTACATGGAGAGGAAGAAGATTCCAGGCATGAGGGGCAGCAAGAGAAAAAGGACGGATGCGAGACAGAGCAGAGGAGATCCTGGGTTGAAAAAGAAGGCTTTGACTAGCAGAGCGAAGAGTACGAGTAGGAGTATATGGAGAAAGGAGATCAGTTAAATAAGGAGGGGCTAGCCCGTGCAGGGCTTTAAAAGTGAGTAACAAAAGTTTATACCTGATACGGAAAGGAAACGGAAGCCAGTGAAGGGAGGACAACAGAGGGGAAACAGGATCATAACGGCGAGCAAGTGAAATAATGCGTGCAGCTGAATGCTGAACAGAAATTAATGGATAGAGATGAGAAAGAGGAAGCCCTGCCAAGAGAAGATTACAGTAATCTAGTTGTGAGACTACTAGAGCATGAACCAATGTTTTTGCAGTAGAAACGGAGAGATATGGACGGATTTTAGCAATATTATAGAGAAAAAATCTACAGACTTTAACTGTAGTCTGAATCTGAGAACTGAATGATAGAGAGGAATCAAAGATAAAACCAAGACTGCGGGCTTCCTGAGCCGGCTGAATAGAAACATTATTAACAGAGATAGAAAAGGAATAATGAAGAGTGGACTTAGGAGGGAAAATGAGAAGCTCAGTTTTAGACATATTGAGCTTCAAACGTCGATGGTACATCCAATGAGAGACAGCTGTTAAACAGGATGACACTTGCAGCTCTAACTCTGGCGAAAGATTAGGGGTGGAAAGATATAGCTGGGTATCATCGGCGTACAGATGATAGGAAAAACCAAAAGAACTAATGAGTTTACCAAGGGATAGTGTGTATAGAGAAAACAGAAGGGGACCCAAGACAGAGCCCTGAGGAACTCCGACAGATAAGGGAACAGAGGACGAAGTCTGTCCACCCGAAACTACTGAGAAAGATCTATCTGACAGGTAAGATGAAAACCAATCAAGAACAACACCCGAGAAACCAAGGTCAGAAAGTATATCTATTAAGAGACGATGGTCTACGGTATCAAAAGCCGCAGATAGATCAAGAAGGACAAGAATCGAATAAAGGCCATTCGCCTTGGCTCGCAAAAGATCGTTCGAGATCTTAGTAAGGGCCGTCTCCGAGGAGTGCCGTGGGCGAAAGCCAGACTGGAAGGAATCTAGAATAGAGTTAGTTTCAAGAAACTCAAGACAGCGTGAATAAATAGCTCGTTCCAACACCTTAGAGAGAAAAGGAAGCAGAGAGATTGGGCGATAACTAGCCAAAGAAGAAGGATCAAGAGAGGGTTTTTTCAGAATAGGAGAAACTAAAGCATGTTTAAAGGCTGAGGGAAAAGAACCTGAAGAAAGAGAAAGATTAAAGATATAGAGAAGGAGGGGTAATAAAGAGGGGGCTATAGAGATTAGAAGACGAGAAGAGAGTGGGTCGAGAAAACAGGTAGTGGGTTTGGATGAGTTCAGCAACGAAGTGAGTTCATCCAGAGTAATAGGAGAAAACAAACTAAATTTGTTGGTAGAGGGAGTAGGAAGATTAATAGTGGGAGCCGAGTCATGAGAAGTTAACTCAGAACGAATAGTAGTGATCTTAGTAGTAAAGTAATTAGCAAAATCAGAGGGAGAGAATAATGGAGAAACAGAGGGAGAGGAAGGTTTTAACAATGTGTTAAAACAGGAGAACAGACGTTGCGGGCGCCTCTCATTGGCGCAGATCAAAGATTGAAAGTAGTCTTGTTTTGCCGTCGACAAAGCGCGTGAAAAGGATAAAAGAACAAACTTAAAATGAATGAAGTCGGCCCACTCCCTGGACTTTCTCCAAAGACGTTCGGCTGCTCGAGAGCAGGACCGGAGAAATCTAACAGTAGGAGTAATCCAGGGCTGAGGCCTAGTTGTAGAAGAAGAAGAGGACACGCGCATAGAAACTGGGGCAAAGCTGTCAAGGGTTGAGGAGAGAGTAGAGTTCAGCAAAGACATAGCTGAATCAGCAGAGTCCCCAGGATTAAAAGTAGCAAGAGATAAATCTAAGGACTGAGTAAAACGATTAAGATTAAGAGAATGAAGATTACGAAACTGACGGAGAACGGTATGACGGGGAGGGGGGATATAGGTAAGGGTAAAGGAAAGTAGGTAATGGTCAGATAATGGAAAATCAGAAGCAAAATAATTGGACACAACACACTTGGAAGGGAGAACTAGATCAAGACAGTGACCAAGGGAGTGAGTTGAAGATTTGATATGAGGTTGAAGACCGAAAGAAGATAAAAGAGAGCTGAAACGGGAAGTTAAAGAATCCTTAGGATCATCGAGGTGAATGTTAAAATCACCCAGGATCAAAGAAGGGATTGTATCTGAAAGAAAAAATGTCAACCAGGATTCAAAATCTGTGAAAAACTGGGAAGCTGGACCAGGGGGACGATAAATGACAGCAACCCGCAATTGCAGGGGAAAAAAGAGTCTAATAGAGTGCAACTCAAATGAAGAGAAGGAATAGCTAGGGGGAAGAGAAAGAACCTGAAACTGGCAAGACTTTGATAATAAAATACCAACCCCTCCTCCGTGACCCTCGGGACGGCCAGTATGGGTAAAAGAGAGACCGCCAAGAGAGAGTTTTGTGTCAGCATTTGTGTTGGAGGGGGCGTGTCTGTGCTTTCCAGGGTCTGGAATCCAACATTAATTGGTTGCCGCCCCCCGTTACACCCACGGTCCGCCCATGTTCCGCCCACTTTTAGGTCAACTTTAGGTCTGACTTGTGCTGCTTAGCCCTTGGGTTGGAATGGGCTGTTCTTAGTCCGTTGGTTGTAACTTTGCCCTAACTTTGACCTAACTTCGCCCTAAATTGTTGCATTCCAGACCTAACTTTGACCTAAACGACTTAGGCTGACTTTAGGTCTGACTTGGGCTGCTTAGCACTTGGGTTGGAATGGGCTGTAAATGATTGTGATAGGAACAAATCATGAATTTATGAAAAAGCCATTTAACTGGCTTTTGTCTGAGGAGAGAAGAGCATTGCATTCATTGCATTCTGCTTGACACAGAGGGGATAAGATCTGGTGCATGCTAGTGCTGCTGAGATCCACCCACTTCCTCCCCTCCCCCTCTCCTTCCCTGATCCCCCCTGAAACTCCCTTTGCCCTCCCCCTTCCGCCCATGACATGCCTCCGCTGCCAACTTACTGGCACTGACAGAGGCCTTTGGAGCACTGGCGTCACTTGAGGTGGGGCAGAACGGTAAGTTATGCACTGTGCTAACCTTTGTTTACTCCCTGGCAAGAGGCGCCCCCTCGCCGGGGGAGAAGGCCTCGGAGTGCCCGCCCGCGTCACCGGACAGGCATTTGTCTGGCATAAACCCCATTTTTTAGTAGACACGCCAAGAATTGCACAGCCAATTTGTTTTTACCCTAATGCTACTTTTTTAAAAATTATATTGGATGTTAGATTAAAAATATTGCTTTTGTAGTTAATTGTTTTGTCATATTGACCTTATAAACTTCCTTGACTATATGTGATATAGAAAGGCAGGGTACATCAATAATAGAAGGTAAAAATAAATAGAGTTAAGGAGTATGTATGCCAGGGCACCTAATAGCTGTTGATGCAACATATTTCACAGGAAATGTTCTCCTGTTGACAGCCTGAATCATAGGAATTGTGGGCCAATTAAGGAGTGGGTAGGTTGTTACTGGACAATCAGTACAGATATTATTTTTCTTTTGCTTGAACTTTGTGTAACCTGAAGAATTCAAGGGCTGAATATGGCTGCTAGAGTAAGTTAACTGGTAGGCAGCCCAATCCTGACTAGGGCCGCCACAGCGTGAAAAGGCAAAAGCACGCTGCGCCGTATCCTAGACAGGATTGGGCCAGCGCTGGCGAAGCTGGAGCACACCTCGGGGAAAGGGACGTTTCTCCCCCGGGGAGGGCCTTACAGCACATTGATGACACCCAGCACCGGTGAAGCCATTGCTCCTCCAGCACTTAGTGTGAATTGCGCTGTAAGTGTGGTAGGACCTGACCCCCAAGACCAAACCATGTGCAAATATGGGATTACCTAACAAGATGCTGCCATTTTTCATGCCAATGTGGGGTGTGAGTGGTTGGGGTGATCATGAGTGAAGCAAACAGCTGCCTGGAGATTGATGGTACTGGCAATATATATTCTGTTCACAACTTGACCATGCATAGTAATCAAACTAGAGTACATGATGTATTTTAATGGCTAACTGGGAAACAAGAGGATGGAAATACAAGAAACTGATGAAAATTATTGCAACGTAGTGCTAGCTCATGCAAATATGGGCTTTCCCATATCATTGTTTTTGCTTTCTTTGTACATACTCTTTTGGGGAATGAGTGTTCTGCCTTTAGATCTTGTCCTGTATTTCAATATGTTGCCCAGCCTTCCAGCAGCACAGCTGGCGTTGCGCCAGCCACCCCCTCGTGACGCAGAAGTCACTCACCCCGCTCCCGAATGACATCAGCTGGAACCAAGCGACCCTCGGGGGCTGAGCGGGAGGGCAGGGGCCAACAGAGACGTGGATTGGAGGCTTCTGCAGGCTCCTCCGAGCCGTTCCGCAGCATGGATCGCCACCGCCTCGTTCTCTGCCGCTGCTGCCTGGATTCCTGCCGCTGGTTTGATGCCCCCCCCACCGCCGGCTTGATGTCCCCCGCCGGTCCGCCCCCCACCCCATCCTACCCCTCTGCAGCCTTCCAAGACACACACACACAGCCCATCCCAACCCAAGGGCTAAGCAGCACAAGTCAGACCTAAAGTCAGCCTAAGTCGTTTAGGGCGACTTTAGGTCTGGAACGCAACCATTTAGGGCGAAGTTAGGTCAAAGTTAGGTCGAAGTTACGACTGACGGACTAAGAACAGCCCATTCCAACCCAAGGGCTAAGCAGCACAAGTCAGACCTAAAGTTGACCTAAAAGTGGGCGGACCATGGGCGGACCGTGGGTGTAACGGGGGCGGCAACCAATTAACGTTGGATTCCAGACCCTGGCAAGCACAGACACGCCCCCTCCAACACAAATGGTGACACAAATTTTAGGTCGACCAAAAAGGTGGACCCAAATTCGAGGAGACCCATAGGAGCCATTTTACCTTACCCAAGCCAGCCCTCTCCTGAAAATTTCTAACACCCTACTCCTGAGTTAGGTCAGAGTTAGGACGGAGTTGGGCCTGCTAGGTCTAGAAACCGACAGAGTTATGCCTAAGATAGGGAGCCTATCAGCACCCAGCCCCACCCAGCCTCTTTCCCACAAAAGCCCAGCCCCAGGCCCCCAGTCTCTCTCTCTCTCTGAGCACGTGGCGTGGGGTTCTGTCCCCCACAGCCACAAAGTGGGACTTTGTCGGTGGAGGGCAAAATTCACAAACACCCCACTTCTCTTCTCCTCTCTCCTCTCTGCCCCCCTCAAGGGGAGTACATCATGTACTCTAGTTTGATTACTATGCGAGTGTGGTGGTGCTGTTAACCATCTGTAGACACCAGCTGTTCCCACCCCCCTTTTTCTCCACAGGGTCAACTGACAGGTCAGTATTGCTAGGATTGCCATGGTTGTGACCCAATATATGTGTTGTCTTCTCTCTCTTTGACCCTTTTCCCTTACAGGATCATGCTCGCCTTATACCCGGGTAAGCAGCTCAGACCATGCTATGTGTGTCACACCTATCAGCTCTGTTATTTCTCTCCCTGCAGGCTTTTGCAACCGACACACTGGCTTGTCTTCACTGGCGATTGCTACCACACACCAGCTGCCATGTAACACCCCCTTTTTTTTGTCTCCCCAGGAACATCCACTACCACCTACCTTCCTGGGAGCACCCCTGGGCCCGCAGTCTGGTTGCCCAACAGTCCTCTGCCTTGCTGCTGCCAGAGGTCAGAGAGCCAGCCCTGCAACCCTTCTTAGCTGCTGGCGCTGCTGCTGCTCCACCTCCCTGGCTGTCGTTCTTGCTGTCCCTCCCCTTTCTATGGAGCAGGCTGTGGTTCCACAGGGGCAGAGCCTACGTCTCCAGGTCCATGGGGCATGTGTGCTGCTGCTGCTGCTGCTTTCAGATTGGCTGCTGTGACTACCCCTGGCAGCCTCGCCTGGCCATCTCTGCTAACGTTCCAGAATAATAAAGACGCCCCTTGGGCAGAGCCTCCTTGAAACAGATGTGCCCAGTGTTACACAAGCATTGCCCCCCACACACAGACAGCCCCCAGCACTGAAGCCCCTACATGAGTCCCTTCCAGGGACTGCCACTTCCTTCCCAGGGAGAACACAGCAGGGAGGCTGCCAGACCCCCATGGGACAGAGGGGAGGGGGAGTTGGGGGGGCCTCTCAGGCAGGCAAACAGTGACAGGCGCCACGGAGCCCATAGCGGGGCTGCTTGTGGCCACTGCATCTGTGTAGTGGCCGCTCAGCAACCAGGGATCTCGCCAGCCAGGGCGTCCGCCCGTAATGCAGCCACTTCCGTCAAAGGTCCGCCTGTAATGCAGCTGCTTCCGTTGAAGGTCCGCCCATAATGCAGCCACTTCCGTCGAAGGTCCGCCCATAATGCAGCCGCTTTTGTCGAAGGTCCGCCCGTAATGCAGCCGCTTCCGCCCACAGTCCGTCTGCATAAGTGGCGCCTGTTTCTGCATTGCCTTCATCTGCGGAGCAACCCCTGTGTCCCTATCGGTCTCTGCAGACCCCTCTCTCGGAATCTCTCTCCCACCAGCCTTGTTGTCTGTCTGTCTGTCTCTGACCCACCCGTGCCCCTCCGCAGCACCCACTGTCTGCCTGCCTGTGTGTCTGCCTCCCTTCCCACTCCCTGATGATGGCTGCTGGCTACCCCCACCCTGCCAGAGCGCCTGCTGAGAGGTGCCGTCGTCGCCCCATCTGGGGGCGTGATGAGCTGCGTGAGCCCTTCACGCTCGCAGCAGACAAGCCCAAGTCATCTCTTGGTCTTGGCCGGGGCACAGAGCAGAACGCACGCCGGGATGCCTTCTTTGTGGGCATTGTCCCGGCCCTGGAGGCCCAGGGCTTCAGGCAGCGCACAGGCAAGTCATGTCAGAGGCAGTTCCAGACATCATGAGCCCCCCCTTGTGTGTGACGTTCCCACCCCCCTCCTTCCCTTCCCTCCCCCGCTCCCCCCCATGACTCCCACGTGCAGCCTCAACATGGCATGGGGGTGGCATCACCTTCTGCAGGAGGGGGGACGGCCACTCTCCCCT
The DNA here is from genome assembly GCA_026170595.1 of Plestiodon gilberti rubricaudatus. Taxonomy (NCBI): domain Eukaryota; kingdom Metazoa; phylum Chordata; class Lepidosauria; order Squamata; family Scincidae; genus Plestiodon; species Plestiodon gilberti. The sequence goes on from JANXHW010000001.1 coordinate 92,588,291, forward strand.
GCAGCAGGTGGCTGATGCACAGGGTGCCCTGTGGCAGCTGGCTCGGGCACCTCGCTCACCTGTCACCTGCCCTGCGTCCACCACATGACTGGCGCAACCCCCCTGCCTGCGGTCAGCCCCTTTGCGACCGGGCAGAGATAGACACTGCAGCAGCTGCCATGGATGGACGCTGACACGTGCAGACACACAGGCCTGCACATGCCCGAGCCAGACACCGAGCCTGGAGAGCCTGCCTGCCTGGGAGGTAAGTGTTGCCTGGATCCTGGGGTGGTGCTGGGCCACAGAAACTGCAGCCTGCCTAACTCAGGCATACCTCTGACCTAACTTAGACATAACTTCTGCCTAACTTAGGCTGCACTTAGGCCACACTTATGCCTGACTTGGAGAGGAGTTGGGTTGGAATGGGCAGAGGCGTCGCTCCGGTAGGGGCGGGGCTGTAAGTATCACTGCGGTCATAGTCTCTTTACCGAGCGAGGAGGAGGCAGCCCCGCCCCCTCACTGTCCGAGCCAGTCCCCTACGGAGAAAGCAGCAGGCAGGGTCTCTTCCCTGCCGGTTTCTCCGTAGGGGACTGGCTCGGACAGTGAGGGGGCGGGGCTGCCTCCTCCTCGCTCGGTAAAGAGACTATGACCGCAGCGATACTTACAGCCCCGCCCCTACCGGAGCGACGCTTCTGGGAATGGGTTGTAAATGTGTTACTCTTACTCTTACACTGATGGTGATGTAGTTAGAGTGTTGGACTAGGACTGGGGAGACCCAGGTTAACAGAAGATTGTTGTGAGGATCAAAGAGTGAAGCACTGTGACCCAGACTTCCTTAATTTGAGAGGGATATAAACGTAGTGCATAAATAACAGTTGCTGCCAACCTATAATAAAGGCTTCCTACAGGCTACGCTTTGTGCCCAATTTGGTAGAAGCTCCTTTCCTTCTCACTGCAAGTTGTCTTTCTATGGGTAACTTAAACTGACTATGAATTTTGCAATCATTGCTTCTGGCAACTTTGACCAGAGGGCAGGTGAGAGATTTGTTGCCAGTTGCAGTTTTGGTTCTTCTTACAATACGTTGTCCTGAGAAAGGGACATTGTGCCAATAATTTCTGAGCCATCCATAGAAGAACATTTCAAGAAGAATAAGAATCTTTGTGCCTGAACTTCATTCTGTGTTAGATAATATCAACAACTCCATGCAGCCTGTGCCATTGGCTTTTTAAAAAACTGGAGTTTTACATACACAATATTTGCAATAACAATTCCATAAGACGTAGCTGTTCTCAGTTGTATTCTCATTTAGTTCAGTGAACCATTAATATTTCAGGCTTAGCCATAGGCATTTTAAAAAAAACTGTTTTCTAGTCCAAATAGCAAGGTTTGGATATGTGTAATTTTATTCTCAAGCAAGGGGAAAAATCATGATTATTTAAAGCAGTTTACTTGCAGCCATAGGTGGGAATTCTGTTTCTAATATTGCTATTATTTCATGAAAGATTTGCAATTGTTTCCATGACAAATGCAGTTCAGTACTGGAGAATGAAAGGGAGAAAAGAAAGACCGATCCCCTTAGAATAAGTCTGTTTTATGAATCTGGAAAATAACAAGTAATCATTGCTTGTTATACTTTTTGACAGCTTAAGTATAAAAAAAATCAATTACTATGAAACTAGTACCCAGATTAATGTTGAAAATAAACCTGCTTCTAAAGGCACCTGCTAAAACAGCATTGATTTTTTATTGTTTGAGGGAGGGTAGCTATATTTAATTTCTTTTATTGATTTTTTCCTTAAGCCCTATATATTCAATGCATGTGAGATACAATGCAATTTCTTATAGGGAAGCAATGCCTGGTGCCAGACTTGTGAATTAATTTTACATGAGTGAGAGCACTGCTTAGTAATTTGCTGAGTATTTCAGAGCAAAGCTAGTAATTTTCCCCTTTATTATTTATAAATATCAAGAGGTCCAGAATTGGGCAGGCTGGCATGGGTTCAAATGAGAAGACCTTGCAGTAATGTCTAATAGCACGACACAGCAGCACCTCATGTCTTATTCCTCATGTACTTTGAATGCCAACGACTGGAAGGAAAATACACAATGCATGTTTTTAAAAAAGTTATGGATGTGTGTGCGCGCACACACACACACACACACACACACACACACACACACACACACACACACTTCTTTTCAAACTCTGCAGTTCTAAACAATGCCTTCCCTTCCTTTTAACAAATTAAAGATTTAAAGAAAGATTGCAGTTAAATGTCCAAACGTTTCACATTTGTTTCTGAAGACAGTACTGTTCTTCCTCAAAAGAAACTACCTAAAATGATCTGCATCTAACAGCAGTTATGAGGAGAATTTTAATGACTCCTGCATCAGCAAAATGAAAGCAATGTCCTTGTGGTAAGAAGAATGTAAAGGTTTTCCATCACACACATTTAAAATACATTAATGCCGTGATGAAGGGGAAGAGAATGAAAAGTCTTCGGCATTGTGCATTCTGGTTTGGCTTTCTCACTGTTGCGTCTTGTGTGAATGATAAGTCACTTGGCTCAGCGGCTGTAACAATCCTTAATATGCTAGCTATATGGCGGGTGTTCCTTGCACAGGTAGCTGCCTGGTATTCACAGACAGCTCAGGTGATGGGTTGCTCAGCAGCTAACCACTAATGCAATGTTGCTGAAATGGGATGCCTGAAAGCGGGAAGGCAAAATCTGACAGGTGAAGGTACTGTATGGTCAGAGCCAATTTACTCCAGGAAGTAAAACATCATACTCCATCTCTCTCAAACTAAACATAGGCCTCACCTCCTCCGAAGGGGTTTTGGCACTTAATAAAGGTGTCACAGCTATACTTGTCATGGCCTGATTATTTCTGAGTCTTGATCTAACCATTTAACCTGCTTCCAATGAGACCGTGTCTGCTCTGCTGCTCCCCAAAATGGCAGGCAAATGGCTTCAGTGAGGAGCAGAAGGAACTTAGAAAAATGAATGGTGTTCATTAACATGAGGATCAGTGCCAGGTTGCTAGGCATCCTGGGATAAAGCCCTGCATCAGCCCCCCTCCCCTTCCCAACTTCTGTATTGATTGAATGGATTACTACCACTGGCTGCTGATATTGAGGGTTTAGTCTGGGTCCTCCATCTGTGCCTGACCTGGCTGACCTCTGACCTCATCCCTGACCTCTGACATTATCCCTGATTATTATCTTCACAGACCAATCCTGTGTAACCTTGCACCGGTGTAACAGTAGATGCACTTTACACCGGTGCATCTGCTGTTACACCGGTGCATCTGCTGTTACACCGGTGCAAGGTTACACAGGATTGTGCTGTCAGTGTGTGAGCATGCAAATAAACAGAATGCGTTGATATATGTCCCTTTCCTTAGTTTCAAAGCATATCAAGTCACAATTTGTAATGCAGTGAATAACATAAAAGACAAGGTTTGTATCCTGTCATCATATACCTGAAGCTCAAGCTGGGTAACATTGTGTTAGAAATGTGTGTTTTATACAATTCTGATTACCACATTTCAAAAAGGACATTGTAGAGCTGAAAAAAGTGCAGAAGAGGGAAACAAAAGTGATCAGTGGACTGGAGCATCTTCCTTATCAGGAAAGGCTACAACATTTGCTGCTTTTTAGTGTGTGTGTGGGGGGGGGGGGGAAGGTGAATAAAAAAAAATACATGATTGAAACTTATGAAATTACGCACATTGTGGATAAATTTGATACACGTTTACTCCCTCTCAAAGCATAAGCATCATTTAATGAAACTGATTAGCAGAAGATGGGGAAAAGGAAAGGTACTTCTTCATAGAGTAGTGAATCTCTGGAATTTGCTACCAAAAGATGTGGTGATGGAAACTAGCTAGATTATTTTAAAAGCAGATTAGCCTTTTCAGCATCGCTGCGTCAGCGGGGGGGGGGGGGAGGGGGGAAGGGAGGATAGGATTTGGACTGAAAGTCATGGAGGACAAATATATCAGAGGCCACTAGTTATGATGGTCCTCCAGGTTCAGCAGCAGTATGCCTCTTAATAGAACTTGCAGGGGAGCAATGGATGGTGGGAGAGAAGATGCCTCCTGCTTGTGGGCCTCCCAGAGGCAGCTGGTGGGCAGCAGCGTCACTGCAGGGGGGGGGGCGGAGCTCCAAGTTCCGTCGGCTTGCTTTCGTCGGCCGGAATGGCTCCAAAGGCGAGGGGGCGGGGCCGCTTTCTCCCGTTGTGTAACGGAGGGTCAGAGCCCGATGGAACTTGGAGCTCCACCCCCCCTGCCGTGATGCTGCTGCCTGTGGGAAACCGGATGCTGGACTAGATGGGCCCTTGGCCTGATCCAGCAGGGTTTTTCTTAGGTTCTTAAACAATGGGAAAGACATCTCTTGATTAGTATCGTGTCTTTCTGATAATAATCATGTTCAGAAATGTTATACTGTGATCTGGAGCATGTGTACTACTAAGAAGTGAGTTCAGTGAGTCCAACATGACATGAGGCCAACAGAGCATAGGGCCAGACTTCATGTTATGTGGGAAATGATTGGGTCTCCAAAATTTGTCTGAATCTCTAGAAGTTTTTATTTTTACCTTAAAGCTTTTAAATTTGATTGGAGTAGCAGTGGTAGGACACTGGGCACTTAACTTCCTCAGGGGACTGTTCCTCAATCTAAATCACCCACAAGTTGCTCTTAGCCCCATATGAGGAACAAAAGTACTTTTTCCGTATGTATATTTGGACAATACCATCTTCCTAAATTACTTTATATTTCATTGCATCCATTTCATTGCAATAATAACATTTAGTTATTATTGTCTTGGAAATAAATAAACATATTGGCCAGGCTCCAAAGAGCTACTTTAGGCCTTATGCTGATCTAGTGGAATTCTTAACACTGTTTAAAAAAGCAGACTTATAATGTCACACAAAAAAACCCTTTAGAATGTCTCCTCTGTTATAGGCTTACCAGATTTTCCCGGTACTAAACCAGGACAACCCCCCCCCCCAATTAAATAAATAAATAAATAAATTTAGAAATCTTTGGGGGGGCGAATTTTTAATTATTTATTCATTTTTAGTTAGCAAATTGATTAATTAAATTGACTTGCTTGTCCCTCCACCACCATTCTGCCACCGTCGTCATCATCTTTGTCATGCCCTTCCTCTGCCGCCATTGCCTCTGCCCGTCACCGCTGCCATTGCCTCCGCCCATCGTCGCCCCACCGCCCATTATGCTGCCATTGCCGCCGTCATTGCCACTGCCCATCGTACCGCCATTGCTGCCCGTCGTCACCGCCGTTGCTGTTGGTCGTGTCCCCATCACCATTGCTGTCCATCACCATTGCTATCCACCACCATTGCCCCTTCCCCGAGTGTAATGGCGGCTGGGGCCGATAGGCCTCCTCAGATTTCTGCCAGCTATTTTGCTGGCGGAAGTCAGAGGAGGCCGTGTAATGGCCCAGCCGCACGGCGGGACTGGGATATGGCGGATGCCATGCCCCCGCTCCAGGCGGCTGGGCCTATGGCCACCATCCTGGCTCTGCCGTTCCTCTCCTGCCTACGCCATCCCTCCCCCCTGTCCGCCGACCCCCCTGCCCACTGTTTCCAGACTTATCTGGGTCCGGTGTCAGGCCGAGGGCTCCAGCGGCAGAGCTGGGAAGGCCGACCTTGCGCTGGCCTTCCCAGCTCTGAAGTAGACACAAACGTGCTTTATGGCACGTTTGCGACTACTCCGGGCTGTGGAACACTCATTCTGCCGCCCTAATTTAGAGCGGGATTGTGCTCTTAGAAGGGGAAATGCTGCAAAACTCGAATCTTATGGTGGATTTTATAGCTATATGGTGTACTTTGACAATTATAGGCAACCCACTATAACGCCAAGTATTGTGACAACACCGTGAGAACTAATAAGTAAAAAGGTAAAGGTGACCCCTGACAATTAAGTCCAGTCGTGTCCGACTCTAGGGTGTGGTGCTCATCCCCATTTCAAAGCCGAAGAGCCAGCGTTGTCCGAAGACGCCTCCGTGGTCATGTGGCCGGCATGACTCTCCTTGCCGCAGCACGTAGCATGTGGCTGGAACACGGAGCGCTGTTTACCTTCCCACAAGCGGTACCTATTTATCTACTCACATTAACATGCTTTGGTTTAAATCAAATTGCAGTTGTTGTCTTTAGCTGCCATTTAATATGGCAAATGAAAGAGCTGGCATCTATTGTAATGTTATTGCTCTTTCCAGGCATAAACACTTAAGGAACATGGAAAGCAAGCAGAAAAATATGAAACAAAGCAAAGTTTGTGAAAAAAATAAGGGTAGGAGGTGATGTGTTCCATGGTGGTATGCTACTTCTTTAATTTTGTTATTCCATTCGTTTTTGTCATTAAAAACTTCATTTCAATAGCTTCAGCTGTTGCAGAATGTGGTACTCTGCCTCCTGTGTGGTTGAGTTAAATGTGCTCTGCACTGGATCCCACTGACTACTGGACACAATTCAATTTCCTAGTTTGAGCCCAGTGATGACTGACTTCTGTATTCTCCATTCTGTTCTCCAGTTACTAGTGGCACCTGCTCTCTCTCTCTCTCTCTCTCTCTCTCTCTCTCTCTCTCTCTCTCTCTCTCTCTCTCTCTCTCTCTCTCTCTCTCTCTTTCTCTCTCATTTTGTGAATATGGATCATTGTTTTTCTGTTTAACGTGGCAATGTTCACCCATTGCTGCAGTAATGAAGAAGTCATGTAATGAAGAGACCACATGAGTGGAGGAGTACAATTTGGCTATTTTTTTTGTATATATTTGTATTTTATTAATATAATAGTAAAACATAAAATAATACATATTTCGTAAGGTTATAGCAAGCGCAAAGCAATACATCCTACTAGCATACTATTCACTATTTTCTACATATAGTATCCAACTAAGCCAAAATATCACCAACTGCATATCAGTTCATTCTGCATATCATCACATCGTTCTTCTCCCTCTCTCTTAAAAAATCAACAAATGGTTTCCAATTATTCACAAAAAGGTTAACTGACTTTTCTTTAATTAAAATTGTAAGTTTCTCCATTTCAACATAATCCAAAACTTTCAACCACCAATCTTCCAGCGATGGTATCTCTGAGTTCTTCCAATATTGTGCGTATAAAATTCTTACCGCACTTATCATATAAATACAAAGTTTGAAATGTTTCGCCTACATGATCATCCCACATATCCAACAAAAAGGTTTCCGGTTTAATTTGAACCTTAATCTTAACTTAAGTGTTTTAATTAATTATTTTAATGTGCTTATTAATTGTTTTAATGTGTTTATATGTATTTTAATATGTTGTAAGCCACCTTGAGTGCCCTCGGGAGAAAGGCGGGCTACAAATTCCTAAAATAAATAAATAAAATATTTAAAATCAACTGTATCTGTTTATGAATCTGAATCCAATACTTCTTTGCTTGAGAACATGTCCACCACATATGATAAAAGTTCCCTCTTGCTTTTTACATTTCCAACAGCTATTCAACACCTTCTCATACATTCTTGCTAATTCGCTTGGGGTTATACATCATTTTATATCTATACATCATTTTATACATATTTTTCTTAATATTAACATTTAACGTAAATTTTATCTGTTTTAACCATAATTGTTCCTATTTCTCCATTAAAATAACATGACCTAAATTTTTTGCCCAATGAATCATATATTCTTTAACCTGTTCTTCAAACTTCAAAAGCAATTCATACATTTTTGAAATTGCCTGGTCTTCAGATTTTAATTGTACCTCCAGTATTGATTCTTCTTTTACAAATCCATATTGCCTTCTTATCCACTTTAAATCTCTCCAAAATTTGAGCATATACAAACCACTGGCAATTAAAGTCTTCTTCCATTAATTTTTCTCTTGACTTCATTGTACATTCTCCTTGCATAAAAATTAATAAATTTCTGTATAATAGTCCTTTCTCTTTCGGCAAGTTACTCCCACCAAAATGCGCTTCATATGGTGCAAACCATAATGGTATTTTCTCATAAAACCTGATTTTATATTGTTTCCAAATTCTCCATAATGCATGTCTAACATAATGATTTTTAAATTCTAAATTTGCTTTTACTTTGTCATACCACAAATACCTACGCCAGCCAAATCTCAAATCAGAGCCTTCTAACTCCAATAATCTTCTATTTTGTAATAAGGAAGAAAATTAAAACTTATAGATGGAGACTGAATGAATTATTATTACAGAAAGAAGAGATAATAGAAGAAGCTAAGAGTAAATTAAGACTTTTTTGAGTTAAATATAAATAAAGGAACATTCAGCAGATTCCATATTATAATATCAATTCATAAGTTCTATATTCTTCAGTGTGGAAAGCAGTGTTGCTGATTTCTCCCTCTCCCTTCTTTCATCTAAGCTTTGGTAAGCAGAAAAGGGGATGGTGATAGATAAGGCTTACCATCCGTCCCCGGCTCTGGTCCCCGGGCTCCGGTCCCGGGCTTTCCAGGCCTGGTTAAGCCTCCGCCGCCGCTTGTAAAGTGCAAAAAGACACTTTTTTCCTGGAGCTACCATCTTGGATATCACGAGATCCAAGATGGCGCCGCTGGGAAAAAGTGCCTTTTTGCACTTTACCAGCAGCGGAGGCTTCAGCGGGGCAGCAGGAGTCCTGGCCGGCTCGGATGCAGCTGGCCAGGCTCCGAAGACGGTGGTGGCGGTGCGGTGGCGACGGCGGCGGCAGCGGCAGAATGCTGCAATGGCTGCAGACAATGACGAGAAAACGAAGGTGGCGGCAATAGCAGCGGCAGAATGGTGGCAATGGCGGCAGCAGGACAGGGAAGTTAACTGATTTAAGTAAATAATAAATAAATAAATATTGCCAGTTGCCCTTTGGGTGGCAACTGGGCTCTTTGCGACCAATTTTTTTCTAAAAAAAAAACTTTTAATTTACGTTTATTTATTTATTTATTTATTGGGGCGGTGTCCCGGTTTAGAACCGGGAAAATCTGGTAAGCCTAGTGATAAGGTTTCATAAGCCAGTTTCTGCTATTGAGACCATGCATGCTGTTGTAGTTCAGAGACCTTTTATTGTTCCAGTTTTAGTATATGTGCTGCTGAAGTGAGCACAAGGACCTTTTATTTACACAGCTGACCAGGATCATCCATGGAAGCCACCAACCCTGCATGCGCCCACATTCCTATTAACTTGGGAGTCTAAGGGGATCCCCAGGAGACAACCCAGTTTCCTAAAAAGGAGAGAATGGCAGCACATGATGTATGATGTCGCTGTTGAGTTCTTGAGAGATCAAGAAGAGCTTTCCGGTGCTTGACACCTGTTCTGGGGGTGTCAAGTCATATCAGAGACGTATTTAGGGTGGAGCGGAGGGAGCAATGGCTCCAGGCGGCAACTCAGGCTGGGGCGGCGAAACGCCGCGCCGTCCTGAGTTGCCGCCAGCCCTCCGCCCGCCCGCCCTGTCTCGCCCGCCGTGTACCTACACGGCGGGTGAGACAGGGCAGCGGGAGGCCGCCCAACCGGCCCCCGGAGGCTTCGCTGGCTAATGTGCGCATGTGCGAAATCGCCGGCTAAGGCCTGGGCAGTAGGGGCCGAGCCGGCATGACGAGAGGACGCTCTCTCCCTGCCTCCGGAGTTGCGCGGACCCGGAGGGAGGAGCCGGGAGGGAGGCGGCTGGCGAGCGGGTGGGCGGGCACCTGGAGCATGGTCCCTCTGGGTCGCCCCCCCAATCGCGGGCGGTTATGCTGCCGGGAGCTAGGGGGGTGTTGGCCACCCTCAGGGCAGTCAACACCCCTAGCTCCGGGCGGCATAACCGCTAGCCTCGCCTCTGAGTCATATACAGCCAGTCTGGAATGGGGGCCTGAATGGAGCCTGGATAGAGTCAAAGGAGGAAATTTCCAAAGAAACGTAGGAAATAAGGTGTGAAATAAGCTCCTCGCCTATTCCAGTGCAAGACATCTGGGATGAAGGCAAGGACCCTGCAGACAACAGCAGTAAAACAGTTTTAAGGCCCAATTCTATCAAACTTTCCAGCACCAATGTAATCGCAATGCAGTCCCAAGGTAAGGGAACTAACATTCCCTTACCTTGGGGAGGCCTCTGTGACTGCCCCGCCCACTGCAGGATGCAGTGCACACCCCGTTGGCATGGCTACATCCCATTTCCCTGTGGAAGCCTCCCGGTCCCACCCCCTCACAAAGGATGCAGCGGCTGCCATTTTGGCGCCACTGCATTGGTGAGTGGTGTAAAGGTTAGGATTGGGCTCACAATTATGTTTTCCTTTCATTAGCTGCATTGGGCCTTTTACTGTAAAAGGAAAAGGCAGGGTTAAACTGTTTTAAAATAAACAAAAAAATAAACTGGGACCACAGCATAGGGGCAGCCTCCTCACCCCTCTTGTTGCGGTGACAGGCCCTGCACATAGTGACAGGTCACTTCATGGCTACTCTGTCCCAGAAAACATCTGCAGGTCTTCCCAACTTTAGCTTTACTGTATTCCCACAGGTTTGCTCAAACTCTACTTCCCAAGTCTATTCCTGTACACATGACTTTTTTCAGTTGCGACAGAGATGTTGCCAAATTAAAATGTTCCCTAATCCACAGCCATGAATAAATGAGTTCTGTCACTTGGCAACCAGTGGCACTTCTCGACTGTTTTATCATTTGGGAAATATCGCAGCACCTCTGAATAGGAAAATCTTTTTCTGAAATCATACGGCACTATGTCACACTCAATCATATCACTTTAAACGGTGAAAAAGTGACAGCCCACTTACTGACCAAGTGGTTTTCTACTTGGAAGGCCACTTGATTTTCCACGGGCTCTCTGCTTCAATGCTAAATTCAAGACGCTGGAAGCGATACTGAAAGACTTTTATAGGGTTTGGTACAATACATTCCTCCAGGGCTACCTTTTAATATTCACAGCAAACTTCAAAGTTACAGACTTTAATATATTCAAGATTCAGTTGTTGAAATCAGTGTTGCAGCTTGTTTTTATACCTCCTAATAACTATAGCAATGCTAAAGATCATTGAGTTTTGTTTTGATATTATTCTTGCAATTTGGCCTTTGGGTAGCTGCCGAAGAGATGTATGAGATTTCTTTGCTGTACCGTGTAAAATCCGCAGGATTCTGCACCAGCCAGACTCTTTGAATAGTGGCTTCCAGCATTATGACTCTCCTACAAAAAAACCACACACACAGACACACAGACACAGACACACACACACACACACACACACACACACACCAACTTTTGAAAACATCACAGCATTTTGGCCATCACTGGGTGTTGTGCATTTTTTTTTTTTGCTGGAAATGCTAAATTGCTTAGGTACATGAATTTTACTGTTGCATTTAAAACAACATTTTTTCATCCTTGAGTTTATGTGATAAGGCCGTTTGGCCATTACTGTGAGCTTTGAAGTGGCATGCAGACTTAATAAACAAATAAAATAAATACCTTAAGGCCCCCCCAAATATAGCTTAGAATGATATGAGTTTAGGCTCAGTTATCACGCTTTTAGAGAGGAATTCCAACGAAAGAAAATATTTGCATATGGAATAGAGGTTGTGGCAGGGGGGGAAATGAAAGGCAAGGGCTGGAATTTAGGTCTGTACATTTCTTTTTATTAAGACATCACATCTTGGAACTCCTAATCAAGGCAATGTAAAGAGGCTTGAAATCATTTTATCCTACTAAGCTGAGGCAGCCTGTTCAATTATCATCATAAAAGGAAATGGCTTTTGTTCTGCAGTTCTGTGCAATTGGTTTTCAATAATTACCTTTATGTCTCTTTTCACCATCTAGTTTACAGAAAAGATCATAATGCATGTACAGTTTACTTTTTTTTTTCTTAAATGCCCAATACCTTTATAACTGCTGGTAACTCTTTAGCTCTATGTTCGCTGCATATGTTATAGCTTTTGTGAACACCCTTTTGCCTTTGACTGACACGGTCAACGGTTCATCACATTTGTACCTCAGAGGCAATTGTTGCCCACTCATGTGTGAAAGTAGTAAAGTCTATTTAGATTAAGTTGCTCAGGATCATCATAGATTGGTAAGGGACAAATCACAACATTTCTGATGAAAGAAGACTGTTGTTACTTTCCACCTCACATATACTTTGAAAATGCCATCCAAAGACAGTTTTAAGCTCCAGAAAAGGATTCAAAATTAATCCTTTCAAGCTTAAATAAAAGTGTGATGACTATCAAGAAGACAAAAAAAAAGGTTGAAGAAAGTGAGGAAATAGATGTTCTATAAGAAAGTCCTCATTTATGCAAAAAGTGAAGCAATACAATAGAATAAAGTTATATTGGCATTAAATATACCGTATTTACTGATGAGAGAGACAAGTGTATACACACACATGCACAGACAGATAACAGGTATGCAAGTCAGTCCTTGTAAATAATCAATATTCTAGCTGTGAAGAAAAACATTCTGACTAAAAATACAATAATTTGAATAAAATATTTCTCAATTATCGAATTATCATTTTCAAAATAGACCCTGCATGAGTTTTGTAATAGATATGGGCAATAAAGTATGACAGTTACATTTACAGATAATCACATATGAGATTTTTTTTCCCAATAACTTATGTAATTAGATGAGGCTTTGCTGTACCTTTCCATTCTTGGAGAAACTGTATTGTACCTATTTATTGCAGCTAATAATTTTGCTTTAAAAACAACCTGCTAAAATCTAATTCCAATTGAGTAGATTGACTATTATGACTCTTTTTTTTTGGCTTCGTGTGACTTATTTTGACAAAGGTTTTTTTAAAAAAAGAAATCTTGGTTCTGAATTATTGTAAACATTAAAATATAGTAAAACTCTAGAGCATTTAAAAATGCTGCATGACAAATTTGGTATTAGCAATTCTTGTGCCCACAGGAAAATTGTAGAACTAGGACAACATAAATGAGGACAGAGATAAGCAAATACCAGAAAGTAACAAGAAAATGTGGTCTTAATTCAAAGATTGCTGAAATGCAGATGAAAATACAAGTTACTGATATACCTCAAAATAATCAGATGCTGCTTGAATGAAACAAAGTAACTACCGTGCATACATTCTGATAAATATTATGACTATTATTACAGACAAAACCAGAGAGAATATGACACTTTATTGTCACTTTAACATTGAATTAAAGTTAAACATAATAGTCAGATTTTTAAACCAGTTTCCAGTGATTGGGCCATAATATAAGGATTAGAGTCAGGTGTAACACCTGGACAACTACAGATTTATTAATGTTAAAAAGAATAGCCACTGGAAAATATTTTTGGAAATATTTAGAAAATATTTCTGAAAACTATATGTCTGTTTACACTATTTTTTCCCAGATGTCCAAATAACATCCAAATGTTTTTCTCCCTCTCGCACAACACCAGAACCAGGGGACATGCACTAAAATTGAGTGGAGGGAGAGTTAGAACGGATAAAAGAAAACATTTCTTTACCCAGCGTGTAATTCATCTGTGGAACTCCTTGCCACAGGAGGTGGTGATGGCACCTGGCCTAGATGCCTTTAAAAGGGGTTTGGACAGATTCATGGAGGAAAAGACCGTCACAGGTTACAAGCCATAAGCAACCTCCTGGTTTTAGAAGTAGGTTTTCTCTGTGCCAGGTGCAGGGGAGTGACAACAGGAAACAGGTTATCTTGTTGGCTGTGTACTCCCTGAGGCATCTGGTGGGGCTACTGTGTGATACAGGAAGCTGGACTAGATGGGCCTTTGGCCTGATCCAGCAGGGCTCTTCTTATGTTTTTTGTTCTTATGAGTATTTTGCTTATCCAAAATGGTATCTAGTATCTGAAATATCAGTCTGTAATGCTTAGGGCCTTTGGCCCAGTTCTGAGTAACGTCATTAGGCCGCAGACCCTACTGCAGATTTCACACAATGGATCAGGTCCTCCCTGTTTACAGCTCTTTGAGACAGAGAAAAGGCTTAAAACAAAGGGGTGTCAAATGTAAGGCCTGTGGGACGAATATGGCCCATGGAAGCTCTTTATATGGCCCCCGTTATAATTGGGCTCTCCCAGCACCGCCCTTTCAGCAGCAGCACTTCCACTGAAGCTCTGACAGGGAGAGACGGAAGGAGGCCTCAGAAAGCAAGGAACGCTATGGGGGAAGGGGCAGACCAAGTAGAGTGATAGAATAGAATAGAAAAACCTTTATTGGCATACAATTACATCAATATCAACCCACCGGAAATTACTATCAAATTGTAACAGATACTAACAAATATAGCTGACAATAGGATTATTTGTTCTGAGTGAGAGATGGAAACATTGCTGAGGCATTGGGAGAGCCCAATTATCATGCATGCTGCCCTTTTAGCAGTGCAGCTTCTACTGAGACATCACTTCATAGACCACCTCTCATAGCCCAATCCTATTAAAAGCCCCACGCTTGGATGCAGTGGCACTGGGGCAGGCTCCACTGCATCCAGCGTGGGGCTGGTGGTGTCCTCGAGGGAAGGGGACAATCATCCCTTTCCCCCATGTCGAGTCCCAGAAGCCCCTATGGGGCTACTCGGAGACACGCTAGCAAAATGGCTGGCTCAACCCATGTCAGGCTTTCAAGCCCAGGGTGGAGGTTGGGATTTGGCTGAGGCCTCCTCCGCTGAGCCTGCCCCCTTCCCGGGCATGATCCACCCTCTCCCTACCCTAAAAGCCTCCATCCCGTCTCCCCGCCTCCCTCCCCCCGCCTTCCCGACATCTAGTGGAGAGCTTACCTGCCTCCGGCTGGCGTAGCTCCATCCCTGGTGGAGGCCTTGGCCTCCACACCAACAAGACAGGCCTTGCACTGTCACAACGTGCTTTATGGCATGTTTGTGACACAGTGGAGCCCCATCCTATTGGTGAAGGTCGGTATAGGATTGGGCTCTCAGTTGCTGTGCTGCAAAGTGATGCCTCGGCAGAAGTGGCATGGCTGAAAGGGCGGTCTGTGCGATAATTGACCTCTCCCAGCATGATAATGGGCTCTCCCATATCTTGAAAATATGATCAAGATTTGCACATTTTCTCTTCAGTCATTTGCAGCTAATGAGTTCCTACAAAATGCTTATTTCTGGTCATCGTCTGCATAATGATCTCACTTCCTGCTTAATGATGTAGCTTCTGGCCCTTAGCAGGCACCATGAATGCTTTTCAGGCTGCTGCATGAAACACATTTGACACCCCTGTCTTAGGGGGTTTAATCAAGAGCATGAAGGTTAGGTTCATGGAAACCTAACAGATACATCACACATCCGGGGAAGTTTGGTATAATAAGAGATGTAACTCCTTTGATTTCTCAGCGGTGCTGGGTGCTTTCATGAAATCTATGGTCTTTCCATCAGTTTGTCCTACCCTGTCACTTTTCTCCTGCCTCAGGTAAGTGCCACTAATTGATGGGAAATCTGTGAAGGTCAAATATCTGGCATGAAGACTGCAGTAAGGTTTTAAAAAAATGTTTCCTGCCCTTAGGCAGCCCAAGGCAATTCACAATACAATAAAACAGAAATAGAACATCAGATAAGACAATAATTAAAAAAAAAATGGCAGCCGCCATCCCTCCCCCCGTGTCGATGGGCCAACCGCCGGCCTCCCTCGCCATCTGGACAGCCTGTACGCCCGCTGGTGGGAGCCTTACCTTCTCCGGCGCCCGCAGGGACAATCCAGCGGCCGGCGGTCCTTACAAGTCATTGCAAACGTACTTTACAGCACATTTGTGACGGCTTAGAGCGGCGGAGCGCCGTTCGATACTTTTGTGACGGCTTAGAGCACCGTTCTATACTTCCAGAGGATTGCGCTCTGAAACATGTAACCGTACTTACCCATGTGGCATCATTCCATTCTGTTTCCTTGCTCTCACTAACATCAGGCAATAATGTAAAGTAGGTCTGGGAAAATGCACATGATGACATTACACTAGTCAACATAGGTCGCCATTTTCAAATGCCTCCACCATCTTGTAGTTCTGTCCTATGACTACTATGAGTGTGCATCTTTGAATATGCAAGGCACTGCAAATCAAAATAAGAAGTGAGTCAGGATTAAACCTCTGAAAATAATTTGCCATGCTGCTAGTCAAATGATTAGAGTTTATCCAAGCTGAATTTGCCATTATTTTATTCAGTACAATGCTCTTTCTCATCATGTAAGACATCTAATTTATAGTATGTTTTATGACCATACTATAATCCATGGGAGTCTTTGTGTTCAGAAGCTGAAAGCAGTAGGGTTCCATTTATTTTCCAAGTTTTTAATTAGGAAAATCAATGTATTTAGACCAAAATGCTGGAAGAATCAATGTATTTTGACCCAGACACAGGTTGTTCAAAACATTATTATTCCTTTTTAGAAAGCATATTGTTTTTGCTTTAAATTGTGTTTGGATATTTAATTATTGTTGCTTTTGGCAATCTCTTGGAACTTAACAGCTACCTTTCAAATGCAAATGAATTAAGGATAAATATCAAAGGAGAAAACAATTTTCAATGATTTTTTCAAGATATATACTATGACAATATCCAGTGTGCATGCACACACATGCACATGTGCACGCACACACACATACAGAAAGGATAAAGTGAGGTCCAGAACATTATCTGATAGATATAGCAGTGGTTATCGGTCATAAGACTGCACCCACACCTGTGTTTATGTTTACTCAAATGGCTGCATTTGAATTGTAAGCCTACAACATGAGCTTCCTATTCAATCCATTAAGAACAAAAGAGTTTATTTGAAGATTGGAAAGACCCAACACTCCACTGTTCTAATTTTTGTCATTCCTGCATTATTATGATTACAATTATAATAATCTATTAATTATTATGATTATAATAATCTGATATTCACAACAAAATCCTAACCAGCCCCTGCACCGGCATAGCATCTGCTGCACACAGTCCAGACTGTCACAAATGTGCCATAAAGCACGTTATGACAGTATGCCAGAAAGCAGTGGCAGCGGGAAGGCCTGCACCTTCCCACCAACGCCAGTGCAAGGGAAACGCTGGCCGGAGCAGGTAAGGTTTGTGCTGGGCAGCACAGGGGCGGGGGAAGGGCGGGGAGGGCAGGGATGAAGCAGAACGGGGCAGAGGGAAGGCAGCGGTGGGGATGGTGGTGGGCAGATTGGGTCTAGTCAGGTGAAGGTCTGAGCAGACCTGTTGCATGGGGCTTTCCTCAGGGCAAAGGTACAAATGCCCCCTTACCTCGAGGAGACCTCCCCACCTCCTAAATTCCCGTGCAGGATGTAGCATAGCCAGTGCTGGCGCCGCTGCATTGGTGCAGGGAAAGTGATGTAGGTTTGGGCTGTCAGTTGTTTATAATAAACTATTAACTACTGTAAATAGTAATCAACTACTATATGTATCAAATATGGGGGGGTGCCTATAGTTTTCATTTCTGTTTAGCAGTGTCTTACATAGCAATTGAAATGGATCCCTTTTGTCCTATCTATCAAGGAGTCCTCTAGTGCCTGCAAATTTCCTGTGGCTTGGCTGGAAAACAACAAAGTTAGGAACAGAAAAAATGGAGCTGAGGAACCGAAAGAATGGAGCTGTTCCTCCATTGGAACTAATGGGAAACAAATGGATGATTAAGCAAACAAAAGCAGGTGAATTTTGTGAAATGTATACAAATACAATCTCCAAAAATGAAAGCAGACATGAATGAGGCATTTAGTGATACAAACAAATGGGGACGTGTGTGTGTGTGTGTGTGTGTGTGTGTGTGTGTGTGTGTGTGTGTGTGTGTGTGTGTGTGTTGTACACCTTTAGTACCTATACTGAGTTCTTTTTCTAAGGTGAAGTGTTGTGCAACACAGAACCTTTTTTTTGCAACTATGGGCTAAGAATATATTGTCAGTGAAAATAAAACAGTGAGGTCTCTGTATACTGAGAAGTAAACAAAAAGGCAAACAATTCTCTGACATTGCAGAAAAGTGTTCTTCTGATTTATTCACCTTCAAGCTTTGGGACTTAGCCAGACTTTAGCAGATGCGCAACAATATGGAGGCAAAACCATATGGATATGAATGTGTTCTGAATGTTTGCATGCAAATTTGGCTCTTTGAAACAAACCAAATGCTGGTGTGTGTGTGTGTGTGTGTGTGTGTGTGTGTGTGTGTGTGTGTGTGTGTACGTGTGCATGTGTCCCCTCCCATATAATCCCAAATTAACCTGAATGGGTCTGCAATTAGGCCTCTTCACATTAGCAGTATTAAATTTTAATTTAGATACTTATTGTATAAATATACTGTTGGCAGCATTACACAAGCGCATAACAACACATTACTGCTAAATGCAGGCTCTAATTTAAAAGCAAGATGCTTTGAAAAGTCATCAAGTCAGCAAATTTCAAGGAGTCAGGTTCAGCTCACTTATGTAGATGTGGCATTTAGATGTACCATTCCATAAGAATAAGGCCCTTTTCGGAGGCGGCTTATGACTGCTGTTTTCATATTAATTCAAGAGTTCATCTGGCTACATTTTTGGCATGCATGATACATAACTGTGCATTCTGTTTAATGCCTCTTTTCTCTGTCTACCCTATCCTCTAGCCGTCACACTGTCACTTTATCTTACATCCAAACTTGCCAAGCAAGAGTGATCTCCATATGGAAGCAGGCTTCTGAACACAGATTACATTTCTGGATGCTGCCCATTTGCCCAAAATGATGCTGTATTCAACACAAGCCCTGAGTCTGGCTCCTGGCACTGCAGACGAGGTTGTGCCTCTTGCAATTATGAACCAGGACCATACATGCATCCATAAAAGTCCATGGCCATTGCTGATTGTCCAAAGAGCTTGATGGTCAGGTCAGCCAGGGAGAGGTTAGGGGTTGCCAACTGTCAGAGTAAAAAAACCCTGGCCTATTCTTGTGCTTTTAACAGCAGCATGGTATGCAGAAATCAGTAGTTGAAGCTTTTCACAGCATGGACAGAAGTATTTTCAGCAGCTTATATCTGCGCATTATGCTACTGTTAAAGACTCAGGGCAGAAACTGGTAAGCAAAGTTGGCAGATCAACTTGTGCTAACCCAAGCAGATTGCAGAAATCGGCAAAAGGGACTGAAAATAAAGCAGCCTGTGTCTTTATGCCCTTATACAAACCTCTGGTGCAGTGGCACTTGTAACACTGTGTACAGATGTCATTGGCCCAAAAAAGAAAAGAAATTATTATATTATATTCTTAGTATATCAGCAGCACCAACAGCAACAACCACAACAGAGCTGGAAAAAAGGAAGAAAAAGCCAGCGAAAAACTATCAGAGGCTGAAGCATCTTCCCTGAGAGGAAAGGGTAAAGCATTTAAACCTCATTTGTTTATAAAAAAAATTTATATGACTAAGGGAAGACACGATAGAGATTCATAACATTATTTATGGTAAGAAGGAGAGGAACAGTTTTCCTCTGTTTCTGATAATACCAGACCATCCAAAGAAATTGATTTGAAGGAGATTCATGACAGACAGGAGAAAGTACTCCTTCACACAACACATAATTAGTTGATGACATTTGCTGCCACATAATGTGGTGATGGTCATTTTCATTGATATCTTCATTGATAAAGGGGTATTAGACAAATGTATGCAGATCTGTCATGGTAACTGACTTCCAAGTTCAGAGGCAATAGAGACCTGAATACCATTGCTGGGGTAGGACAACAGCAGGGAGAGCTACTGTCTTCATTCTTTATATGTGGACTTTCCAGAGCTATCCAGCAGGCCACTGTAAGAAACAGAGTCCTCGACCTGAAGAAGCCTTTACAGCCCGATCCTGTGTAACTCTTGCCCCTGGGGCAGCGCACGCTGTCCCGGGGCAGGGTGTCACGCAAGTGCCATATAAAGCACTTGTGCGACACCTGGAGAGCAAGCAGCGCTGGCGCTGCGGCCTGCGCTGCTCACCCTGCCGTCTCCCCGGCCCTGCGCCGTCCAGAGCAGGTAAGACCTACGCCGGTCGGGGCAGGGGCGGGGGGAGGACGGACTGGGCGGCAAGGGCCATTGGCCGCCCAGGGCCTGGAAGGGGTGGGAATACCAGGGACCGAGATCCCTGGTATCCCGAGCTCCCTCCAGGCCCCAGATATGCCGACATGGCCGGCATTAATATGTGCAAGCTCTAGAGCTTGTGCACATTCGAGGAGTCCCACCGCTTACACGGGGGAAGGGGACAATCGTCCCCTTCTCCTGAGTTGTTCCCAGGCTGCCCCAGGGTAGCCTGGGAACTCGATAGGATGCGGCAGTTGGCCCTTTAGGCCGGCTTCCGCAGCCTACACAGGATCAGGCTGTAAGTCTGATCCAGCCGGGTCCTTCTTCTGTTCTTACTATTTGGTTTACTTCCAGCCAGTTTCCTTTGTGAGCATGAACAGTACACAGAAAAGACAGTTTTTCTTACACAGATTTTACCTACAGGTTGGAATCCTCAGTCATTTCCAAGTGCCAATTACAGAGCAGCCTTTTCAAGCTAGTGCAATTTACTCCTTGATATAGGTTGGAGCATACAAGTCATCCTCTTAAATCAAGTTTAGTACGGTATGGAGATCTGGTCTGTAAAGAGAGAGACTGGATATGCCAAGCTCAGGCTATGACTCTGATCTAGAGATGGGTGATCTGGTTCAGGTTTGCCTCTAAGTGGTTCAAAAATCCTTTCCACCACCAACCCCAAACCAGTAAAAAATCAGATAGTTTACCAAACCATTTTGAGGTTTTGTAAATGTCTTTGCCAGGTCTCTCAGCCCTCAAACAGCCTCTCCACAAATCTTCCACACACCCCAAACACCCATTTTATTTACCCTCATAGCAGTGAGATGCTCATTTCTTCCTATGCCGCTCCCCCCCCCCCCAGTTGCTCTGGGTGCAGCATTCCAAAATTAATGTTTTGGATTTTTTTTTTCTCCTTCTCTCAAGCAGGAAGAACAAAAGGTGAAAGAGGTGATGGCATTTGTCGTCTCTCTGAGGGCTAATCTAATGGAATAGATTTTATGCTTGACAATGCTGATGTAGGAAACCATATATTACTACTGTTATTGTTGTTATCAAAGGTACGATGTTGCAGGTGTGGGAGAAGAAAACTAAAAGTCAAGAGGGAGCAGTAAGACATGCTTCAAGATTCATGAGAGGAATGAGGACAGAGTTTTCTCTTTGAAGGAAGAGCGTGTGGCAATGAGTTCCATAATCTGTCACAAGCTGAATGGCAAAACTGCATTATAAGAAATTGGATACCATCCATTGCATAATCATCTGTGTATAGTTTAATAACATCAGTGTGTGCTCCGGAGGCCAATCATATTGCAGGGCATTAAGGAACGGTCGTATGTCACCCAATCCTATTTGATATAGGTCTTTTCTCTCTCTCCTTGAATGGTCAAGCAAACCTCTAATTGATTGTTTCATTTTGTCAAAACACTTTTCATAATCATACTTATGCAGAATGGCTATGATGTCATGCTGCTGCAACACCCCCCCCCCCAAAAAAAAAAAACCGGCAAAAAGGCAGATGGAATCATAGGCTGCAAAGCTACACATGAATCCCAAGTGACAGTTGCAAATAGTTACGAGGAGGATCTTCTGGCTCTTCAACCTAGCAAATCAATGAAGGGAAAACATTTTCCTCTCTTGGGATGACAAGTCGCTCATTGAGTCCCTTTCATCAGGAGCCACCTAACTCATCAGGTGCCTAATGGTACCAAATTCTGCTGTCACTGTAATCATGCCCAATGATGTCATTACTCTGATTGTACTACCATCAACAAACGTTAAACAGCAGACCTTCCTTTCTCATTTTTTCATTCATTTTGTTCCCACATATTTACTTAAACTTTAAAATACAGCAAAAAATTTTTTTAAAAGAACTGCCATAGTTTATGGAGCTCTAACAGATGTTTTTCCTCTTTAATTTTTAACCAGCAGTCTATGGATTATTAAAGGAAACCGAAAGGCCTGATGAACATACTGGGTGGCAATTAACCTAGTATGCTTGCAGTTAAATTGGTTTAACCTCAGTGAAGTCAAACAGGTTAAGCAAGAAGAAATCCAAATATTTCAGCTTAACTGTGGTGTGTGGTTCAGGAAGTGTCATAAAGCATCATTCATTATACCTTCTTCTGCATATGTGAAAAATGCATAGGATTTTATGCATTTAAAACATTACATAATTCGCACAAGTATCTTGACATGTATTCATAGTCTCAAAGTTTCATAGTCTCTACATTGCCTGTACATTTTATACAATCAGAACTGACTTTACTTGTCTAATACCTTGTTTAGAGAATCATGATTCAAAGAATCGTATCTTAGGAGCTGCTATGTGAGCCTTTTGGCCCAATCCTAATAGGGTCTTATGCTGCCGGAACAGGGCTGTCAGAAAGAACAATATGCCATTCAACGCGGCCTGGCCGCCGCCACAATCGGCGAATGCTTGGGTCCATGAACCAGCGGTCAGTCCATGTCCTGTCCATGTCGAGGACACCCAGCACAGGGGGTGGGAGGGAGGCAGGGAGGGGAGGGGAAGGAATGGGGTGGGGAATGGGAGGAACAGGGTGGAGATCAGGGCGAGGAGGAGGACGGATCGAGGCTGGGAAGGGGGCAGCAGTCGTGCCACGCCACCAAACACCAATATCCTATCTCCCTTCCTTGCCTCAATCCGCCTTCCTGGATCCACTCGAACTTGCAATGGCTATAAGTAGATCCAGTCAAGTGTCGAGGGCTTACCCCCGGGCAAGGGAACAAATGTTCCTTTACCTGAAGGAGACCTCCATGGTCTGAAACTCCCCAGCAGGATACAGCATATGCTGCCTCATTGGCACAGCTGCATCTCCATGCAGGGAGTTACATAGGATTGAGCTATTTGTCAACATGAATCTATCACAGCCCATTGAAATCTCCTTTGCTATTGAAATCTTAAATGGCGCCTCTAAGGTCAGACTAAGATTTCATGATCCTTGGGATTTATATAACTGAAAAGAAATATGAATTTTAAAAAACAACAGACAAATGAGGCAGGAGTTCTACCTTTGAAAGAAGGGTGTTTTAAATGATTGTTGGAAACCATAGGATGATGTAACATGTAGGTCTCATGTGAGACAGTATAGGTCAGGTTTTGCTCCCTGGACCTTTGAAGAAAGACGGAGGGAGGGGATTTGAGGGTGGGGGCAGCTCTAAACCTCATCAAGCTCACAATTATATAATTGGGAACATGACCGGTCTTAACTTGGAATTGTGCTTGATGGTATAAGGATTTAATTTTGAGCATCAATTGAATGTTCTTTAAATAGTTTCACCTGAGCCCACTCTGAAGTATCAGGAGAATTTCAGCCATCACTAATTTTGTTTCCACAATAATTGATTCTTGGGTGAAAGGCAGGGGGGAGCTAAATTGATTGTTAATCCCCACACCACCTGCTCATGTGCAACAAGTGTTGGAGAAGCCTACAGGATATAGCCTGATTATTTGCAAGTCACACTACAGATGGAACTGCCAATTCAGCACTGGTTTTCACTACGACAGAATTGGGCAACATCTTACAGTAAAATTTCTACAATACCAAAGAGCTCTTCGATGTTATGTTGTATGCACCTACAAGTGTCTGTACACATATACAGTAATACCTCCAATAACACAGTAGATTCACACAGCATTCCTTTGAGATGCCATTGACAGTATGGCAGGAAAAGGGTGCTGATTGGCGAGAATACACTGCTGTCATTGGCTGCAGTAGCTATCAATCAACGCAGGGTGAAGAGCACAGTAACAAAATGGCATTAAGGAAGTGACATTATTGGAGGTATTACTGTTCATGCTTTTCTGCAAATGACTATATATGCATTAAAGTTAATACAGCTACTAGGTCCTGAGAAAAAATATGGGTCAATCCTATCCAAGATTGTGCTGGTGCACTCAGGGGTTTATGACAGCGGAACAGAGTTCACTGTCATGAAATGGTATTTTGAGGTGGAACAGGGAGGGGAGGGAGAGGAACCAGGGTGATCCCGGGCAGGGCAGAAGATGGGGAGGGAGGTTGCCTGGGGGTAGTGTTGGCAGCATTCACATGCGCCGATATCCGGACTTAATCCCATCCTTCTCCCTTACCGCCACCGTTATATTTCATGAACTTACAACTGCTAAACAGCAGACCAGTGTTGTAGCTAGAGAGGGGCGGGGTGATGACAAAAAGGCAGCAGCAGGAAACTTTTAAGATTTAAAAAGATGCTAATCTAGCACTGATCAACTGTTCAGTGCTAGATTAGCACTTTGAAATTAAGACACCCCCCCCCCATGGTGCCCCCTGCTATTACCTTTGTTGTGGTTCAAGTCAGTGTCTTGCTTTATCAAAAGGTCTGCTTTTGTTTCGGGTGCGGAGGGGTACAAAATGTTTCTGGGCCCCGGGTGCAAAATCATCTAGTTATAACTCTGCAACAGATGCAGCCATTGGCGTGGCTGCATCAGTGGGGAAGGGTTTCAGTAGGATTCTGCTGGCAGACTACCCAATTGCATGCACTGCTGTGGAACGTAATGTATGAATAACTGTACAAGTGTACAGATCGACAATCATGTGTATACGCAGATTGTACACATTTGTAGCCGCAGGTGATTGTGGCTGTTGTATGGCTGTTTTCTGTAGAAGTAAGTGGCAGTTTGGGAATACACTGCACCTTGTAGAGGTACATTCTATGAATATTTATCAGGTGTGTCTCCATTCGGTTACTGGGGAAGGCATCGCATGCTGAATTTCTGCCTCAATGCATCCCTCCTCAGCTCAATGTCAAGATGAAAGGCCAGGGCATGTGGGTACATGGAGCCAGTATAATATACAAGACTATACAAAATCTTTACTTCTTGCATGGCAGGGAAATTAAGGTGACCACCTTAATTTTCCATTTCCCATACTTTCAGGAGCATGAGTGAAAATTATAAGCACATTAATCTTAAACCAACATATGTTAATATAGTTGAATAAGTTCCCAAGGTGTGAGAACTGTTTAGTTATATACAACTTTGTTAAAGTACATTAGAGGAGGAGTGGGGTAAGAAATGTTTCATATGGACTGTTTAAAAATTGTGAGGTCAAGAAACTAATATTTAGCCTTTTGGTTTGGTGCACAATTGCAGAGATGCAAGAATGGAGTCTATTTTCATTGTGCTTAATTGACTGAACTGTACTACTGAGGAATTGGTCTTTATCATGGGAGACAGATGGGGAGCTGCGGAGAAAGTAAAATGATAAAGCCTACAGATGTGAGTCCATTTTTGTACCTGGCATATTTCTTTCCACGCTGCACAGTATTGCAGTGGCCTGAGAAACCAATCGTCTTAATTATCTGCCTGCTCTTATCTAGCCAGCCCAGGAATAGCACAATGAAACAAATGAACCTGACTTTTAAAAATTATTATTATTATAAAGCAAATTTCCTAGTAGCAAGTTTTCCTGTAAGAAAGACATTTGTTTGAGTCTGACATGACCAAACATGACAAGATTTTATCCTGCTGCACAAAACCCCACAGCAAAAACATGTGCAGGTTTTTTTAAAATTCTGTTCAAATTTAGTTTAGGGTGCAATACATAATTACAGTAATCTTTCATTTACAGAGGCAAAAATGGAAACATCAGAGTTCTATATTCCATTCAAATTATGCATCTTTTTCTACTGGTTAAGTCTGCTAGCCTAATTCCACACATTTTCAGGTTTATCTCATTGAAAACAATTTGTTGACAGATCAGAGTTAAATTCAATTTTTGCTGCACATTACAGACTAAACTTAATGAATAAAGAAAGGGCATTCACCTGCATATGACCTCCTCAATTAGAGCGGTGTGGTGGATGTTTCCTACAAAGTGGAATCCTGAATGCAAATTCAAGATTAAAAACATACAGCACTTCATGTCTCACTTGGAGTGTCTTTTCATGTCATATTTTGTACTTGGGTACAAGTACCATGAGCTGTCGATAGAAAGGTCGGCAGTTCGAATCCGCGACGGGGTGAGCTCTCGTTGCTTGGCCAGCTCCTGCCAACCTAGCAGTTCCAAAGCATGTTAATGCGAGTAGATAAATAGGTACCGCTTGCGGGAAGGTAAACAGTGCTCCGTGTTCCAGCTGCATGCTACACGCTGCGACAAGGAGAGTCATGCCGGCCACATGACCACGGAGGCGTCTTCGGACAACGCTGGCTCTTTGGCTTTGAAATGGGGATGAGCACCACACCCTAGAGTCGGACACGACTGGACTTAATTGTCAGGGGTCACCTTTACCTTTTACCGATAGCTTGGGTACGAAATGCACACATATGGTGTCAGATGTGAGGAGTTCACGTGTGCACAAAGCACCCTTTTCTCATTTAAAGCCACTGATGCCAGGTGCTTCTCAGTTAAGGCTTTTGTACATTTTGAAGGAACCTTTAAAACCCAGTTGAGATACCTGTATTTTGTACTCAGATACTCAGGTATCTGAGCCCTGGGTGGACCCCATCAGGACACAGTCTGGAATGGGAACTAAAGAAGAGGTGCCACCTCTTATCATCTTTCTTTACCACCTTAGAGAAGCTTGGCTTAAACTTTGAGAACCACTAATCATTACTGTCTCTTATATAATATTGTAATGAGATCTAGCCTGCTGCTTTTCCAAAATACATTAAAAAACTTTTTCTTGAAAAAGTCAGTAAGAGAAATCACAGCATATAATGAGTGCAAATGATACACTATGGTAGCTCTTACGGTCTACACATGGGTAGCCCAATCCTGACTAAGATGTGGTGGCCGGCCGAAATGGCTGGCCGCTACATCTTAGGCAGAATATGGCCCGCACCAGCACAGCCAGGGCTCACCGTGTTCATCCCCTTCCCCTGGTGTAAGCCTTGGAGACCCCAATGAGCCTCCTCAGATGTGTGCCAGCTCTTTAGCTGGTGCACATCCAGGGAGGGCATGCAGCAAGGGTACTTTGGTTAGGTGTTGGCCAAGACACTGAATGTGGACAAGGTGGATGTCTTGTCCGGAGGGGGAACAAAAGAATTGTTGGTTTCAGATGGTGGTCCCTTGATGGGTTTAAGGGGCTTCTCAAGCAGAAGACCTTGTTTAGCACAAAGAGCCTGTTCAATTTTACGCGCAATGAAATCAAGGGCTGTAGCTGCATAATCAGCCACAGGATAGCAATAGACAGGGGCTGACTGCATGCAATATTATCAAGGTAAGAGAGGGATGAATCCTTTCCTAATATGGTTTTCTTAGGACACTGCCTATGGCTACATGTGGGCTTGCTTGCCCAGACCAGACACGTTTCTCAGGTAGAAGAGAGAAATAGAGAGGTCTGGCCGCTAAGCCACATGCAACTTAAGGACACACACACATGATGCCATGAGCACACACATCCTGGCCCTCTCCT
This sequence comes from Plestiodon gilberti rubricaudatus, assembly GCA_026170595.1. NCBI lineage: Eukaryota > Metazoa > Chordata > Lepidosauria > Squamata > Scincidae > Plestiodon > Plestiodon gilberti. The sequence continues at coordinate 92,615,660 of JANXHW010000001.1, forward strand.
TGTTCCTGGGTTTCATCTCCTCATGCCCACTTAATCATGTGGGTCACAGTTAATCTGAATATTAAATTAGTACAGCAAGTTGTCGATAGAGTCTTCTTGGAAACTGCAATTTTAAGCGAAACGACTTATAATGCAACCAATTTTATCATAGGCCAATTGATAAACATAAATATTCCAATGGCATTTCCCCATGAACTTTAAAACGAAACTACTTTAAACAAAACGACTTTAAGTGAGGACTTGCTATATTTGAACCATGTGCAGAGGAAAGTCCAGACAACCCTCCCCCCCCCACCATGCAATTTAGTGGTGGTGCTGGAGCATAAGAGGGGGCAAGGCATCCCCGCACACATCCTTAATCAACTGGGATTGGGTGGCAAAGTATCGTCTAAATCTGCTCACTATGAAGCATCCCAGCCTTCTAATGAAAGAAACCACAGTAGTTAACCTTAAATATTTATTTCCATATTCTAGGCCTTCCTTGATTATTGCATTGCATTAAGGATGCTTTTTAGACTTTCCTAGCACAATGAATCCCTAGAATTTGTATGAACTATGCAAAGATCATCAGAGAGCAGGTCTTAGGTCTGAGCTCAGATTTCTGCTCTGCTAAAGCTTGATTTAAATGAATGCCTCTTTAATGAGACATAACATTCCTCATCTTACTGTCAAAAGGGGCATGCTTTTTCTTTTTCTTTTTTTAAACTAGAGAATATAAGTAGGAATTCTCAAGTGCTCCCAGAGTCGCTGGCAGGAAATGTTTGCCTCCTGCTTCCTTATCTGCAAGTAGCATGCTCCCATTATGGAACAGGTCAAGCATTCTTCTTACCTAAGCCACATTAGTTTGCTCGGAGGGCTGTCCTGAGGTCTCAGAGCATTTTGCTGCAGGGCTAATGGAAACAGGACAGCAAGAATGTTACTAAATATGAGATGGAAGAAAATGTTTAAGGCCTAATCGTTTTTTCTCCAATGCAGCGATAAACCTCCAGAATGATTCCAACCGAGGAAACTACTGTACGTACTCCATATAACTGTGAGGTGAATTAAATGACAAAGAGAAGGAAACATTGTAATGTAATAATGGATAGGCTGGCTGTGTATCACAACTTAATAGAGCAATAAGGAGGAAAAGAAATACATTGGCTTGACCTTACCAAGAAGCTAAGCTGTTAGTGTGGAGGCCAAATTGAAGATCCTCTTCAAGACATTGAAGAGGATCTGTACAGGGCCACACCTCACTCAAATGGATGGTGTAGTGGTTTGGGAGTCGGACTTAGACCTGGAAGATCCAGGTTCAAATCCCCGCTCAGCCATGAAGCTTCCTGGGTGACCTTGGGCCAGTCACTATCTCTCAGCCCCACCTACCTCACAGGGTTGTTGTGAGGACAGAAAGGAGGAGAGGAAATATGTACACCACTCTGAGCTCCTTGGAGGAAGGGCGGTATAAAAATGTGAAAAATAAAATAAAAAAATAATAAAATGGCACCTTTGTGCATTTTCTGGGGCCCGGCCTGCCAGCTCTTCCGGACAGGGCCCCGGTTGAACCAGGATGATGGCAGGATCCACTGCCCAGTGCGGTTGACATGGAAACGGAACACTGCACGGTGCAAGTGGCTGGAACAGCAAGGCCTGACGATGGCCAGCCCAATGAAAATGCCTCCCCTCGCTCTGCCAAGAAGCAGCCAAGGGCCAGCTTCAACCCTGCTGGCCAAGCAGCTAACCGCCAGCCGGCAGGGGCCTGGATAATGCAGGATCAGAGCCTTTGAGGGAGGAGGAGGTAAGAGACACGGTGATTCCTTGCAGGATTGGGGACTTGGAGCACCAGGAGGGGGGGCATGGGAGGGGCTTCCAGTATATAACTACTCATCCCAGGCCGATGAGGAGGCTCAGTGTAGGCAGTTGGGCTGGGCAGATGGCCTGTGACCCAGCCCAACACTAGAGGAGGCCAGAAGAAGGTTGCTGTAAACCCCTCTTCCTTGGACCTGCATCGGAGGCCTCAGAAAGCACGCATCTTATGGGTGACGCCAGCAGAAGGGTACCAATCTCTTCTATCTCAGCAGAAGGGTACCTATCTACAGACTGAGCCAGAGGGGTCTGGCTCAGTCGGTAGAGCTGCAGCCTTGCAAGCCCAAAGATTGGTGAAATGACAAGTTCGAGACACATCGCCAACAAAAAGCTGTGAAAGTCTCCGTGAGGAGAAATAAGAGCTCCCAGCTGTGTCAGTTGAGTATGCGAGTGTAGGATGCGGCCAGTGAAAAAAAGCCAGATTGCAAAAGGATACCACCTGGAATGTAGCTATTCACGAAAGATTGGACATTTATATATTGTAAAAAAAACATAGGGGGGTTAGGAAAGCCTACCCATGTACACCGCCTTGGATTAAAGTCAGAGGAGAAATCCAATGACCAAGAAAGGCAGTACATAAATACTGTATATTATATTATATTATTTATTTTATTTATTTAAGAAATTTATACCCCGCCTTTTCCTATGCATGTTAGAAAACAGGTGCCTTTATGCCAGTATAAAAAGGTAGCCCTTCCTCCCTGTTCCATCAGCATGCCTCTTCCTTGCTATGTAAATGTCCCCCTTAGAGGAGGCACCAGTGCACAATCTGCACAACTGTATGGGATGCCCCTGGATGAACCACAGCCTTTTTAGGACTGAACTACACAAACAGCAAATTAGGTGGCAAAACTATTTCCTGGGTTGTACCATTTCAGTGTGCAGATAGAGGTTGCATGCTTGAATACTCCCTCCCCCCAAAATAACTCTATTCATGAAAAACTACATTTAATTTTGAGAAACAGCTGTAGCTCAGTTATAGTTTCTTCCTTCTTTTCAGCTAAAAGAAGCTACACAATGTAGCTTTAGCTGCCATAGCACAAGCTTCAGCAGGGATGTGGATCAAGTCTCTGACTGCAAGTCTCCAGTCAAGTCCCAGGTCTCTGGGTCCAAGTCTCAAGTCAAGTCCCAAGTCTTTGCTCCCAAGTCCCAAGTCTTTGGTTGAGAGTTGCGAGTCCCTATATATTTAATGGGGAAAATGGGGTTAAACCTGAATAAAATTCGACGTCGTAAAAGGCTCCACGCCTCGAGTCAAGTCTTTTGAGTCTTTTATAATCGCCAAGTCAAGTCCGAGTCAAGTCATTGATGCGACTTGAGTCCGACTCACGTCCAAGTCAATAGACTCAAGTCTACATCACTGGGCTTCAGTATATGCATATTTATTCAAATGATTGGGCTACTAGTCCTCAAAGTGGTTTTACATTGTTCAGACCAGCATACATATCTGGTTGTCACGTTTTGGCATCACAATGTGTGTAAGGTACAATAGACTGAAAGATAGGAACTTGCCAAAGATCACCCAATGAGCTTTAGCATTAAGTGAGAATCTGCAACCAGTCCAAATCCAACACTGTCCATAACATCATAGACAGGAACTCTCTGCTTCAAATGAACATGAGTTCATCATGATGGCCTTAGGTAAGCCAGTCTCGACTTCAGCTCTGCAGCTACGATATTGATACAGTACTGACATTATTAATGACCTGCCTTACCTGGGTTATTGTGACATTTTATGGTTAGGACTGCAATCATATATTAGAAATTTTGAACACCCTAAAGCGCTATGTAAATGTTGAGGATTAATAGCAGCAAGCAAGCAGTAAGAAGCATGCCTCAGTTTGCTACACTGTGCACTTCTTCATAGCAAGTTGTTCTGTGGGCTCTGAATTAAATAAGAAATGATCTGACTTCTTCATGTACTTGTCAAAAATGAAAGACTTTGATCACATACTAAAAACCTATGTTTGTGGCAGGAGGGAAGTTAAGAATAGATTTGTATAGCAATATCTCATATTCTGCTCCCAATCATATGGCCTGCAAATAACTGCTTAAAATAAATCACAGGAGGAGGCTGTCAGCATTTTTAGCTTGGCTATCCCCCCCCCCTTTCTCTACCTTCTTTTTAAGGCTAAAGGGGAAAGAAACTGCGCAGCTAAAAATAAAAAAAAGGACACAGTCGGCAACTAGCTATATTTTTTATTGTAATGGCACTTTTTACTTTAATATTTTTTCATAGCAATTGGAATACTTTTGCTCCCATTCTTTGCCATCCCTAGATCTCCTCAGGCATATGACTGCAATCGTTCGGTACACCTTATATACTTTCAAACATTACTTTTTTTTTTCCAGAGGGTCTGGAGGGAAATATTCTTGTTCTTATTCCACTTCAATCCATATTGTCAGCAGGGCCATATCGATTACAGACATCACAAAGACTAACCATGCAGTGAAATAAGGTAAGTGCCACAGGAATACCTTTCTGGCATGCTGTATTTACTGCTTCATAGCCGAGTCATCCGGAGAAGGGAACTAAAGCCTCACGGTGAAATCACAGAGTCTCCTTCAGATTGCCGTAACTTTTCTGCCCAGCAGGCTGGAAAAGGAGAGAATAATCTCTCTCTCTCTCTCACTCTCTCTCTCTCTCTCTCTCTCTCTCTCTCTCTCTCTCTCTCTCTCTCTCTCTCTGTATTTTTAACCCACAATGTCTAACATGAACAGATATATGAAAGAATGTAAAAACCATCATGTCATACTTCTCTTACTTCTGACCTCCAATTCCTGCCAGTCCAAGTCTGAACTGGCAAGCCCTAGCCAAGGCAGGACATGGAGAGGACATGACAGAGGGAGAAAGGCCCCCCCCCCTCTGTGTGCGTGTGTGTGTGTGTGTGTGCATGTGTGTGTGTATTTTTAATCCTCAGTGTCTAACATGAACAGTAGCACTGGCTATATGAAAGAATGTAAAAACCATCATGTCAACAGCAGCGGTAAAAACAACCCATCGTAGCTTGGAGATGCCACTTTTCAAATGTGTATTTTTCCTTAAGGAGTCTTTCACTCCGCTTTTCTGGATTATGGCTTTTAGGCACAGATTGCCTGGCATCTTGATTAGGCCTAGCGGGTGCTGCTGTACCTGAGTTGCCCTCCAGTTCCCCTTACGTACTGCTTTGCATGCTGCTGACAATGATCTGGAGCAATGAAAAAGCTTGCTGTACCTTCGTATTTTGAAGCAGCATTTGTTCCAAGACACCCGGAGTTCTTCAAGTTTTTAAAGCTCATTCACATGGCAGGGCTAGGGATGTGTTGAAAGGAAGATGAGAGAAATACCTGAGGTTAAAACGTAATCGGTAGCCAAAAATCAGAAGTTCCCGGGCTTTCTGCCTTGTTAAAAGACAAATTAAAAACGTTAAAAAGGAGAAAGGTTTCTAGGTGGTTAGATCATGTGTCATGTGTGAAAGAAAGTTCCTGCAAGAGAATGTCTCTTCTCTTCCCTCCCTACATTAGCCCCCATACCTCCTGAAAAGCCTTTCCTAAGAGAAATTGGGAATTGGGGGAGGCATGACACAGGGGGCTGAAGGTGCATTCCAGTTGGCTTCAGGATGGGACTGCAAAGGGGCCCAGAGACTCTGCTACCAGGACTGATATAAATGAGATAGTAAGTTAGTGGGGAGAAGGCAGAATAATAGAATATTGGCTGCTGGGCCAATGCCAGAAAAACAGCATAATGCGTAGTGAAATGTGATCCAGAATTAGGATCAAAGTAGGCAGCTCAAACTCTGTATATGGCCAATGCAAGAATAAACTGAAAAAGAACTCCCGAGTATTTAGCGACAGCACAGTCCACCACTAAACTGCTCTGTATTCTTCGATAAATAAAAGTAGCTACTGGTTATCTTTTGGGGAGTCTCTGGCATTCATTGAACACTGTGGGTTGAGTGACCATGTAGGTAGCAGGGGCACTAACAAGCAAAAACAATAACTACCTGGCTCAGGCAGCTAAACTGGGGCCCCAAACTGTTTCACAGGTGTGCCTATGTGTGAAGAGGCCTCACAACCAGGGTTTGAAGTTGGAATGTCCTGCATGTTTGTAGGACCTGTGTAGAACTACCTACTGGCTAAGGGTTCCCTTTGGAGTTATCCTCTTGGTCTGTGCTGGCATTGGTGGGTGAAGAATGACAAATGTCTCATGAAGCGCTCTTCTCTTTGCCACTCCTTGCTCTGCTACTAAACGGCTAGAGAGTTGCTCCATAGCATGTGGCTTTATGAGGACTGTTGTGGTCCAGACATGCACAAAGTAAGTACATGGTTTTCGTTTTACCTTTCCCCTGGTTGAGCTTAAACACGACTCACCAGGTTCCTTGTCTAGAACTAGAACACTAGAGCTCTAGTGAGCTAATGGGAATGAGATTCCAGCATGAATAGAGATCTGGCTTCTTTTGTTGCTTGTTCCAGTTCTTTTGCTGCAAAAGGATCCTTTCTCTTGGATGAATATTGCTCCCACTGAGGGGCCTGCAACCTGCTTGGGTTGCAGGGGGAGAGGAACTATGTGTGTTTGTTCATCCCCCTCTATCCCCAAGGAAACTTTCATCCTTCATTTTTGTTATACAGTCAAAAGAGCAGTTTTTAGCAGTGTGTGTGAGTGGTGGAATGGAATTCAAACCCCTATGCATCAGGGGCGTCGCTACAGTGGGGGCAGTACTGTAAGTTCCGCCCCGTCCTAGTCCCCGTTTACTCTCCGTTATGAAGTGGCCCCACCCAGTGGCATCTTCAGCCATCCTGCCGCCTGGGGCTAGGAGGGCGGGGGCTGGCCGTGCGCCCCCTGGACGTCACGTGACGTATGACGTCACGTGACTTCAGACACTGTCGCTCGAAAGCTGGAGTGCGGCCATAACGGGCCACAGCCATAACGGGCGGGCGGTGCTCCAGCTTTTGAGTCTGAGGAGAGCGTCTGAACAATAGCGTCGTCCTCGTTCAGGGCGCCGCGCTCCAGCTTCGGGACCGAGGTGAGCGCCCCTCGGAAGCTCAGCGCCTGGGACCCTGTACATCAGGGCCCCATGCGTTACTACGCTTCTGGCCCCACCCCCTCGTCGTTGCAGCCATTCAGTGAGGTGAAGGCAACTCCCTGCTCGTTGCCTTCTCCATACTGAATGGCTGTGATGGCAAGGGGGCAGGGTCACTTCCTAACGGAGAAAAAATGGGGACTAGGACGGGGCGGAACTTACAGTACCACCCCCACCAGAGCGACGCCTCTGCTATGCATTGAGATCTCTTAGTTTCTGGCCAGATGCTGTTGCAGGCCACAGATAGTGATAGTTAGGGTGTGTGTGTGTGTGTGTGTGTGTGTGTGTGTGTGTGTGGTGATAATGTCATGAAAGTGTCTCAGTCACCTTGAGTGTATTGGCTTGATCCATGCCTTGCCTCCTTGGGGCCATTGTCCGCATACCAGTGACTGACTGTGTGCCTGCAGAGTTGTCCAGGGATGTGGGAGTGGCTGATGGGGTTGCTCTATTGCAGTGGTTCTCAAAGTTCTCCCTGTAAAACAGGGAGAATTTTGAGTCTTGACAGGGGCAGTGGTGGCAGCGATCCTGGGAATCGCTACCACCAGCGGGAAAAAGGTGCTTGTTTGTCTTACTGGGAGTCCTGGAGCCCTCCAGAATGTTCGGGGAGGCCTGCACACCCCTCTGCGGGAGCTTTAGGTCACCATGGAATGGTGATTACAACCACTTGGTTTTCATCCGAAAACCGGAAGTTTTCACATCATCATCTGAAAACCGGAAGTGGTTGTAATCGCCGTTCCTGGCGATCTAAAGCTCGGGGAAGCCCACAGAGGGGAGCGCGGGCCTTCCCGATCCCTCCAGAGGGCTCCAGGATCCACCATAAGTCAAACAATGACTTTTAAAAACATTTTTTCCACCATGCTGTCCCTCCCCCTTAAGATGGCAGGGGACAGCATCCAGTTCCAGAAGATTTTGTTTGTGGGATGATTAATTCTTTCTTAATTGTTGTGCTGGGTGATCCTGAGTAATGAACACATGTGACACCAGCATGATGTGACAATGAACATTTAGCAAAGTTTTGTGAAGCGAATGTCATGATGAAAAATAATGGTGTTTGGTGGATTTATACTTTGACAGAAGGGACTGTCTTTAAAGGAAAGCCGTCCAGTGATGCCAGTCACGACTCAAGCAAGATTTATTCTTCTGTTGGCTTAAAACCTGGCATTTTGTGTATGAGTTGCATCACATACTGTAACCCTTTTGGGGATTTCTTATTCTAGAATTGTTTCTGTATCACATCATTGCATGAATTAACATATTTGCCTTCCCTGCTGTGGATGTACCAATCGCTCTTTTGTTGGAACAAGCAGGTGCCTTCATTAGCTCCCTTACACTCTGCTGTGCTCCACCTTATAGTGACAGTTCTGCTGCTGTGTCAGTTTGCTATCTCACAGCACAATCCTAGGTGCGTCTACTCAGAAATAAATCTCATTGTGGTCAATTGGTCTTACTCCCAGGAAAGTGTGTATAGGATTGCAGCCTCAGTCAAGTCCAAGCAGCAGGGTATCTAGAATGCCCAGCTCCAGCCAGGTCCCCTGCGCCCAATGTGCCTGTACATCTATTTCTGTGTGTGGCTACCCAAGACCTACTCAAGCAAAAAACACAGACCTAGGAATACACTCTCAGTTGAATTCCTGTTATTCAGTCACCACTGTGTGCCACGAGGGAAATCGTCAAGAGCAGAATGACAGCCAGCACGCTTTTCATGTGAACTTCATCCCTCTTGTTTTACCCTTTTTTGCAGTTCATGTTCTAGAAGAAAACAGACATATCTTTCGGAAATTTAGAAGTCGTCAAAATAATCAGCTTGATATTTTTGTTGGACAATAGAAAAATTAATTACACACAAAAAAAATACTTCCCTAACTTCTCTGGCTGCTCATGAAATCCAGCTATTTGTGAAATCAAGCAATGGGCCTTAAACATTAGTGTGAAGTCCAGGTCTTCCTCTGTGGGATTCCATGTGATCATTTTCTTACAACTAGGTTTTTCCTGTAGCCAAGAAGATCCAAAGAAATTGCACGATCCATTTTTAAAGCACTATTGGGATATTTTTGTACTGTCAGAAATTATAAGCATATTGTTCGACAATACATGCTTGATGGCATGATCCTATGCATGCCTACTTAGAAGTAAAACCGATTGTATCCAATGGGGCTTGCTCCCAGGAAAGTATGCATAGGATTGCAGCCTAAGTTGAAATGGGGGTGGGGAGGAAAGAGTTTTGCTAGAGAGAAAGGGGGTAGTGCCAAAAGGGAAAGAGGAGTGGTTTGAGAAAAAGGGGAGGTGCCAGAGGGACAGGACAAAAAGGGGGGGCAATGAACTCCATGATCGAGAGCTGGCCGTGCCTGTGATCCACACTTCTTCTGGCGCTGAGCAGGAGACAATTCCAGTCTATGTTTTCAATCTCTGGGTTGCCTCATTAGGTTAACTGCAGTTTATTTGAAACTGGCGCTAGAGGGAGGTGCCTGTTAACTGAATCTATGAATGGGGTTCTATGTATCAATTATATTTTTCTTATTTCAAATTCTGAACTGATTGCACAGCTTCTCACTCTCTACAGCTAGAAAGAGCTAGTATCTCCATGTAAGCTCTCTATTCGCAGCCATGAGAACTGTTTTTACATGATTGATTGGTGTAATTAGGCTGTCTGGAGGAGCAGCGGCATTGCCTTGTGCTTCCAAGCAGGAGAGGCCTGGGTGTTGAACTTTGCCTGCCAGGATTGGGTGACAATGGGCTTGCTATGGAGAAAACGGGCCTGACCTCTGAGGAAGGTTGGTGGATGTGTCAGTCAAAGTGCAAACCTGCTGGCTGTGAGTAAAAGGCAGCTGTTCCTGTGTCTCTATCAGTCAGAAGGAAACCAGGGCTAACATGAGGCCTAAAAGCTAAATGCAGTGGAGAGAGAAAAAAATAATAATGGGACACGCTCAGCAAATATAAAGATGAAAACCAATTTTGAACAGCTTGGGTTGGCAAACTGCTGTGCAGAAATCTGTCCAAGGGGTGCTCTCATTAATACGTGACAATTTAGAAACTCGTGGTGCTTCCTTCACCGTTTGGGTGAAAGAAAAGAAAGAACGTTTTGTCTCTTATCCACCTTTCCACAATAGCCAGCCTGTATCTTTGGAAAACGGACTTCCTTTGCAACATTCACTACGTCAGATCCGAAAATTATCTTCTGTTTTTTCAAGGCACCAATTGCAAAACCTCACTAAGATGGCAATCCCATGTGCATTTTCCTGGGAGCAAGACCCATTGAACACAATGGGACTGACTTCTGAGTAAATATGCATAGAATTGTGCTGTAAAGACCTCATTGCATTTTAGGCATACTTCGTCTCTGGAAGTCATTGCAAAAAGAAATGGTGAGGGCCAGTAGCTTGGATGGCTTTAAAAGGGGTTTGGACAAATTCATGGAGGACAGAGCTACTAGTCATGATGACTATGCGCTATTAGATGACTAATGGTGCAATTCTGACAAAAACTAGGGTGGCGGAACAAGCATTCCGCCACTCGAAGTTTTCGCAAACGTGCCATAAAGCACATTTGCAACTACTTGAGAGCAGGGAAGGCCAGCGCAAGGCCGACCTCCCCTGCTCTGCCGATGGAGTGCCCGAAGGACCGCTGCCGGACCCAGGTAAGGATCCAGCGGGCAGGGGGGCAGTCCGGCGGTAGCGGGAGGGGGGCCATTGGCCCAGCCGGTCGGGGAGGGGGATGGCTTCGGCCATATCCTATCCCCCGCCGAGCTGCTGGGCCGTTACACAGCCTCCTCCGACTTCCTCCAGCAATTTTACTTGTGGAAATCTGAGGAGGCCGATTGGTCCGGGTGCCATTTACACTCAGGGAAGGGGACGAGTGTTCCCTTCCCCAAGTAGACCTGTACGCAGGATTACTCTGCCCTCAACAGCAGTATGCCTCTGAATACTAGTAGCAGGGAAACAACAGTGGGAGAGAACAGTGGGAGAGAAGTATGCCTTTTTCTCCTGCTTGTGGGCTTTGTAGAGGCAGCTGGTGGACCATGGTGAGAAACAGGATCCTGTTCTAGGGGCCTTTGGCCTGATCCAGCAGGGTTTTTCTTATGTTTTATTGTATTCCATTTACACATGCATCTGTCTTCTCTATAGTCAAGTTCTACAAAATAATAAATAACTTCTGCGACATGAGAGCAGATGTCTGCCGTGTGAAGCACTGATTGCCAAGAGACTTATCCCGAATCCTGGAGGAGCATTGCACTGTCTTAAGAAAAAAAAAGGTCTCTGCACTTTTTGAATTAAGGATATAAATGGATAAATGTCTATGCAAGACAAAAAAATCCCCAACATTTTGGAATAGGGATAGGGGGAGAAAGTCCTCACAACCAGCCAGCATTCTAAGCCTGCCGATGGTCTGCACAGCTGTCATTTCAGCAACTAACCTGGGAGAAAGCTGGACTCACTCTACAGCTGGAGTGACTCACTCCACAAACTCAGTCAGTGAGCTTTCTTTTGATATAAGCTCTTTTTCTTCTTACTAGAAAGAGCCAGTAAACGTATTTTGGAAGCTAGAGAATCTTCATGAAACAAAGGCTTGTCCATCCGATATTAATACGTTTATCTGATAAAGACACAAAAGACACAACATTAAAAAAAAACAACACTCCTTTTCCTCTGAATGACAACAGTTAAAAAAAAATCTGCCAAAATGTTCTATATCATGGCTGCCCAGAAAGCATAGCAAGTAGAATATTAGCAGTGTCCAGATGCACTGAAATCTACAGGGAAGCCTCTTGCCAACAGCAAAAATGAAAGGGATGACAGTGTCAATCACATCCAATAGACGGTTAATGCTTTTCAAACAGTCCTTTCACACTCGAAAATGGAGCTCATTAATAATGCATGGTCCGGTCGAACGGAGAAGGAAACGGATCGTCCACATTGTTCCTCTTTAGGCTTCTCCGAACAATGCAAGCCCGTTCCGGAAGGACGTTTTTCCTTTTGTCTTTAGGACTGCACCGAAACAATTTCAAACCTATTATACTAATTGGCCCCTTTAGTTTCTCGGGGTGTGTTGCAAATGTTGCACGTTTAAAAGCTATTCTCCCTCCTTGCTGCCACCTTCCACTCTGAACAGGAGCCATTTTTGAGACTGTACACGTAACTTATCGAGCTTTCAAGAATTGCTGCGTGGGGGGTGATGCTGAGGGGTCTTTCTCCTTCCCCCACCCCCTCCTCTCCATTGTTTGAGCAGCTGTCGGGAAGGTAGATTGTGGGATTGCAGGTATATAGGCTAGCAGATTGGAAGCTCACACATGAGTACTGAGGCCAGAAACGGCTTTCGCTTTCAAAGGTTATTTACCTCTTGCATTGGAGAATAATCTCACATTTTGGTCAAAAGCACCTAATTGCTTCCAACAAGTCCATTAGTGTTGTCTCCAAGACCATCTGGAGTCGAAGATAGCTGGGTTTCAAATCATCTTCCCAGCACCTGCACATATGAAGAAATATGTTCTTGTTTACCTGCAACCATGTGCTCGTTTGGTGTGGAACTAATGATGGTCAAAAATAAGGAGTGAAGGAACAGAATACAAATCAGAGGACCTTTTTTCTTTCTTGTTTTCATTTCTCTTTGGCATGTGGTTTTATTCCTTCTGCTTCAGAAGGATAATTTGGGTGCCACAGCAGGAAAGGTCAGGACCCTCCTCAGCATCATTCAAATTTTCAACTCCAAATATGCGTTTTTGAAAACGAAAAACTGTTGAAAGTTTCAGTCATGGCACTCCCATGTCACATCTAGTTTGGCTTGTGGAAATACTTGTTTTCAGAATAGACCCTTTATGCAGTAGTTGGGATTGTGTAGGTTGGTCGTAGGAGGTTGGAGAATGAATGATCCTGACTCCTGAGCATGGAGCTGCACTGTATGATATTGTCCATATAATGTGATCCCCTCCAGTCCTGTGCCATCTTAGATAACTAAGTAATCAGTTTCAAATGGGAAGTCTGTACCTATTAAGAATGTCCTGCTATGGGGCTTCAGGCTTGATGGATCCTCATTTTGCACACAAAAAGGAAGTTAACGGGCTAGGGTGATACTTGCTATCTAGGCCAGGCTGGGTCTTCCTCCTCCTCCAAGCCAATCTTAACAAATGCCGATAACACAGACTCTTACGGTACCTGCAGAATTAACTAAGTCAATGTGACATGAGTTTTCATAGGCTGCCAGACAGAGAAACCATACATGAATTGACAAACTGCAGTAAAGGAGATTCACAGCGCAGTCGTCCTAACCAACTTTCCAGCACCGGTGTAGCAGTGGCAACAGGGCACACACTGCATTTTGCAGTGCAGGGGCAGTCATAGAGGCCACTTCAAGATTTGTTCCCTTACCCCGGAGCTGCATTGCAGCTGCACCGGCACTGGAAAGTTGGTTAGGATTGCGCTGTCAATCATTGTGGGTATACAAGCTCACAAGATGTAGATGAGTCCAAGCAACAGAGACACCCATAAATGAATCAATCAGCTGCAGTGATGATATCCAGTCACTTAAGATCATTAGCATAGTGTGTTCAGACAAATTCACCACCTCTGTACTATATGTTCAGATATCTCATGTGAGATAGCTGCGGTTTTCAATTATTTAATCTATCTAAATAAGAAACAACACCCTGCAAAATGATCTTTTCATTAATACTGTTATTCTTTTAAAGGCCCAATTCTATCCTTGAGATCTGTCACCGGAGCGTGCATGCAGTGGTGCCCTGTCGGGGAATGGAGACATGATGGCTTGGATCATTTCCTTTCCAGGGGGCTGCCCTATGCAGAGGACCACTGTTTAGTCCCATGTGGCAGTGCTACAGTCATGCAATACAAGAGGATTCAAGTGAGTGTTTGGCTATGATGTGCAATGGTTGGAGTCCCAGGTGTTCCCTAGGGGGCACTCCCTGCTCTTGGCTATGGCGTGGGTGGGCCACTGTGCTTGTGGCAGGAACCCCTGGACCGTCTATGCGGTAGGATGGGGCTCCACTTTGATGCATTGCAGCATGGGATTCTGTCTGTCCGTCCCCCCCCCACTTACTTACCTGTGTGGGGTGCGTTACTTGGTGTCAGTGTAGCACTTGCAATGGCGCAACAGCCCTGCTGGGAGAAGATGAATGGAAACCCCACTTGCGTGTTTCTCTTTCAGATGCTGCTCTAGTACTTATCCAGCAATAAAAGCTTTGACCTATCTCTGTGTTAGCAGATAGGGAACCCCTGGTCTATAGCACTCCACCTCATCCAGCCAGAGGAAGGTACTCTGTAAGGTGAAGGGCCTGCAGGGCTCAAGTCCGCCCCAACACCAAGAGCCCCAAGGGGGGAGGCTCCACATGTGGCATGGACTGGCCACTGGGATATCCGACAGGAAGGCACATAGGTGACCTGCTAGCAGGGCTGATGTCTACTGTCTATGCCCCTGGGCATGTAGCCAAGGAGTCAGTTAGTAGGGCCCCCTATATCTTTCCTTTCCTCTCTCTGCTGCAGGAGGTTTGGCCATGTGCTGGTATGTGCCATGGTGTCAGTGCTGTGTGTGACCGTCCTGGGGCCAATGGTGGGCTGACCTGCAACATGCAGCTAATGTACAGGGTGCCACGTGGGTGGGGCTGTGTGGGCAGAGTGGTGGGCAGTGTCATGTGTGGGCTCTGCCCTTGCTGCCATCTGTGAGCATGGCAGCCATGGGCCTTGATGGTGGTCTCATCAGCCATGTATTTTGCTGTTGCCTTGGTCCTCCATGGTCTCCTCAGGAGTAGGTTCCATTGCATCCTAGGCAGGTTGCCCCACGGCAGGTGTGTCTGGAACCGTGGCTCAAGGGGCCTCCTCAGGACAGGGCAGCTTGACAGGCTTTGCCAGGCTGTGCCTGTGCCCCTTGCTCTCATAAAGGAGGGGCTGGGTGTGGGCCTGGCGGGGACTCCGTGGTTGGGAGTGCAGGTCTGGGAGTGTGGCTATGCAGAAACGTCTTCTTAAGTCATACATAAAATACCGTCGAGAAAACGTTTATCATACTTCGGCTAGGCATTTCTACTCCTACAAGTTAACCTTAGGAAATGAGGGTACACTTTAAACCTCAAAAGAATCATTTCTACAATTAAGCGTGGTGTTCCTCTTCTTCCTTCCATACAACTACAAGAAACCAAAGCACATCCAAAACCAGCAATCCCATAGGGGAATTTTTCCATTGCAGAAAATAATTTTCAGTGTGGTGGAACTGCTACATATAAGCATCTCTTCATGCAGTCTGTGAATACTATCATAAAGCCTGAAGGATAAATTAGCTGGAGAAAACAGTATGACTCTGATGACTTTATCAATATACTTTACTGGATTTTCTGCACCAATTTTTCTGGCCATCTGAATACCATGAGCTTAGAATTTTTTTTTTTCAGAGATATAGCAAGTATAATTAGGAAAGCAAAAATAAATCTGTTAACTTGCCCCTTACATAAACTCTTGAGGAATTCCATCTGAAATGAAATTAAACTTCACAAAAACATGTGAACTTACTTTGAGTTGGCAATCCACAAGTAGCACAAGCCCATTTAAGAGATCCAGGCATTTGCAATAAGAAGCTTGGAAAAAATTCACAACGGAAGAAGACCCTGTAAGGGAAGTGTTAGACAAATTTAGAAAAGTCTATAGACAGTTAAACAGCGGAAGTTTGCAAATTAAAAGCCTAACCATGCTACAAAACAAAAAAGCCCAGCAAAGAAAACTCCAGTTTTGAGTCTGTGATATGATGCCAAATAAAAGTACCCAGCAATGAGGTTCCATTAGATTAAAAAAAAAAAATCCTCCCACTGTCTGAGGATCAGCCACAGTAGAAATGTGCCAGGAAATATTTGTATGTTTGCCAGAAATGTCCAGAAAAACCACTAAGGGAGAAATCTTATCTGGCCACTAGGCTGGCATAGGACCTCTACACCAGTCCAGGACTGTTGCAAAAGCTGCTGCAAAGCACTTGCGTCGGCCTTAGGCTAGGCTTAACATATTTTGAGGTGCCCAAACCAGGACAACCCCCCCCCCCATTTTTTTCCCTCCAGAATTTTTTAAAAATATTTTTATTTCCAGGTTTTTTGTTCATTTGTTTTGCGGGCGCAAAGTGCATTTTTCAATTTAATTAATTATTTAAACCCCCCATTTTTGCCCCCTTTTGCCCCCACTTGCCTTTTTTGCTGCTGCTGCTACTGTCCGTCCTGCTGCCGTCGCCGCCATCCGATTCCTGGCTGGCCAGCTGCTTGGGCCAGCCAGGACTGCAAGGTGGTTGACCGCTGCCACCGCTGCTTCACCAATCATTTTAAAAAGGTAAAAGGTTTTCCTGTGCAGCCATCTTGGATCTCACAAAATCTTGCAAGATCCAAGACAGCAGCACCTAAATCTCATGAGGGCACATGAAGCAGTGTGCTTCATGTGCCCTCATGAGATTTAGGTGCCACCATCTTGAATCTCACGAAATCTCGTGAGATCCAAGATGGCCACACACAAAAACATTTTACCATTTTAAAATCAATGGTGAAGCAGCAGCGGCGGCGGCCTCGGAAAATCAGGACTGCCCTGGTTCCTGGGACCAGGCCGGGACCAGGATCTGGAAACTGGGGCAGTCCCGGTTTTTCGGGACAATTGATAAGCCGAAGTAGGCTCACCAGATTTTCCCAGTTCTCAACCGGGACACCCCCCCTGTCGAATATTTAATTAATTAATTAACTTGCCTGCCACCTCTGCCATTCTGCCGCCACTGCCGCCATCATATTCGTCTTCACCACCATCATCATCGCCGCTGCCGCCCACCGTCGCCGCCATCATCTTCGTTGCCATAATCTTTTTCATCGTCGTCCGCGGCGGCCGTCACCTCTTCTGGACCCTGGCTGGCTCGGATGCCCCCACTGATGCCGCCTGGGATGCCCCCAGGACTCATGCCCCATTGAAGCCTCTGCCACCGCTGCTTTTAAAATGCCCTTTTCTGGCGGTGTCATCTTTGATGTCATGAAATCTTGTGAGATCCAAGTTGGCGGCGGCCAAATCTCATGAGGGCATGCATGTGCCCTAACAAGCATGTGCCCTAACAATCTCATGTGCCCTAACAAGATTTGGGCGCCACCATCTTCGATCTCGCAAGGTTTCGCGAGATCCAAAATCTCAACGCCGGGAAAAGGTAAGTTTTTTTAAATTTTAAAAGCGACGGAGGCTTCACTGGGCCCGGAAAGCGCGGGACAGCGGCGGCAGCGGTGTACACCATATCCTATCCCCCTCTCAGGCCCGTTTCTCTCGACATGGGCAGACGTGTGCCACCAAAATGGCAGGCGCGGATCCAAGGAGGCCCATTGCCAGGACTAGGGCTCTACCCAGGATAAGGGAACAAAAATTCACTTACCTTGAGGAGACCTCCAACCCTGCCTACTCTGCTCAGGATACAGCATTGATGACCCCGGCATAGCTGGATCGCTGAGCAGAGCGTAGGACAGGATTGGGCTGTAAGGAAGGTTGGCCACCAGCTAGAGTCTCCAATAGCTGCCTTTGTTCAAGTCTGCCTGAGAGACATGTGATCTGGAAGTCCTGCTTCTCAATCCTAAGTACGGAGGCCAAGCTGTAAATTGTCAAGCAATAAGCACCAAAACACGGAGTAACTCATGCAATCAGGATCCTAAGTAACTCCAGAAAACAAGCATGCCAGAGCAAGGGGGTACTGTACAAAAAAATACTTGGGGCCTACAGTTTCTCGGAAAACCCAGTGTTCCATGTTGTTGGCAATCAGGTCTCTAAAGGTCTGTTGCATCAGGAAAATTACTTTTATCAATCTGTGGGTTCCACCGTGAATGCCAGACCTCTAAGGGCATGTTGGGATTCCTATATGTTGTTCATGGTAGATTTGCTGACCTTTTCAACTGCCCATTTTTAATATGTCCATTTTTTTTGCAAGTTATTTTAAGTCTTCTGTGGTTGCAAATATAAATGGGTATAAGTTCAGATTCTGCCAGTAGCACTTTGGAAAAAGTGCCCTTTACCCTCTTTTATCTTGAAGTGTGTGAATAAAGTCAAAATAAGAATATGTTCTTTTTTTAGTTTTTCTATTAGTTCCTGATTGTGCCTCCATGTTTGACATGGCGCTACTATATCACTAACAAACACAAATAACATTCAAATCACAATAAACTGTAAATCTGCTATGTTTGCAAAGATCCAAAAACAAATCTGGAAATACAAGAAAGCAGAAAATGGAGGCTTTTTATCCAAAATCAATCCACATTGAGCAGTCCTGGAAAAAAAAGTGTACATGCCCAGAGTCGTTTCTACGGTGGGGGCGGTACTGTAAGTTTCCTCCCCGTCCTAGTCCGCGTTTACAACCCGGAACGAGGAGGACCCGCCCCTTTGCTGTCGGAGCCATTCAGTGCGGCGAAGGCAACAGGCAGGGAGTCTCCTGCCCATTGCCTTCATCGCACTGAATGGCTCCAACTGTCAATTTAAATAGCAAGTCAATTAATTAATAATTGGCTAAAAATGAATAAATAATTAAAAAATTCCGTACATTCGAGTAGGCCCATAGGACCTCTAGCCGCTTACACCCGGGGAAGGAGATAATCATCCCCTTCCCTCGAGGTGCACTTGAACCTGGATAGGATACGGTGGCCGGCCCTTTAGCCGCCATATTTTACACAGGATTGGGCTGTAAGTGTTTAGGGGATCCAGATATAAGGATAGCTGCTGCAATGAGATAATTAATCATACATTTTACACAAAACTACATATTACCTCCACAGATGCAGATTAAGAGGACCACTTCTTGTTTTACTTTTTAAAGATACAAGCCATGGTTCAGTGAGGTTCCATTTTTCCTCTCAAATGTCTTTCCCACAGACCCCTCAAAAGTATACAGCAAGTCCTCATGTGAAGTTGTTTCATTATAAGTCGTTTTGTTTTAAAGTTGTTGAGAAAAAAAAATCAGTTCCCAGCCAAGGCTTGTCTATGTGGAGTTTGAACGTTCTCCCTATGTCTGCGTGGGTTTTCTCCGGCCGAGCAAGCTCACATTTATTTCAATGTTTTATATTAGAAGTGTTTGGGGTTTTTATTTAGAAGTTTGGTGATGTTTTTGTGACCAGAAATATGCTGTGAATTCATGTTTACGTATATCAATTAGCCTACGATAAAATTGGTTTCATTATAAGTTATTTTGCTTAAAGTTGCAGTTTCCTAGAACGTATCGGCAACTTTAAGTGAACTCCACCCCCTATCTTTCAAGGTCATAAATTTGGGGATTTGGTTTATGGTTATAAGGAAGATTAGGAAAGAAAAGGCTCCCACATTTAAATCCTTGAACTACTGCTTTTTAAAACTCTTAAGCATTAAGATTATGGCCACAGGCATTATTTTATAGAGACAGAAGTGTACGTTCCTTTCTTCATCACATTTCCACTTATCTAGTTGACTCATAAAATAGCATTAATATTTGTGAAAAATAACACAAAAAGTAGCCCAAATGCTTGCAATCATTTTTGAGGAACCACTGATAGTCATTTCAAAGGAAATTTGAAAGTTCTTAAACACACTTCTTCATCATCATTATCATCATCATCATCACGATGAAAAGACATTAATTTCATTAAAAGCTAACACAAAACACTGAAACTGATACACAATAAAATACTATTCAAAACAATTTACGCCTCCTCTGATGAAGGACTTGGACATCAGAACAAGTGGATGTTGTGGAGTAATTGGGTAAGGATGAATGCTGTCATGAATTTGACAGGATTCCCGTCTGTCAACACAACTGACATCAGATATTTGTTCTCCCCAGAATACTCCTAGCTATTTGTCGGAAAGTATTTCCTTAGCTGAAGTCAAAACTGCTAAACACATTTTTTAGCTTTTTAACCACTGCTGCAGAAAAAACTCCAGGCCACCAATTGGAAACAGCAGCAGGGGATATTAAATACCATTTTATACTCCAGTTAGTACTGGACATAACTATGATTAGAGGAGACTAACTATCAACGCAGACTGCCTCGGTATTGGAAGTATATTAGTGTTTCATACTACCATGTAGTGGGTAAACAAATATCCATGCCTCCATTGACAAAGATCTAGGTAAAACGGGCATCATAGCCATGTATTTTCAAAAAATAAAGACTTAAATAAAACAAATTAAAAAGACTGCTTGTATTCTGTTTCAACAAGGCAGGCAAAAAAATCCATTAAAATCCGAAGTCTGATATTGTTAACACTCCAACGTTTCATTTCCAAATCCCGGAAACATCGTCTAGGGAACAATCTAAAAAATTGAAGAATGTACATGCACATCCTTCAATCTTTTAGATTGTTCCCTAGACGATGTTTCCGGGATTTGGAAACGAAACGTTGGAATGTTAACAATATCAGACTTCGGATTTTAATGGATTTTTTTGCCTGCCTTGTTGAAACAGAATACAAGCAGTATTTTTAATTTGTTTTATTCAAGTCTTTATTTTTTGAAAATATATGGCTATGATGCCCGTTTTACCTAGATCTTTGTCAATAATTGCTGGCCATGACAGCTTCCGTGTAAGGAACCATGCCTCCTTTTGGGGAAAATATATTTCCTCAATTGAACAAAGATCAAAAGATCAAAATGCGGAGGGGAGAAAAGCACATTGTTCTATGAAGAATTCTCTTTTAGACATCTGAGGTATCCATGTCCCTTATGACCCAAATTAAAATAAAATGATGGTCTGCAAGGTTGTCACTATTATCAACACTTTGTTTCTGGGGTACATGGATTTGTGAATGAGTGATTGTAGAGCCAGATATGGGGCACAACTCATTGGCAGAACACTTGCTTTCCATACAGAAGGTCCCAGGTTTAATCCTTGTTCCATCCAGTCAGAGCTGGGAAAGGCGCCTTTCTGAAGCCCACGAGAGATACTATGAGTGAATTTAGACAATACTGAACTAGATGGACTAATGGTCTAACTCTCTATAAGGCAGCTATGTTCATCTATGGATATGGATATTTCATGCAGGAAACAGCAATTGGGTAAATGATGGACAACACTAGAGTTGGAAACGGGCAAAATCCCAATCCAATCCTTCCCAATATGGCCCATTCCTATCCTCCTCCCCCACCAGTGCAGTCACACCAAAAAGACACGCGCTGTATCCAGCAGAGCGGGAAGGAAAGGGAGGGTTAAATCCCCTTTCCCTTCCGTAAGCTCCCACCTCGCAATGGGTATCCTTGAACCTAAGCCAGCTCTATAGCTGGAGCAAGTCTGAGGAGAGAAAGGGGTCTGGTAGGCTGCTGCCAGATGGGATAGGATCCAGCGCATGCCATCACTGCCAGATACACACCCTCCTGCAGCCTCCCCGCCTCATCCCTCCCCCTCCCTGCCCAGTTTTTCTCCCTCCCTGCCCTCATTCCGTTCAACTCCCCACCTCCTCCCATGTCCCATGCTTGCTTACCTTCTCCAGTGGGTACATGCATGTTCTGACGATGCATGCAGTGAAAGCTCCGGCGGAACACTAATTCCACCAGTGGGGCAGCCCGATAGGATTGGGCTGTTAGACATTTGGGATATGTGTGACTTAGAAAGTGACTTCTGAGCAAAGACAGGATTCCATAGCTCCTGTGGCTGAATAGTAGTTTGTTTGGAGCGGTCCAGTCACATGACTTGCTGTGGCAGTGAAGCATAAGATCTGGCACCAGAGTCACAGTGCTGGTATGAGCATACAAAACATCCCATTGCTTCAGCATGCTGGAGTCAGCCCAACAGCCTAACCTATATACTACTGATTCAGAAGTTGGTTAAAACTAAAAATTCTTCATATATAGGTTTACAATGCAATCTGAGAAGAACAGGATGTGGCTGGTCTAGACCACTGAGAAGAGATGCTTTGGTTTTGCCTTCTGAAATGAGGTTCCAAAATCACTTAGTACATATGAGTGGAATAAAATGTAACCTACTGTTTATCTCTTTCTCTTTTTTTTAATGACATCTTCCCCAATTCTTCAGGCTATCCAAATTTGCACAAACATTGCACAACTCCTATCTCAAATAACTAAGTTCTTCTAGGTCAATAATTTTAGATGCATAATTAACTTTTCCATTATGAATTGTTCTTATTAAAGGCTCTTAAAGACCTGGGTTCGGCTTATGAAAACTGAGGACCATCGTTATTCTAATACAATGGGAAACGTGGCAGCCACTAATGATTAATTGATTAATTATAATTATTAGTATTATTGATTAATCAGCAAGTGATGGGATGTGATCTTAAAACTGCTTAATACACAGAAATTTAGACTTATTGCATTAAGACAGTTTTTTTTAGTCTGTGTTTATAATATATAGCCAAGGTTGGCCCTTTGGGATTTAGTCAAGCTGCTATATATTAACATAAACCAATGTGTAAGTAAGAATATCTAAAGCTTGTTCCTTGGAGAAAGAAAAAAAATAGTTCTTGAAAATGTCAGGTTTGTAATTAAATGAGAATAAACATAAATTAGCTTTAAAAACTATCCAAACACAATATAACGTAAATGAGAAAGTAGGATAATAATTCATTCTTATTTCTTGCTGTTGATAAATCAATTTTTTTGGGGGGGGGGTAAAAAGATTTCCCTATTTTTGGTCTGTATCACATGTATTAGATGGCTTTTTTTTTTTTTGCCAAAGCTTAACGTTAGAATTAGACTTGCATAAAGAAAATCTTTTGTGCAGTCAGTTGATAAAGCAGAATAGTTCATTTTGTGATTTAATTAATTAATTAATTAATTAAAATATATATATTCCGCCTTTTCCTATGCCGAAGGAAAATGCCCAAGGCGGCTTACAACAGATTAAAATACATAATTTAAAATACATAAAATAAGTTTAAACAATACATAACGATACATAAACAAATTTAAAAAACAATAAAATCCACTGGGGGGGCAACAGTATGGAGCAGAGAAGCAGCATGGCAGAGCATCTTGAGACACAGGAGGCAGACCACAACCCATCACCCAAACGCTAGACGAAACAAAAACATTTTGAGCCCTTGCCGAAAAGTCATGAGGGAGGGGGTGGTTCTCAGATCCCCTGGCAGGGAGTTCCACAGTTGTGGTGCCACAGCAGAGAAGGCTCGCCCATGTGTTGCCACTCCCCTAACTCGCGATAGAGGTGGCACCCGCAGGAGAGCCCCCTCAGATGACCTAAGAGAGCGGGCCGGAATGTATGGGAGAAGGCGGTTCCTCAGATATCCTGGGCCCGAACCGTGAAGGGCTTTAAAGGTCATTACCAGCACCTTGAATTGGGCCTGGAAAGGAATGGGCAGCCAGTGCGGCCGCTGAAGCAGCGGTTCAACAGAGTCAAACCACCTAGCTCCAGTGACCACCCGGGCCGCCGCATTGTGCACTAATTGCAGTTTCCGAACCATCTTCAAGGGCAGCCCCATGTAGAGCGCGTTACAGTAATCCAGTCTTGAAATCACTAAGGCGTGGACCACCATGGTCAGGTCTGATCGACTCAAGTATGGCCGCAGCTGGCGCACCAGCCAAAGCTGGGCAAACTCACCCCTGACCACAGCCTTCACCTGGCTTTCCAGGGACAGCTGTAAATCCAGAAGTACTCCCAAGCTGCGCACCCGTTCCTGCAGGGGGAGTGCAACCCCATTCAGAACAGGCAGATGACTCAGTACCTGCATCGAAGCTTTCCTGACCAGTAGGACCTCTGTCTTTTCTGTGATGGCTAATGTATCAACATACGTGGGTTCATACACAAGTGAACTATTTCCTATAATAATATTTAAAATATTTATATATCCGTTTTTAGCAAAAAGGTTCACAAAATGGTTTACATAACAAAAGGAATGAGAAGATGGTTCCCAATGGTCTCACGCACGCACACACACACACACACACACACACACACACACACACACACACACACACACAAACACGTCTAATGGAACTAATGTATACTGGACTCATAGCCAACAAATATAACGATTGGGCAGCTAGTTGACTTAAGGCCCAATCCTACGCTTACTGTGCTGTCCTCCTCTTCTGCTGCTACTGACTGCCGTAAAGCAGTCAGTGCCAGTCTCAAAAGGCATGCCAACAGCATGCCACTTAGCGCACTGCCAGGACCACAGGGGGGAGGCCTGAGCCTTCCCATCATCACCAGTGGATCCCCAACACTTGCTGCCAAAGGTAAGATGGCGGGGGAGGCAGGGGGGATGGTGGGTCGATGGAATGTGGGCCGGAGATGGTAGAATAGGGAGAAGAAAGGGTGGCAATGGGGCAGGGATGGGTGGATTTGGTCCGGGGGGGGGGGATTGGCAGTGCAAGCACACTCCAAAATCCTAACCCCCTTCCCGAACCCAATCCCGCAGTGCGCCAGCCGCAGTGCCCCCTTCCCGAACCCAATCCACGTGGACCTGCGCCAGCTATTTAGTAGTGCAGGTCTGAGTAGTCCGTCCCCCCCCTACATCATGGAGGCTTACCCCTGGGAAGGGAACAATTTTTCCCTTGCCCAGAGGAGAACTCCTGGACTGACCTCCCACCACAGGATCCAGCGGGGGGGGGGGGGTGGATGGATAGGATTGGGCTGATAGTATTGTTTCATTGTCTAGACTGGTCAATTCACACAGGCAGCAACAGCAACAAATATAGCTTACTTCTTTCTTACAGAGAGTGTAAAGTACAAGCAGTTTGGATGTCGAAAGAAGGGAAGTGGCAGATTCAGCAGTCAGGGGCTGCTCAGATCAGGACTTTTAATGTGGAAAGCTGCAATATTTTGTTTTCCACTTGTGCACTCCCTCTTCTTCCTTTCTCCCCTTGCTTGTGTAGCTTAATGCTTTACTTCCTGGTTTGATCAAACTATTTCTGCTGTGGTCTCTTGGGCAAGGGAAGTCAACAGGCCAACTGAGCTAGCAAGGTTCTGTGAAGAACAAGCAGAGCACTAACCAGTTGGGGAGCTGTCCTACAGTGTCAGCAGTCTGAGGACCAAGTGTTAAGTGGGAAAAGAATCATCCAGAAGTGTTGTACTGGCAACCTCCAGACAGCAACTGAGGGTTTGTGTAGTCAGTCTTGCTATTCCCATTCATGGTGCACTACTTGGGTGGTGATCATGACTGTACTAACAGTCAGGGTCCTCTAGATCTAGATTAGGGCTATGAAATAGGATGACTCATACTGTCCAATGAGGTCTGTGCTGTTGGTTCAAGCTTTGCTTCAGCTTATTGCTATCACCACTTATTGCAGTGGTGATTGCATAGGATCTCGAGTCAAGGTATGAATCCAGCTAACAGTGGTTCCCACTGAGAAGCGCGGCTCCCAAGGAAGCCGCAGATACCAGCCAGGGGAACCGCGGAGTGCCATGGAATCCTCTTGGAAAACAGTGCAATGCCAATTGGCAGGCATCAACATCATGTAATGGGGAGCCGCGGCCAATGGTCGTCAATGGTCAAGGGAGCCGCAGGTCGAAAACGTTTGGGAAACACTGAGCTAGAATGTCAGATCTCCTGATTCTGCGGGTTTACTGGGGAGGGGGGGTATCATCATGGTGTGTGGTCTCAGGGGATGTTCTGTCTGCTCTAGGTCCTGGTTCATGATGGGGCCCATGGTGGGATCTTCCTGCAGAAATGTGGTTGTGTCTGATTCCAGCATAAGAATGTCCCTGTTGGATCAGACCAAATGTCCATCTAGTCCAACATCTGCATCTAGTGGCCAACCAGACACCTCTGGAAAGTCCATCAGGAGGCTCCTCTCCAGCTGTTGTTCCCCAGCAGCTTCTATTCAGAGACATGGGGCCTGTGACTCTGCAAGTTCTATACAGCCATCATGGCTGCTGGAGTTATCATGAATACGACAGCTAACTCTACCCATAGCCTTGAAGAAAGATATTCAGCAATAATAAACATTATTCTAATTCAAACAGTTTTCCCATCCCTAAGCCCCAAATGCTTCCTATCTAGTCTGAAGCACAGTATTTAATGGAATTAAAATGAATAATTCAATAAACAACTATTTTAATGTATCAGCCCCAGTTTATTGTTGTTCACGTTTATGCAGGGAAAGGGAAATGAAAACTGATATCTTCAAAGCTGCATTGCTTTAGGGGGCCTGAATAAATGTATATTCCTGGAACCTTTGGCTATGCAGTGTCTCTTACAGGAAAGCTTAGAAAAATGATTCACAGATGCTACTCCATTATGAACTTAGAGAGATGGAATAAGTCAGAGCATTTTGATAAGTTATTCCATGCCATTTCCACTGAATAGGCATATGCTTGACTAATATGATACTTATCTAAGACAAGAAATGAAAGATAAACAAAAATGCCAGTTTTAAAATATTTTCAAGTGGTTGTTTTCTTTATCAGGTTGCTCCTGATCATTACAAATTAGGAATACACTGCTAGATTTATAATTTCTGCAAATAGGGAAAGATTATGAATGTATTCCTCATAGTGCATGATTGTACAACCATCAAGAACTTATAAACTATTATGACATCAGTCTAGAGAAAGTTAGTTGCACTTAGTTCCCATTAAAATCAATGGAACAAATTAGACAACAGCTTTACAACAAGAAAGAATATGGCTGCCACACTGGCTGGGGTCCATGGTAACGATCAAGACTGAACTTTCCCTACACACCCAACCATTTCCACTCATTGCTGAGCAAGGCTCTTTCAGACTCAATTTTTTTTGTAAAGCAAAGGGGTCTACAGTAAAGATGCCCATAAGTAGCCAGTGAGTTAAAGGTGCAACAATCAATGCACAGCTAACTTGATGTTTTCAAACTGAAAATGCTTGGAAACTAACATTGGTGTGGTAAAAATCTATACTAGTGTGGTTAAAACTGTTTCATTTTGGGAAAAGAACATTTTCCTGGAACTTATTATAATACTGTACATAGAAATGGAAGTCAACCATATTCTTAATTGTATGGGTGTTGTGTATATGCAGAGTAGATTTTCAACTAGGACACACACTGGTCTATGTGGGGAAAGGCATAAAGCAAACCAGAATTGAAGGGAGTTATGTACACATGTATATTTTTAGCACAATCATGTGCAATCGTATTGTTCCACTATAGTGGGGAGTATCTAAATGATGTTTCTCTGAAAATCCAGGTAAAATATTCACATCTCTGGGCACTGCCAAATGGAGTATTATGGGATTACTCCACTTTGCTAATGTAGTATTTACACAGGTTGTTCACACAACATCATCATCCATCCATAGTTCACCTGTATGTTTTGAGTTGAATTGTCACATTTATAAATGGGGGGGAAATCTGTTCATAACGAAAAAAAAGCAGTGCAATAGCTGCAGATGTGGAGACTCATTAACGTTTCTGAGAAGCACATGCCCAAATTCAACAGATCACAAGAGGAAACAGGAAAGGTAAGAGGGAGGAGCTATGTGTGGCTCTCTGCTGCTGTGTGAAAGGGATGCAGCAATTCCACATGTCACTGCACACGGGAAGGCGTCAACTGACTAGTGCTACAATGAACTTGGAAGTGCCCTCTCTACCATCCCGACAATGAACAGTCTTCTGCAATAGATCAGGGACAAGGCAACTGATCAAATATAGGGTCTCCGTTTAAATGAATTTTGCCCACTGTTCAGCTGCTGTTGCTGCTGCTACAGAAGCACTTAAAGCCTAAAGTAGGCCAAAATTGGTACATAATAAGGGTAATGAAATGCAGCAATCTCTTCTACTTAGCTCTTGTCGACTAAGCCAGGGGATTTTTATATACACCAGCTGAGTTGAATGTAAAGGCATTTACAGTCACAATTTCTTCCTACATACTGTACAAAGGAATGTCATTTAGAAACCCAATAGCCAGGAAAACACACCCGAAGAACTTAATAGAGAAAGCAGTTTACACTATAACTATTGCTATACCTTACAGAAAGATAATTAAGCTGAAGCCATCAGCTTCTTACCATAATAAAAAGAACATTGAGTGGGCTATGAAGCAAAGAGCCTTTTTTTTGTATCTAACTGCTGCAGTTTCCTTCAGTACTCATTGTAACTATTAGGTGAGGAAGGCTTGCAGAAAGTGTTGCCTTAGAATAACGTTTGAAAATGTTTATTACCATTGTTTCAAGAGCTTTTTTGGTAGTTGACAAGGAAGTGTGCTAAATTGGAACAGCAGGGAGTTTGGATGGTGACTCACACCTCCACTTTAAGAAGCAACTGCCTCTGTACTTTGTACATACACACACGCAGATATTATTGCGTAAGGGTTTACATGGTGCATGCTGTATCCATCAGGGGGTGGGACAAGAGACTTCAGAAGGTAAAGGAGACTGTGTATCCGTCCTGTGTATTACTGGAAGGGCCCAGTTCCCATCCCATAGGATGCAGCACAACATACTGTGTTGTTCCTCCCCCCCCTTGGGTCTCTATTTGCATTATTTATATACACATGTATAAATAAACACTCAGAATTACTGGAAATGAGCTTAAAGGCACTTCCCTGTATTGATTATGCAATTTATCTTATAAGGTTTGGAGAAAAGAGATACAGCAGCATATCATATGTGAGATATATGTAGCTCGATAAATTAGGCAAACCATGGGCAGGAATTAATTAATTGCATTCGTTGAACAATAAGTATTCTGAGCAACAAAATCAAAGCACAAATTATTAAGCACAAATGAAACTGTTTGCCTTGGTGTTACCACTGAACTGAGAGGGACAGTTCTCAAAGCTAATGGCTGTGGTCGCCTGCTTTGTTTGGAAATGAGCTGGATGTTATCATCAACAAAATGCATGCCATGCTGATTTTTCTTCATGTGAAAGGGGCGGAGAGGACATAACACATGGGGGCGGGGAAGGAGTGGGGGGAGGCATCACACATGCTAGAGAGAAAGCAACAAACACATGTATTTTTAGAATGCTTCTAGACGGTAAATTCCTATATGTAGCTTCAGGTTCGTTTGACCCCACACTATACATTAAAGTGTGACATTTTAACTTCAAATAAGCAACAGCCTCAGTTACAATTTGACCGAATTACAATAAAATATGGTTTGGAAACGGTTATATAAATGTTCATTTGGACTTGGAAATGCCACCAGCAGGGACAGAAATGACTCCATAGGACACTGTGATCATTTAAATATCCAGCCATTCTGGAGTGAGATGCTGGTGCTGCAGTGCAATTCCAATTCACTTTCACACACAGCCACCCGCCTTTCGGTGAGAGTTAAGCAGATTTACTCCTTAACAGTGGCGCTTCAGTGGATGATTATGACATCAAAGTGTGACAGACAGCGATTATGTTCTGCAGGGGGAAAAGGCGGATAAAAACAGACAATTAATTCCTATTGCTTAAAGGGACATTATCTCTGGGTTGGGTTAAAAAAAAAGCACTATAATATTCTGAATCCTTTTAAAAGAAATGAAGGAGTGATTTATCTGTCCTGCCTTGTTTCAAGGGTGTTTTCTTTCAGTTTTTTTAAAGCATTTAAGCTTCTTTCTTCTTGTGGAAATGACTTCTAATTTGTCATTTGACTTTAAGGTGATTTTTTTTTAAAAAAACTTTAATGCATTTGGTTTGCCTTTTGCAAAACCTCACTAGAACAGGCTTCCTCAACACTTTGTTGCATTTGCGGATTTCAGCATATAATGCATATATAAAGTAAAGGTTCCCCTCGCTCGAAAGCTAGTAGTTACCGACTGTAGGGGCGGTGCTCATCTCTGTTTCAAAGCCAAAGAGCCAGCGCTGTCTGAAGACGCTTCTGTGGTCATGTGGCTGGCATGACTCAACGCCGAGGTGCATGGAATACTTTCCTCTTATTTTCCTTTTCTCGACATTCATTCTAGCATCATAAGACACAATGGTGTCCTTTTTCATATGGTGTTTTATAGGCATTATTGGTCATTTTTCCCAAGACAATACTTTGGGAGGAAAGGGAAAAAAATTGTATTGATCTGTTAGGAGCAATATGCATATCTGCGTTACCAATGAGTGGTATCCTAAAGTGTCATTCTGCCAAGATGTCAGTGCAAAGGAGAGAAAATTTTGTTGATCCTGCTACAACTTCCCATGCACCATCCCATCTTGTTCCAGAGGGTCCTCCAACTTTGAAAGCAGATTTTCAGTGCACTGCAGAGAAGCAGTAGTCAGGGGAAATTACTCTTTTCCCCTTGCACATTGTACATCAGGAGAATGAGTTCATTGTTCATGGAATGAGACCTTAGGGTGCAACGCCATGTGTAGTTGTGGCATCTCCAAATATAGACACCAGTTCTAGTTAGGATGTCTGGAATAATAGACTATGGAATAATAGACTAAGTTGCCATCAACTGTTTAAAAACTCCACAGCCTTACGAATAAAGTGAGGCCTTAAATTGAAAACACTTGTTTAAATTACGAGTCAAAACCGAATACAGTCATTTTATCCAAAAATAGGTACAGTTCTAAGTCAGAGGAAAATTCATCAGAGGAGCAGCCTTGATCAAATGCCATTTGCATTTCTACTGAGTACAAGACATCAAACACATGCAGTTTTTTAAATGATTTCCTCTTATTCATCTTTGGACCGAATAAAAGATATAATTAGGAAAACAATAAGCCCAGTAGATTAACTTCTGTCTAACGCAGGGTGGGAGGAAAAAAAGGTTTAAAAACAGTTTCTGCACATATTTGTATTATTAGTAACACTTGCACGCCGCGTGCAAGTTCACGTCCATTATAACCAAATTAATGGATGAAAGATCCACTAATTGTTTTGGGAAGTATTTTTGCATTCATCTTTACCAAAAGGAGCAGAGACCACAAACAGCTGCACCTGAGATTGCTACAAAGAGCAGTAGTGTTTTTTTGTTTTTTGTTTCCCACTCTTGTCTTGACATTTTCATTGTTTTTCAGGATGACACAATCTTCAAAGAACAAGTTGGATTTAGAAAGGGTAGAGGAACTATTGATCATTGTCTTGTGCTTGATCATTTGATCCCTAAATATGCCTCTGACTTGAAAAAGTTTTTATACGCAGCTCTTGTTGACTTATCGTCTGCTTTTGATTCTGTATATCATGCTCAGTTATGGGCAAAATTGCATTCCTGTAGAGTACAGGTGTCTCCTAGTTCTTATGAGGAGCTTGTCCAGGTTGGGAATTGGTCCACTTACTAAGGATATTTCTGTTACAAAAGTTGTTTGCCAGTTGGCACCCCTGTTTCTATGATGATAATGTGATTGAGCTCCTGGGAGAGCAATATTGTCCAGCGGTAATCCTAGATGAAAGAAAATGTCTTTAGCAATGCATGCCAGTGATAACAGGAAAATCCAGACCACAGTGTGCCACCATCAGGAATAGAAAGGATTCAGTGGTTCAAGCCAATGGCCAAGGTACATGCTTGCCCCAGTTCCTAGGAAACTCCAAACGATCTCTAATCCTCTTATTAAAGATGTCACTGTGGTTGCTGACACTTTGCAGCAGTCTCTGCAGCTACAGAGCTGGGTCGAACCCTAGCGGATCAAGCGAATTGCAAGAGGGTGAATTGTCCCATGCCCACCATACTTAGGCTTGCCAGATTTTCCCGGTTCTAAACCGAGACACCCCCCCCCCAACAATTAATTAAATAAATACATTTTAATTATTTATTTATTTTAGCCTAAAATAATTAATTAAATTGACTTGCCTGTCTCCTTGCCTGAGATTTCGCGAGATCCAAGATAGCCGAAAGGAAAAAAAAGAGTACGTTTTAACTCAGTTTGAAAGCAGCGGCGGCGGAGGCTTGCAGCGGCCCGGAAACCGTCCAGGACAAATCCGGGACCTGAGCTCGGGTTCCAGGACTGTCCTGGAATTTCCAGTACGGATGGTAAGCCTAACCATGCCCACCATACTTATTCTGAGGCCCTTTGCAGTTACTGTTACTTCAGCACTCATAGATGAAACCATCAGTGCTTCTGCTCAGTGAACCAAAACAGTTAGACGTACTGATGAACAGTAATGTCAGTAGCCCTCCCGGCACCCGGATCAAGGGCGGGGCCTGAGAGATGTGACGTCGACGCGCCCGGCGCGGCTCCAAACACGCCCCCCGCCGGTTTCGGTACCATTTTGGAGCCATTCGGGCTCCAGGGAGGGAGGGAGGACTGAAAAGAAGACGGCCGAAGCAGAGGCGATGCATCGCGAGGGTAAGTACGCCCCAACACTGCGTGCGCCCGCACCCGGAGCAGCTCCTCGCACTCCGCGCTAGTAACGCCTCTGCTGATGAGAATTCATTGAGATCTTCCAATTGATTATTATTTATTGGGATTCTTTGCCATTCTACTTCTGTGTTTTGCTGTTTTGTTGTGTGTGAGGTTTTCAGTGATTAGTTGTTTTGATGCTCTTTATTTACAATCTGCTTTCAATTATAATGATATAAAATGTGACAATTTTTTTAAAGAACATTTTTTAAAAATCTGCAAGCTAGCATAATTTTACATTCAGGCCTGCCTTCCAAATGTGATTACTAGAAGATTCCTGGGAGTGGTGGCAGGCTTGAATTAAAAAATATTTACAGATCATGGTTTTTTCAACACTGCTCTTATATCAACACACACATGTCTACCAATACACATGAACACACACAATCTCGGGTCCAGGTCTGCCTAGCCCAGAATTACAGCCCAATCCTGTGTAAGATACAGCAGACGGCCTAAAGGGCCGGCCACCGTATCCTATGCAGGATCCAGGCTGCCCGGGGCAACCTGGGTGCACCTCGAGGGAAGGTGATGATCGTCCCCTTCCCCGGGTGTAAGCGGCTTGAGGCCCTATGGGCCTCCTCAAATGTTTATCTTGGAAGACAAGCTCTCTGTGTAAGGCCGTGCTGGTCCTGGAGAGGGCTTTGGATATCGGCATATCTTGCCACCAATATCCCCACCCTCTCTAGGCCCACTGTGGTCTATGGCTGCCCTCACCATCCGGTCCGCCCTCCCGCCGCCCCTGCCC
Source organism: Plestiodon gilberti rubricaudatus (assembly GCA_026170595.1). NCBI lineage: Eukaryota > Metazoa > Chordata > Lepidosauria > Squamata > Scincidae > Plestiodon > Plestiodon gilberti. The sequence goes on from JANXHW010000001.1 coordinate 92,648,472, forward strand.
TGGCCGGTGTAGGCCTTACCTGCTCCGGTGGGCACGGGGCTGGGTAGGAGCCGCGGGAAGAGCCGGCGGCCTCTCCGCCGGCGGCCTTTACTCTCCGGGTTCCGTAAACGCGCTTTACGGTGCGTTTATGACACCCTGCGTCGGGGGAGGGTGCGCTCCCCCAGCACATTCCTACACAGGATTGCGCTGTGCAACTCAGTTGGGGAGTTTATAACTGGAGAGGCCTAAATGCAGTTTATGTCTATTTTGAGGCCATTGACTGGATGGCAGAGTGAACAACCTCAGAGTGCCTCTAATTAGGCTAATAGTAACCACAAGACAGAGTTTTCCAAAATAATATGAATTTTATTAAGGAAAAGGCAATGTTTACTTGTAAGACCAGTTGGGTAGAGGTTTAGGTGATTGTGGGTGAAAGGATACTTGTAAGTCGCTCTGTTTGGACAGGCATGGGTTAAAGTGAAAGGGGAGGAAAGGAAAGAATCAGGTTGCCAGCTGGGCTGAGTTTACTCTGTCAGAGAGGACTCAACTGGAGGAAAGGAAAGGAGATTTAACAGGAGATTTAAAATAGGCACTAAGGGAATGGAGGATTTTAGAAGGAAGAAGGAATTGTCACAAAATTTAGAGGAGGAGGAAAGGAGAAAATAAATTACTTATCCTTACACCCAATCCTAACTAACTCCCCATGCGGCAATGCAGTGGCGTCAATGTGACTTCCACAGTATCCTGCAGGGAAGTTTTGGCATGATGAGGCCTCATTGGGGCAAGGTAACAAACTGTAGGCATCATCTATCACTAGGCTTACCAGATCTCCAACCAGGACAGAGTGCTAGACCTTTCGGAGAAGTAATGTGGGCAGGTGTAGCTTGTTAAACCTTAGAGCACAATCCTAGGCATCCATGGGGCTTGCTTCTGAATAGACAGGCCTAGGATTGTGCTGTAATGTTTAGCAAGCTACACCTGCCCACATTCCTTCTCCAAAAGGTCTAGAACTCTGTCCCTATTGGAGATCTGGTAAGCCTATCTATCACTGTAACCTGGGGTACGCCCCAGCAGCCGCCATAGGTCAACTCGGACCTGTGCCAGCTCCATAGCTGGTGCAAATCTGTATTGACCTGTGAAGGCGGATCAGGCCTGGAAAGGGGGTTAGGATTCAGCAGACGCAGCTGCATCTTAATGATGTCACTTCCGGCCCTCAGCAAGCACCATGAATGCTAACTTCGGCTTGCTGTATGAAATGAGTTTGACAATCCTGGTCTAGTCTATGACTAGGATTCTACCATCTCATTCTCCGGCCCAGAGACGTAGGAAGAGATGGGGTGGGAGGCGGAATGTCCCCGGGCAGCAGGCAGTGGGGCATTATACTGACGGCGGGGGCAACAAACTGGCGGCAGTGGCGAAATGGTGGCGGCAGAGAATGCAGCGGTGGCAATCCAGACAGCGATCCAAGACAGCGATCCAGGTGGGAAAGGCAGTGGAATGGCTTGGAGGAGCCTGCAGAAGCCTCCTGCTGCCTCCTAGCCACATTTGTGTTGTGCCCCACCCAGCCCCCAAGAGACGTTTGGCTCTGGCTGACTTCACACGGGGGTGGGGTGAGTGACGTCAGCATCACAAGTGGGGCGGTGTTCCTACGCCACTGCTCCGGCCTGTGTACACCAAGACATTTGGAAGGCAGAGATGACGGGCGCGCGGGGGCGGGGCCTGCGCGCGTGATGTCGACGCCCCCCCTGCCCGTGTACTGCTAATTTCGGAGCTGAACGGGCTCCAGGGAGGGAGGGAGGGCCGATCCGGCACTTCGGTGAGTTCCCCCGATCGCACCCTCCCGCCCCAAGCGCCTGGCGCTCCTGCACCACGCGCTCCACCGACGTTCCGCTGCTGTTGGTAGGGATGGGAGCAGAGCAAGGAATGAGGAAAGAGAAAAGACTGGTTGTGGTTAATGATCAAAATGATGGGAATATGTTCTGTATCAAATGTGTTTCTTGCAGAATGAAAGAGATGGGTTGCCATGACATAAGTTCAGGAAAACTCTGGGAAAAGGGCAGGAGGCGTGGTCTGGTGGTTGAGTTGGAGGTTGCTTGAAAAAGCTAAGCAGGATCAGCTTGGATCTCTCCTTGGTTGGTTGACTGGAAAGCCGCTGGCAGATCTCCATGGAGGAATGTGGAGGAGTTAGCTGGCAAGAAACGGATAACATCTTGAGAACCAGTCTGAGGCATGATTTGTAGCTGCTTGTGGAAGCTTGGAAAGTGCAAGAGCTGTACAGGCAGGATGAAGATTGCACTGTGAATGGAAGCATCTGGAGAAATGGAGGGTTCTATGATGGGAGTAACTTGAAAAAAAAACCATTGTTGTTTTGATGCTCTTTGAAAAAATGTGGTTTATGGTCAGCCTGCCTGCCTATGGAAACTGCCTTGAGTCTACAAGAAAGGCGGTATATAAATACTGTAATAAATAGATAAATAAATAAATAAATGATGATGGCAAAAGTCTTTTTCAATGGTGCTAAACTGTAGGCATCATCTATCACAGTAATATTTTCACTTGCTTAAGTGACTTACGTTTTGTTGTAAACCAAAAAATCAAACACAACCTTCTCTCTACTGTAAGAGGACAGAAAAAAAAGAAACCAGCAGGTTGCCTCACACCCTATTTTATCTTATAACTCACCATATACCAAAACCAGACTGTCACACCACATTGGCGGAAAGGTGAGTCTGGAGTGTAGTGAATGATGGCATTTCTGTGCCTAATGTAATCACATAAACAGCTGTGCCGCCTGTGGTCTGCACTGATGAGGTGTGAGCTTTCGGTAGGGTTGCCACCAGCTGCCTTACTGCAGAGTAAAATTATTAAAGACGCTCAGTTTATGCTGCTTTGAAGAGACAAGGGTAGAACTTCCTGCTAAGTGCAAATGCATTGCTTTGCTTTGGTTTGAACGGAAGGTTCAATAGGCTGTGATATAAGTTGAGTCTAAAACATAAAGGAGAGGATTCCAGGCTCCTGGTAAACTGAAAATTAAAAAAAAAATCAATGGACTAATAACAGACTTGATAGAGTGATATGTAAAGCCAGGTGGCACAGATCAATCTGAGAGGCATTTCTACATTTTTTTTCTCCATCACTAGCAGCCCGATCCTAACTATATGCCGCCACCACCTCGCACGCTATGTGCTATATCCTGCAGGGTGGCAGTCTGGAAGTTTCCTTGAGGTACCCTTATCCTTCACTGCCCCAATGGGTCTCCTCGGATCTGCACCTGCTATTTTGCTGGCATGTCCAAGGAGAGTAAGGGAGAGGGAAGGAGACAAGGAATGGGGATAGTATCTGGCACATTCCGGTGTCACCAAGATTCACCCCTGCCACCATTTGCAGAGGTGGACCCAAACAGTAGAACTGTGTTCCATGTCATAAAGGGCAGCCTAGTCCTATGGCGCAATCCTGATGAACTCAAGGGCGGCGGAACGAGCATACCGTCGCCCGAAGCCGTCGCGAACATGCCGTAAAGCCAGATCCTTACATAGGATTGCTCTGCTAGTTAGGATTGGGCTGAAGGTTAACTTAGAAAAGCAAGTGTGTTGCGATTTCAACTCAGTATGCTCTCGTTAATCTTGTAATCCCTTTTTCTCTTTCTCTCTCTTTTTCTGTGCCCCACAGTGTGTGCCCTGTTCTCTTTCCACACCATTACAGTTCTCTCTGTATGTCTCTCTCTATTAATCTTTCTCTATTAATCTTCCTTCCCTTCCCTTCCTTTCTCTCTCCACTTTATAGAATCTTATGTGCCCCTAGATCCTGCAGGTTACAAAGTCCCAATAGCCTGAAGGAAAGCTGATTCATGGGGGGCTTTAAGGGGGGGGGCTTTAGCCCTTCTGCTAAGTCCCTGGTGAAAAATACTGTATATCCCCTGTAGTTGTTTTTATTTGAGGCTTCAGTACATGCATATGCACTTAATGTGTAGTTTGCCCTAGTCTGTATCCAGATAGGCTCCTTGACCTGTCCTTAACCTACATAACTAAACTAAAAGTTTTTAAGTAGACTAATTGAATACAGGATTGGAGCCTAAATGTGCTCACAACTGGGGTGTCATTGCCATGTTGAAAGCCAGATTGTGTAAGTTGTAGCTCTAGTAATTTCTTCAGAGCCAGGAATTGAAAACAGCTGCAAGTGTTTTGTTGCTCAAATCTCACTGTGGCTTGCATTCAATTAGGCTATGGATTTGCTGCGTAGGCACTAATTTACTCTATAAAGTAGACACAGGGAAGTAACTAATTTGGGAAGCTGAGGGACTCCTTTGTTGATTCCACCAATCTCAAAAGTGAGACATCTTATTTTATTATTTTTAGCAAGTGTTATGCCATTTTAGGTTGTGAGAGCACCAAAACAGGAAGCAGTATCAAATGTTTCTATTTGATCCGCCTTTGTCCTGGCAGCACAATGCTTGTAAAGTCCACCTGCTAGAAGTTGGGTGGCTGATATAAAAGGATGTCATGGTAATTTGGAAAAATGCTCAATACAGGGAAGAGGTTTTTTCTGCCCCCAAGCTTAACACACTGGTTTGTCTAGCTCATTACATGCCAAAACATTTGATTGATGTACTCACTTCAGTCACGGATAATTTTAACTCATATATTTAAATAGCTCTTGCTTCCACTCTATTATAATTCCTTGTATGGGGCAAATCAGAGCTCAGGCTAGGCCTAGACTAGGTTGACCTAGATGCCAGAGTAAGCCTTTGTTTTTGTGTTGTGTCGGAAGCAAGCCAATATTTCAGAATTCTAAGTCTCAGAAGAGAGTCTCTCCTTTTCTACATTACGGTACATTGAAGAGATGTGTATTGTGATAGGAACCCTGTTATTGCAACTGATGTAGCTTTCTATGCATTCAAGGGAGCTAAGAAATGTTGTTAAAAGCTTCCTAGATATAATTTGTGTTTGAAATGTGGGCATTTGCAATGAATTAATACAGGGGTGGCCAACCTTTCAACATGGCTGCTCCTGGTCCTTTAATGGTTGTATAGGTGAGGGCATTCCAGCAGCTGCAGCTGCTTTAGCAGCACCACCAGCAATTGCAGCTGCCAAGCTTGTGTCTTCTACACAACTCTTAAGAATGCAGAGGCCCTAATGGTGGAAGGTTGGCCACCCCTGAATTAATATATAAAGGCAGTCACACACACACACTTTTTTTTTTTTTTTGCAGTGACTGATACAGAAATGTAGCAGGTTTTTTCCCCCTGATACTTGCCTCCTTGTCATCTTACCCTACATCTTTCAGACTAGTGTTTCAGAAATATGGGACATTTTGGAGCCTTGGTGCTGCATGAGGCTGGAACAAACAACAGACCTACCAAAAAAAAAAAGTATATTCCTTTTAAAAGTGATAGAAATTTCATTTCAAGAGCTGCAAATGTATTGGTAAAACTGCAATGGCAAATTTGTCAGTTATACTCTCTGCCAAAATTTCAGTGAAACAGTAGTATGCACTGCATTTCAGTGAAACTTTGCCTCACACGTCTCATTACGCTGTGTTTGTTTCTCTGGTGGTCCAAACTGATCAGAAACCATTTTGTTGAAAAATAGGATCTGTAAGGATTGAAGGACACACCGCATGAGCTCTGGCACGGAGGCAAGCGAGCGTAGGTGCCTAGCCACTCGTCTCCGCGCACTGAACTCGTCTGTAGGAGTGTCTTCCAGTGAATAGTCCCTCCTGTTGTCCCGCCTTCTTAGAAAGCGCAGTGGTGATTGGTTAAGCACAAGTGTGGTCCGATACATGAGAGGAGAGAGAGAGAGAGAGAGAGGGGGGGGGGCAGGAAGGAGAGAAAACTTACATGCATTATTTTAGTCCTTGAAACAACACTGTAAAGTAAGTACAGTTACAGCTATACAGCAGCTGGAGCAACCACTGAGTTCATGGTAAAAAAATTAGATACAGGGGTGGCCAACCTTCCGCCATGAGGGCCTCTGCCTTCTTACAGTACGAGTTGCGTAGAAGACAGAACCTTGGCAGCTGCAAGTGCTGATGGTGCTGCTAAAACAGCATCTGCTGAAATGCCCTCACCTAGACAACCATTAAAGGGCCAGGAGCATTCATGTTGAAAGGTTGGCCACCCCTGAATTAGTCAAACTATGGAAGCTCTGATTCACAGCTCAGTCTCTTGCAGTGCAATCTAAGCATGTCTACTCAGAAGTCCCATTGTATTCAATGGGTCTTACTCCCAGGAAAAAGTTATAAGCTTCCAGCCTTACGACCCAATCCTATTGGGCCTCTGTGCCTTTAGAACACATGTTCCGGCAGCGCAGTTAGCTTTTACAGTGGTCACAAAGTGAGACCTGCCATTCGGAGCAGCCAGGCTGTTGCCACAAGTGATAAGCAGCTGCTTGCCAGCACCCTCCAGAGAAGCCCCAGTGCCAATAAGTTAGCATGGGGTGGTGGTGGGAAGAATGGGGAGGGTAAGAGGAGGAATGGGGCAGGGAGGTGTGTGTGTGTGTGTGTGTGTGTGTCGAGGGCGGGAAAGGGGCAGTAATCGGTGGCAGTGGCTCCACTGATATCGTATCCCCCTTTCCCAGCCTTGATCCACCTACCTGGGTCAACTCGAATTTGTGCCAGCAAAATAGCTGGCACAGATCCAAGAAGACCCATTGGGGCAGTGGAGACTTTTCCTGGGGCAAGGTAACAAATGTTCCCTTACCTAGAGGAGGCCTCTGGGACCCGAAACTCCCCTGCGGGATGCAGCGTGTGCCCTGTTGGCATGGCTGCATCGGCAGGGAAAAATTTAGTTTGGATTGGGCTGTTAGTCTATGCTACACTAATACTCGGGGTCCATAGACAATTGTAGCCCCCCAATCCATTGAATATCTCATAGCGTTTGGAGATTCTTCTATCATTACTGCTAGAAAGAAATCTAAAATAGCAAGGATCTAAACTCTGTAATAGGGCACTAAGCACAGAGCTCATAAGCAAATCCCATCAATCACACATAGGTATATGCTCAAACAGAATATTTATTGACTTCAGGTTCTTTGTGATTCAACCAAGATCCTGCTACAGCAATGGCCCAATTGTGTAACCCCTTCATAGAAAGCAACGTAACCACAGCACTATGTTGGAGTGGTGGGTGAATATCTTCCGTATATGTGCTTTGGACTCAGTTGTCAAAGCTGTAGTAAACTGAGATAAAAACAGAAGCTGCATGAGATTTTGATTCAATCAAATAAATAGTATGATTAATTCATTAAAAACTGTTCTAAGTACCAGATGGATTCAAATCCAAATATGTGTATTTGCCAAATATCCAATGCTAAATAAGTCAGCGGCTCAAAATAAAGAAATGTGTTGCTTCCATTGAAAACAGCAAGAGTCTCTCTTCTTCCCCCACCCCATCCCAGAACACCGAGTAAATAAAAATACAGGAACTGCCATCATTGTACTTTGAATTTGTCCACCCTGCTCCACTTAATGTTTTACTTATTACTAGATGTTACTAGATGTTGCAAGAGAGAAAACGAAGAGACACAGAGTGATGACTTTAGCATAGTTCTTCTCAGTGTATTTGACCAAACATGGCATTCTATCAAACCGCTATAGGGTGTGGACATACATGGCATTCTCTCATGACGGCTACTATTACTTTGCATCATGAAGTCCTCATATCATGTTTGTCTGAAAATAGTGTGCGTTTTATTACTCAAGAAGTACTTTTCAGCAGTATAGATAATCCTGTTAAAAAGCCATTCAAATTAGCTTAAATGACTGTTCAAAATCTTCAGGCAAGAAAGAAAGAAAAATAGAAAATCAGCATTGTTGTTATTATTTTGCATCTCAAACTCATGCATTTAAAACATTTTTTTAAAGCAACAAACAAGTGCTTCCCAAGGTTAGTGGCTACACACTGTAGGTAGTTAATTATCATGTGCGAAGAGTGCTGTAGTAAGCATTCAATTAGAGTGCCTCTTGGCAGAGCCCCCCTCTCTGTTCCCCTCAATTTCCTCCGCTTGCCTCCTTATTATAGGAAAGGAAAAGAACGTGTGAAAACCACATCAGGAATGACAGTCTCCTCTGAGTGCAGTACAGCTTGGCATTTCTTTTCTTTGTTTAAAAGAACAACTGGAAAATATCCCACACAATTCCCCCTCGCAGTCCACATCATTTGCCTTTCTAGCTTCTTTGGAGATTACAGGCAAAGTTTCAATCACGCTGAATGTGAGCTTTCTCTCTCCTTGTGAAATGTTTGACAGGCAGAGAAAGGCATCCTGGATGGAGAACTTGCCGTGGCTGCTTCTAATCTTATAGCGCCTGATATGAAATATTTACTACGCGCAGGCTTATACAAAAAGGTTTCAAACAGGTAAACTGTAATTACAGCGTATTTGTTAAGAAGCTGCAGAGCAATTAATAACTGGCTATTGGAATGTCTGTTTCCTGAGAAGGAAATATCTTATTTTGGAGACATGTGAGGCAACGTGGTAATTTTTTGAACCAGAATTGTTTTGACAGGATTTATTTTTTTCCAACAAATTAATTTGTTTATTATTTTGTTACAGTTCTGTCACAAGTCATTCAGGTAGTCTCCTGTCGGGGTACTTGCTGAGCAGGGCCGGCTTAAGCCAGTTGGACCAATTGCTCCCAACTGGGCCCTGTGCCTAAGGGGGCCCCACACTAGGGTAATCTAGACTTGTCAAAGATACAGGACAACATATTGCAATTTTATATTATGTGCATTATGCCAATAAAGGTGGTTGTTGTATTATGTGTTTAGATCAATTTGGTCCATTAACTTACATGCACGTTTTAAGTCCACATTTTGATTGCTTTCCATTCTACCATAGAGAGAGAAAGTCTATAATAATTTTTATTTATATCTCTAAGATTTTACAGACCTTGGCTGTGAACCTGGGGCCCCACAAAATAATTGGGCCCCACAGCTCCTAAGGCTGGCTCGGCTGCTGAGCACAGATCTACTCGCCATCTGAGATGGGAGTATACCAGGCTCCTTCAAACTGTTATTGTTGATTGGCTGCTACAGCCAATTTTACGGGAATATTTAAGCCAGAAATATTTGTTTTAAAGAGCCAGTAAATGTTTTAAACATCTTAACCTAACATTAGAGCTGTCTCATTTCAAAATGGTTTCTAATATCATATGCAGGCATATTTTTTTCTCATATATTGCCCCCCCCACAACACCACAAGCCCTTTGCTCTACCTTGAGTATTTATTTATTTAAAAAAATTATACCCCGCCTTTTCCTATGCTGAAGGCAAATGCCCAAGGTGGCTTACAACAGATTAAAATACATAATTTAAAATACACAAAATAAGTTTAAACAATACATAACGATACATAAACAAATTTAAAAAACAAAATCCACTGGGGGGGGCGACAGTATGGAGCAGAGAAGCAGCATGGCAGAGCATCTTGAGATACAGGAGGCAGACCACAACCCTTCACCCAAACGCTAGACAAAACAAAAACGTTTTGAGCTCTCGCCGAAAAGTCATGAAGGAGGGGGTGGTTCTCAGATCCCCTGGCAGGGAGTTCCACAGTTGTGGTGCCACAACAGAGAAGGCTCGCCCACGTCTTGCCACTCCCCTAACTTGCGATAGAGGTGGCACCCGCAGGAGAGCCCCCTCAGATGACCTAAGAGAGCGGGTAGATGACCTAAGAGAGCGGACCGGAATGTATGGGAGAAGGCGGTCCCTCAGATATCCTGGACCTGAGCCATGAAGGGCTTTAAAGGTCATTACCAGCACCTTGAATTGGGCCCGGAAACGAATGGGCAGCCAGTGCAGCCGCTGAAGCAGTGGTTCAACAGAGTCAAACCGCCTAGCTCCAGTGACCACCCGGGCCGCTGCATTGTGCACTAATTGCAGCTTCCGAACTGTCTTCAAGGGCAGCCTTGAAGTATGAAAGTATGACTTTCATTCCTCTATTACAGCTTATCTCCTTTGCAATAACTGCTGTTCTACAGGACCCCCATAATACCACATTACAGTTTTCCTCTCTCTACACGCAGATACATTCATACAAACAGGTGACACATCATTCTTGGCTAAAGCTTAGTACAAACATTCTGGAACATGAGTACAGCAGGGACCCTGAGAGGTTCTGCTTCCTAATATACAGGTGTTGTGTCACTCATTTGCAGTGTGCCAAAAACGGGGCATAGGGGCAGTAAACAAGCTTGCTGCTGTGATGCTGCCCCCTACTTTATACACTTTCAATGGCTGCATGGAGCCCTCAACTGCATTTCTGAATGAAGCTTAATGGCACAATCCTATCCTGTTCCTCCACTGGTGCAGCCAGTGGTGCAACGAGACCTGGAGGCCCTGCAAAGGAAAGGGGGTCCAAATCCCCTCCAAAGGGGGGATTCAAAGGAGATTTAAATCCTCTTTCCCCCCCCCCCCAAGACTCCCATTCTGTCCTCCTCCGCTGGTTGCACCGGTGGAGGAGCTGGGTATGACTGTGCTGTTAGTCTCTTGTTGGTTGAGAACAGCATTCAGGGTCTTATAGTGGCTAAGAGAGTAAACTGTGAATTAGGAAATCCCTAGTTCAAACTTACTCTCTGCTATAAATTCCAGTAGCGTAGCTAAAGGAGGGGGAGCACAGTAAAGTAGCCCCTCCCACTCACCGTTGGAGCCATTCCAGCAGCGAAGGCAACACTACTGATAAATTTAGTTAAAGTACTATCCTTCAGCTTCTGCCCTCCTAACTTACAGTTGGCTAGAAGGAGTACAAAGAGCAGAACAATGTGCACCATGGGTATGCATCTAAAAATGACGTCCCCTTATCGAGCCCCCTGTCATAATTTGTAGGATCACTTACGCCATGCTATGATATCAGAATATTGTGCATATTCTCTCCTGTTCCTGTGGAAGTCAATCTTGTGGAGGAAAATCAGGAAATGTGCTACATGATATATAGACATAACCCTACACGTCACTGGAATAGAGGAGAACTCAGTACATGCAACTTCTTTTTGAAAGTAAGTCCTGCTGAGTTCAATGAGACTTTCTCCTATGTAAGGCTGAAATCCTATGCACACTTTCCTGGAAGGAAGCTGCTCTGAAAATAATGGGACTTACTTCTGAGTAGATATGCATAGGCTTGTGCTGTACATGTGCACAGCATTAAATAGTGCATCTGAAACATTCTGAACATTCAAAAAGTTTTGTACTAACAAAAGCTACGTACAGTAGAGATGGGGCAGGTGAGAAGTTGCTGGAATGGGAGATGTCATTCAGTGAATCTCAGTGAGCTTTGGTAATGAATATCCTCCTGCTAGAGAAATCTGGCTAGTTCCTGTATGAATCTTATTTTAAACACGGGTACAAGCATATGCACACTTGCTTAGCAGTAAGACCCAATGTAGATAGTAGGATTTACTTATGCATAAACATAATTGTGTGTTATTTCAGACACCTGTTTTGGGTTAATTTTTTGTATACTTTTATTTTTATTTTACTTTCTCTCATTGAATTGGATGGCCCATGTCTACAGTATGTTTGCATTCCTGAGCAGAACTTAAATGTAGAATGGTGTTTTGTTCTAAATTAGTTTTTTTTCCTTAAAACAAACCCACTGGCTGAATTTTTGCAGCTGAGCAATAGTTGTTGCCTTGTCTACATTATTCTTTAAAAACAAATTAAAATAATATTAATTAGTTGCCCTTTAGTTAGTTATTTTTTCAGATCTTCAAAGGCATTTTGTGTAATGGTTATGTATTTATGCATTCTGTAAGGCTCTGAACATTTCTCATCAGTGACCTGAGTTGCAGCTTATTTTAAGGTGAACCAAGAGACCAGGACAATTTTTCTGCTCAATCCCCAGTTGTGATCAGAATACGCAAGAGTGTTGAGTTTGGACATGGCAGACCTTTTGTACAATCTATCCTCAGACACAAAGCTCACTGTACAGTATAGCTTTATGTAAGTCTCTAACTCTTCATTAGTGCTACAGTATTGGTATTGCATATTATCAATAAGGCATTTATCTTAAACCATGGGTCACGACATGGCAGGAAGTTAGGCATGCACTATCTAAATATGGATCAAGGCACCGTTTAATTCCCAAAATATAGAATACAGAAGCTTGAGACAGATATCACACAATACAGAGTTTTTGTTCTTTATTAGAAGATGATAAATGACTTTTGATTATCTCCCTTGACTGTTGTCTACTGAGTATTAAATAACGTGCATATGATTGAGTAAACAACCTGGCATTGCAACATTCACATGACGCTAGCCTACTTTCATTTTAGCTGCCTTTCCACTGCTCTCTCCAACTCCTGCTAATGTATCGTTGATCGCAGCTCTCTCCCCCTTTGCACCTGCCTTGCCCATCTTAAAAAAGGGAGCGTGTCAGTTTTTGAGTTACCATCATTAAGGCACAAAAATACACACAGTGCCTAGTTTGCTACTGTTGGCGAGATATCAATGTTAAATAGTGAGACTGAGTAGCAATATCATGGAACCGTATACATCAAAGGGTTTCTGTCCAGTGCTGACTTGTATACATTTCACACCTGAAGTGAAAAATCAAAATGACACCCTGCTCTGGGCTGCAGATCATTTTTAAATGGAGATGAGAGGTAGGAAAATGCTTCCCTCTGAAATCTGTGGGAGGCGGACTGTTCCCCCATTGCTCTCTTTGTGGTAAGTCCAGCCCTGCTTTTATCTCTTATTGCTATATGATTGTGTATTTTTTTAAAACATGTAAGCGGGTTCTCTCCCCCCCCCCCAAGTAACCTATTCAATATTTCACTTCAAACAGAATAATATGCAGAGTCCATTATACCTGAGAACCGCAGCGGATCATTAACCTTGGTGACAATAGTTAAGATGACAGGATAGAATTTGCCTCTGGTTTTGACCTCACTCTAACCCTCTCTCCTCCCAAATCCCCCATCTCATTTCATTGTCCTTACTGGAATTTCTCATTGAAATGATCCAGGAACAGGACACTGCATCCTGGTTGCTGTCGTGTTGAATCAATGCACCTGCAGCAGCTGTGCAGTAACATAACAAAGTATAGTGATTAAAGTAGAGGGCTGAGAAAGCTGGCATTTGGGGAGACGTATGCCAGTGAAAATAGGAGAGGAAAACCCAAGGACAAATTGTACACCTAACAGTAGTATTTGAAGAAAAAAATATGTCATCATAGAATTAGTCCCATTCATTGATTGTTCATGCCGAGTTGCAGTGCAAAAATACTGCTGGTCAAATACTTCATTATTTGACATGACATACAAAAGATCCAGAAAAAAATAAGCTTATACTGTATATATAAGCTATTGCTTTCAGTGCACACATCAGTGTTGCAGATGGAATTAGTAGCTCTCCTAAGAGAACTTAACCAGCTGCAATATGCCATCTTAGCCTCTGTCATTTAAAAGCCTAATAGCGCATCCTCAGGAACCTCTTAAATGCACTTTCCAATGTAATATAAGTAAAAGAGAACAGCAATAAGGCCAGTCATCCTGGAGTTTCTTTCTTGTAAGAAACTCCAGCTTTTTTAAATACAGTAACTGAAAATGGAAGGATGATTCCCCCCCCCCCTTCTCCTCTCCTACAGTTCTCTATTCTGTTCATCTTTGAAGTTTACTCGATGCCTTTAATTACCTTTGATGGAGTGGTAAGAGTCTTTCCCCAGAACACTTTATATACTTAGTCTGATATATCATAAATGAGAAATCTTCTGCTTGAAGCAGCACTTTAAACTGTAAGGACACATCACATTGACATACACTCAATAATAACATTTCACAGCTTTTAACTAAGCTGGTAAGAGCTTTTCCCCCCAGAGACTGTTGCCCCTTCTTTCTCCTATACTGTTTTTGCAGATAGACGGATGTCTTTATTTCGGAAGTTAGAAAGAATTACTTGGAGTCATCAGTGGTTTCAAGAACTATCCGTTGAAGGAGGGATGAAATCTATTCAGAAGACAGATGACAGCTTTTCATTTGGGAATTATTCAAAAATGATACTTCCCCATATAAAAAACAGTTATGGCATTACGGAGAGTAGCCATATTACCCCAAAGACCATCACTCTTTTTTAAAAGAAAAGTCTGAAGATAAACTAAAACTATTAGGTCGACCTGGTAATTCTCATTGAGACAAATTGTGTGTTTTCTTTTTCTTTCATTCTTTTTTTTTTTAAATGAATAAATAAAAGAAGCATAGGAAGGAAGGTAGCTTCAAGAGGATTATTATTTTTCTTGCAAAATCTCTAAGGAGAAATCCATGTGTACACACTGATGCAGTTGACAAAAGTACGGTTCACAGAGTGATATTTAGAATTATGCTTGTCAACATACGTTTTTCTGCAATGAAGTTGACACTTGGAGAGGGGGAAAATGAATATGTTCATTGTTGTCTCATGCTGAGAAAGCACGTTTGTGACTAATCGGGAGCAAGGGAGGCCGGCCTGTGCCGGCCTCCCTCGCTCCGTTGCCGGAGCCCCCGCATGTCCGCCGGAGGAGGTGAGTCGGAATCCGGTGGGCGCGGGGGCGGTTCGACGGGCAAGGGAGGGGGGCCATTGGTCTAGCTGGCCCGAGAGGGGGCAGGGGATGACGTCGGCCATATTCCCATCCCCGCCAGGCTGGCTAGGCCGTTACATGGTCTCCTCTACTTTTGCCAGCTATTTAGCTGGCGGATGTCCAAGGAGGCCTACTGGGCAGGTCCCAGTTTACACCCGGGGAAGGGGATGAGCATCCCCTTCCACAAATAGACTTCTGGCCCAGTGGTCAACGGGCAGCCCAGGCACAGGATTTGGCGGGCGGCCCTGGGCCGCCGTTCAGATCCTTGCGCTGGATTGCGCTGACAGGCACATAAACTGCTGTGGTTACACATCACTACTTGTGTGGGGTTGAGTTGTCAGCTAAACCAGTTATGTTATGACAGCATAAACTGGCGCAACCAACAGCCTCCACTGTAGTAACCCAAGAACACAGTTGAAAGGAAGCATTGGCTTGCAGTGGCCTCTTTACTTTCTCTCGATCTTTTGAATGGCTTCTATTTACTTCTATGGGAAGTGGTTCACTTGTGGACATCATTCCTAGGATGACAAAATTGCCTCGGACTATGAGATAGATCCCATGGCACGAATTTATTACTTTGGTTCATGGTAGTAAGCAACTTTTTATGGGATTTGCAAATAACTGGCAGGATGAAAAAATGAAATACTGTACTCCATATGTCTTACATAGGATCACATTGTTTTTTAAATTATCCTATTGGTTATCTGTCCCAATGTAGAAATATGCATCTAAAAAAATCAAAATTCATGGATGATTGGCTCTCTTTTAGGTTCCAAGGGGTAGACTCATAAAAGAGGTAGAGCATAGAAGAGGTAGAGCATAAAACAGATACGTGGCAGTCCGCGTATCACCAGTGCTCAGCCAAAGTACCACTGATGGTATGTGTACCACTGGTTGAGAACCCCTGCCTTACAGCAAATATTAAAATATAAGAATAGTACAAGCAAACTAAAATCAGTATATAAAAATCATAAAAATACAGTAATAAATACATGTCTTTTCTTTTTCTCCTCCTCCTCACATAGGGAAGTTGCTAACTGAAAGGCTGTGATATAAGAATAGAATTTTTATTTTTTTTAAAAGGCGCACCATCAGTTAAACCAAAACTTGAAATCAACAGACAATTTCTTGTAATTTTCTTTTAGTGGAAGGGGAAAAAAGTTTTCTTCGGTGCTGACTGTCATGGCACAAAGCTTTGGGTACCATTATTCTTGATGCACTGCTTGTCACAGCTCAGTCTTCAGATAAATAAAATAACAATTTGCATTGCCTCTCACAACAAGGAATAAGCCCCAGATAACAACAATCTAGAGGATCTGAAAATTGTGCTAAATTGATATGGTAATGAACAGCTGTGAGTAGCAGGGACTCACTTGCAAAGAGTAGGATCTAATCCCCAGGTTTCAATATTGTTTTTCTAATGTTGTATGATGTCCCAAATGAGCCTCAAAAATTAACAATAATACGGTAATTTCAGAACACTTGTAGGTGGTTTCATAATATAGAAAACATCTGACAAAATGGACCATGGTGGCATTATGTATTATTTTTAAATGCCATAATATTATAGTTTAAATGTCATAATATTATAGTTTAAATGCCATACATGTAAATGTGAACTGAAAATGAAGCTTGTCCAATTCTGTAATTTCCCACCCCAACTCCTCGCTTCAGTCATTGAACTACCACAAATTGAGCCATCTGCTAAGGGAACTCTCCTTGGAATTGTTTGATTCCTTTGCCCCTCTGAAGATAAGATTTCTTTGAGTGAGTCCTGAGAATTTAGGAACACTTTTTTTCCCCTCATCTATATCAAACTGATTGAGATGCTCAACCACTGGCTCCAGGGATATCGCTTTTGTATAACAGGGGAGGATTCCCTCCCAATCAATTTTGCAAGCAGGTTGCACCAACAATATCTCAGGGCACTAGATAAATTCAGTGCAGAGAAAATACTGATAAGGGCTTCCGAACAGAAAGGAACACAATGCTCTGTATTCACAGGGTTTATGGAGAAGCAGAAAATATTAAATAGCCAGATGAACCTTTTATCTTCAAGGCATGGAAAGGAAACAAAATGTTTTAAAACAGTGTAAAACAAGAGTTTTCTGGGATATTATTTTCTTCCCTGCACACACAGGGGACATGCACATCATCAATCTTCACTGAAATAAATGAGCCCATGTCTTTTAGGGAGGATGTTCCATGTGAACATCAGATGTTTGTATACAGAAATCTTTGTGTACAAGACTAGGGAAACTGTTTTCACCTGGCCAATTACGGTACTTTTTTCTGACGGGCAGCGCAATCCTGTGTAAGGATGCCCGCCGGATCCTGAGCCTGGGCGGCCATTCTGCCTCTGAGCCGGAGGTCTACTCAGGGAAGAGGACACTTCCCCGGGTGTAAATCCAGGCCGGCCCAATTGGCCTCCTCGGATTTCTGCCAGCTAAATAGCTGGCGGACGTAAAGAAGGCCGTGTAAAGGCCTAGCCGGCCCGGCAGGGACGGGGATATAGCTGAGGCCATCCCCCGCCCCCTCCCAGACTGGCTACACCAATGGCCCCCCTCCCTCACCCGCCAAACCGTCCCCACACCCGCCGGATCCTTACCTGCCTTCTCTGGCAGCTGCTCGGGCATTCCGGCGATGGAGCAAGGGAGGCCGGCCTCTGCGCTGGCCTCCCTTGCTCCAGAACAGTCGCAAACATGCTTTACGGCATGTGCGACTGCTGCCGGCGACAGAACACTCGTTCCGTCGCCGCCATGATCTACAGGATTGCGCTCTGAGAAAGATATGTATTTTTGGAGCCTGGCCTTGGTGCCATTAGTGCATTCTGAATACATGTTATATTTTATTAAGCAGATGCAGATGGCAGACACAGGCATCCCCCTGTTACAACTTCATGACTGATAGGGGTCTTCCATGTAGAAGTTAACTTGCATGGCTCAGGTCACCTGTTGAAAGTGATCCCGGAAGTATGTATACAGTCCCACCCATCCCATACAAACTGGTGATGATCAGTGCTACCGAGAGTCAAGTGCTGGCTGCACACCTGTTCAGCTTGGCAAAGTCCCCATCCAGCAACAGGAATGTCTGCTTTGAAACCACTGTACAATGTGGATCTCTAGCCAGGTGTACTACTATGCATGGAGTTTGAGTGCAAAGGACCTGATCCAGAAAGTGATCTCCATGAAAGATCAAACCTGCTTACTTGTAAAGCTCCCTCTTGATGGGTCAGGGTAAAGGAACTTAAAAAAAAAGTCAAACTACAGGTGGGCAGGAATGTGTTATGAAAAGGGGCTGCTACATTTTTATTTTGTACAATATTCCTGGCAGTCCTTACTCCTCCTTCTAAGCCACAATAACTTAAAGAAACATACACTTAAGTTTTATTAACATGTTTCTTCGTCGATAAATCTTGTTTCCAATTTCCTCACTCCCATCACAATTTAAATTGTTCTAAACATCTTTGGGGGAATTATATTTTTTAATTGTGGTTGTACAATGAATATTTGATGATCTTCATTCATAGGGTAATCATGGAAAAAAATTCTAATCCTAAATAAGATGTTGAATAATAATTAAAACTACTGAAGACTTGATTAAGGGTGTTAGGGGATTAGAAATGAGAATTAAAGATGGCCAAGAGCCCTGGGGTAAATTCAAGGACTTCAAACACCTTTAAAAAAAATTCCTGGTTTTTAAAAAAGATTAAGAAAATTATTGGACTAGAGATTTCCCCCTAGGAAACAATCTGTGAAAAAGATGTAACAAATGTCAGACTGTAGTTTCCCAAATCTATTGCTGGGAGTTCAATCTACAATCAACCAAGCCAAAGGGAAGTACTTCTATTTAATCACATGCAGTCTCTTAGACGGAAATGAGACATAAATCAGTTTAAATATAAATATACTATTCTCAATCTTATCTGGATTGTCCATCTCCAAAAATCATGGATAACAAATCAGAGTTGCAAAGGTGTGTGCCTAATATTTGATTTCTTCAGGCAAATACAGGGATTCAGTATCTGCACTTTATATGAAATGTTTAATAAGAAAAAAAGGAAAATATTTCCTCTATTTTTCAACAATTTCTTGAGTATGAGTCGCATGTTGAAAAAAAAATTGTGGTAGGCATAGCATTGGTTTTGCATGCAGATGCACTGTGGTACCAGTCACTCTCTGTTCTTTTTCTGAACAGTGCATTATTCAAAAAGCTTTCCATTTAAATTTGATGGAGAAAAAGCCAAACAAAATGCTGAACATGCAGTCCTGTTTGTATCAATGCATCTTTGCTATGCACGTAGAACATTGATATTGTTGCTTTGCAGGATACATGTTACTCGCATTATTATTCAGTTTGTTAAGTGAGCCACAACAGTGAACTTAAGGCATCTATGTTCTTGAATGGCTGATTTCCCTCAATGTAAGTAAAAAGTACTTATGACCTTTTACTCTGATTTTTAAAGTTGTTTGTAGAAATAGACCTAGGATGAATATTGGGTGCATACAGCAGTGACCTGTGTTTTATTTGTTTCATATATACCAGCAGTTCTACATATGAACCTGCCCCTGTCTTCTATGGAGCCAGACCATTGATCCTTGTATATCTGGATTGTCTAAATCGATTGGCAGTGGTTTTTCCCAGCACTACTTAAAGATGCAACATCTATAGGTATAAGCAAAATGGAAGTTTCTCAAGTTGTTGCTTGTTAGACAAGTCCTTTTCAGCCCTTGTTTGAAAATGCATGGAGGTGGGAAAAGATTGGATACTCTGACCCAAATGCTAATGTCCATGTGTTCATTTGTAGCTCAAAGTACAGCATACATGAATACAACAGCAGGTTTCCTGATCTCAGGGGGAAACCCTGTACATGTGTACATGCATAATCCGTGTTCTGACCTTCAAATGAGCATGGGAAGTGAGGTCAGCAGGCATGTTTCCATTGCTCCTTGACTTCCAATGGCCAATATGGTGTGCAGCACCCCTGCAGACGGTCCACACCGATGCTCACCGATAACAGGTTTGGGGCTTTCTTATATATACTTACTATGCCTAATTATAACTATTAATATATTTATACCCCCATTAATCAGTGGAAAAGGAAATAGATGTTATGAAGTAGATGTTCAGACAAACGAGGCCCTTCAGTTGCAGGTGCTCAACCAGTGCTTTCCAAGATGAAATAAGCAAGGGCCAAAAAGAAGACTCACCCTATTAAAACAGATATATAGTGGTGGAAGTAAAAGCAAGCCATGTTTATTAGCCAGCTTCTACTAATTAGCAAGGAATTAACTGCTTCCAGGCTGAAGCCTATGCACATCACTCTCTCATGATAATAGTTATCCGGCATTTCCGAAACACTCCACATGTTGAAAGAAAGTCTAGAAACAGTTCAGAGACTAGAAACAAAGTCTCAAACCAGCCCAATGCCACATAGAAAGCATCACTACAGAACAGATAAGACCCCTGCTAACTGGTAAAGACGCACCTTTTATGTGATGGTTCTCTTATATTTCAGTGGGAGAGCAATTGTCCCTATTCATCCAGCACAGTGTCCCTCCTCAGAACTGTTGCTGGTGTCTCCCTTGTGTCTCTTTTTTGTTTGTTTTTTAAAGATAGACACCGTTTGAGACAGGGGACCAATTTTTCATTTCTTTTGCTATGCATACATCACTCTAGAATGGGGTGAGGCCAGGTTAGGAAAGGTCATGCCAAGGGCCATTAGGGGAAGGAAAGCTGTAGCACTGCAGGGCATATCTGTGTGTGTCTTTCCTCCATGGTCTTGCAAATTTGGGTGCCCATCTTGATAGATCTTTGCTGCAAGCACAAGTCCTGCTACATAGTAAGTTAAATTTCAAATTGCCCAGTGGCCAAGCCACCTGGACAATCCTTTCAGATTCCTATGCCAAGAAGTTTCTTCCATCAATGACTGGAGCCTGGGTGCAACTTCTCTGATTGGGAAGTGTCACGTCTGCGGCTCTCCCACTGGCCAACCAGGGGGGTAGGGGTACGTCAAATGGGTTAGGACAAGCCATTTAACTGTAACCAAATAAGATTCAGAGAGGTTATTGTGATGCTTAACAGAGATTAACTTTTTGCCAACTGAAAGTTATACAGAACTTCCCTTGCTGAGATGGTTCACATTGTCTTCACAGAGCCGAGATACAGCCTTCTTGGAATTTCCTGTACCTTAGGCTTTGGGGGATGTAGCTTCTTTGCCCTTTTCGGATATATTACCTCAAGAGGCAGGGCACTGATGCTCTCGCAGCGTGTCGGTCATCTGGCTCAGGGATTGTCCCGAGAAGCAGTTTCTGAAGCTCCGGGGTGGATGGATAAAATGCCTTTCGCTCTTCGTCCTTGTCCTATGCCTGGGCGGATGTTTATCCTCAGAGGGGCCAGGTTTCCGGGTACTGATAGGCAAGGTAAAGAGCATGAGCGTATGCTACACAGGTTTCCTGGCACAGTAGAAGCCCAAGCTCACCAGTAGAGCCTCCCCAGAGCTAGAGCTTGTTCTGCTCCTTCTACCCTTTTATCCTTTTCTAGCCAGGGGTGGGGCAGAGCTTTTGGATCCTTCCAGGGGTAACTACCTCCAGCTGGAGCCTTTACTCAGGCCCTGTCCTCGCTGGGGTCTGGCTCCTGCTGGGATTAAGAACCCCGGACTTTCCCTTGAGTGTACTCCCAAAACAAAGAGCCTGCTCGCTTGTCAATGTCTGGGCTGCGGTACCCCCCGGTGGGTTTCAGCCATCGTTTACAGGAAGCAACCAAGTCTTTGTGTGCTCCTGGAAGGACAGGAAACCTATGCTTCAAATCTCCTTTGTCCACCCAGAAATGCTTTTGTTTCCTTTGTGCAAAGTCCTATAACTGACCCTGCTCTGGAAGCAGAACTTTGTCATCTCCTTCCCTAGTCGTGATGTCAATGCTGTGCTTTGAGGTTTCTTTCCCAGTAGAAACCTCCTCCATTTTAGGTCACTTCTCAGTTCCTTGGAGGTGTCCACACTGAGTGTTTTTGTCACTTTTCTTGGGGAAGTGTCCATGCTGCTGAGCATGTCATCTGGACATTTGCCAAGGTGCTCATCCTGCTGTGCATTTTGAAGGTCTCTTCCCCATAGAGACCCCCTTCCATTTTGGTGGCACTTTCTTTCCTGCTGAAAGCCTCAGCATTTTTCGCTTGACAACACTGTCCTGAGGTCAGGAATCCACTTGCTGAGCTTTCTTGCTCTGGTAGCTGCCCTCACCTTTGGAGGAGCTACCTTTTTAGCACAGAGGAGCATTATTTTTCTCTGCTGGAACCTGGAATTTTGCAGCCCAGTCATTACTGCTTAGAAGGACCTCGTGCTCAAGCAGAATAGGATTGGTAATCTGTCTCCCCTCTTTGATTTTCATAACAGTTTCTCTCTCTCTCCCCTAAAAGCCTCCATTTTCATGTGCCTATTTCAAAGCTTCCCGGTGAATCACCTTCTTCCACTGGCTGACTGGGGAAAAAAACCATTTCAGCACAGACTCATTCAGTCACGCTCTCCTGTCTCTTTCCAGTTAATTCCCACTTGTCCAAATGACAAGTATTTCTTTCACTTGCAACCATTTAAAGCTCTGTAACTGATCTCCTAAGTAAAGTAACTGAAAGTAAACATGCCTTTTCTTGTTTGCCTATTTTCTTTAATAAACTCTATCTTATTTTGAAAAGCTCAGTCTTGTGGTTACTGGTAGCCTAACTTTTGAGGCATTTTGAGGTTGTTTGTACTGTTCACCCATGTCAATGATCCAAAAATGTCAGACACTGCTGAATTTGACCTCTCACTCCAGAAGTGTTGCTAATTTCCCCAATTTGGTTCAATTTGAATTGGTGTGTGTGTGTGCATGACACATGTAGGAATACATGTGTGCATATGAATGAGCAGTGTTGGCAACAGGGTAGCTAATCAGGCTACCACTGCATCCTGCAGAGGGGGGCAGTTGTGGAGGTCTCCTATGGGTAAGGGGAAAATTATTCATACCTGCGCTAGCTAAATAGCTGATGCAGGTCTGGAAAGGGGGTTAGGATTCGGCAGCCACCACTGCTGCCAAACCTGCTCCCTTTCTGGACCTGAACCACCCGCCCCGTTCTACCCTCCCCACCCCTGTCGCTGCCTCATTTTGCCCTCCCCCACCCCCATTCTGCCCTCCTGCCAATCCCTCCCATCTCCCCCACCATCTTACCTGATCCAGCAGCTGGCTGGGATCCACCAGCGTCCCTGGCAGTGCACTGAGTAGCCATCTGCCGGAGTGCCTTTTACGACTGGTGCTGACTTACGGCAGTCAGCACCAGCAGAAGAGGAGCGCCATGCCACCACCAGCAGGAGGTAAGTACAGGATTGGGCCCTTCGTTTGTTTTTCCGTGCATCATCAACTGAATCAAGGTGACTGTTACATTGTCTAATATGCAGAAACATAGATGATCATTGTGGACCATTTAAATCGACTGATAATAGTTGCATAAAGCAATTATCACAACATTATTATCTCTGAGAATTTCCAACAGTTCCTCTCTAACCAGATGACTTAATTTAAGCTCAGAAAAACATACACATCCTGTCCCATCTTTTGTGAGATCAGCTAATATGCATGTGTATCAACAGGTGCCTGCAGATGCAAGATTACAAGAGAGCTTTAATCTGTTTTGTGTGTGGCTCAGAAGTGGGAAAATTGGAGATTCTGCCATGACTTCAAGTAATTTGATCAAACACTTTTAAATGATTGCAGAGTTATACACAGAAAGGAAACCAACAGTATCTCTTGAGGATTATGATTACAATGTATATATCTATACCTGGAGCAGCTTCCAAAATCAAGTATAAAAAGTATAAAAATCAAGTATAAAATGCTGTAAGGCACTTTTGCGGCACCGGGAGAGTAAGCAGTATCGATGTGGAGGCTGGCGCCGCTCACACTGCCGCTTTCCACGTCTCGCACCAGCTGACCCAGGTAAGTCATGCGTCAGTTGTTGCAGGGGGTGGGGAGGGCCGGGGTGGCAGGGGAGGAGGCGATTGACCAGCATGGCTTGGCAGGTGGGCGGGGATATCGGTGGCGTGCTCCGCCATATCCCCGTCCCCTTTCCGGGCCGGTTCGGTCTTACACAGCTTTCTCGGACTTGCACCAGTTACAGCTGGTACACATCCAAAGAGGCTCATTGGGGCCTCTGGTGCTTACATCTGGGGGGATGAACATCCCCTTCCGCCGAGACGAGGCCTGGCCACGCTGGCATGGGCCACATCCTGACTAGGATCCACATCCTGACTATTTAGGCCGACCGCCGCATCTTAGGCAGGATTGGGCTGTAATTCAAGTATCTTTGCTAATACTAATGAATGATCTCACCAAAGCACATATATAATCTTGTTTTTTTCCCAATTCAAGCTCTTGTCGCCATTTGTATCTTACATAATGAGCCTAACGCAATAGTAGTGCTGAAATTATACATCATTTTCAGTCGTCTCATAGAACATAAAAGCACTTCAACACCATTTCCTCCCACTTATGAACGCTATATGCATATTGCTCCAACATTTCTAATTTTATATATTTACTTCCCTTCCTCCCCCCTTTGGAGGAAAGAGTCTGAACACATGCAGAGGCATATAAGAAGCTAGATGACTGCTTATGGATAAAAATTGGCTACAACTTCATTGAAATATGTCAGCCTAAAGACCGGTGTGAGTGATGCAACCATCACTCCAAGCCTATACCCTGAGAGAAGAACTGGTCATCCGCAAATGCCACCCCCTTGGCCCTCAACCTAGCTCATCTGAGCTACTTTTCTCTCTGGTGAGCAACCATGGCTATCGGGTTTAATTCAGTCCATAGCAGCAACATCAGTCTGCTGTAACCCCTTGCACTTCAAGTCATGTGCCAACCAATCCTCTCCAATTCTGAGAAAACCCTTATGTCTTATCCCCACTCACCCTTCACAGTGGTCAAAAGTTGCATTCTGGCCTCTTGTTATAAATTCCCCAATTGTGTTTAATTCTGGCCCAGGTAAGCCCAGGCCGGAGGGAGGGTGTGTGTGTGTGTGTGTGTGTGTGTGTGTGTGTTTTGGTAGGCACGTGTGTATGAGAGCAGTGTTGGCAACATGTGCCCAGGGTTTGTATATCTTGTATTAGAATTGAACCTTGGTCTGACGATCCAGCAGGGCTGCTGTTTATGGTTAGAGAATTGGATTGTATCCATTTCTGAAAGAGTGGCAATTCACTAAGAGTGGCAATTCACCAAGTTAAAAAATAATTAATAGGTTGTTATTGTCTCTAAAAACATAATTTTCCAAAGATGCCATTTTAGATACACTGAGGCAGTAGAGTAAAGCATGTGTGACATTGGTCTGAATTTGAAGTGAGCAGGAGGTGTGGCCAGGAGATTGAGCTGGTGCTCTGCCTGAAGAAGCTAAGCAGGGTCAACCTCGGTTCTCGCTTGGACGGGGATGCTGGTGGACTTCGCAAAGACACTGAGATGGCAAGTGAGAGGGTGGAATGCGGAGGAGTCCGCTAGAGAGATAACATCTAGACAACCATCAGATCGTGAACTGTGAAGCTTGGAAATGTAGAGCACAAGCCAGAAGGACGGTTGCACTTGGAAGGGAAAACATCTCGAGTATGGAAGGTTCTATATCGGGGGTGGGCAATTAATTTTCCTAAGGAGCCACATGAGAAACTGGGACTGTTGTGGAGGACCAGACCAATAGGCTGAACGCCCCCTCCACAGTGCCTGCACACACCCCTGGCATTCTCTTACCTTCATTAGCTGCTCCGTGTCTTTCTTGCAACAGAAGCTATAAGCAGCAGCATTATTTTACCTTAATTAGCTGCTCCGTGTCTTCCTTTAACCTCATGCGGGTCAGTCAGGGACAGCCAAAGGGCCGGATGTAGCCCTGGGGCCACACAAAGCCCAGGTCTGTTCTATATGAATAAAACAATATTGTAAAGACCCTTATCAGATCTAAGATAGCCTGCCTAATTAATCCGCCTTGAATAAATCTGATGATGAGAAAGGCGGTATATAAATACAGAAAATAAAGAAATAAAGAAATTCCAGGTCTGGGAATCACTTTGACCTGTCTACATTATCTTTAAACACAATAGAATGGTGGTGTAAATTGCCGAACATCCATCAGGAAACATCTGTTAACAGCCAAAAATAAATAAATAACTGGCAAAGACTACTGTAGAATAACCTTAGGCTTTTAAATCTAACTGTAGTCTCTTTCCAAGTGTAGAGTTATTTCACAGGAAGTACAGATCAATGTAACATAGAAGATTAGTATCAACTTCATCTACTTCTCAGAAGACAAATATACGCCTACAACTCTATTTCTCTTGCAAAATGTCTGGGTGTGATTAACTTGACTTCAGTGACTGGATCTATACATTTCCAGGATTTCCTGAACGCTTTAGTTGGCTGACTGATAAAAAGTGTATGTAGTAATACTCCAATTAGGAACTACGTAACGTATAATGACCTGGGCACCCTGTAACTGAGAGAGGGTAAGGGGAAAAAATATTTTAAACAAAAATTAATAGGAGATTCACATGAATGAAGCTTCACACAGGACACTCACATGCACCCAATAATGCTTCCTAAAACAATTTCCCTGTACTTGTCATTTCCTTCCCACATCATCATCACCCCCCTAGTTTATGAAATATTGGCAGAAAGAGGCATGAGACTGCATACTTCCATTGTCAGATTTGGGAAAATTAAGGCTGCAGTCCTATGCACACTTTCCTGGGAGTAAGTCCCACTGAACTTATGGGACTTACTTCTGAAGAGACAAGTTTAGGATTGCACTGGAAGGTTAGGGATAGGTGAATGCAAAGTTAATACATCTTCATCAACTTACAACTATCTCTAAAAACTACCTATCATGAAACAGAACTGGGATACTTTAACAATTAGCCAGATTTTCAGAGAGAAGTGATATCTGATGGCATTAAGGACTGTGACATGAGATTATGACAATTTAATTATTTAATGAGCTGATTAGTAATCTTGGAAGAGTGCACTTTTAAAACTTCACAGTACTGCTACAGCTGTCACTACTGCCACATGGGGAGAAAAGGGGAAAACTGGAAGGGGGAATCAGCTATAACACATTTTACTGACCTTAGGAGTGGAGAGATTGTGGTACCAGGTTAAGAAAGCAGTTTGGCAGAATAAATGTTAATGCTGAAATCTTTCTATAATGCCAGAAGCAAAGTATATAATGGCATTTAGCATCTGCATAGCACATTTTAACAGACCAATCCTATGGGCTCGTAGCACTGGTGGAACTAGCATTCCGCCAGTTCTACTTCCTTTACAGCTGCTGCAAAATGCGCTCTGTCAAAATGCAATGTAGTGTGCTGCCAGAGAGTCAGCAGGAAAGCCAGAGCCATCCCGTGCCTCCTGGAAGAGTGCGCTGGACCCACCGAGGCAGGTAGGATGTCGGGGGAGGGTGTAAACCCCAGCACCTTCAGGTAAAACCCTAGAGACCTGCTGTCAATCAATGTTGACAAGACTAAACTGGATCAACTGATGATTTGCCTAACATAGCTTCCTCTGTTCCTCCTAAAGTTCAGGTTACTATAATATGCATTCTGTTAGTCTAGAGCAGGGGTGGCCAACCTTTCAACATGAATGCTCCTGGCCCTTTAAAGGTTGTATAGGTGAGGGCATTTCAGCAGCTGCAGCTGCTTTAGCAGCACCATCAAC
Source organism: Plestiodon gilberti rubricaudatus (assembly GCA_026170595.1). Taxonomy (NCBI): domain Eukaryota; kingdom Metazoa; phylum Chordata; class Lepidosauria; order Squamata; family Scincidae; genus Plestiodon; species Plestiodon gilberti. The sequence continues at coordinate 92,675,714 of JANXHW010000001.1, forward strand.
AATTGCAGCTGCCAAGATTCTGTCTTCTACACAACTCGTACTGTAAGAAGGCAGAGGCCCTCATGGTGAAAGGTTGGCCACCCCTGGTCTAGAGACTGAATTACTGTAACACGCTTTATATGGGCTGCTTTGAAGGGTGTTCAGATGATGCAGAAGCTTGACTTTTAACCAAAACTTGCCATAGCTTCCAAGCCCAATTCAAAGTGCTGGTTCTGTCCTTTCAATATCTAAGCAGTTTTCTTTGGGAGTTCAAAGAAGTGTCTTCTCCTATATGATGCTCCGGGGCCTCTGGGGTAGGGTAGCACAATCCAAGATTAGGGCCTTCTTAAGTAGCACCTTCTCCTTGGAACTATTTAAGTGTGAAGGCTAATCTGGCCAAGTATCTATTGCCTTTCAAGAAGTCTGTATGGTATTATTATTAGTACATTGTATTCAGAAGAAAAGCTTTTGCTTGCTGAGTTGGAGTTGGTTTACTATTGATTGCTGAATGATTGTATTTTTGACATTTGGATAATGTTTTAGAACTGCTTTAGTGATTAAGAAATGCTGTTTTTAATTTGTTGAGATTGCTCTGGATGATATTATTCTGTGCTTACTATTTGCAGTGAAATAACAGATGCAGACGCTGCAAAAAAAAAAAAAGGAAGATTGGAAAGTAAGCTAAAAAAAATGACCAAAAATCTAATTATTTGCAAACAATGCAACTGTGGAAAGATACTACCAATTGCACTTTATAGCTATTGACTAGATAAACGCTGGAGAAATGATACTGCGATTCCTAAAGTACAAGACTCTCTATGGAGAATCAAAGCAAAGGGGAGTCCATACCAATTAAATGAATTATATCTTCCCCATTTGCGCAAATTGAGAAACAGTAAATACAAGCTGGTGTTTAAATAAATCGTTAGAGGTCATTTTTGTTTGCTGTATTCGTAGTACTAAAGCAAACCAGAGTCACTGTTGGGCCATAGAGGAAGACATGATTAGTTCAATATCCCTATTACACTAACAAAAGTGTTATTTGCAGAATGATCTTGCCCATTAATTTGGTCCTGTGGCTGAAGTTCAGCTGGTTTAGCAGCTCCTGCTGTAGTTGGGGGAATTCAATGGACATTTTTGCTGACATTAAGTTGGCAATAAATGCTTGTGAGCACATCCTGATCACTGGTCTGAGTTTGCTAATGAACAAATTCTGCACTGGAGTTGGCAGCCTGGCTGGTCAGCTGGATATTTAGAGAGAGAACAGTTGTCTCCCTTATAGCTGGTTACTCTGAATATCACAGAGGACTCATAAAGGGCAATAAATTGTCAAGCAGTTCATTAAACATTTCTCTGTGTCATCGGTATAAGACACCATATTGGAATCTTGGCTACTCTGAACTGATAATGCAGAAATTCTATAGCACTTAAGATTATTCTTATGGGTTCACTTTAGATGCCAAATACTTCCATAGTGATGACAGGATATTGCCAAGCAGGGCTATGCAACTCCTGATCCAGTAAGCTGATCACAGTTCACCAGTTGTACCGTGTTTTCCTGAAAATAAGACGGTGTCTTATATTAATTTTGACTCCAAAAAATGCAGCAGGTCTTATTTTCAGGGAGGTCTTATTTTCCCAACCTGTGGCGCGACACACACCCCGGCACTTACTTTGACCTATTAAAGCTTCATTCTTTCCTGAGGGTGCAAGGCTCTGCAAGGCCTGGAAGGCCTGCACTTGAGTCCTCCACCATGGAGACGACGTGCTAGAGAGGCCTGCAAGGAGGCTGCAACCTTGCAGTCTCTCTAGCATGCCTCCATGGTGGAGGACTCGAGTAAGTGCCGGGGGGGTCGCCGAGGGGGTTGCGTCCATCTGGCTGATGATCCTAGCTAGGTCTTACTTTCAGGGGAGGTCTTATTTTAAGGGAAACAGGGTATGCATCATGTGTGTGGAAGATTTGACTGGAGAAATGTCTTGAATGGAAAGGGTTAAACACACTCCCCAGACAGAGGGGGAGGATGGGATGAGGTGGGGGAAAAGTACCTGATGTAATCCCAGGAGGATGACCATCCAGGTGTCTTGGCATACTTGGCATACTGCCCAGAATGTCTCTTATAAGATTCACAGGTGCAGACTAATGAAGCATCAAAGATTAACCCAATAATGGAGGGTCAGACTGACCAATAAGGGCAAAATCCTGTGTAAGGATCTGGCCGCCCGCCCGATCCTATCTCCGCTCTGTCCTGCCATGCGGCGGCCCATAAGGAAGAGAAATGTTACCCTATCCAATAGTAAAGTTCTGCGGAAGCTGGTGATAGGGACAATTGCTGGGGACAGTAGTTTCTGGGCTCAAAAAAGCCTTTTGAGCTCTAGTGATTATCTATGCCAGTAATCTGTTTACAGTGGTCAAGAAGGTTTCTTCATCTCTTGCGTTTTCATTTGTCTTCTGTGGGATATTTACTTTTGGTGGAGGCATCTATTTACCAAGTCAGCTAGCTCCCAAGAGAGAGGTTGCCCCACTTCAGTCTCAGGGATTCAGAATACAAACTAGGGCTTCTCATGGCCCATCCATAAACACAAACATTCAAAATCGAAGTGACTTGGCCTCAGAGCGACCATCTGCACAATGGCAATCTCTTGTTAGTATCATGAATAATGGAACTAAGTGAAGGTTCCCCAAAGAGAAACAATTGGGAAAGGGCCCAGAAAGCCTTGGGCAGGAAATCTAAAGTAGGAGCTCCTTGTTTCTATTTTATTATTTATTTATTTAAAGAATTTATATGCCGCCTTAATCCCAGCAAGCGCACTCAAGGCGGCTTACAAAAAAACATTAAAATACATATATACATTAAAATAATTAAAAACAAATAATTAAAACAATTAAAACAAACAACCCCAGTGGGTCACCTATATTTACATTTGTTAAAAGCCATTTGTTAAGAAGCCAGCCCACCATGTCAGACATCGAAAACTAACCTAAATAAAAAAGTCTTAAGGCCCTGCCGAAAGGTCTCTAAAGAGGGAGCCGTTCTTAATTCCAGGGGGAGGGAATTCCATAATTGGGGCGCCACTGCCGAGAAGGCCCTATTCCGCGCCGCCATGCCCCTCACCTCCATCAATGGCGGCACGGTTAACAGGGGGCCTCCTGATGACCTCGGAGTACGGGTCGGATTATAGGGAAGGAGGCGGTCCCTCAAATATGCTGTCCTGTCTCAACCTCGCACAAAGACCCATGAGCAGTATCATGGCAAGGCAAGTTGGCTAGGGGCCATCAGTGGGGGACTAGGTTTAGGTTCGTGGGGCTCCTTACTGCCTGATCTGCTCTTCAGCAGCAGGACCAGCGTCTCCACCTTTGGGTCAGATGCCTGGTTGTCACTGGAGGTAATGATATCTCACTTCCTCCATTCACCTTCCTCTGCGGCTGGAACAGAAGTGGGAGTTGAGAGAGAGACTTGTATGCTTACCAGTGTTGATAGAAGGCATTATCTGACACTCTCTCCAAATGAAACCATTAGTGGCATGCCAGGGCAAAACTAGGTTTGGAACTAGCCTCAGAATAAACCAAACCATTTTCCAAGTTTAAGGAAACTCGAAGAGTTTATTTTTCATGTAGCACCCCTATCCAGAGAGGGCACCCCATTGCTCTCTTTGAATTGAGCATGGATATAAAACACTTGTAGCGCAATCCTATCCAACTTACACCACCGGTGTAACCCAGCAGTGCAGCGAGAACGGGAGGCCCAAGAACGGAGAGGGGATTCAAATCCCATTTGAACCCTCCTTTGGAGAGGATTTGAATCCCCTTTCCATTCTGGGGCCTCCCATTCTCGCTGCACTGCTGGGTTACACCGGTGGTATAAGTTGGATAGGACTGCGCTGCCAGTGTAATAAAAATATTGACATAGAAATGCAGACATAATTTACATGTAATTAACCACACTGCACCTTCTACTAAATTGACTTTTCCTCCTTATTCCTGTGATTGCACTTGAACTATTTTTGAACTCAACTCTTTTTTAAAAAAAGAAATGGATTATAATATATGAACATCTGTATAGTTCTTAGACTCAGTCAGGACTTGAGGCATCAAAATGACAATATCCTTTCTTGTGGTATTCCAAAACCCAAGTGCAATATCAAAAAGAGCAGATAATTACCTGCTAATCTTCAGAAAAGCATCCAGACATCTGAAAGAATCCATTATGCCTTCAGGGGGTGTGCTTCCCATACTGTAAATATGATAAATGGCCTTGCAAATTCTCTCCCAGAAATTCATACTCAGCCGTAAAAGCTAGGGAAATTATTATTTTACAATAGTGAAAATACTTCTTAATCTTCAAATATAATTGCCAGCTATTTTGGTGTCAGTGTATTAAAAATATTGGGGAAATATTTAATTCTAGCTCAAAAGGCAAATAAAACTCTGATTTGCTTCTAAATTCTTTCATCACATTTTAAAAGGTGCCATATGTGAAATATATATGCAACATTTTTTAAAAACCTGCATTTCTAAATATATTATATTAGTCCAACAAGGTTTGCCTGCGCATATAAGCTGTTTTGTATATACTTCCCCTTTAGCATTGGTCCCCCATGTGCAAAAGGATGTTATGTAGGTTATTAAAACCTTCACGAACTAGCAGGGATTTGCACATGGCCTTCCCCCTTGCTGGCTTAGGAATACATGTGAAGTGTCAGACGATGTTAGTATCAAATCTGGCAGCTCTGATCACCTGTGTATGAATGGGTGGGAACCATACTAAGGCTCTCCCCCACCATCTCTACCCTAAAATGATCAGTGCTTGACAGAGCTCACACTTCTGATAATCTATGCCACAGATGCATGTGCAACAATACCTGTGTGTTCCAGTGTTGTGTTCACAGCACTGCTAAACTAGAAGTTCTATGGCTATGTATTTAGATATGTATGTCCTATGTTTTAGTCATTACATTTTAGATCACTCAAAAAATTACAAAATGGCATACAGTATTTAGGTTGGGACATATTTGCAGTAGAAAATTTCTCTGTTACACCAACAATATTGAGCAATATAGTATTATATTCGCAGGCAAATATTTTGTTAACATTTGTAAAGTGAAGATGTTGTTTTCAAGTATGAGATTAGATAAGTTCCATTTTAATTTAGAACTGCAGTGATAAATTTTGTATATAAAAACCAATTATTCCATTTCCTTTTTTTTCTTTTTCTCTTGAAAATAAAATGTTTGGGGAGACTTCATTCTGCAAATATAAGATGTAAAAATGAGAGAAATATGTCATCTCCTGGCACATTTTTTCACTTTAACATTGCTCATTACCCAAACAAAATCTCACTGCTTTTTAAAAAATAAAGTTCATATAACATAGATATCAGTTTTCTTGATTTATTTAGTATGCAATTGGCTCTCCACCGGTAATCATGTTTAGTACTGATTTATTATATTCAATCAAATGAATAGCACATTTTTAAGTTTGCATTTTTTAAAATGAGAACTACTGTTTCAAATATTGACATGAACATAAATTGTAAACACGCATATATATACATGCGCATGCAAACACCCACACACATTGTAAGTACATATTTTGATATTTTGATTTTGTTTGGTTCTTTAGCAATTACTGTACAACAATTTATTACAGATGAAATAGAAATTTCAGCCATTTTTTCCTGATTAATAAATCCCCTTCCATCCTTCGCACCTATGAATCAATCAAGGCAGATTACCAAGAGGTGTGATCAGCTCTTCATCTTAGCTTAGTTCCTGATCAGGACATGTCTATATTTTGCATGATTGCTCATTTGTATCTCACACTTTGTTGATTCACAATGCTTACACTGCTTCATTTGTATGAGGTTGTCAGTTCATTCCTGTATTAGACTGCATATTGTGAGTGCAACTGTGATCGTTTCAGCGCTACACATTCTTGTTGTGTGATTGCAGCTGCTTCTAAATAAATAATTTTTTATTTCAAAATAAAAAATAAATAAATCAAAATAAATTTTGAATTTGTTTTTCTTTTTCAAATTATGTTCTGCCAGTCTTTGTAAAAAAAAAAAAAAACATTCTAGTGAGCTTCTTAAAGTATAATCAGAAATACAATATTAAAAAAAAAAACATCTGCCCACATGGTGTCAAAAAGCAAAACTCACAGATTTATTTTTCAAGATTTATAAACCTGTTTTCAGTTGAAGCTCAAAGTGGTGTACAAATAATTGAAATAATTGGCATTAAATCCTGAACAAAGACAGCAATTATAGAAATCACAAGCAATCAAATAAAGCCATGAAGAGCAGAGAAACGAGTCCTCCAAAGCACAGCAGAATACAATGTGTTTCTATTTACTTCTGGAACATCATTTAAAGCGGAAAGGATGCAAAATGAAGCATCTAATGGAAGGACGTTTCAAACACCCAGAATTGGCATCATAAAGGTCCTGCTTCTTGTGGATGGTAATAATGCCAGTGCCGTATTGCAGGGACCCCTGGGACATATTCTTCTCCTGGTCTTCCCATGGCACTGCCCATCCCCTCTCTGATGGCAGATTAGGTGCTACCAGTTGTACTGGTACTGAAGTTTCAGTGTTTGGCCTGGCTGGGTGGATTCCATGAGCCCCACAGCTAGTGCCAACCTGGCTAAATTCTGAGCGCATGAAAGTGCCTTATGCGGAGGCAAATCATTGGCCTATCTACTAGGTCAGTGTTGTCAACACTGACTGGCAGTGTTTTCCCAAAGTTTCAAAGAGTTACACTTGGGATCTTTTGCTTGCAAACATGAGCTCTACCACTGAATTATTGGAGAGAGAGAGAGAGAGAGAGAGAGAGTGAGTGTGTGTGTGTGTGTGTGTGTGTGTGTGTGTGTGTGTGTGTGTTGCCAAAGCAGGATGTAGTCTACTCTACACATTCATTCAAATCTCCATGTTCAGCTCTTGATTCTAATGCTCTGTTACTGAGACAGTGTTTTTGACTTCACCATTAAGACTTGCACAGAGGGAATTGCTTTCTCCTGCCCACAAGCCTATGAAAGCCTGTTTTAGGCATGAGCAAAGGACAAATGTGCTTTTATCTTGGAATCCTCCATACAAATTAACATGCCCATTACCCCTATGACAGCAATAAGTACTCCTTCATTTTCTATTGACCGAAGCATAACTTCCAATTGATATCAGCAGTTCTATGCATATGTTCATTGCACAGACACTTGGCTGTGGTAGGAATGTATGGTGGAGAACTGAGCCTGTTAACAGCCCCTAAAGAAAAGAAAAATTACAGTACTTTGCTATGCTAGTGAAGCATGTCTACACTCAGAGATGGAATCCACTGCTAGAACTCAGTTTAGACGTTCTGATCTTCAGAACAGCACTGGTTGTACTTTCAAGTTTCTTGCAGTGGCCGAAGTGAACCTTTTGAAACTCCCATTTGCCCTACATGAAAGGACTGTCTGGAACAAATGCTCTGAATTCTTCATGTGCTCATTTATTGTCACACTCTTTTGTTTACTCCCTTCCAAAGTAACCATTTCAAAAGTAGTACATTGAAGTAGTTGTTGTTGCCATGTTCCTTAGGAAGTTTAAAAACACACTTCCTTTTTAATAGTATATGAACAATGTGATAGCAAAATGTTTTAACTCATTTATTGATATTTCTCTGTTTTCTACACAATACTTGAGGTTAGAGAAGTCAAAGGTTACTGGAAGTGGCATTCACCACATTATTGCCACATGGCATGTGGTAATACAGGGAGAATCAAAATGGTACCATAGCCTTTCGCCACACCATAAACCAAAGGAACAAATTATAATGGTCTTCATATAAAATAAGAACAAATATAATATCGAAACGCTCCTAAAATACTCCTTGGAGAAATACAAGAATCACATAGAAAAAAAGGATGTGAATGTTCCACAAGTTCTTGAAGAACTTTAAATTAATCTAGAATTAAAATTGTAAGTGTCTGAAATTTTCTGGGTTTTTTTCCTTTAAAATGCTATTTTTATACATAAAAAATTGTTTGAGGGAAAGTGTTTTTCATTTAAAAACAAATCCACCCTGATATTTCCTCAACATAACCTCATTTGACATCCAGTCATTTCATGTCAATTGTCACTGGGTTTAACCGATTGGTTAGACATATTATATGAAATATTACAGCCTCACCATCAATATATCCAACATGAACATTAATGGGTTTGTTTTTTTTAAATCATTCTGAAGTGTTTGGGGGATTGGCAGGAGGGCAGGGTTTTTTTTTACTTCATCCGTTTGGACAAAAAATGAAATTTCATAGTTTTACCACTGATATTAAATCAAAGGATGCCTTAAATTCATTTTGTCTTTTCTACTGTCATGAGGCAATATTCTTAGTACACCCATCCACATCTGCATCATATTATTTCCCTTCCTGTCATCCATTTTCTTCACAATATTTTTTTCTATTTTGCAATTAGTATTAATGCAACACATTTTTTCCTGTTAGCCTTGTAAAAAGTTTGTTTGTTTGTTTGTTTGTTTGTTTGTTTGTTTGTTTGTAAGGGCTTTTTATTTCATCGACTGTAGAATACAAGGGAATCTCTTTGGGGTTTGTCTCCAGCAATAGATTCACTGGTCATTTTATCAAAATCTGTGACATCTTTGCATCAGTGAAGAGAATACAGAAATGAACACTGAAGGAAGGAGTCAAACACAGCAACTGTAAAGCAAAAGGTGGGTTAAGGCTAGGCTAAATAGCTTTCTATACTTTAGATTGTTGGTGTTTTTTTAAAACAACAACAAAATGTTTAGCCCTGTGTGTGAACAGGCAGCAAAATTCAGCTCACATAGGTACGGGAAGGGCTTTTAATAAAGGACTTTATTCAAGCTTATTTCTTTATTTATTTTTTTTGTTGGTGGTGTGAAGTGTGAATTAAGTTGAATACAAAAGACTTCCACTGCACTGAATTACCTGTTTCACCTTGAAAAGCCACACAAAATGAAGCTCTTAAAGCCTTTTGAAAATGACCTTTTTCCTCAGCAATGATTTATCTTTCCCCCGCGAAAATCCCTTTTACAAAAGGGAGTATGATTAAAGGAAGCCAAGCAGCACAAACACTGGCTGAAGATCCCGCTTATCAGGAACTCACTTGACAATGTATGTTTGGGGGTCGGGAATGCTGCAGGTTCAAGGGATAATTCAGCCTTTCAAGCACTTCAATTTATTTCATGCCTGAGCACTGTCATTGTACGCAGACAAGATGAAACGCATCGTTGTGTAAAGAAATTGAAATGAAATCCTACTTGACCCAGCAGGATGGGGCTTTATGTTTGACTCACTAGTGATTCCTGGGATAATATCTAATTCCAGGAGGAAAATTTCTTGATATGGCCACCTGCTGCGAGGGGCTTTGTCCAGGGATCACAAGTTGTTCTGGGTGACTGGGCTCAGGACATGCTTAAAAGAAAGCAGCCGGCCTCCTGCTGTCGTTAAGATCGCTTCATTTTCTCTCCCCTCTCTATTCACCGGGAACAAGTGAATGAAGACTTGGGGGGGGGGGGGGGAGATTGAGAAAGAGAGACATCCAGGAGAGGACCTGAAGCACTTCCATGAGGAGAGAGGCACACTCTAAGTCAAGGCCTGCTTGACCTGAGTTTCTCATGGAGGCCTCCATTTTTTAGGAGTTGAAGACACCTCGTTATTTCTTCACAGGCTAGATTTTTTTTCCACATTTTTACATGATGGCAGCCCTGTCACGGGCATGTCTCTCTGCCTTGGGTCCCTGTGAAGTGTTTACTTTGAAAGCCAGTGTACCAGCCGATTAAATAAAACGGGAGCACTCCTTGTCTCTCACAAGAGGGAATCATGGAGACAGCTTTATTACTTCTGTCAGAGAACAAAGGTTTTTCCCAGCATGCAAAGGATTATTAGGCCAGCAGCAAATAAACGGAATTCACCAAGCTTCAGATGTGTCTAAGGAGCGGAGGTGTGGGAGGGGGGAATCTATAATTGATTTCTCTGCTGTTATATATTTTAAAAATAAAAGCTTTCAGCTATTATTACACAATCTGGTTTTCTTCCTGATCCTGACAACAATTGTGGTCTCATTTAGATGTTAATGTTATGACTGAATAAGATAGTTCATTTAGAGGGGAAAAAAGGCTTGTGCCCATGTACTTGTATATTACACCTTTAAAAGAACACTTATTCCTTCCAGGGAATAAAAAAGAATACCGCTTGTTTTGTGATGGGATATGGCAAATGGTGAAGGGGGGGAAGCATGGGGGAAAATTATAGTGTATGGTCAGGATCCAAAGTGCTATTTTAGATGGACTTACACAGGCTGAGTGGGATTTTTATTTATTTTAAATAAACACACACCACACATTAAGCCATATCAAAAATGGCTTTAGAACGTTTTAATAGTGTTTTGCCATGTGGCATGGGACACGGCCCATTATCTCACAAACACAAGCCAAACAAAGCCTTGGACACATGGGACTAGCTGTGCTGATTTTTGAGTCCCAGCCAATGTAGTAACTGCTAGTTGTTAGTGTTGCTTATTGTTCCCATAGCATTTCTATTATATAATACACTATCTATTTCAGTACTCAGAACAACCTGTGTGGTGCAGGAAGTCAATAAGGCTCCCAGGTTCTGGGATGGCTCTGCCCAGTCAGGCTAGCAATTCAGCACCCCTATACAGTCTTCCAATATGGACTAGGATCTTGTCTGGACAACAGTTGTGCCCTAGTTCCTGATAAATCCTCTGGCTCCACCCTAACTGCTGCCCATAATAACTCGGCCTGAACACACATATACAAATGTAATCTGTTTGCAGGGTAAACAGGGAGATTGGCTGATAGCAATGTTTATTATCTTAAGGCGCTTTTTCAGCTGCCATGCTGATGGGGAAATCTGTTTGCCTTCCATTCTGTGCTATATTTGTGAAGTTAGTAATGTAATATCCATAGATAGCCAGAACCAGTCATCTAGACAAGAAGCATCTGAATGGTTACACCAGCAAATAATAATTTATAATAAACTGTTCCAACTGCTATATTGGTTCAGTGTCCCAAAACCTGCAACTGACTTGTTTTATTTATATTTTGTTGCTGACATGTTTTTCTACATGTGTAGATGGTGCTGCTGCTGGGTTCATGTCGGAAAAGCATGACTCAGACCAGTCTTGTGGCAGTTGAATTGGGCTGACATCTGGCAATCATCCTCAAAGAAGACCACAACTGGTTGGTCAGACCAATGCTTACCTGTTCCAACAGGGGCTTCGGAAGTCATTGGCCCACGCCTGAGACCAGCAGCCAATGATTCTGGCAGCCCCCCGACCCACACATTGTTGCAGTGGCTGCCATGTCAGTGGCCCAGACCTTGTAGAATGTGAGTTCTGTCAGCTCAAGGCCCAGATAGGATTGGGCCATTCATCTATTCTTAACTGTTTTTTGGGGGGAAAGGCCTCTCCTCTTCCCCTTCCCTTCTGCTACTGCAAACCCCAGGTTTTCCAGACTCAGTTCCCCCTGGGGCCCTCCAAGGACGAAATTCTGTGTCAAAGGGGGTGGAGCAAAGTATGTTGGGCTCCACCACTTCAAAGTTGAGTTTACTGCAGGAAAGGGGGTTTATTTTCTCCCACAGTAATATACAGAATGTGTTATCTGTTGTTGCACTTGTAACCCTGTCTCCCTCCTACTTGCATCCCATTCCACTGAGTTGACTTGTGCAATTTACCACTGCACTTGATCCCCGCTCATGAAATAGATTTCTCTATGTGCATATTTTAGTCCTGAAACGTATGCCTGGTAACACAGCCCCCACCTTGATCCATGCATGTTCACCTGAGGGTTTATATGAAGACGAACAGCCCAACCCTATGGACGTAGTGGCGCAAATAAGGTTCCTGCTGCATCCAGTGCAGGATGGGCCCTGCTCCAGCCTAGTCAAAGGCCTCCTTGGGGTAAAGGGATGTTGGTTCTTCCCCTTACCCCAAGTAGAGACCCAGCCGCCCCAATAGGTCTACTCAAATGTGTGTCAGCTATTTTGCTGGCGCACATTTGAGCCAGCTGTATAGAGCTGGCCTGGCCCAGGAGGGGGATAGGATTCAGCAGAGCGTGCCGCTGTCTATCCATCCCCCCTCCTGGGCCAGGCTGACTAATCCCACCCCCTGGAATGCCCTCTTCCTGGAATGCCCTCCACCACGCCGTTCCACCATTCTGCAGAGCCGGCAGAGTGGCGCAAGCCTCTCCGCCCTCATCAGGTAGCACAAAATGCTTTCCAGCACATTTGCAACACCTTAGATCATCGAGGCAATCGCTCCGCCACTCTAATTGTAAACAGGATTGAGCTGTTAGTGTGTACAACTCTCTCCACGTAAGTGGGAACCCTGCTTTTGCAAAGTTTTCAATTGTCTGGAGAGATCCTTATGTGTATATACCATATAGACACATGGAGGTTGTTTCAAAAGTGTGAAATGGGTGTCACTATGGTCCTGCTTACCCCCCCTCCCCATGCACATTTATTTTTAGCCCCAATATGTTGTCCAGAATGGGTTTTAGCAGGGCGGCAATCAGTTAAGTGCTTAATATGCCTATCAAAGAGAGACATATCCTGTGTCATGAGTGCAACAAAAGTTAAAGCTAAGGAGTGCACAACCACAGCTCTGCCCCCTAAGAAATGATGACTGGTAAGAAGATTCACTGGGTGAAGCTGTGGGCCACTGCTGAAAGGGTCAGGGAATTCCCATCCTTATCTATTGGTGCTGGAAGGCAGTAGTGTAGCTTGCCCCGTTGGCGCCCGGTTCAGGGGGAATTGGCGCCCCTATATAGTAAGCACTCCGGGGAGGGGGGCGCCGCGCTCCGGGAGGGGGCAACCCGGCGGGACCCTGCACCGGGCACCCCCCTCAGCGCGAACCCGGCCGGCTTACCTCTCTTCCTGCTGCTGTAATGCGCTCCACCGTCGTTACAGAGAGAGAGGTCCTTTGGGGTAAGGTGAGCCCGCCGGCGGCGCAAACTTCTGCTGAAGAGTCCGGCGGCGGCGGGGAATTGAAGGCGCACACACACACACTCACTCACTTCCGCTGAAGCCTGAACTGAATCAGTTCAGACTTCAGCGGAAGTGAGTGAGTGTGCGTGTGCCTTCAATTCCCTGCCACCGGCGAACTCCTTCAGTGGAAATTCGCTGCTGGCGGGCTCACCTCACCTCACCCCAGGACCTCTCTCTCTGTATAACGACGGTGGAGCACACCTGGCGCCTCTGTCCGACTCGAGTCCGCGCTGCTTCTGTCTTCCTCCTGATGGAGCGAGGCTCTCTCCGTCAGGAGGAAGACAGCAGCAGCGTGGACTCGAGTCGGACTCGGCGCCTCCGCAGCAGGCAGCGCCTGGTTCAGCTGAACCACGCGCTCCACCATCGTTACACTACTGCTGGAAGGTGATGGCAGATTGGAGGGAATCCAACAACCAGTACTGTGCAAGTAGGCATCCCTTTGATTTCAACAGCCTACACGTGCACTGGGAGGGGGGGGGGAGATCAATGCAGTCAAGCAACTGTGTTTTTTAGAGCCAGTGGTGTGCTACCCTCACCAGCCACTGTTGCTTCTAATCCCACCTATCAATTCTAATGGTTCCAGAGGCGTTCTAATATGGGGGGAGCAGGTGTGCTCCACCCCAGGCGCTGTGGGCGCGGGGGCGCGGCAGCCGGGGCTCGGGGCTGCGCAGAGCGGCGTGGCACCGGAGCTCCGGCTGGCGCACCCCTCTGAAGCAGCACGTCCACTCGGCGCTTCCCCGGCCTCCGGAGGAGCCTCCGGAGACCGGGGAGAAGCCCTCCTCAAAGCAACCGCCTAGTTCGGCGGTCGAGGGCTTTCTCTCAGAAAGCCCTCGACCGCCGAACTAGGCGGTCGCTTTGAGGAGGGCTTCTCCCCGGTCTCCGGAGGTCGGGGAAGCGCCGAGTGGGCGCTCAGCCCCGAGTCCGGCTGCTTGGGGGGGCGCACCAACCCCGCCCCCCCAGGCGCCGGGAGGGCTGGGATCGCCACTGAATGGTTCCACAAATAACAAAGTTGAGTTTGATAATTCTGTAAATGTATACACTGTTGTAAATGTATACAGTAGTTATTGATCCGCTGTATTTATTTACAGTACATGTATTCAGTATTGTATGTATTTACAGTACGTGTATTCAGTATAAAGTAGATCAGGCCCCACATGTGCTATACATGATACTGACGACGTGCTGAAGCTAAGCAGGTTTGAATTTTGGTAGTGCTGGAAAGGAGGATACCTGAGGACCCTTTTTACATTGCCTTGAGTTAACACGGACTATGCATAAATATAACAAATATAAGAACTAAACATAATTTAGTTCCTTAAATAAACATTACATAATTTTGTCATATTCTACTCTCTTTTTTCTGAATTGAGCAGCTTGGCTAAAAAAACAACAACAAAATTCTGATTCAGCTTCAGCTAGGCTTACCAGATCTCCAACCGGGACAGAGTGCTAGACCTTTAGGAGAAGGAACGTGGGCACAATCCTATACACATTTTCCTGGGAGCAAGTCTCATTGAACACAATGGGGCTTGCTTCTGAGTAGACACACCTATGATTGTGCTCTAAGGTTTAACAAGCTACACCTGCCCACATTCCTTCTCCTAAAGGTCTAGCACTCTGTACTGGTTGGAGATCTGGTAAGCCTAGCTTCAGCCCACTGAGAATTTGGCTTGTTTCTATTCCAATTTTCACCTGTGCAGTGGTTTTTAGAACCAGTGGTTATGTGTGCGTCAGTGCTGGGGCCCGGTTTCTGGGGCCCTAGGGCGAAGGTCTGCATTGATTCCTTGTACCTCTTCCCAAGCTTATTCTTTCTAGGAGTCTCATGGATGTGAAATAATCTCCACAAGAGAGCTGTTAGGCCATGTATCTATTCCTCTCCACCACTACCGTATCAATGACATTCACAATCGGAAGGCAGGATGAGTGAAAGAACAATTAGAAAAGATGTATTGCACATGGGTACAAATTTTGCTCATAGCTGCACTTACTCATTGAGGCAAACAGGGGGAACCTGGCTGTAAATGACATCAGATTGTTTAATTTGAGAACACACTCAAGTTACCGAGTAACCAGTGCTACTAATGAATTGGTGTGCATTACAGTTTAGCCGTGGTGCACATCACATTCTACACAGTGCCTACTAACAGATCTGATTTTCTTCCACTTAGGATCACAACAAGCAGGAGCACAGGCAATAGGTTAGTAGAATTTCTCAAGCTCCAATTTTGCAAAGGTCAATGGCTGTTTAGAGCTGCCAGTGCAGTAAGCTGTGTAAAGTAATCCTAGCGCTCATAATGAGCGCCATTTGCTTGTTGGTGGCATGTCAATATACATTTTTGAAAATAAATAAATGGACTGCAGTTGAAGTAGGAAGCTGAATTACTTGGACCTGATCCTGCTTTCATTCAGTTCAATGGCCGTTTTACATTTGATTTGAATGGGTGCAGGGGGTGAGCCCTGAGGGCCTGATATTGGTGCCAGCTTCTTTGTTTTGCTCAAGATTTGCACCCGCACCGAGTTGTGCCTGTATTTTGCACCTGCAATTAATTGTCAGCCTCAAAGAGCGCAGTCAAGACCCTTTAAATCTATCCACTAATGTGTAGTTTAAATCATCATCATGAGTGCTTTCTGCTCAGTCAAGCAAAATGGCATATAGTTCCTTGATCCTCCTTACATTCCTGAAACTTCCAAGAAGATTGCCATTTCAACAGTGTATGCCACATCTTTCAACTCCCCTGGTCCTCTTGGAAAAAGACACATTTGATCGCAAGGCAGACCCAAATTATACTATACACACAGAGAGAGTCATAGACCCAGGGGAAGCCTGATTCACCAAGGGAACAATTCCCTCCCTTCCTTCCAAGTTATTGTTTCAATGACTGTCAATACCTCTTTGCTGTTCTAAACAGCTTGTTGTATTTTTGCAAATACTAGGAGACAGAGCATGATATTATACAGGATTACAAAACAGAACATGAAGCATTAACACAAGGGAATATTTGGACATCCATTTGGCACTTTTGATGCTCACAAGCTACACCTGTGTCAAGCCTGCCTGGCTCACCCACTAACCAGATACAGCACATTCTGGCTAGCATGAAGAACTCTGTGCCACAAGTGAGCATTCCTGCTTTGCACATGTGCTGTTTTGTGCACTTCCATCCATGAACTAAAGTGTGAAGAAAACAAACAAACCAGCATTGCTAATCATACCTTGGGTTTCAAACCTTGATCTTTTTTTCAAGCACCTGACAGCTGTTTTATAAATGTCTCTTGTCATCATACTGCTAATTTGAACAATGTGTGAAGTCTTAGGGCCAAATCGCACATATTGCTTTCCACTGAGCAACTTGGAAAAGGATATTTAATGGTTTGCCCACCTGCCAGTACTTCACTCCAAATTTGCCCAAGTGCTTTTTCCACTTGCATTTGAAACTCTATGTAAGGAAAAGGTACTGGGAAGCTACCTGGAGTGGGAAATTGTGCCAGAGAAAGGAGGCAGACTGGCAGTGCATGGGATAGCACCCTTGTCCTTGCTTCTTCTCCTATCTTCATTGCCCCTTCAGAAGCTGTTTCTCTGGAGGCTCTGCGCATCTAGGGTACATATAATGGCTGATTTAGTCCTAAGCCTCAGGGTCTTGCCTTTAAAACTGGCATATTGATGACTTATTGTACAAGCCTGTTGTGCCGATGAGCAGTACAAAGAATTTTAATTTCTCTTGGTACACTAACACCTGAAGTTACTTGGGCTTCTTCCACGTCTGTTTAATTTACCATTGCTACTCCTTTCCTGCCTCCCCTCTCTCTGTTGTCTCTCTCCACTGTTGACATTTAGATTGCACTCTCCTTGGAGACAGGGACCTGTCTGTTTTAGTTATGTTGCTGTGCAAAGTCCCACCGGTCTTGAATTATCATTATCACCATCTCAGCCAAGCACTAATCCACAAAATGACCTGAGCTCCTGCCTCGGTGCAGTGATAGAACGGAGCTTTAAAACACCCTGGAAATGGTGAAATACTCTTTCTTTCTTCTCCAGGGACTCTATGAAAAACTTAACCAGGGCTAGTGCAATGAAACACTGTTCTCTGTTATTTATTTGAAACTGCCATGCCACCCTGTGTAACTGCCTATATTTCTGCATCTTTCAGCTGATGTTTCATGGATGTAATGTCCTTTGTAACTTGAAGTGTTCCAAGAGTTAATATGCCTGGTACATCCAACATACATCTTTCTTTTCAAATTTGTTTTCTTCGTGGCCAAGTTCAGATTTTCCTTTAACTCTCTCTTTCTGTCAGTGTCCTTGCAAATGAGATAAGACTATATGGCCTGTGGGTTGATGAAGCAACAGACACCAGTTCCTTGAAAAGGGAAAAAAAAACTGTTTAAAAGCTGTCATGGCTTCAGCTGATAATTAGAACATCTTTGGAAAAGTCCTGAATGTACTTAAAAAAAAACACCAAAAACTGCAGCTTTTTTTTTTTCAGTTCATGAGAGAAGAAAAAAAGGTTGCACAGGTTTAATCACTGAGCTGAGAATAAGATCACCCCTGTGTCTAAGCCTGAAAGAAACAGCAGTATTGCAGCTAAAATGTGTTCAGCATGCTAACAAGCCTTCAGACTCAACTTGCGGTGTCTCTGCATATCGAAAGAGCCTTAAGGAGTTGATGTTAGAAACTCTCACTAGGTGTTTGTTCTCATGGTGGTGATTAGATTTTAATTAGACCATTGTGCTGCAGTCCAAATTGTGCTCCTGTATGGCCATGGCTAACATTTTCTTAGCTTTGGCATACCACTGGCAATAAATAAAGAAATCTTTACAAATTACCAAGGGTGAATATAATAATATCAATAATAATGATGAATTATTTTAATGAATAAATGCTATATTAAATATTAAAAATAAAAAAATCTATAATGCATTTCATAAAAAATAAGATTTTCTTTGGAAGAAACTGTTGGTTGATTTTTGTTATATTTGTGTAGTACCACTTAGTATTTGTATCGGTGCTTTTGAGTTCACATGTATTATCATTGTTATCCTTGTAAGGTAAGTATTATATTCTCATATCGGATAGTCCTTAGCTGAGGCTAAGAGGGTGTGACTTGCCTAAGGCTATCGTGAGTTCATAGCAGAGAGGAGAATGAAATGTGAACCAGCTAAGTCTTTATTTTCAGTTCAGTCTTGTTGTGAGCATGGGACCCCTCCCCAAATATTTTTATCTCATCGGCCACCCTCCCCGGAACCCCCACCTTTTTACCCCATCAAAATCCATCAAGAAATCGCTGAGATACAGCCATTTAAAGACAAGCTCCTTTTAAATCCGGCTTTTCTGCACTATTCACAACATTTGACAGCTGCTGCGTGCCCGCCGGGGAGGCACGCGCATTCCACGAGCCCTCCAGAGCAGCAAAAGAAGCAGCAGTAGCAAAAGTTCACTCTGTACCTATTTAATCCTCATAACCTTCTCTCTCTTTGGAAGTTTCTAAAAAGCGGTATTCCTTTAATTCAAAGCAGTGCATTATCCTGTAGAAAATACTGTTCCTGAATTCCCTCCATGGTTATGGCACCGGATCTCCATCAGGGATCAACGGGGTGTCCCTGAGGAGGGGTCCCAACACAGAAGGGTCCCCATCCTGTCACTTTGTCGGAGCTAGCCTTTGGCAGAGGGTCAGAGTCTTCTGAGGCAGTGCACATATTCTGCAGCTAGTAAAAGGTTTGGGGGTCTTCCCCAAACGCCCTCTTGGGGTTCAGGAGAGGACTGGGTGAGTGTGAGGTACGGCCCCTTCACCACCCTCGGCCTGAACACAGGAGGTTGACCGAAGGCCAAGCACTGGGAATGCTACGGGCATTGGGAGTGGGCCTCCTGCCAGGATACTGCACTACCAGGAGTCCAGGGACACCATTTTAAAACCATAACCTACAGCTGACAACAACAGCTTCCACTCTGTGATACTCTTGAGTGGCCTCCTTCTACCTGGGAGGCCACTCGGGGGTAGGGAAAAGAGGGTCTCCAGGAACCTGGGAAATCTTGGGTTAGTGTCACTGCTCCCGGGGAAGCCATTGCCCCTTCTCTGTGTGTTTCTTCTCCCTCTATCAAATCCACCATTTGTCTCTCACCCTGCAATCCTGACTCTGGTGTCCTTTGCTTCTCTCATGCAAATGTCTATCTCCCATTGCCATTTCCTGGGGCTCAAGCCTGTCTCTCTGTGCATGTTCTATCACAACTACCACTATCTCCTCAACCATTGTTCTCTAGCTGCCTTGATACTACTATTCAAATACCTTTTCCCATTTACATAGTTCCTGATCTGGCTTGCTACATTTAATTCAATCACTTGCTCTACTCTTTCCTGGCTGACAGTATTCATCTGAATGACTCCCATTGTATACCTGGTGCCAAAGGGGGCAGGGACCTATTGTACTGGCACTTGTTGCCTATCTATTTGGGACCCCTTGTCTTTTGTGTCAACAGGCTACACAAAAGACCCCATTCATAAAACTCCGGAACACCACACCTCACCTAAGCTGGGGGCCTGATCCCATCACCCCAGTCATCCAGCCTCCAGACCCCTCTTCCCATTGGCTACCAGTTCCCATCCCCATTGGCCACAGTTTACACAAAACACAACACTTCTTATTGGTTCTTTTAATACAGTTATCTTTTTATTGGTTAAAACCTATCACATCTGTTGCTGCTGCTCTCATTGGTGCAAAACTTCAATCCGACCTTCCATTGGCTGTATCAACATGCAACTTCTTGGATCCTCTCCCCTACTGGCTCTCCTTTGTTATGTACTTTGTCAAACAATGTATTCCATGATTCCACCTGAAATAATGAAATGTATAAAACCCTTTTGTAATGATTTGTATGACACACATTCTGCACAGAATTGTGTCCTTGGCTTGCTGAGTAAAAGATCTTCTCTTTTTACCCAACGTTGGTCTATTTTGAGCTCCTTTTTGGCGCCTCTGCAAACTGCAGACTCTTTCCTCCCTCCCGCTTTCTCTCTCTTATTTTTGGGTACCCTCACTCCATCTTTGGAGCCTGGTGTCTGCTCACCGAATCTCATGAACTGAAGTCACCTGTACCCTTGGGGTGCTTACAACAGTCTCTTACAGCACAATTCTGTCCCCTTCCCTTGGTGCAAGCTGCCCTAGGCCCTATGGGCCTACTCGAATGTATGCGAGCTCTGGAGGCAACTCAGGCCAGGAGAGGGCTTTGGATATCGGCGTACCTTGCTGTCAATATCCCCGCCCTCTCCAGGTCTGGGGCAGATATCCTATCCCCCTTCCCAGCCTCAATCCACCTCCCCAGGTCCACTTGGAGTTGCACCAGCAGAAGACCTGGTACAGGTCTGAGTAGTCTTATTGAGGAAGCAGAAGCTTACCTTGAGGTAAGGCAATGAATATTCCCTTATCTCGAGGAGGCCTTTGGGACTGACCCTCACAGGATACAGTGTATTCTGCGTTGATGTGGCTGCGTCAGTGGGGAGATTTAGTTGAGATTGGGCAGATATACACTGATGGAGTCTGAGATGTAAGTGATGAAAGAAGACAGAGACCTTGGGGTCATTCTAGATAGTTCCAGGGGCGTTAGCTGACTGGGGGCCGGGGGGCGGTGGGCCCCAGGGCGTAAGGGCGGAAGGCTGTCCAGGGGGGCGGGAGGCTCCGGAAAAAAGCGGGAAAAATTTGAATTGTTCCCGCTTTTTTTCGGCGATTTTCGGCGATTTTTTCGGCGATCTTAAAGGATTTTTAAAGTGTGTATGCTTTTACCTGGACTTTAGTGAAATTGGACGGCTCCCACGACGATTTCAAGCCTTCTCCCGGGGGCGCAGCGTCTCCGTTCAGCCGCTCACTTGGTGCGGCACTTGCTGCGCCCCCAGAAGCAATCTCCGTAGTTTGCGCATGCGCAAAACCACGGAGTCTCCAGGGACGTTCTGGGCATGCGCAAACTACTTCCTGGAGCGTCCCTGGAGACTCCGTGGTTTTGCGCATGCGCAAACTACGGAGATTGCTTCTGGGGGCGCAGCAAGTGCCGCACCAAGTGAGCGGCTGAACGGAGACGCTGCGCCCCCGGGAGAAGGCTTGAAATCGTCGTGGGAGCCGTCCAATTTCACTAAAGTCCAGGTAAAAGCATACACACTTTAAAAATCCTTTAAAAAATCGCCGAAAATCGCCGAAAATCGGCAAAAAAAGCGGGTAAAACTAATTAGCATAAATTATGCTAATTAGTTTTGGGGGGCGTCGAGGATGCCGCCCCCCCTGCCAGATCGGCTGGCTCCGCCACTGGATAGTTCAATGAAAACATTGATCCAGTGTACACCAGTGGTGAAGAAGGTAAATTCCATGCTATGGAAAAGGAAAGCAAATAAAAATGCTAACATAATGCCCCTATACAAGTCAGTGATGTGGCCACATTTGGAATACTGTGTGCACCTTGCCACACCCCACAGGTGATATTGTAGAAGGGGAACAGCTGCAAAAGAGGGCAACCAAAATGATCAGAGTTCTGGATCACCTGCCTCTGAATCCCAGTTTCAGGGGAGCAATGGTGGGAGCGGGGTATGGGCTTGTGGGCTTCCTGGAGCCTGCTGATGGACCATTGTGGGATACAGGATGCTGGGCATTTGACATGATCCAGCATGGCTTTCCTTATGCATCTGTAACCTCTGTACATGTCACAAATGGAAACGGTGATGGCACCAAATGTTTATCGACTACTCTGAGCAGACAGACCCACCTCCAGTTGAATATATTGAAAACTACGGTTGAATATAGTTTTATTAACCATCACCTAATCCTAAACACTACCAGACAGCTGCAAGGGCTGTAAAAGTGCAGCCCTTTCTTTGTCTGTTCCTCTCACTGTGGCAATCGTATTCATTTCCTGAAGTGTCAAAATTTATGATAAAGACCAGAGGTTGATCATCAACTTGGATTCCCAACTGGCAAGAGGGCAGCGCATGCAGGAAGAGTACAATGTCATTGTGGAGTATATGGCAGCAAAAGATAAAATGTAAATCTGAGCCAGAGTGCTGGAGCAACATTTTTTACTATGTATTCATATCCAAACTGTGCAAATAACAACTTCTCTGAAGACACAGGTGTGGAAATTGCATGTTATTTCCACACTATGGGAAATAATTGGATTATTGTTGTGTGGCACTGTGCATATCAACCATCGTTTGTTCTAACCTTTCATTGGAAGATGGCATCAGATCCACAGAAGATCTTCGGTTGAGTTTAATCCAGAGATGGGGTGAATTCTGGAAATTATTATAGAGTTTATATTGCTAATGCATACTCATTTCAGTTAACCTTTACAACCCAGAATGTTGCAGGTATTCACTAACAGAACATTGTCACTGATTTTCCTTTCTCACCAGCATAATTTACAAAGACTGGAATTCTGCAGCTCCATTGGCAACTAAAACCACATAAATGCGCAATATATTAGTAACAATATAAGACACACCACAAATATTTTCTTTTTTAAAAACCCAAAACCCATAAGATATGACAGGGCTGAAAATAAAATCTACTGTTTGCAAATATTAAACACCACAGTTTTCACATTCAAAATGGAATAAGAAAAAAGGAGCAATGGAAAAAATCTGTAGATCTATGATAAATTAAGGAGTATTTCTAACCAATGAGCTTTCAATTTATTACTTAACTAAACAGGGCAATGAAGCAACCACATTTTATACCTGGAGCTATTCCACGTTCAATTTTCTGTAGTGCTGCTGGCATTAATCAGCTGAACTGTTAAAATCACTAGAGAAAACAGATTAAATGGTTCTTTAAATAGACGATAAATGTATAATTTCTATATTAAACATCTTGTGTCATGGCTGGTAATATCACCTTCAGATGGGGCTGCATTAAAAAAAAATCACCCTCTTTTAGTTTCTAATTTGCTGTTGAAATAAAAGCCATGTTTTTTTCTGAATGTATATATATTTTTAGCCAGCCAAGAGATCCCTGTATAATATTTTCTTTTAGGTATAGAATATTGCTTGCTGTCTAGGAGGCTTCCAGGATTCATCATCATTTGTCCTGCACTTGCATCGTTATTTGTTTAGCCCTTTGGCATCAGTAATCAGGATTTTTAAGAGTTAGGAACAGTATGTACCAGCACAGAAATACTCCAATTGTTATAAGTCAAGAAATCTGTATACCTTTGCTTTCAGGGGCTAGCAAGCAATTTAATTAAACTCCCTAAAAAAGAAAAAAGGAAAAGACCTAACCATAAAATGTCATGGCAGAAATGATAGATGTTTATTATGCTGAGTTCATTACTGATATGTCAATAATAATGATATTTGCCTCTTTGCCTAGATGAGCCAGGGTATTTAAAGAGTTTAGTTTGGATGTAGGAAGTCCAAGTTCAAATCCCCAAATAACTGTGAATCTCACTGGGTGGCTTGACCAAAGCCATAGTTGCTTAGCCTAATGTGACTCGTGGAGTTGTTGTGAAGGTTGGTGTAAAAATGGGTCTCTGAACTAGAAAGATGTGTGGGATTAGATTTGAATAGGAGAACTGGTGTACCATAATGGATGAGTGACTAAGTTGTGATACAGAACTTCACATCTGGTTTCTGCCATGAACTTGTCAGGTGGCCTTAGGTAAGCCATCACCTCCTCAGTTGCAATATGGTAAGTTGCAATAACAGTAAGTCGCGCCCGTCCTACTACCGCGTCCACGAACCGGAGTGAGGAGACCCCGCCCCTCGCCGTCGGAGCCATTCCGCGCAGCAAAGCCGAACTTACTGTCGAGCTCCTACCGCAGGAACGCCACTGGTACAGCAGTGGTGGACGGAGAACGGGAGGGAAAGGGGATTGAGCTATGTGATAAGGATTACATCAAGATAATATGTGGGAAGAGCTTTGAACACTCCAATAGCCAAATCCTATTGGGCTAATCCACTGGCGGAACTAGCATTCTGCCAGCATAGACCACCCTACGGCAGTCGTAAAAAAAGCATCTCGAGCACTGAGGCTAAAACAGCCCCGCATGCGACAACAAAATGTTTCAGGCCCGCTGACCCAGGTTAAGCCAGTGGGGGAGGTAGAATGGGGCAGGGAGGAGGGTGGATTGGGTCCAGGAAGAGGGTGAATCCAAACCCCTTTCCTGGACCCAATACCCTGATCTGAGTCCACACAGCGCAGACATGTGCCAGTAATTTTGCTGGCGTAGGTCCGAGTAGACCTGTCCGGGCCTCAGAGGCTTACCCAGGGCAAGGAATGTTCCTCGTTTGGTGAAGCATCCATTTTGAGATTTTGAGAAAAGATAAAGGAATTTCAAAAAGGATCCTCTGAGGCAGGGCTGTCCCGTCTGGTTGTGCAGGTTGCACACTTCAGAAGGGCTCCATATCTGAAGGGGTACCATTCACATAGGAAGGAGGAAGAATGCCTGTGGAACATCACTTCTGGCCCTGCCAGAAGGAGAAAGGGGCCCTGTTTTCTATTGACACAAAGCCTAAGGTGCCTTTTCCTAATGCACACAAAGGCACCGTATGGGCTGCTGGCACCAGGCCCTGCCTGGGGTTCTCAAACAGCATTAGTCATGCAATCCTATGCATACCTATGCAGAAGTAAGTTTCACTGTGTGTTCAATAGGACTGACTCTCCAGTAAGTGGGAATAGGATTACAGCCTCACAGCACAATCCTAGCCATGTCTACTCAGAAGTAAGTCCCATTATAGTCAATGGGGCTTACTCCCAGGTAAATATGGATAGGATTGTAGCATCAGTGAGATACAAACCTAACAAAAAAGAAATAGATGTTAATGCTTACACTAAAATTCTAGGAAGTGGGATAGAGACACAGATTGTGCTCCCATCGTGATAGTATCCCTATTCGCAGCACCTTCCAGTGAAGATCTGTAATGTAACCAGATAAACAAGAGGATTCATTGTGGGCTCCTTCCAAATTCCGATCAGAACTGACAGGTGAGCATGCCAGCAAATTGAAAACTGATTGAAGCCATCGGTCTTTTCCTTCCCTGCCCACCTCTGGCTTTTGAGCACTACTTCTGCCACCTTTGCCTCCTTCTTCTGTGACGGGAGAAAGACAGCCGGGGACCTGACATGGGAGGAATCTCTACCACATCTGCCCCAATTTTCCAGCTGTGAGGTGCTTTGCTAACTTCCTCCAGCCAAAGGAAGAGACAGGAGAGCCAGCAATGGTATCAAATGAGCAGGGAATGCATTGTGAGGTGTGTTTTTATTTTAGTTCTGTCTTCCACTTTTCTCCTAGATACGAATGACTACAATTCACTCCTAAGGGGAAAAATAAGTTTTGTGCCCTGAGGACCAAGATAGGATCCAGAACTGAACTCAAGATAGTAGATTTGCACACATGGTAGCAGACACATGTGTGGGGAGGGGTGTGGGAGCAGTGCTGGCAACAACCTGAAATTGTGTTTTCCCCCCCCCCCCCACAAAAAAACCCCAGCAAAAACCAAAGGTTGTATCTTAAAGGGCATGTGCACACTTGGGCACACTTGGAAGTGAACTTCTCAACTTCTCCTTTGCCCAGTAGCCCTCCATGTCTCCCCACCACCACCCAGAAAACTGCTCTGGGGAGTCAGAGGAACTCTCCAGAGCAAGGTTCTGTGGAACGCAGAAGGCTTCAGGGTTACGTGAAGATCAGTGAGGAGGATGACTATCGCCTTGCCTTCCGTTCACAGAAGAGTTACAATGCAACCCTAAGACTCCAAGGTGACAACATATGTAATATAAAATCAGAGATCATGGCAAATTCTCCAGCTGCTGTGTGACTGCAGCTTCACAGCTGAAATGACAGACATTTCCATGCCAACAAATCAAACACTGGCTCAGTTGTCAATGTTTCTGTCATCCCGTATTTGCTTTAGGCAACTGTCTGCTGCTTTATTTTTTGAAAAGTGCCACAGATACATTTTTGCATTCAACTGTTAATTCATTACCTTATAAATAATGTTTGAAACTGCAGAACAACTCTGGGGATTGGGAGGGAGATTTCTTAGCAACATCACAGGAAATCAGCCTCTTGATATCATGCACAGCGGCCTTTTGCTACCACCGTCGAGAGCTCAATCATGGAGAGAACTATGTTAGGATTCAAATGGAGAGCTGGGTTGAGACTGAACATAGTGAAGCTGTTTCCACACAGTCTTCAGTGCTCTAAAATGTTCTACAGATCTTTAAAAAAAAAACAACAACACCAGTACCACTGCAGGTTTATAATTTCACACTGAAGCTCTAATTTCTTAGTCATGCAATCTGAAAATTCATGTTTGCATGCTTTGTAGTGATTCAGCACATGTTTCAGCCCAGTTCTTACTAAACCATCCCCTGCCAGTACAGCTTTGCCAATGGAGCATACCCTGCATCCTATGGGGGGGGGGGCAGTCGTGGAAATCTGTCATCATGGCAAGGGAACTTTTGTTCCTTTACTTTGAGGCAAGCCTTTGCTACCTGAATCGTCCTCCTTGGATCTGCACTAGCCAAGGTGCAGAACTGAGGAGAGGGAGGGAGAGGGAGGGTATAAGGAATGGGGATAGGATCCCAGCACATGCTGGTGCCACTGGGATCCACCCCTCCCTCCCTTGTTCCACTTATTGGTCGCTCCACTCCCTGCTGACACTCCCCTGTCCCTCCCCACCCCATTCCTTTTACCACCACCACCACCCTATGCCGGCTTACCTGTGCTCCCATGGGTAGCTGGTAGTGGCAGTGGGCCGCCAACACTGCCTCTTTTAGCAGCCACAGCTCCAGATGCTCACATGAAAATCCAATTGGGCTGTAATCGTAATTTAAACTTTACATCAACTAAAGTCTGAATGTATCTAATCAGGTAAGCGTCCACTGTTCCAAAGCCCAGAGTTGCTTTTTCTCTTGCCTCTTGAAGACAATTTTGGCAGAGCAATAGAAAGACAAGTGAACATTAACTCCATTGTCATAGGGGTGTGTTTTGGTTTCAGGATGAATGCTAAAGCATGACAAGCAAGACCTATTTGTTCTATTTGGCACTTGTCTGAGCAGAACACAACGGCCCCAAACCCATTTTGAAGGAGCAACAATTCCTTTTGGTGTGTGAGTCAGATTTGAATCTGCTTCATACCCTCAATTTCAGTTCTCAGAGCAAGCTATGTAAAATAAATTCCATCAGCTTATTTTTCTAACTGCCCTATCCTAGCCTCATGAGATGATAGCCACTGGAGTAGCTAGCCAAATTTTTTGAGGTGTAAAAATCGTGTTTTATTTATTTATTTTCCCCCCTATACTCCCCGGCACTTTTCCCACACTTTTTTACCTTCTTTTTGACTTTTTACTGCACTTTTTTGCCGCCTTTAATGGCTGCAGCATTGCCCCTCCGGTGGTAGCTGCTTCTTAATCCAAATAATCTCATTTTGCCCTGTATATTGAATAATACCTTGAGGCCAGAAATAGTGGGACATTTAGTAGATCCTAACTATTTCCCGCACACATACACCCTGAGTCCCAACAACTCATGACATATAATATCATGCACACACAGATATAATTAACTTTATAATTTTATTGGTTTTTTTGTTGTTGTTGTTGTTAGCAACAGCCCCTCAACTTGGTGGACAGTCTGTCTGTGGTAAAAAGAGGGGTGGGGGGTGCCGCCGCAACAGTCGGACTGACAGACTGTAACTGTTGTGTAATTTAATTTTTTAATTAAAAAGTGTGAGAAGGAGTGAGATGGTGTTCTTCTGTGTCTTCCTCGTCGCCCCTTCCTTTGCAAGGTGGGTGGGTGGAGCATTTGGGACTGTGTTGTTGTGTTGTGTAATGTGTAATGTAATTAATAACAACTTGGTGGTTCAGTTTGTTTGTTCTTCGTTGTCGCACTGGTCGGCCGGACGGGGATGTCTGCGATCATGCACTGGAGGAGAGTGGAGAACTCCCTCCCTCCTGGCAGCCGGCAGAATGATCAGCTGGCTGGCGCTGAACTCGGCTCGGCTTCAGCGCCAGCCAGCTGATCTGCCGGCTGATGGGAGGGAGACATTCGGGAGGGACCCCGGGGCCGGACTCGAAGGAGCGAGCGCGCCCGCAGTAGCGGGCGGCAGCCGGCAGATCAGCTGGCTGGCGCTGAAGTAGCTACAGCATATTATTTTTTTCAGTTCAATTTTCTCCCTGACTCCACCTGAATTTCCTCATACACCAATATCATTCAAGTTTGAGACATTGTTTTTGTCTTGGATTGTTTGATGTTGAGGAGGGACTTTTTTTTTTTTTACTTTTGCTGAAGCTGTTCCACCACCTAATTATTTACTTTTTCCAGCATAGTGAGGGCCATGGTACTCCTTGTAGAGGTATACAACTTGCCTCATCTTCTTATACTGAAGCAGTTATTTAAGAAATAGAGCAGGGGTATCAAACATAAGGCCTGCAGGCCGGATACGGCCCACGGAGGCTCTTTATCCGCCCCCTGTGATAATTGGGCTCAGAGGCGTCGACAAGGAGAAGCGCGCGGGGCGGGCCACCTGGGGGTGACGCGCGCACAAGGGTGACGCGCGTCCCCCCGGCACTTACAGTTTGATGATGGAACTGGGCCCGTCCGCCTGCCCTCGCGTCCGTTTGGCTCGGAAATGAGCCGAAAACGGCGCGGGGGGGTTGATCTGCGCCCCCGCGTGACGTCACACGCGGGGGCGGAGCCGCTTTCTTAAAGGTGACGCGCGCCCCCGCTCTGGGGAGAGGCGCGTCCCTGTGACGCGACTGATTGGGCTCTCCTAGCACCACCATCAGCCACTCTCAGCTGCTGAGCTGCAAAGCGGCAGAAGGCGCAGCACTGCTGAAAGGGTGGTGCTGGGAAAGCCCAATTGTCATGAGGACCACTGTTTCAGCAGCGCCACTTATGCTGAGGTGATGGAAGTGAGAGATGGAAGGAGGCCTCAGAAGGCAAGGAATGGTACAGAAGAAGAAGCAGACCAAGAGGGGTTTGAAAGAGAGAAGCTGCCGAGGCACTGGGAGAGCTTAATTATCACGTGGGCCACCTGTTCAGCAGCGCCACTTCTGCTGAGGCACCACTTTGCAGAGCACCTCTCAGCTGCTGAGCTTTGAAGTGACGCTTTCATGTGATAATTGGGCTCTCCCATATCTTGAAAATGTGATCAAGGTTTGCATATTTTCTCTTCTGTCATTGCAGCTAATTAGTTCCTAAGTGAGAAAAAAGAGCTTATTTCTGATCAACACTTACTTAATGATGTCACTTCCACCTTATTGACATCACTTCCAGCCCTCAGCACTGCAGGAGCCATGAATGTTGTTTGGCCCACTGTATGAAACAAGTTCGACACTCCTGAAATAGAGGATGCAAAGGTTCAACTAGTTCATACAATGAGTGTCCTCGTTGCATTTAATAAAATAACTATTTTATTGGTAACTGGTGGATCAGTTTTGCTGAGCTCTGCTAGTTCATCCATCAATGTGCATTTGTCCGTCTAGCCCAGTAGTGCCTACACTCCATGGTCTCAGGAAGAGGTGTTTCTCAGCTCTGCTAACTAATGATATCACTGAACTTGGTAATTACCTAATGTACAGCGTGCAAATTGCAACAGTTCATAATGTTTGGCTTTATTACCTATCAATCAGCATTTCCCACCCTCACCCCCCAGAAGTTCTTCTTTGGCATGGAACATTAAATGAGACATGCAGGCAGTGTTCAGCCGACCGCGTAGCCAAAGCCAGCTGCTTGTAGATACGTTCCCGTAATTTCTTTAACATTAACTTCTGCCTCTCAAAGAAAGTCTTGGTTGCTGTGAACTGCATGTCCAGACCACCCAGCTAAGGCTGAATCCTATGGGCACGTACCTGAGAGTGAGTCCCATTGAACACTGTGGGGCTTACTTCGAAGGAAACATGCATAGGTTTGCACTGTATGTCACCTTTCATTTGGTGAGAATCTTCTCTAATTGGGTTGATCAATTATCCTGATGCTTTCTTGCAAACATTTTATGTGGTGGTTGTTACTCTGTCCAGATCAAAGCCCTCTTGTTCTGAGCGTGTTTGTTTTTAGAAGACAGAAATAGAACAAAGTGTACCTGTCCTCAGTCTGTTGGATAGTGATGGACAATGATCCAAGGCTTCATGGTGATCCCAAGGCCTGCTCATCCAAATTTCCAGGGAAGACTTTGAGCCCAAGCCAGGAGTTCTCAAGGGAAAGAGTTACAGTCATGTGGAAGCCCCAGCGCTGATCAGCTGTCTGGCTGCTGCAAGAAGCACTCACAGGAAGCAAGGCAGAGGGCTGGAAAGAGTTCTTTTCAGCCCTCTGCCTTGCTTCCTGTGAGTGCTTCCTGCCTCCATTTTGTAATCAGCAACGAGCCCCTGAGATGCAGGAAGGCTGCAATCACAAGCTGGCAAGTCATTTGCACAATGGGGGGCACAATGGGGGTTCACTTTTATCTGCGGTTTCCAGTATCTTTGGGGGCAGTAGTGTAGCCAGAGGGGGAGGCGGTGCTGTAAGTAGCACAAGATGCTACAACATGCGTGTAAGCACCCCTCCCGCTCCCCTTCGGAGTCATTCTGGGGAGCAACGGCAACACGCAGCATCACTCCCCAAATGACTCTGACAACATATGGGAGGGGCCACTTAAACGCGTGTTGCAGCATATTGCGCTACTTACAGCACCACCTCCCTCTGGCTACGCCACTGCTCGGGGGCACAGGAACGTCTCCCCACACAGATACGGGGTTCTATTGTATATATACACAATAGCAGCTTCGTAGGCACAGCATGATGCCTTGCTGTTCGCATGCCTGCATTTACCTGGACTGTGCACTAAACAACATGTACTATATTAATTCTCCACTCAGGCTGTCATCATGTGCACACTTAGTAGCTCATGGCCCAATCCTGTCCCCTGCCAGAACATGCAGTCTATAACATGCAGTCACGCCAATGGAGCACATGCTGCATGTTAGGGTGATCTGCCTGCTCACCAATGGGTCTCTTCAGAGCCTTACCAGTTATTTTGCTGGCTCAAGGTGGGTCTAGGCTGGGAAAGAGGGATAGGATCCAGCGAGCACAATTGCTGCTGAGATCCTCCCCCTCCTACCCTCAAACCACCACCCCCTAGTTTGGCCCACTTCCTGACCCGAACTGCCCACGAACCACCCCCTCCTCCATCTTACCTGGACCAGCGGAGCATCCTGGTGCACACACGGTCTCCAGCCATTTCCACTAGTGACTCTGCCACATGCAATGGCAGTGTACCATTTGCACCATGACTGGGTCACTTACGCCAGTGAATCGCAAGATCCATTGTCAGAAATGCCCATAGTATTGGGCCATTATTTCCATTGACAACTACTTTTAAGTAAACATGCATAGGACTGCATTGTCAGAGATTTAATTCCCAGACACCTGTAGTTGGGAGCTGAGTGCCACACAGCACCTACAACAACACTGAAAACAAAATTTAACAAGATATCCTCAAGTGGCAAAAAAGGGGCAGTGATTTTTCAGAGAGAGAGAGAGAGAGAGAGAGAGAGAGAGAGAGAGAGAGAGAGAGAGAGAGAGAGAGACTAGAAAGCAGGATCTGTCCTTGCCAAGTTGGGACAATTGGAGTTTATACTCTGATACTATAGTAAATAAAAAATACAACCGTAAGGGGGAAAAAGTTTGGGTTGTTTATTTGTAGGCTTACCTCAGGCAATTGAAAAACTGGACTAATGTGCAGACTCACAGGAGAGCATCTTTGAAATTTCATTAACACAAACTACCCTATTGCTATTTCCCCTCAGGTCTTCAGGAGAGTGAATGGTGGTTCATTGGTTACTATCACTACCACTAGTCCTCCTTGGGGACTCAGGGGTTGGCGCAGCCAAGGTGGGTTCTCTGATAGACATGAACCCTCAGCCAGTATCTGAGTGACTCCTGACTTCCTCTTCCTTTTCAAATTTAGCGGGCATGGGAGGAGAAAATCGAGAATAGGAGAGCGTTGGGGGAGACAATCTGGTAAGGGGGTGAGCATTTGGCACCTCCCTTTGAGTGACAGAAGATCTCAGATCCTGGCATTGATACATCTGGCTCCTGAGCCTAAGAACTGTTGATCCAATATAGCTGACAAAATTCGTCTCAGATCTATTAACATCTTATGTTTCTTTATCTTTCAACAGCGATGGGTTTCCACTTGGGAATCTGGCATGCTATATTTGGCATTGATATTCTTTGTCTAAAAGCAGTATTTACAGCCTGCATTAGTATTAAATAATCATTGCTTTCTTGAATTGACAGCAGGTCTTCACCTTGTTGCTGACTCACATTTAGCCATCTGCATATGTTTTATGGTGCTATAAATTATTATCTGTTTAGCAGCACCAGCAGCGTGCGAGTTTTCTGTTTTGTCAATATGCTGACTCTCACAATGTCTCAGTCTGAGGACGCAAGCACAATTGCAGAAACCGTTTGGATTAAACTTTTAAAAATAGATTCTTGCTCTCTGAATCATACAGCAGCCTTTTGTATCAGTCTCTTCAAGATCGTTCCGTCATCACATCTTTCTGAATACTGCTTAATGTGGATAACATTCATTTCATTCTTGCATTCACTCTTCATTCATGGTCAGGTCCTACCATACTGTGTACATCTAAACTGTGGTGCCCTTCTCGAATAAATAAAATGCAAGGGGCAACAGGTCACCAATGAAACATCATAATAGATTATGAGTCACTTCTATATTTAGATCTACATTAGGTGGATTATACAGTATTTTGATAACCCAGGATTTTTTTTTCTCCTTTTATTATGTCTTACCAGCATCAGTGGCAGCGCAATCCTATCCAATTTACACCACTGGTGTAACCAGCGGGGGAGGGCAGGGCGGGAGGCTTTGGAGAGGAGAGGAGATTTAAATCCCCTTTGGTTCCCCCTTTGGAGGGGATTTGAATCCCCTTTCCGTTCTGGGGCCTCCCGTTCTTGCTGCACCGCTGGTTACACCGGTGGTGTAAATTGGATAGGATTATGCTATAAGAGAGGTATCATTGTAAAACTGAAAGTGAGGGAATGGTAAGAGACCACATTTTGTGAATCTTCAAACTTTTATCTGGAAGAGAGCCCCCTCCCCATGTCCTTTCTCCACTGCACTGCTTTCCTCTGGTTTAGAGGTATACTTAGCTTTGTTACATCAACAGCCCTACTCTTATCTCAGATCAATTTGCATGTCTAGCAATCAACCTGCCTTACACTAAGGAAAGCAGAAAAGACTCGTGGGGGTTCCTTTTGTAATATCAGTGTGTTTAGTATCTTCTGGACTATAAAAAAGCATAAACATTCCTATTTTATCTTTGTGTTATTTTCAGGATTACATCCATCATATAGAAATTATAGGAGTTAGCCCTTACAATATTATTCCAAATAATAACAAAATATTTTAATTAATAATATGAATATTCATAATGTGCTTCTAAAAATGGTTTAAATGTCAGAGTAACCTATAGTCTATATAGCATAGAAAATGAATAATTAGATCATTAGGTTATATCCAATATACTTACTCAACCTAATTATCTTTTTAGTCTCTTGTCTTTACCAGAATTTTAATCTTTCCTTATAATACCTCCACACCTGCCTTTCAGTTTCACCAGTGTGCTTCCTTTCTGTGAATTGTTTCTATTTTTTGCAGTCTCATTTTTAAAATGAGATGGGACAACTCTGAAAATGACATTCAAGGACAAATGGTTTTCATTGATTTATATTATGGCACTATATTATTTTCCATATTGTTCTCTCTCCCTTGTACTTATTACTTTTTACTGTCGTTATGTTCCCAAGAGACGTCTTCATTCCCCAACCTACCCTGACACCTAAAATTTGCTGAAAGGTCCAATATCTAAATTTTCCCATTTTTATAAGCTCAAAAATGTGTTGCTTCTACAAGACACAGATTCAGGACTGAATAACCTTTTAATGACTGAGGGCTCAATCCAACCCAACTTCCCTGGCTATTCTGGCCTAAGCTAGGCCATAGTTAGGCTGCTGCTATTCCTGAGTTAGGTAGTCTGGAATATCTGTGGCCCAGCACCAGCCCAGGATCAAGGCAAAAGTTATCTCCGAAGCAGGCAGGCTCCTGCGGCTCGGCATGCGCCACACCCTTCCCGCATTTGTCAGTGCTGATCGACTGCAGCTGCTGCAGCGTCCTTGGCAGCCTGGTCGGCAAGGGCCCAGGTGCAGGTGCCGGCAGCTGCCCCGCGTCCGTAGCAACTCGGTTGCTAGGGGCCTGGGTGCAGGCGCCGGCACTCTGTTCGCACCCGTCACGGGACGGTTGCAGGACAGTCGCCGGAGGGTCGCGAAGACTGTGGCAACCGCCACAGGGCACCCTGTGCCTCAGCCACCTGCTGGAGGGGAGAGTCCCCACCTCCCCCCACCTGCAGTAGGCGTTGCCAACCCCATGCCATGGGGGGGTGCACATGGGTGTCATATGGGGGGAGCGGGGAACCTAATGGCGGCCGCCACGGCGCATGCATGAAGGGTGCCATTCGTGAGGCGCAACCGTGGAGCATTGATCATGGCACGGCAATACACAAACACTCATCTGTCAGTAGACCCTGTGGGGGCAAGGGGGGGGGGAGAGAGAGAGAGAGAGAGAGAGAGAGAGAGAGAGCTGTTGTCTACAGGCAAGTAACATTTCCACAAACATGGAGGGTTCTGTTACCATGGCAAACAGGCAGATATCAGAGAACACAGTGGCTACAGGCAGAAATCCTATCACACAGTTGCTAACAGGCAGATATCCTATCACACATTTGCTTACAGGCAGATATCAGATAACACATTTGCTTACAGGCAGATATCAGATAACATTTCAGCACAGACCCCCCTGCTCTTACCTGCTGGTGTTGTGGCCATAGCCAGGGGTTGCCTGGGGGGGGGAGAAGCTGGGAGAGAGACATTGGTTAGCAAGAGCTTGCATGGAGACAGCTGCCCAGCCACAGCTGCTAACAGTTTGGCCGCAGCCAGAGAAGCTCTCTCTGCCCTTGAGGGGAGCAGAGAAGTCAAGAGAAAACAGAGAAGAGAAGTGAGGTGTTTGTGAATTTTGGAGCCAAGTGCTCCCCTCCACCACCAAAGTCCCACTTTGTGGCTGTGGGGGACAGAGCCCCACGCCACGTGCTCTGAGAGAGAGGGAGAATGGAGGTCTGGGGC
Organism: Plestiodon gilberti rubricaudatus; assembly: GCA_026170595.1. Taxonomy (NCBI): domain Eukaryota; kingdom Metazoa; phylum Chordata; class Lepidosauria; order Squamata; family Scincidae; genus Plestiodon; species Plestiodon gilberti. The sequence goes on from JANXHW010000001.1 coordinate 92,710,872, forward strand.
TGGGCTTTTGTGGGAAAGAGGCTGGGTGCTACTGGGTGCTGATTGGGTGCCTATCTTCGGCCGTATCCAGACATTGCTGCTGCTATTCCGGCCTAACTGTGGCCCAACTCAGGAGTGGGGTGTTTGAAATTTTCGGGAGAGGGCTGGAGTGTGTAAGGTAAAATGGCACCTATGGGTCTCCTCAAATTTAGGACCACCATTTTGGTCTACCTAAATTTTAAGAACTTCTCAGCAGAGGCGTCGCTCCGGTAGGGGCGGGGCTGTAAGTTTTGCTCGGTCGGAGTCCCGTTTACCGAACGAGCAGGAGGCGGCCCCGCCCCCTCACTGTCAGAGCCATTCCCCTGCGGAGAAAGCAGCAGGCAAGAGTCCCTGCCTGCTGCTTTCTCCGCAGGGGAATGGCTCTGACAGTGAGGGGGCGGGGCCGCCTCCTGCTCGTTCGGTAAACGGGACTCCGACCGAGCAAAACTTACAGCCCCGCCCCTACCGGAGCGACGCCTCTGCTTCTCAGAGCTCGAGGGGGCGTGTCGGAGCTTGCCAATGTCTAGATACGGCCCTAAAAGCTGACACGCCTCTGTTATGCCCCCGAAATGCCCCTGACACACCCGCTCTTAGGCCAAACTTAGGCAGGCCTACACACTTAGGCCACCAGTCCGAAACTCTTCCTATGCCCGTCACAAAGCCAGTGTAAATTCAGCCTAAATGGCTCTATTCCGTCCTAAATCGCCCTAGGCTGATTTTAGGACTGAATAGCGCCGTTTAGGCCGGAATAAGACTTAGGTTGGATTGGGCTGCCCGAATCTTGAATCTGAATCCAACTCTTCAGTGTTTAGTTAGAAGCATATTAAACTATCAATTTTCACTTAAATCTGCAAATTTTCCTTCATTTTCGAGCCTTCCACTGAAGCTTTCTGAGATTAAAGTGCTATAACTGAATACTTTTTGGATACAGCCATCCTCTTGGTGGTATATCCAGATTTTAACAGAGATGTAAGTCTCGATTGTTTCCCTCCCCCACCTACATAGGTGCTGGATTAAATAACTGCCAGAGGATGTGCACATTGACTAAGGTTGCAATCCTATGCATACTTGCCTGGGAGTAAGTCCCATTGAACATAGTAGGACTTATAGGATTGTGCTGTAAGATGCACAGAAATGGATAGCTAATATGGTATATCTACAGAGCCCTCAGTGAGAGTGAGGAATGCTAGCAGATGCACTCTGAGTGGGAAGCAGAGTTGCCGTCAAGTCGAGTGTGGGAGGCGAATGCCAGAGAGAAGCCAGACTGTGAAGAAAACCATCTGGAATGAAGACGTTCTATGCAAGATTAGAACAATTGTACTGCATTGTAAAAAAAAAAAAAAAACACCCCGGGGGGAGGGGGGAGTTTAGAAAGACTGCCTATGTAAAACACCTTGAATTAAAGTTGGAGGAGAAATCTGATGACCATGAAAGGCAGTATATAAATACTGTACTGACACTGGTAGTAGTAGTTGTTGTTGTTGTTCAGTCGTTAAGTCGTGTCCGACCCTTCGTGATCCCATGAACCATATCCCGCCAGGCCTTCCTGTCCTCCACTATCTTCCTGAGTTCGCTCATTTTCATGTTCGTTGCATCGGTGATGCTGTCTAACCATCTCATAGTAGTAGTAGTTAGAGAGCTGGATTAAAATCCAGTTCAAATGGCAGCCCAGCCATGATGCTCAGAGGTGATCCTGGGCCAGTCCATTGCTTCTCAGCACTGCCAACTTCACAGGGCTGTTAGAAGTATGAAAAGCGGGGAGGGATACCATGTACACTGCTCCTAGGAGGAAGGGTGAGATGAAATCCGTAATTAAATATATAAAGCTATGGTCAGGTTTTGACAGGGCTGTGGGGAAGGACAGTTTCCCTTTGCTTACAAAAGAGCATGTTTATATTAGCCTTAATAGAAAGTGTTGTGACACGACACCCATACACGTTACAGCCAGAGTATAATCGTAATACTCCGCACTGGTATGAGATGTTATGAGTAATGGGCCTTGCTGAAATCCATTTTGTGCTGCTCTGTTGAGTTCAAAGATGCTTTAGACAAACAAATGAGAATCCTGCCAAGACTGTTGCAAAAGCTTTAGAAACTCACATGACTTCTCTGTTTTATTAGTTCCTGCGCTCTCCGTCCCCCAAACAGGCAGCACTGTGAGCACAGAAAAGGAAGCATTCTGTATGCAGTCTTACTGCAGACAATAACCCCCAAAGCATGCTGCTTTTATAGCTTTCCATGTACAAAGGAACAAAAAAGTACTTACAAGTGCGTCTATATAGCTACGCTGTAAGTTAAAGATCAGGAACGAAACTCTGTAGCATTCTTTAATGTGAAAGATCTGATAGTAGGAACACCAAACAGCAAGTGTTATCTGAGCAAAGACAGCCATCAGACTGAGATTCCTACAGCAGGTAAAAAGTGTTTGCTTTTTACAGTTTGCATCCTGTACAGGACAGGCTATGAATCAAAATTAATTTGCTAGGCATTTTAGGAATCAACTTATCAAGGAAGTTTGCTCTTTTTCTTCAGTTTTAGTGTTACGTCTTCATTAATGAATCTTCAAAAACATCTGTGCGGTGAGCAAATTAAACACTTACATATTTCTCCTTTACAGATGTAGAAAATCTCTGGAATTCATCCTCCCCCCCAAAAAAAACAAAACTGGAGATCAATCTGCAGCATTAAAGGTGGAATCGTCCAGCAGGTGGAGCCTGAGAGCCAACAGAATGAGCTGTTTGACAGCATTGTAAATGGAGGGTAGATTGAACCTTGTGGAGAAGAAAACACCGGTAAAATCCTATCAGGGAAAATAAAAGTTTCTGCTAGTTACAAGAGCAAATTAAAGCTTATTGCAAACAAGAACAATAGTATATGGATATGCATCAAAGGAAGAAAAATTCTGCATTCTACATGACGCAACTTCTTGTACATACAGTATATCGCCACTCACAGCCATTTAGAAAAGAAAAGAATAATTTCACAGGGTTCATTACACTCTTACAATTATAGGTTTACAGTTGTCCTCAAACATGTCCTACACCCTTCAGAGTAACTGTCACTCAGTCTCCCACCAGATGTACAGTTATTCCTTTGAAAATGCATCTCTGAAGGCGCAATCCTGCGTAAAATGTCACCGGCGGAGTGCGCGCTCCGCAGGCAGAGGGTGCCGTAAACGTGCCGTAAAGCGCGTTTTCAGCACCCTTGGAGTAAGGCCCACTGGCGCACAGACCGGCAGGCCTCACTCCATGGCGGAAACATGCTGCAGCCACCGGCGACAGGCAAGGCTTCCTCATCGTAAGGGAACTTTTGTTCCCTTACCATGGGGCAAGCCTCTACTGCATAAATAAGTCCCGTTGGATCTGTGCCAGCCACTTTGCTGGTGTAGAACTGAGAAGAGTTCTGAGAAGGGAGAGGGAACGGTGATAGTATCCTGGCACATACCGGTGCTGCTGGGATTTACCTCTCCCTCCTCCATTCCCCTGTCCCACTCCCCACCCAGACACTCCCTTGTTCCTCCCAATCTCCACCCCGTTCCTCCCACTGCCTGCCCACCACACCAGGTTGCATGCACTTCCACTGGTAGCTGGTAGTGGCAGCGGGCCACCCCACACTGTCACCATTTGTGGTGGCGGTTCCAAAATGGCTGCCAGTGGTGTACACAGCACACCACCATATGACCATATAAGAGAGCAGAACCTCTGTTCCACTGTCAACTCTTAGTTAGGATTGGGCTGCTAGTTAATTAATTTTATATCCCAGTTTGAGTCAAGATTGGTTCCCACAGCAGCTAACAATTAACGGCGCAATCCTCTGTAACTTTGCACCTGCGGAGCGTGCGCTCCACAGGTGCCAAGTGTCATAAACACACCGTGAAGAGCGTTTCCGGCACCCAGGGAGTAAGGGCCACTGGCGAGCAGGCTGGCAGCCATTGCTCTGCCTCCATACTGACCCTGCAGCCATCAGAGCATGTGAGATTTGCACCGGCCCCTGCAGGGGCAGGGGGACGGCAGGCCATGCAGCAAGGGAGGGGGGCCATTGGCCGGCCCAGGTCGGGAGGGGGTGGGGATATCGGTGGTGAGCTCAACACATTACAGGGAACAGTGTGCCAGTTTGGAACACCCCAGCCAGCCCATTTTAATCACATGGGAGACGGGAGAGAATCAAAGGTGCATATATTTTTCTCCTAACTGTCATGCTATTGCTTAATCATGCAGAGTGTGCTCTTTTATGTGCCTGTGAAATTAGGCACAACAGGAGTACATAGGCATCCATGCTCCCCCCCCCCGCCCCAACTATTTAAATGGGACTGTTGGAGAATCACCCAGACTGGTCCAATAAAAGTAAATGTATACATGATGAGAAGATGAGGAGGGATTATGTTTACAGTCTCAACTCAAGCTTTATGTGCTGCCTTGTGTTCTGAGTTGCTCTTGTCACAGCCTGCCTGGTGATTTTATTCCTTCCGTGCATTTTTAATTAAGTCCAGCTGAACCTTCAACAAAACCACAATTCGTATTCTGATGATTACAGAGAACTGTACATTTCTGATTTTCTGCATGATGAAAGAAGTTTCACCAAATAGTCCCAACATCTGTTAGGGCCTGGAAGTAAGTCTGAGAATATGGCTCTCACAGCTGCTGGAGGCGATGATGTTGTGACCACCACTTACTTTCCAGGTGCTGGTGACTGCTAGCAGCTGAGACCAATAGTGGCATCACGCTGCAAGTATCTGCCGGAGCCTGCCCGTCCAGTGGCAAGTGCCTGCAGGACTGGAGCCTTCCCATCCCCTGGGAGTGGAGGCCTAGGACCCAGAGGGTGACCAGGCAGGGAGGGTGGAACTAGGAAGGGGAGGAGAGACCAACCAAGGCCAGGAGAATATAAGGAGTGTGCCAGGGATGAGAAGGGCTGGAGGCTGATGGAAAGAGACACTCTGGAGCCCTGGGAGGTTGTAGAAGGCCCTGAGGCTAAGAAGGAGTAGGGTGCTGTAAACCCACTACCTGCTTTTGTTCTGAGGCCCAGGGAAGGAAGAGGGAGACAAGCTACTGTATGTGGGTATGGCCTGGGAAGCCGTATGTAGATTGCTGAGCCTATACTGGCAGGGACCCCAGTGGCATGCAGGCACCCAGGACCCCCCTTTTCTTGGAGCCCCTGACATTAGGTTTTCTCAGAATTTGGGGGTGAGGACACGTTTGCCCCCAAAACATAGTTCCTCTAGTCCAAATCGCTCTGCATATAGCAGTTAAACATGTTTTCAAGTACCCATGGAGGGATACACATCCTAAAGAATCTCCTATTGCCTTAATGTGTGTAACTCATCGTGTAATTCATCTGTGTGTAATGTTGCCTTAATGTGTGTAATTCATTGTGTAATTCATCTGTGGAACTTCTTGCCACAGGATGTGGTGATGGCATCTGGCCTAAATGCCTTTAAAAGGGGTTTGGACAGATTCATGGAGGAAAAGACCATCACAGGTTACAAGCCATAAGCAACGTCCTGGTTTTAGAAGTGGGTTTTCTCTGTGCCAGGTGCAAGGGAGTGGCAACTGGACACAGGTATCTTGTTGTCTTGTGTGCTCCCTGAGGCATCTGGTGGGGCCACTGTGTGACACAGGAAGCTGGACTAGATGGGCTTTTGGCCTGATCCAGCAGGGCTCTTATGTTCTTATGTGTGCTAGGATGATTGATGCTTCAAAGTTGTTCTGTGAAACCTGTTACACATGTGAAACCCTTATTTAAATAGCATTGTGCTGAATTGGTGCTGTATCTCGTGATGTGTGAGCAAGAGGCTGCTTAGCCCCAAAATGAATTGGACTGCCTTGAGTTGATGAGTCCTCAAACATCAAACTCCCTCAAGAGCAGTTTTGAGATTTGAGAGTGCTCAAAGGAGCCTAGTCCCCCCCCCTCCAGGACCGCCCTTGGGTGGAGGACCGCCCTCCTCAGATGCTGAGGAGCAGCCAGTGCCCCAGGAATGAAGGGATGCAGCCTGCAATGACTCTTTGCGCCTGGTGCTCTTTGTTTAATACAGAGGGATACAAGGAGAATCGGGGCAGGCAGTCCACTTAAGGTGACTGTAATGCCCACCCTGACTCTGCTTGCAACAATCAAGCAAGTGTGCTTTCTATGCAATCAACCTTACACAGTTTCTAATGACACCGCAGCTGTATCATTCCATTCTTTTAAATACAGTCAGTTCTCGTTATCTGCTAGGGTTAGGTTCCTCGAAAACTTAGTGGATACCAAATTAGCGGATACTGAATCATTGAGCCTATGGGAAAATTGTGGTTAGGTTCCAGGGGACCCTTTCTTCGCCATACACCATATGAACTTTGTGAGCCTGAATCTTACCTTGAAGTCTATGGGCTGGGTGATAGAGGAGGGAGCATCCAGTATATCATGTTGGCTATTTGTTATGGAACAATTCCTAACTAGCAAATTAATTATTATTCCTTCCTAACAACATTATGCAAATATAAAAGGTATTGTACAGTATTGTCGTGGAAGCAGAGAGAGAGAGAGAGAGAGAGAGAGAGAGAGAGAGCAAGCGAGCAAGCAAGCAAGCAAGCAAGCAAACAGTTTCCATTGTGTTGCAAATGAAATTCAACAGGAAACACACACACACACAGCAACTCCAGAAGAGAGAGATTACCTTTTACAGTAATTGCAGCAAGGCAGGGAAATTTTCTCCCAGATCAACATGGAGACTCACCCAAAAAAAAAGCTAAGTAACACACCCGTGAGAACAATGGTCCTGATAAGATCGCAGATAGTGAGAACAGACTGCAGATACGGAGAGGTAGGTGTCAATTCTGCCCCTCGCAGATAAGCGAATTCGCAGGTAGCGAATTTGCATATAAAGAGAAGTGACTATAGTCAGTTCTTGAAAGATATCTAAATTATAATTCGGCCCCAGTTTTCTTGTGGCTGCAGTCCATCAAAGCCACTGAGGACTTTCTATGATGTTCCACTGTAGCCTCTTGTTGAATAATTGCCTTTTCAGCATGTAGTAAATTGAAAAAACCTTCAACTTGTAATATCAGCAATTTCTCTCTATTATTTTCATTTTCGTCTCGGGGATTATTAGAGACCACTGTTCTTTTCTAGACCGCAGTACAAGGACTTCTGATCTGACACATATGAAGTGGTTTGACAGCATTTTTAAGTTCAATTAGATGGTTTGTGGCAATTATGGATTGTTTTCAGCTTTTATTCAACATGACAGTAAAAGAATGTCCTAGAACCTTCTTGTATTGTCCTCCGTTGATATTATATATGGTGCTCAATATTCCTCTTAACTGAGATCAATGGAAGTTTCCACTTATTGGTGGAAAAGTACATTCATTGATTTGTTTAACAACCCTTAGACAATAGCTAATTAATTGAGCCCAATAAATAGAAAGGGAGGAAAATCCTATGTATTGACTCAAAACTATGGGAAAATCTTAGGCTTCTTTCTTAGTTTCCTTTTCTTTCAGATTCCTGTCAGGAAAAAGAAGAAAAATCCTGATGATTTTAATAGGTGTACATGAAGAAATGCTGGATTATATGTGTACCTACAAACTTCTAGACTACCTGACAAAACAAAACTTGTAAAATACTTCTTATTTGACAAAGCAGAACTTTCAATCTTTAGGACCTGTATATGAAAACTATCTTATGGCTGAAAACTACAAGTTAAACTTTCTTTTTGTGTCACTCACACAAGCACACACACCCCTTTTCTCTACTACTTTGTCACTTCTTTGTTATTGCTGCCAATACAAAAGGATGAAAATCCCCACAGTTGTGAATTATCTTCTCCCATACAGGCATGTTGTCCGGAGGTGGTCTCATCCCCGCCCCGGGAGCCGCCCCGAGACCCGACCGGGCTGCGCGCCAGGCCCTGACCGGGGGCGGACCCACCTCCGAACTTGCTTTCCCCGCTCCGGAGGAACGACCAGGAGACATGAAGAACCCCACGGACTCACCCAAGGCCGCTAGTGGACAAACGGAAGACGCGGGCTCCCTGAGCGAGGAAACGACGACGGGGACGGCTTCCGACAATCCTCCTGCTCCTCAGGCTCCAGGGTCAGTCCGGGTGACGGAAACCCGGCAGACCACCTCCCTACTGGGAGGTCCGGAGCGCGCTCCCCACCAGGGGACGAGGCCGAAGGCGGAGGATCCGCCGAAGGAGCCCCACCTGACCCCGGGAGTAGAACCACTGACGACAGCCCAGCCGATAGGCTAGCCGGCCTGTCAGATACAAGCCGGTCCTGGTGGGATTGGCTACAGGGGTGGGGCAAGGACCAAGGGGGGCGGGGGCAAGGGATAGCCAGGGGTATAAAACCAAGCAGGCCGGTGATGAAAGGGGCTGGTGAGCGGGCTGGTACTCCGGAGCGACAGCCCGACTCCACTCGAACCGGCCGACTGGGGAGAGAGGACCTGGGTGAGGCTAACCCCCTCTACCCCAGTCACGTCTGAGGCCTTGCACTAGTTGACCACGAGGGAAGGACGGCTGTTCTGGGTTGACCTGTACCCCTAGGAGTTCTCTGACATCGCATTGCTCGATTAGGGTTGACCGGTCCTCCGGGAGCTACTTACAGATAGCCCAGCAGATGGTGGGTAGACCTGACCTCCGGGAACCACTCGTAAAGGTACAACGCCTAACGGTGGGTAGACCTGTCCTCCGGGGAGCCCTTTGGGGCAGAAGCCGCACTAACCACCCCCTTGCCGGGGTCCCCCACAAGCGCGAGCCTACACATGTGCTCCATATTCCATATTTTCTAAGATGAACACATCTCACATTAATTGCAGTGGAGAAGAGGGAATGGTATCCTTACCAAAGAACAAGAGCCATTTCATAAGTATGAGGAGAAAAAAACAGAGCGGCATGAGTTACAGTTGTGGAAGCAAAAAACCTTATCGATTTCAAGCCATAGTTTTGCGAAGGAAAAGATGTAAGAAGAAGCACATACTCTTTTTCCCACAGCTACCAACATCCATCAACTTTACCAGAATGTTCAGGCGCTGTCAGCATCATTGTTTAATTTTATGTATTTCACAGAGGGAAAAAAAACCCTGAGTTTTCTATGCCAGTATTAAAAATTCAACATTACGCAATCTTGGCTATAGTTTTCTTTTATATTTCAGCAGCCCTTTAATCCTTGCAACCTTAAACTGGATAGAGAACACTTCAGCAGTCCATTTCATGCCGTCAAAAAGTACTAGAACAGCGCAGAGCCTTTGTGCTAAACCATGATGGGAGCTTTATTTGGGGTTCAGAGGGAAAAAGCAAAAACTAAAAAGGAGGACACCCTCCCCACACCCTTGCTTCCATCTGGGGTGAGCCCAATTCCAGGGTCCCCACAGCATGGTAACCAGTTGCTACAGAAGCACTGAGGGTACCAACTGATCTGGCCAACCAAAACCTCTCTGCACCTATACACACATACACATAATCTTGTAGTGTTAGCCGCAACTGATGTGTTAGAGAGAAAGGGGCAATAGCTCTCTGCTGTGGTCCAACTAAAACAAGATGGTGATGGTTAAATGTTTTTAAAAAGTGTATTTAGGAATTCCAAGTTAAAACGGAAAATAGATACGGTTTGAAAGACAAAAGAAGACACTTGAAATTACACAAAATCAGGTCTTGACATTAAAGGCAAAATGAAGTAAAATCTGAACACAAGCTACCTGGACGTTTTCCTGTCTAGATAACAATTACTCTGGTTGCAGTTCCATTGTTCACCTTTTGCTCCTCAAGGGGTATGCCAGCAATGTGCAGTTTAATCCCACAAATGCTGGAACAAAATGCAGGCCATTACAATCCAGCAGTCCCTTTTTATAGAGTTCAAGGAGACTGATATTTCCTATTGACTATTTCAGTGGTTCCCAAACTGGGAGGTGTGGCTCCCAGGGGAGCCACGGAGTGCCACAGAATCCTCTCGGAAAACAGTGCAGTGCCAATTGGCAGGCATCAAAATAATGTAATGGGGAGCCACGGCCAATGGTCACCAATGGTCAGGGGAGCCGGAGGTCTAAAACTTTTGGGAAACACTGGGCTATTCCAACAGTGGAAAAGCCTAACCCAGCCCCCTGGACCTCCCATCGGCCATGGAAGAGACTTATAAAGTATTTTTATTGCGTACATCACATTTTAAGGAGACTTGAAGTCATTTTAAAGTTATACGTTTTAAACATTTTAGACTGTTTTGTTTTTTATGACCATAATCCCGCTGAAGATGATCCAATCCTGTTAGATCGTAGCTGGCCATAACAGTTTTCGCTCTATTTTAATGATGCCAGTGTTTTCTGCCTGGTCTGTTGTTCTACCTACGATAGGTGTCAGGCACACTGACACTGTTAATACACATCTGAGTTTAAGTCTTTTTTGTGGATGTGCAGGCTACAGAGGTCATACTGGTGGGCTGACTAAGGCAAGCCAGCGCCATGTTACAGACATTCCCAGTTAAGGTGAATGGGTTCCATTCACCACAAGGGGTGATAGAGACGAAGAATGGAATGGCATTCATACATTGCATTGAGAACTATGCTTTGAATGGCGACATCTTTCACATATCACTTGGCCACATTTCAAACTGACATGCTATATTCTCACAGGGAATGGCAAGAAGCTTTCCACAGAGCTGTAAAGAAAATTATCCATCCCCATACGCTAGTGGATTTAAATTTCCTGTTGAAGATGCTATCACAATCAAGGATACAGGTATGAAACCAATGCAAGTGAACAGAGAAGGGTGTTTCTTTTCTGTTCAGTTTTACCAGCTACAAAAGTGAAGATGGTTTATGTGCAGTGGGAAAACATTAACACACTATTTGTCCTATTCTTGTAACCGAGCCAAAGACTTACAATGGAAGCACAACAAATTCCCTACATTATTACAGTCTAAATGTCGACCTTTCAAAGAACCCAACAAGCATATTCTGCCTTTGTAGATCATGCACACAAACACACACCTATAGAAAACATGGTTGAACAATACCAACAGCTATTACAGGCAGAACTTGGAGTTTATGAACCAAAGAGAACAATTAACAATGCTGTCAGCTCTAATAAATTACCAACGCACTGAATTATTATCTTCATATTATATTAGGGTTCATAGTTCCAACTCCTGCATTCCCAAAAAATATCCGCATGACTTTGTTACTGGACTCTTATCACATTTCCTGTAATGGAGCAACAAAGTTTTAACACTGAAAAATATCAGTTGAAAAAGAGAGAGAAAAGAGAGTATAGGAATTGCACTGGTCTGGTCCATTACATGCTGAAAATCTATCGGCTGTATCCTCCGAATACATCAAATGTAGAAGAGACATTTATGGCCTCATGCGTGTCTTGTGATGATATACAGTGGATCAGATAAATCAACATTATGTTTCTGTGATAAAGCCAATAACCATGGATAGTCAATTAAGCAACAAGACATGTCACACTGCATGCCACACATACTTATTAAGGGCAGAAGCTTCTGAGTCTCCTCAGCTGCAAAGGGTTTAAATGAAAGAGTGAACAAGTCCTTGGAAAACGTGGATCGCATGGTTTAATTTTAATTTGAAATAGATCGTCCAACTTTGAAGGTGTCAAATAAAACACAGAGTGGAGCCTAATATAACAGGTAAATCACGAGGGAGGTGGTAAAAAGCATTTCTGCATCTGAGAAATCTGGAGAAGCAGATAAAATTGTTCTCACCACTTGGCAGGACATTACTGATGATGACTGGCTGATCAAGTGGTTATCAAGGGCACACCAGGGTACATTTCCCATCTGTATTCCCCCATATTCTTGTGGAAGAGAAACCTCACCTTTCATTCAGCTGAATCATAATGATTCATTGTCTATGGTGAATGGGGGCAGGACGTCTGGCTCAGTTGGTAGAGCGACCGTCTCATATATGCCTGAAGATCTGAAGGACGGCAATTCAAGATGGCCGGAAGTGTCTGTGTCTGTCGGAGAGCTGCCGGCACGCCGAGCTTATAAGCTTGCAGAGCCTCTGTGGGGGAGTGGAACTGCAACTGCACTTGAGTGAGAGTCAGGGGTGCCCTGTCAGCTGAAGCGTGGTGAGGCGAACGCCAGAGAGAAAGAGAGAGCTGGACTGTGAAAGAAACATCTAGAATGAAGGGTTCTATGAAAGACTGGAACATTATTGTATTGTAAAAACCCCTTGAGGTTTAGAAAGCCTGCCCATGTAATTGAATTAAAGTCAGAGGAGAAATCCGATGACCAAAGAAAAGGTGGTCTATAAATATTGGGTTTGTTTATTTATTTATTTATTATTATTATTATTATTATTATTATTATTATTATTATTATTATTATTATTATTATTATTATGCTGTATGTAAGACAGACGTATGTAAAATCATCAGAGACTAGATGGTGTGAAATGTTCGGCATTTTGGGAAGATGCCAACAAATGTTCGGCATTTTTGGCACCCCGGTCATTGAGGGGGTGAGGAGAAGAGTCTGAGCACATCAGAATGTGCTCCGACTCTTCTCCTCACCCCCTCAATGACCGGTGCCAAAATGGGTTAAGGGAAAGGGCAAGAGCGGATTGCAATGGTCCCGCACCCCCCGCAGCCCTCCCCGCAGCCATTGCCTTATTGATGCACACCAATGGCTCGAAACGGGCCAGCGCAGATCTTCAGTAGAGCCGGCAGTCTCAGTGCTAGAGAGGCTCCGACGTTAACAGGAACTTTCGAGCCATTGGTGTGTTTGTGCATCAATAAGGTAATGGCCACAGACAGGACCACGGGGGTGCGGGGGGCCGCAGCAGATAGCTTTCACCCCCACCCATGGGTTTCTGGTATCTGCGGAGGAGCCAGGAACCTATACCCTGCGGATACCAGGGCCCTACTGTATACAAAAAATTATATAAAATTACCTTCAGGCTATGTGTATAAGGTGAATATGAAACATAAATTAATTTCGTGTTTAGACTTGGGTCCAATCCCCAAGATATCTCATTATGAATATGCAAATATTTCAAAGTCTGAAAGTAATCTGAAACACTTCTGGTTCCAAGCATTTCTAATAAGGGCTACTCTCTCTCTCTCTCTCTCTCTCTCTCTCTCTCTCTCTCTCTCTCTCTCTCTCTCTCTGTACATATACTGATAACCGGTTTGATTAAAAATTAAAAGGACAGTAAAATATATGTTAGTAAAAGTAAGAAAGCAATATTGACAAAAATGTTGATTTAAATGTTGATTTAATTTTATAATCAAATTTCATGTAAGGGAGGATTTAATAAAACCATGAGACTAGAAGAGCAGTTGCCAGACTAATATATGTCTTTGATAAAAATTTATTTAATACGTATTCCCAATGAGATCTTTTTCAAGGGTATTTGAAACCAGACCAGTTCACTACATAGGCTCTGACAATTTAGTAACACCTCACAAAAGCAGTACGATTTTTATGACTCAGCTCAGCAAATTATTATTATTATTATTATTATTATTATTATTTAGATTGAATATTCATATCTTGCTCTTCAGCAAAAGAGTTCTCATCGCAAAAGGAACAAGAAAATGGTTCAAGAACAGGACTCATCATCTAGAACAAAGCTTGGGAGGGAGAGACACCAGCAATAGCCATGGGGAAGGACACTATGCTGGGATGAATTGGGGCAGTTGCTCTCTCCTACTAAATAGAAGAAAGTCCCAACTTTAAAAGGTGTTTCCTTGGCCAGTTAACAGGGGTAAATAATACCATAAATATGGCAATGCTGCTTATCAACTTTGTAAACAAATTAAGGCCAAGGGCCATCGGTATTATTTCTATGTTTCGATTTTTCATTCCTCCTCCCCACCATTTCTCACACACACATACACTCTCAGGGGTGGCCCACAACACTCCACTGCCCAAAACGGTGCTGATCCACCATTCTTGCCCTGGCAAACCTCAACTCTCCTGCCTTCTACCAGCATGCACCTCGCATCCTTGTTCCCCTCCTTGTTTTCCCCGCTTCCTGTAAAGTGGCTGGTGGGGAGGATCGTGGTAGCAGAACCTCTCTGCTTCCAGCATCCTCTCCACTCAACCACTTTACATGAAGCAGCCGGGGAGGAAAGAAGGTGGTGGCTCCAGCCCTTTTCTCAAGCGCTCTCCTGAGAGTACTCAGGAAGAGACCATGATGCCGGAGCTAGAGAATGAGAAGGTATTAGAGCCTCTACCTTTTGTGTGCTCCAAGCTAGGCAGGGCTAGCAGGCAGCAGCAGGCCAGGGGAGCTGGCAGGTGGGCACAGGACATCCCGACCCTAACCAACTTGCCACCTCTAGCTTACCACCTGAAGGAAGCAAGCTGGTGTCATGGCTGGGCTGCCCCTGTACATACTTGCACACTTTCCAGGTTGAGGCCAATTTTTACAGTGCATCTTTTCCATCCGGAGTTCATTCGCAACATGATTCCCAAGCAAACGAGAAAGTACATTGCATGTCAGCATTCAGTCCTGAGAATGGAAGTTTTCTGAAACAAATGTGTTGTGTAGATGGGCCCTGCCTTCCCAAACAGAATTCTTAGTGCCACCTACTGGGCTGTAGCAGAACTGAACATTAGCTAATGGAAAATCATAGGTGCAACTCAGGACAGAGCTCACCAATTAGCATACAAAATGAAGGTAATAAAGATAGGGGGCGGCCAGGTTCATGATTTCACTACCTTTTCAGTTGTTTTGAATGTCTCTATTAATACATTATACACTGCTCGTATATTGACGTCGTAATGTCATATTTTACTATTACCACAACAAAGAGGGAAAAGTAGAATTTTGATTAGATGATGTTACAGAGTGTTGCCAAGTAAATTTGGAAGTTGATTGGCCTGAGGACTAAGCTTTCAGACTTACAAATATTTTCACAGTTACCAATATCCCACTGTCAGTGACAAGAACTGAAAAGCAATTTTTTAAAAAAAAAAATCCATTTCAGAGTCTTAATAGAGGACACATTTTTTTTATCCCCCCCTAACATTCCAGAAAATAAATCAACATGAAAATAGGCTCACTGTAGGTACTTACAGATGTTTGGACCATCAATCGCTTCCGGCCCACAGGGCTTGGGGATGGAAAAGCTTTCCGACGGTGTTCCAGAGCATTTGCCTGTTTGAAGCAGAAAGCCAACAGTAGGGGATTGACAATTCCATGTACATTCAAAGATGTGCTTTTGTCTTCTGCAGTGTGTAACATTCAGCACTGGCCGCTGTCAGAAAGAGGATGAGATGAATCACTGTGCCCTATTGGATCCAGTAATATAATTTTTATATGGGATAGCAGGGGAAAAAAAACCTGAAGGTCAAAACTGTAGGCTCTCCTCATATTCTTGAGGCATTAGGTACTTGGTAGGCTTTCATTCTGCTGCATTGGGCCTAAGCCCTAGTCATAACTCTGATGTAACCGCTATTCAGTCAAGCTATATGGAGAAGACTCTGATGCTGGGAAAGATTGAAGGCAAAAGGAGAAGGGGAAGGCAAAAGATGAGATGGTTAGACAGCATCACTGATGCAACGAACATGAAAATGAGCGAACTCAGGAAGATAGTGGAGGACAGGAAGGCCTGGCGGGATATGGTTCATGGGATCACGAAGGGTCGGACACGACTTAACGACTGAACAACAACAACAAACCGCTATTCACTATGCTTTTCCATTTACACAAAAATGCTTCACTCTTCCCTAATTTTTCCCATCTGGGTTTCTCCTTGGTATTGACTTTACTAAACTGAATTAAATGCAAGCCTATGCATGAGTAGTTGAAGAATTGTTTGACATTTGTGTGTGTGTGTGTGTGTGTGTGTGTGTGTGTGTGTGTGTGTGTGTGTGTGTGTGTGTGTGTGTGTGTTTGTGTGTGATGTTGTGCTGCATCTGTGAGAGAGTAACATTTTAACGGTTGTTTTTTTTCCAGTCTGCTCCACTCCTTCTGAGCTAACGCACTTCAAGTGGTTCTAATGAAGTAAATTCAAATGACTGCTCTGAGATAAGAAAAATACCTGAGGTGCACACAAAATATGTTTTCACTGCTGGCTTGCACGAATCATTTGAGGAGATTTTCAGTTTCATTCATGGGCATTCAGCCTGTCACTCACGCATATTTTTTTCAGGATGAGTCGCAGTCCTCTATTGTTCCATCATGTGATTCTCCCATGCTTGGCTTTGCCCTGCTCCACCTGCCTCCCAGTGAGATTTGCTAAAATTCATTTTGTGGCAATTCCAATTTGTGACAGTTCTGTGTTTGCATCTTTGGCATTCTTACAGCTTCCTGCTGAGCATATGTACACGGATTTCAAAATGAGGCAAATAGAGACCTAAAGTGAGGTCTACAGTGCTGACCTAAGGACAGGAAGACCTGGGTTCAAATCCTCCTCAGCTATGAAGCTCACCAGGTATCCTTGGCCCAGTCACCAACTGGGTTGCTGAGAGGTTTGCTGTGAGAATAACGTTTGAGGGGCAGGAGAGAAATATATGAATTGCCCTGAATTCATTGAAGGAAGGACTGAATAATAATTGCAACGTAATTCCTTTTTGTCCTGTGGTTGAATCAGAATGCACATGTACATACATGGGCAGCCCAATCCAGTCTACATTTTAGACTGCTACATTTTAGTCTGCTTACATTTAGCACCGCTCTGCCAGTCTTACAGCTTCCTGGGGGTGCTGCAAAGTGCCATAAACCACGTTTGCAGCGCCCTGGGAGTAAGAGGTGCCGAGGCCGGCGCTGCTCCTCCCGTGCCAGGGACAACACTGCACCAGCCGGGGAAGGTAAGTTCCCTGCCGGGTGGCGGAGAACATAGGGAAGGCGGAACGGGGTGTTGACGGACGGACAGGGTGGACGGGGTGTTATAGGGAGGGCGGAATGGGGTGGGATTGGTTGGCTGAGCCTGGGAAGGAGGAGGCCTCCTCTGCCAAATCCTATCCTCTTTCCTGGGCCTGGCCACCATTACACGGCCCTGTTGAATGTGTGCCAGCAAAATAGCTGGCGCACATTTGAGTAGACCCATCGGGGCGGCTGGAGCTTTACTCAGGGTAAGGGCAGCAAAGAGTGCTTCAGCCACGCCGGTGCTGAGTCATATCTAGATAGGATGCAGCACGGGTTCTACATCGGTGCCACAGCCTAGCTAGACAGGATTGCGCTGTAAAATGATTAAATTATAGTGAAAAAGAGACTCGGGCTGCAGTCCTAAACATAGCTTTTTGGAAGTAAGCCCCACTGATACAGTGGGGCTTACTTCTGAGAAGACATGGCAAGGATTGTGCTGTAGGGCTGCAATCCTATACACCCTTACCTGGGAGTAAGTCCCATTGAACACAGTGAGACTTACTTCTGAATAGACATGTATAGGATTGTGCTGCAAGTGCCTTTATGTGGTCACCTCAAGGTTCTTGATTGCCTAGTTTTTCTTCCCAATCAATGTGCCTGTGCCCTCATTTACATCAGTAAACTGTAAGGGAAAAATCTGTGAACTGAGAGTGGCAACACATTGCGCATGCACAGTAGTTTGAACAAAGTCCAGAAACCAAACACCAGGAAAATGGCAGATCTTTAATGTACCTATGCCAGCCCCAAAACAAGGGCAGGTAATTCTGAACACCAAATTCTGGTGGAAATTCTGTTAACGTCCCCATGGTGGCTTTTTCTTTTCTTGCACCAAACAGGATCTCAGCATGAAAAACTCAGAAAGCGTTTAGCGTAACTGTCCTGCCCATCAGCACATTTAAATCTCACCATCTGAGAGTGTCCTTGGAAATGGCAGAGACTCCAGATTTTTGTTTTGCTTTAAGTTTAGTGGTCCTTCCAACCACCAAACAGTATGGCAGAAGTTGTTCTTCAACATCCTTTGAGAGTTTAGAATTCATTTTCACTCTATACATATCAGCATATTCATATCTGAGATCACTTTATCACACACACCCTTTTATAAACACACACTCCACAATACAAACTCTCATCGTACTCGTTTTTCATTTAATGTGTGCATTAAACACATCAAAGAACAAACTTTCTGTGGGAAAATTAAGCTTTGCTCATAATAACACTTTTTTTTTTGTGGCCAAAGAGAACTCGAAACCTCTTTAGTGCTTTCATAAGGGTCTTTGCTTCCCACTCACTTCCTACTTCCCATTGTCGTCTACTTTGAGATTAATTTCCTTGTTTGTCCTTTTCACATGCTGACATTTGTCAGAAGCCTCTTTTAAAATGCTTGACTGAAGGCTGGGATGTCAAAGGTTCAGTAGCATAATGCTCCTGCCCACACTTCTCCCATTTCCACGTGAACAGAAATACTTTGAAGTACAAAATTACTAACTAAGATTTTAAAAGTTACATTTGGCAAGAATCAAATGTTGCAGATTATTCTGATGATGTGCCCATGCTCATTTTTTTGTCTACCTATACTACAGGTTGATTACCCCTTATCCGGACATCTGAAATCCAAACTATTCTGAAATCCAGACATTTTTGGAGCTATGACTTAAAAAAAAAAATCTTTTTCCAGCACCTGGCTGGCATAGTGCAAGGCATGCTAGGGCACAAAATTATTTTAAAAATATTGTATAAAATTACCTTCAGGCCATGTGTATGAGACATATGAGACATAAGAGACATATGACATATGAGACATATGTGTATGAGACATATGAGACATAAATGAATTTTGTATTTAGACTTGGGTTCCATTCCCAAGATACCTCATAAGAATTTATGCAAATATTCCAAAATCCAGACAAATCCGAAATCCAGACAACTTCCCGTCCTAAGTAGTCCGGATAAGGGATACTCAACCTGTATAATAGTATTTTGCTTTTAATTTTGGAGTTGAGTATGAATGTCTGCGTACAAATCCAGATGCCTGGTTCCAATTAAGAATGGTGTCTACCATCCAGCAATGGCATGATCTATGGCAGCCAATCAATGCATCTCATGTGCCATGACCTGACCCAAGTATACCCGATACCCACACATTATGCTATACCCGAGTACAGAATGTTTGTACCCGAGTTCATCTGTCTGTACCCAAGGACACATTTCATAGCCCTGTTTAGTCATGATGGATTCGTGGATGCCGAACATGTGCTTCAAAGCCCCACCTCCATGCTGAGGCACACATTGAACCGCTGCCTCCCATCCACCATACTGACAGTATTTGTCTGAAGCAACAAACATATATCCAAGGAGATATATGTTTCCCAATGATTAAAGATGTTGGGCACCAGTAGTAATAGTGGCAAGGGGAGAAAGGAGCACTAACATGTCAGCATGGGAGAAGGGGTTCAAGACAGACATCTGTGGATGCAATACCTGGGTACAGCATCCAGAGACTCATAACAACATGTGAATGATGGACCTGGAGTCATTTTTCCAAATCAAGGGTCAGTGTTCTGTGCACAGATGATACCTGTACTGAATGGAACATGTGAATAACTGTATCCAGCCAGGTACATGATAAAAATGATGGTGAACAGCCCTGAGCTATAAAAAAAAAATGAACCCAGTACAGACATTCACTCAGAAACAGATACAGACAGTCTCTGCCTAGGTACAGCATAACATGTGAACAGCTCTTCTGGTTCTGCCTTAAGGCACTGCCTGATCAGAGTCTGAGATAGTGCTGATCTGAACAGGTCCCCTATTTTTGCTGCTCAATTTGCAGGTGTGAAAATGGGCCTTCATTCAACATTTCTCACATGTCAGGATGAAAGGCATTCAGTACATTCTAGGTAAAACAAGATGATGGCCCCTGGGAAAACTTCCAACACATAGCCGCTGTCGCTGCAACCTACACAGGCACAGCATTATGTTCTTTAAAGAAGGGGGGAAAGACCACTGGTAGGTGGGCCCCCCACTGGAATACTGAGAAAGTGAAATGCCCTGTTTCATTCTTTCCCCCACAAACCCCATCATCCTTGCTTGCCCCTGACTTAACGTCACTGTGTCATCAGAATTGTTTGGGGGAAGTAGTAGCCTGGAATTTGACAAAAGAATCTTCATGTTTATCCTGGTCAGTAGATGGAAGTTAGTGATTGAGAGAGAGGTAGCATTCATTCTGAGTGATTTTGAAATGGAGCGCCATCAGCGTATGGGGGAGGAGACAGGCGGCAAGGCATTCCTTCCAGCTAACAGGACAGGAAGGTTTTGTACATGTGTTGGAATGGATAAGGTAGACAGAGAAAGAAGCAGAGAGACAGAAAGCTGAAGGTGCTCTGAGGTGCAGGTGTATTTTTTTTCCCCTGGGAATCTGATAAGATGTGCTGCATAGTAGGAGTGTGTGTTGTCTTTGGCTCTATTTAAGTTCTACTTGTTTTATTTGTAAGTAAAATGAATTGCTAAAATTCCACATGTTTCTAGTGCTCTCCCCCCCCCCCCAACCAAGGAAGCCCAAACCTAGGAGCACTTCCCTTGGAGCTGAAGGAGGGAATGCAGACAGCACACAGTATTAATGTTGCATTTGTCACGTCGTCCTGTCAAAAACAAAGGAGACACTTGTGCAGGAGGGAGCACTTTTACAGCGCAATCCTATTCAACTTACATCACTGGTGTAACCAGCAGAGGAGGGCAGGGTGGGAGGCTTGGGAGGGGAGGGGAGATTTAAATCCCCTTTGAATCCCCCTTTGGATGGGATTTGAATCCCCTTTCCGTTCTGGGGCCTCCCGTTCTCACTGCACCGGTAGTGTAAGTTGGATAGGATTGCGCTGTTAGGGGGGAATTGTGGGTGGGGAAGGGCCTGCACATTTTCCCTTGCAAATGACGTGCATTCACATTCATCAGCAGACACATGATGTTTGGAAAATATATATTTGCCAGGATAATATGTAATGCGCTTTTACGTGCTTTATGGCGCGTTTATGACACCCGGCGACTGCGGAGCATGTACTCCGCAGGCGCCAATTTGCACCATATTTCACATTTAGAATAGTTACACTAAGTTGAAAATATTGCGGCTTCATATGACTGTATTTTTAATTTTTTTTAAATGTAATGTAAGATGCATAAAGCAAAGGTAAAAATGTGCAAGTTAAGCAAAATTTTACGTATTAAAATAGATATGGGTTTATAAGAGGCGTCCGCTGACATGGTGCGGTGGGGCGGTGGGCCCCAGGGCGTCAGGGCGGAGAGGCTCTGGGAGGGGCGGAGAGGCTCGGGAGTGGGGCGCGGGAATCCTTTAATTTGAATATTTATTTGCGGTTTTTCCGCAAATTTAAAGTGTAAAAACAAGGATTTTCAAAGTGTGTGTGTGCTTTGCGGCCACTCAAAGTGTGTGTGTGCTTTGCGGCCACTTATCTGATCTCCAGGACATTCCTCCAGCAGGCTGGCAGCAGCAGCGACGATCGCAAACCTGCCGAGTTTGCTTGCGCATGCCTAGTCCGTCCTTGCTAACTCCCTGAGTTTGCGCATGCGTAAACTCCGGAAACTCCTGCGCCCGGAGCAGCGAGAGGCTGTGTGCCCTGGCGCAGGAGTTTCCGGAGTTTACGCATGCGCAAACCCAGGGAGTTAGCAAGGACGGACTGGGCATGCGCAAGCAAACTCCGAGTCCGGCAGGTTTGCGATCGTCGCTGCTGCTGCCAGCCTGCTGGAGGAATGTCCTGGAGATCAGATAAGTGGCCGCAAAGCACACACACACTTTGAGTGGCCGCAAAGCACACACACACTTTGAAAATCCCTGTTTTTACACTTTAAATTTGCGGAAAAACCGCGAAAAAACGTTAAAAAAAAACCCGAAAGCTCATTATGCAAATTACTTACTTAATTTGCATAATGGGGCGGCGGGCTTTTCCGCCCCAGTTGCTGGGGAGCCTGGGTACCCCGTTTATTTACAAATGTGATAGACTTGATTTTCCTCTTGCTAAGATAAAAACCAAACTCTCAAAAGACTGTATTAGCCTGGATGAATTATTCCTGATGTATATCAGCGTAAATGAGAAGAGCATCAGGCCAGTGATTTTCATCTAGAATGTGACACGTTAACAATGAGGTTAAAGTAATTTGTACTTCAAAGACGAAAATGTTTTACTGCCTCTGACCTTTTTCAGTATTTTGTTTTTGCTGGCAATTCCACTTATTCCCCATAGATTTCTGAAAACGTTAATAAGGAGAAGAGCAGTATCCAATATTAAGCAAACCAGCATAACCAGCACTGGAGATTTAGGGTCCAGTCAAACATCTGTGTACCATGCACAGATGTGAACACTGGACAATGTATTCTATCAATAAAAAAAACATATTGAGTTGAATAAAGTGAGGTGTGCAGAACCACTAGCAGACTATGAACAGTACTACTAAATGCAAAATGTCCACTGGCCTGCAAAATCAGATTCCTTTTGAAAATGAAAGGTGAGCGCTGCCTCTTGAAGCACCTCTCAGGAGAAGATTCCATTGCACTGACACTACAGAAAAGGTTCTGCTCCAAAGACATCAAAGCAAAACAATGTTTTGATGGAGACTTTATATAGAATACAGTAATACCGCCAATAAAGTGAGGGATACGCTCCTGGAAAGCAGAGTGCTGTCTGAAACTACGCTATAGGAGTTGCCATTGACAATAAGGCAGGAAACGGGCACTGATTGGCCAGAACACACTGCTCTCATTGGCTGCAGTACCTGACAATCAACCCAGAATGAAGACTGCTACAATGAAACAGAGTTAAAGTGGAACTATTGGAAGTATTACTGTACTCATATCACATAATCAAATTCCTTTCTTGAGCTTGGTGATCTAACAAGTGGTGCCTGTTGAGTTCTAAGCATTTTTGAATGAAGGTTATTATAAAGCTTTTCAATCAGATTTCCAGACCAAAAGCAGGACTCAGCTTCTGTCGTCTTGATGGAGACAAAGAGAGACATGTTGCCTATCAATCTTCCAGGACCTTTCAGTGGCTTTGGATGGCATCAACCATAGCAAACATCAACGTCGCTGTGTGGATCAGGGGTTACATTCACTATGTTACAGTGGTAGTTGCTCATAGTCAATAACATAGAATGGTGCTGTAAAACTATTGTTCTGTCCTAAGGGAATTATCTTTGGGTGCTTCAGAGTCTACATGAGCACAAACATGACATTGGTGGAAAAGAGGAAAAAGTTATGTGATGATGGCGTTAAGTTTCATTTCATCTTTTCCTCAAATCCTAGTGAAGGAGTTAATTATTTGAAGAAGTGTCTTGAGGCACGTATGGGCTGGATACAGGTCTTAGTATGCTCAAGCTTGGCCTAAAAAAATGACATGGGTATACTGAAATGGTGAGCGTGGGAAAGGATGGATAAACGTAACGCTAGAGAAGGTTAAAACAACAAAGAGTCTTGTGTTTGACTCTGTTGAACGGCTGCACTGGCTGCCCATTCGTTTCTGGGCCCAATTCAAGGTGCTGGTAATGACCTTTAAAGCCCTTCACGGTTCGGGCCCAGGATATCTGAGGGACCGCCTTCTCCCATACATTCCGGCCCGCTCCCTTAGGTCATCTGAGGGGGCTTTCCTGCGGGTGCCACCTCTATCGCAAGTTAGGGGAGTGGCAACACGTGGGCGAGCCTTCTCTGCTGTGGCGCCACAACTGTGGAACTCCCTGCCAGGGGATCTGAGAACCACCCCCTCCCTCATGACTTATCGGCGAGGGCTCAAAACATTTTTGTTTCGTCTAGCGTTTGGGTGATGGGTTGTAGTCTGCCTCCTGTGTCTCAAGATGCTCTGCCATGCTGCTTCTCTGCTCCATACTGTCGCCCCCCCCCCAGTGGATTTTATTGTTTTTTAAATTTTGTTTATGTATCATTATGCATTGTTTAAAATTATTTTATGTATTTTAAATTATGTATTTTAATCTGTTGTAAGCCGCCTTGGGCATTTGCCTTCAGCATAGGAAAAGGTGGTTTATAATTTTTTAAAATAAATAAATAAATAAATTTTATTTCAGCATAAGACAACAGCCGACTTCATCAGATTCATGAAGTGAAATCTTCAATAGGCAGATATAGGTACACACATGGAGATAAACAGAAAAAAAGTTGTAAAAGGTGGGGTCAAGGGGCTATGGAATGGAGGAGTTACGGACCATGATTATTTGAAGTACAGTGATGATTCATAGCAAGAGAAGCTTGTTTGTTTGTTCTAGGTGGGATTGCACTCCTCCATAACGAGAAGGCTTGTGGTTTAGGAGTGCTCTCAAACCCAGCCAGCATTAGTCCTAGATGCCCAGGCTGCATCTATGGTCTAGGTATACGTTCTACCAGCTGCATCCAATGATGGTGGGGGGGGGGTGGATCAGGAGGCCTGCCAGAAGCAAGTAGAATTTGCTATTTACATCTCCCTGATGGCCTATGGGACTCCTTGGACCCATGCCAGCTATACTGCTGGCAAATGCTTGAGGACAGAAAGGAGGAGGGGCAGGCCAAAAACTGGGGGATAGGATCTGGTGTGTGCATTTGCCTTTGAGATCCTCCCCCTCCAATCCACTCTCTGCCCACTGCCCTTCCCTCAGAATGCCCCTGAACCACCCCGCTCCCGTCACAAACTTACTGGGACCTGCGGAGCCTCTAGGAGCTGCTGCCACACGTGCCACACATCTGACCATTTGTGGCAGTGGTCTGGCAGCACTCGACAATGGCCTGGCTTTTCGGCCATCATAAAGCACATTGCACTGCTGGAACACTAATTCTGGCAGCACATGGCCCCAGTAGTATTGGGGTCTCTCATAGAATGATGGAATATTAACTGATTATATTTATTTATTTATTTATTTATTTTTGCAAAGATAGTATGAGTAAACTCAACAGGCTACCATGTAAATATAGTAAGGGTCGTGTAAACTAGAGGAAAATAATCAGGCTAACTCCTAAAGGGACTTTTGTTGTATAGATATGAACATCTCTCTGTAACTGATGGCACGGAATGGAAAAGCAACCACTGTCAGCTAAAGGTGAGAGAAAATATATTCCTCTTGTTTGCTTACACTTGGAGATGTTTAAATAATTTCATGTTGAAGGAGGTGTGCATGTGTGTGTTTTCCATTGGAACTGAGCTGATTTAAAACTGCTCACTGTGCTGCAGCTCTTCTTCGAGCATGTGAAACATTATCTTCAGCTCAGCTAAACTCTTTGCTAATGGGCAACGAACCACCAGAGAATTCCCACAAGGGTAGGAGTAGATATTGTATAATCAATATTCAAGTAGAGATGTGCTGGTTCCCAATTTTCTGCTTTTCTGTGTGCCTTGTGGAGTTATAAAACAGATGCAATCAGACTCTGTTGCCTAAGAGAGCTAAACGTATTTGGACTCCAAAGAAAATCAAGGAGAGAGGCACCCAGCTGTATCAAGATGGTTCAAATGAGTGACAAACGTAGCATTCTAAAAGGTGGGGCAAGCTTGATTTTACATCACGGGCCTCTCTAAAAAGTGAGTTCCTTGGTTCCATCTCTTTGCCATGTTGTAGCGTCACCAAGAAGCAGAGCCTACCATAAGGTGATGCAAATAAAGAGGCAGGGCTGTGTAGTTGGGTCAAGGAGTTCAGGACAGCATTAATGCTGCAATCCATTAATGCTGCAATCCTATGCACACTTTCCAGGGAGTAAGCCCCATTGAACACAATGGGACTTACTTCTGAGTAGACATGCCTAGGATTGCACTATTACAATGTCCCAAGGTAGCCTCCCAGCCATCCTGGCTAAAAGCAAACCTGCTTAGCTTCAGCAATGACACCAACTACCCAATCCTATCCCGGACCCGCAAACAAGGTGCAAGGCTGCTGGCACAGCATCCACTGTATCCTGCGTACTGATTGGGAACCAGGCCAGCCAGGAGAAGTAAGAAATGAAAACCTTTCCTTTCCTTCCTGGCCGCCGCAGGGTCCCCGATGGGTAGGCTTACCATATTGCCGACCGGGACGCTCCGTTTTGCCCTTAAGGGGCGGGGCGGGGGGAGGGGAACGAGAGCGCGCCTGGGCGCGCTCTCGTTCCCCTCCCACCACCCCGCCCCTTAAGGGCAAAACAGAGCATCCCGGTCGGCAATATGGTAAGCCTACCGATAGGGCTCTCAGATCTAAGCCAGGTTTTGTGCTGGTGTAGCTCTGAGGAGCCTGCCAGGGGCATGTTAGGCCTGGGGTGGGAGTTGGATACAGCGGACACCAGTGCTGCCACTACCTGCCCCCGTCCCACCCCAAGTCCTGGCCCTCTGTGCCATGCTGCTGGAGGCATGCAGCTTTCTGGTTGCTGCACTGGTAGTACGCCAGCAGAAGCAGGCGATAGGATTGGGCTGTAAGACTACAATCCTATGCACGCTTTCCAGAGAGTAAGCCCCACTGAAGACAATGGGACCTGTTTCTGAGTAGACAAGCATAGAATTGTGCTCTGAATCAGGTACCTCTAGTCTAGACCACTCTCTGGACTAGTTATGATTTTATTCTATAGTCTTCCCACCATGGCATCAAAGCTAGAAATTCATCTGTGGTGGAAACAAGAGTGCAGGGCTGTAAGGCCTGGGAATATCTTCCTTTTACGCTGAGCCCCACAATTGTCGCCTCTGCTATTTTCTATGGATATGATTGGTATCATGTCAACTTGTTACGAGGGTCTGCAGTAGCCACTGCATGAAAGGTGCACTTGAAAGTACTTTGAGGGATGCTTTAGTTGACCGCGGGTGAATGAGACAATCGGGCATGATAGCTCTCAAAAGATTTCAGTGCAGATTATGTTGTAAAACTAGAAGACAGGTCTGGAGTCATCTGGGAAGGCTTTGCCAGGAGCAAAGTGCAGTTATTTATAGTAGAGGAAATTGTTCTTTCTGTGCCTTTGTTCCTCCCCCTCCCCCATTTATTTTCTGACCCCAGCCAGAATTTGTCTGGTTTACATGCCCAATTAGAAATGCAGCAGGGTATTTTTTATTTTTTTTTGCCATAGCTGTATGTTATATGAAGGTACCACACTGTGGTATACTGGATTTTCAGTTATAGCAGATTACTATGGAGAGCTTGCCCCAGTCTGCTAGTCATATCTTACCATTCATTATTTTCACAGAATTTTTAACCCACAGAACTTAATTATTTCATTTGATATGCAAGACAAATCTGTTTGCGTGGCTCTGCCTGAAGCTCTGATTTCCGTGGGATTTCAGCATCCTAGCCTCCGTTTGGGAATGCTGCCTCAGTGATGACATACAGAACTCAACGCTTCACCGTTCCAAACCTAAAGCGCTAAAAACTGACAGTACTTAACATTTCCCAGAGCCACCTACTTTTACACTTTGAAATTAAAAAAAGACATTGAGTCTGAAAAAAAGATTAATGAAGTCAAAGATTATTAGGATAGCATTAATAACATCTATGTAGACAGCTCTTAATAACAGAAGCTACATTGGGAAATTATTTTCCTGCTGTGCAAACGTCTCCTTGATGAGTGCAGCTTTAAAGCCATGGAATAGAAGCTAGGACCATCTATTAAACATTGCTCAGAAAATGCTGATTACAACTAATGACAACAATGAATTCGTATTTACATATCACTGTCATACATTCTTGAAAGTGCTTCAATGTACATTATTTCAGCAGTTCATCACACGCAAGTTAAGTTAGTATTATTACTTGTGGATAATGGCCCAATCCTATCGGGCCCTACCACTAGCATTCCTGCGGTGGTTCATGCTTTATGGCATCATGAAAGGCACTCTGGAAGTGTGAGAGGACCCTGTGTGTGGCGGCAAAGAGGAGCTCCGCTGACGCTGGTAATTCAGTGTAGTGGGTGGAACAGGGTGTGTGGGAGGGAGGATTGGTGCAGATCTGGGGGGAGGGCTGGCGGCATGTTGGAGGCAGGAAGGGGCAACTAGCCCTGGATGCTATACCCTCTGGAGCCAGCCGACATGCCCCATTTATCTCCTTAGACGTGCGCTAGCTACAGATCTGGTGCAAATCTGACGAGACCCATTGACAATTGTGGGGCTTACTGAAGGGCAAGGGAAAATGTTTTCCCTTTCCCCTCCCAATTGCCCACCACTGCCATAGCATGCAGTGCAGCCTGTTTTGGCGTGGCTGCATGCTATGGAAAAGGATAGGATTGGGCTGAAAGACTGAGAGAGAACCCCTTCTCCAATTTTCTGTCTCCCCTTCCCTTAAGGCTTCTTCTGCTATCTTTTCCTTGCATTCCCATTTTCAGTTCATTGCCTATACTGTTTTCTTAGCCACCATGCCTCTGTGCACCCCTCACCTTAGCTTTCCTGTCTCCCAGGATAAACATTCGAGGAGGCCCATAGGGCCTCAAGCCGCTTACACCCGGGGAAGGGGACAATCGTCCCCTTCCCTCAAGGTGCACCTGGGCTTCCCCAGAGCAGCCCGGATCCTTTTAGGCCGGCCGCCGTATCTTACACAGGATTGGGCTGTCCGGCAACAATTGTAAGTCCCCATTCTAAACAAGTAGCAGCTTGTAGAATAAGTTCAAGTCCTAAATAAATATAACTACTTGTGAGCAAGTTCTTTCTCTCTTCCTCCTGTCATAACTTTGTGAGACTGTGGCTCAAATAACAATAATCTGCCATACGGAGCTGCATCCATTTGGCTGTATTTCAAATGTATTTCGAATGGTGGCCGCATATGTGAATGAGACCTCGCTTCAAAGACAATAATACAGTCATCAGAGCTGAGTGGTAAAGAATGCAGGATTAAGTTCAGATCAATAGAGGTATTTGTTTGTTTGTTTGTTTGTTTGTGTCCTATTGTTCTGTATGGGTGCCACAATTTTCATTCTGCAAACAGGGACACAACTTGATTTGGCAAAATGTAGTCTTACACACTCATGAGTCTGTCTTCTTTCTCTTCTGTGGAGTGGAAGCTTTTCCTCCTCCACATGTACACTGGGAAGAAAATCCCCACTGAGTTCAATGGGCCTTTCAGATAAGTAGGCATAGAATTGAAGCCCCAGAGTAGTCATGAAACTAACTATTAAACTTTTTAAAGCTGTCATTTCATA
Organism: Plestiodon gilberti rubricaudatus; assembly: GCA_026170595.1. Classification (NCBI taxonomy): domain Eukaryota; kingdom Metazoa; phylum Chordata; class Lepidosauria; order Squamata; family Scincidae; genus Plestiodon; species Plestiodon gilberti. The sequence continues at coordinate 92,739,811 of JANXHW010000001.1, forward strand.
CGCTTTTGTGATGACAGTAAAAGAACTGTGGAGTCTGATTCTATGCATGTTTACTCATGAAAACTCCTACTGAGTTCAGCTGGGCTTACTCCCAAGGAAGCATACATAGGCCATGCATCCTTCGAGACCCCACTTTTCACATTTTCCTATAATTATCACTTCAGCTTTTCTTACAGCATGTTTTCTTACAGCGAGACATTTTTTATGTCTTATGAAACCTCAGCATGTTATTTTACCAGTAATCAATGTGAGAAATAATAAGGTACCTAAAAATAAAACATAACACTTATTTCCTTTAACAATTTCTCTTAAAAAAATAACCCTAATGTTCCTTATATCACATAGAAAGCAATCCTCAACTATTAGTTGATTGCAGTTTCTGGATAATATCTTTTTAAATAATCCATACAGCATTTTCATTGTATTACAAGCATTCTCTTTGAGTACTCACTAAAAGCCATCAAGCTTTTAGGGAACACTTGAAAGGAACACTTGCAAAAACATAGTCAGGGGAAGTGAAGGATAGGAAGGTGAACAAGGAGCCACCCAACCATAGATGTCAAACAGGCCACAGGTGTGCCAATCTGATGTGCCAAAATACTAGGGTTTTTGATACTAGGGTGAATAGCAACTCACATTCAAAAATACTTTGGCTTTGAAAATGAGTCACAGTCTGTACCTTCGGGTTTATCCACTTTTTTTCAATGTGTGCTTCTTTTTCCATAGTGGTTCTTTTCCCATTGAAATGAAAGCCTACCGTGCTTTACTTCATCCCCATTTCTTCTGAGCATAAATCTGCAGGTAATCACAGGCAAGATTCAGCCTACGACAGCTAATCATTTCACTTTTAGCTCCCACACAGTTCTATTTGTTGATCTCAGTTCACTGTTCAGGTCTCTGAAATCAAGAATGGCTAAACTCTCTCCAGTTGGTAAGGTTATCTCCCCATTTAAGCCTCACAGAGCTCAAATTGAAATTTGTCCTTTACATTTAGGGGAAACTTATTCCCTTGTGAAAGATATTTTTGAAAAAGAAAAAAAATCAATTCAAAAAGTACACTAGCTTTGTGCATTACATTTTTCACGCAGTTGTAATTGTTGTCGGCAAGTCTTGACAATCATCCATCTTTGCTGTGCAACCAGCTCTTACAAAGGCTTCCTGCTCACTGACTAGCACTCAAACAGAAACACCTGTACACTAGTCATACACAGCTGTATATTTGTCAATGCCAAGCCAGCTGCAAAAGATTCCATATGGCCTTTTTTCTGTTTAGAGTAGGCTCAGAGAAGCAAACAGAATAGGGGGAAAAACAACAACCCAGCTCCATTATAATTAAGAATTACCATGACGGCTGTTTTGAAACCATGTGATAATATGTGGTGGGGCCGATGGAGGGATTGTCCTTGAAGTCTGGAGCACAACGACCTTACAGCATAACCTAGATTTCAGTAGACTTAAGGCCAGACAACATGGTTACATTTGCCATGGGCCTCTTGATTCTTGTTTTGGCCATAATGTACCATATCCATCTTATGAGTCTCCACAGCTCCTCCCACAACCAGCAGGAATGCTTTCACTTGAACATTTTCAGAAGCTTTTGCAATGGGAAATATGTTTGCTTTGGCCTTAAATCAATTTGGATATACTTGTTTTCAATTAACAGCCCAATCCTATGCCAGTCTCCGCCAGCAGAACAAGCATGCATGCTGTCACAAACATACCATAATAAGGCACATTACGGCAGCGTGGAGGTGCTGGCTGGCGAAAAGGCCTGCATTGGCCTGCTGGTGCCAGATTCTTGAGCAAACCCCGCCAGAGCAGGTAGGCTCCTGCCAGGCTGTGGAGGGGCAGGGGGAGGGTTGAATGGGGCGGGGAGGTGTCCCATATTGGGACAACAGTTCAGGGAGAAGTTAGTTTAATGTTTATCCCCATGCAATTTTCTAGCTGAAAAGTGTTGCAAAGATACTATTTGCTCTTGGAACTGTCATTTAGAGTTTAACCAACACTACCCCCTTTCCTATTTTACTGTGGTCACCATCTGGATTGGGGGCCCTGTGACTGTTTTGTTGTTGTTGTTAAGACAGAGATGTGATCAGTCTTCAACATGATACGTAAACATGCTTTAACATAATGCTCAGTTTGACCCTGAACCAGGAGTGGGATGCATCTTGATTGTAATGCCCATGCACATAAATGAAGATGCAATGCAAGTGTACATGAGTTGCAGTGGTTCTGTAATAAGTAGGACCATATGCACTGTCAGCTTCATTTGGTTGTACTTTATATTAACTTAAAAAGAAAAGTTGCAGAATTTACAGGTGGGCCCCCATATCCGCTGGGGATATGTTCCAGGCCCCTCTGTGGATACTTGAAACCGTGGATAAGAGTGAATACCCCCTCCATGGTTTCCTGAGGGCCCCCCACCCTGCCTCCCCTGCAGGCAGGCATGCTTGCCCCCCCCCCAGCTCTTATTTTTCTTTCAGCAAGCTTTGTTTCTTCCTTAAAACAAACAGAGAAGCAGCCTCCATTGCAGGCAAGTAGAACAAGACTAAGTCCTAGAGAGGCTCTGCAAGGTTTCTGTTAACCTTGCAGAGCCTCTCTAGTATTATTTTATTTATTTATTTTTCACATTTTTATACCGCCCTTCCTCCAAGGAGCTCAGAGTGGTGTACATATTTCCTCCCCTCCTTTTGTCCTCACAACAACCCTGTGAGGTAGGTGGGGCTGAGAGATAGTGACTGGCCCAAGGTCACCCAGGAAGCTTCGTGACTGAGCGGGGATTTGAACCTGGATCTTCCAGGTCTAAGTCCGACTCCCAAACCACTACACCATCCTGGCTCTTAGTCTTAGTCTTGTTCTTAGTGGTACTTAGTCTCGTTCTACTTGCCTGTAATAAGCAGCCAGAGGCTGCTTCTCCTGTTTCTTTAAGGAAGAAATGAAGCTTACTGGGAAAAAAGTAAAAGCCTGGGGGGGGTCCCCACCATCCATGGATAACTGAAACCGTGGATAGCGAATCAGTGAATATGGGGGCCCACCTGTACTCACACACCCTGCTGTGTACGACAGCTCACTGCAGAGGGGTGGCATGTGGGGCCAGCCAGGTTGGGCACTGGCTGATGGCCCATACCATCAGAGGGCCTACCTGGCCAGGCCAACCATTAAACCCTCAACACCGGTGGCAGTGGCCACCCAATGCACCATCAGGGGAGCGGTGCCCAAGAGGCAGTGCAAGGCTTTGAAATAACGTAACATACACGAGGCAGAGAAAACCCATTAGTGGTGTGCAAGAGTGGAAGGAGAGGGAGGGAGACAAGGACACTCAGGCATTGCCTTTGGTGTGCAAAGAGGAGTGTTTAAGCACACTTATTTTTATTGCTGTGAAATGGTGGATGGTGCACTGTTTTCTCCCTCTCTTGTATTCTTCCACTTATTGTGACTGATTTCTTGTATTCTTCCAACTGCAACACTGAAGCTCTGTTAAGGGGCAGCACTGCATTTTTAACCTATATCGGGAGCAAGGGAAGGTTTCTCATCAAGAGAGAGCTGCAAGCAATGTCTTCCCTTCCTCTTCCCCGTCTTTCTTTCTCTCCAGCTCAATTAAGAAACAACATGTTTTTCTTCTCAGTGCCTTCCTTTTATCTACTCCTCTTCTCATGTTTCCCTGTTATTTTTCTTTTTTTTTTATCCTCCATGCCATGGCTGTGGTGCTGCATGCTGATGAGCGCCTGCTCCATTTAACCCAAGTTGTTCCTTTAACATTATCATTTTTTCTTTCTTTCTAGTGCTGGGAACTGCGAGATGAACTTTTACAGGTTCAGTCCATGGCAGGTAATCTGATGAGCATTTTGTGCTCCTTACATTTCCCCATGGGCTCAAAAAAAAAAAAAAAGTGGAGGTATTTCAGTCCAGCTCATCTGTTCTGATGAGAAGATAGCTGGGAAATCAGTCCCTGCATTGAAAGCAGGTGGCGGAGGCTGCTAGCTCTTTTATTACTTTCTATGACTGGCTGTACCAGCAAGTAATTGCTTAGGGTGGAGCATGCTGACTTCTGCTCCTGTGGTGCCATGAGCCATAATGGGATGCTGCAACTGAAGTTACGCTGGTGGTCACTGCAGGTAGTTATGTCAGCTCAAAACGTTTAGAACGGAGGTGGGACATTAAAAGGGGATTCAAGCAAATGTTCCTCTCTCATCACATAGAACTGCACAATGACATGGACTGATGGACCAGCACTGCCCAGCCCAGCAGGGAGCCTCCCAAATCTACTCTTGTTTCACTGACTTTGTTGATTTTATCCTATTGCTTCCATTTATATTTGGACTAGGTGTGGGCACGTTGTTTTGTGCAATCTGCTGCAGCATTCAGGGAGATTTGTGTTTTATTTTTATGGGAGCCGTTAGAAACACAGTCCACTGCCTCTCTTTTGCAATGATACAGCCCAGGAAAAGCTGCATGCCCAGAGCCATCAACATTTCAAGATGAAGAGAAGGACACACTTGCACTGTCCCTCATTTTGCACACAAAAATCACTTGCCCCTCAGATTGTCCAGTCTGGAAGGTGCTGCTGCTTCCTAGAATGTATTCATGTACAGACAACTGCCTGACCTGCACGGAGCTGAAAGGCACCAAAGGGCATGATGTCCTTCAGGTAAAGTGTATATGCTAGGAACAAACATATTTGTCCTACAATTTGTTACTGTTCAAAATCGTCATGCAGGCTGCGCTCTATACAGTGCCCTGACATTCATCATGCATGTGAATGTAAATGCATGCCTATTAGAGACAAGACACAACCATGCCATATAGCACCTATCGGCCTGGGGTATGTGACTGAAACCGAAATAATAGCATAGCAACTCACATGCTAGCAGCATTTTAACCGCCTATCCCTAAAAGGCAAAGATCGGGACAAAATGAAGACAGTGATTTGCTAGAGACGGGAAATAGAAAACAGAGAAACATGACTATATGATTTAAGAGAAATTTATTGTTAGAGTAAGTAAGCATGTGGTCCATGCCTTCATTTCCCTATTTATCCTACATCCCCCCCCCCAAAAAAAGATCTATTGGAGTGTAGAGTGACCAAATATGATTATTCCAAGTTTTGAAAATCATTGATGGAAACTGCCTGCCCTCCATGCATTACTAAAATTGTATTACATCTCAACTCAGAAAAAAAGGCAACAATATAATGTGTAATGGGGCACATTCTTCTGTTTTCATTCCTTCTGCATTGGAAATATGGTATTTGGGGTCATTATACTACCAGGGACATTTTACCCAATAGGATTATCAGCATGAGAACACTGATGATTCAGGATATTGATTTCAAAAACACTGGGTCCAATCTGCAAACCAGCTATCAGCGCAATCCTGTGTAACCTTGCACCGGTGTAATAGTAGATGCACTGGTGTAAGTGCACTTACACCGGTGCATGTGCTGTTACACCGGTGCATCTACTGTTACACCAGTGCAAAGTTACACAGATTGTGCTGTATGCCACATAGCAAGAGTGGTTGGGATTGTATGCTTACACACTTCAGTTTCATCAGTTCCAACAAGCCCCAGGCACACTAGAATCAAGAAGTGACAAGGCCAACAAGATCCAGTGTTATACTTGTAGCTTCCAGCTAGAAACCACAAACCCAAGGCAGCTGTCATGCTGGCCAAGAGTGATTATTTATTTATTTTAAAAAATTATACCCCGCCTTTTCCTATGCCGAGGCAAATGCCCAAGGCGGCTTTTGCGGTTGATTACATCAACCAGGCACACCAGCACATTTTTTAAGGGTAGATGGGCAATGCAGTCTTTTAACAGCATTGCTCAGGTGCTAAGTACCCTTATGGCTTTCCCCTATGTCCTTTTGTGGATAAATCAAGTTGGGGAGTGTAATGACCTCTGTGCATCAACCTTCAAAACCAAAAATCATCTAGATTTGCATGAATTTTCTAAGTGGAAGGCAATCTGGTAAAGAACAAAAACTTGAAAGTGTGTAATATACAAGAAAGAACTAATAAACTGCACATCAGTTGTAAATAAAAATTCCAACCATAGCCCAGATTTTGAGATAGCAGCATATTACAGCATATGGTATCTGCAGGAGAAAATAGGGAAAACAAAGAAATGTTATTGATATTGAAGATGTGATTGTGGTTTCAGACATTACAGTATCAATATATGTTGTGCTGGGACAAGGATACAAGGACAGTGTGGCAATAAATATTTTGGAGAGTTTAATAATTTAGGTATTCTCCTTATCTAGATATGCAGCACTATATATACACCACACGGAGTGTGTGTATGTGTGTGTGTATAAATTTTGATTTTCTTTAAAAATGTGAGTTTTCTTTTCAATTAACGAAAGAGAATAGGTGCACAGACTGATTACAGCAAACATATTAATTCCATTCACACCACTGCGTGATATAAGGCGGGACTAATTAAACACCAGATTGCGATGTAAGCTCCAATAGAAAGAGTGCATACATAATGCATGAGAAGGGGCTTTTATTGCTGGAGGGTTTTTTTTCCCCCACTTGATGCCATTATGTTCCTCTTGGATCAATCCATGTCATACAGAAAAAAGATCTCAGTTGATTGGGATTTTTTTCCTGTATTGAATGTGTAGCATTCATTCATATTGGCCACATACAGTATATTCTCCACCATTATTTTTTGGCTGAAAATGCCTTCCAAAATTTCTGAAAGCACATTTATTTTGTGGCAGAGCTCCTGAGTCTTTTCTCATCCCTCCCCATCCAATTAGAAGCCTCTGAACTCACTAGATATAATTTTTAATGTTTCTGCTAGCGGTATAAAGTTTTAAGATTAGTACCTTTGGAAATTGAATCTGATTTTTAATGATTATAGTGTCACATTTCCAGCCCAAAATACTTTAAAAATATCATTAGCAGACATATCATTAATCATTTTGATATTTTTACCATTAAAATATCTTTCTTTTTTCATTAAAGAAATAATGAATATGAAAGTAAAGATAGAATCTATAGTGTATTAATGCCAGGAGTAGAGACCAGATTAATACGCTTAATTCTCCTTTGCTCATGACATTTCTGGTTATGTGTTGCTTCTGTGTAAAATAATGGTAGCTTAAAAGTTAACGGCTAAATTAAGCCTCAACACTTCAATCCTAAACACAGTTTCCCTGATCCAAAGAGCTCCAATGCATGTGGCCTCCAATGGGTCTACTCAGATCTGTGCCACTTACAGTATCTTGCTGGCTTAAATCTGTTAGGTCCAAGATTTAACCCCATGACAGCAGCGGAGAGCTCCAGCAGCCGGTTTGCTCCACCCTCACCGCCACCTTACCTGCTCAGGTGGCTGGTCTGCTGCCTGCCACTGCTAGCACAGGGTTACTGGCTTCCACACCCTCAGCAGTGAGCCACTCACTATTGAAGTGGCTCAGGTGATGTTGGCTTGAGCAATGTGATGACAGATTGTGATGTGATGAGCAATGTGATGGCACCATTGCATCGCAAGGATAGGATCAGGCCATAGAGTAGCATGGGGGTGAGGGGTGGACTGCATTCGGAAACTGCAACTAGTGCAGAATGTGGCTGCCTGTGTGGTTGCTGGGGCTTGTCAGTTCAACTCAGTCGGGCCATTGCTTCAGCGGCTACACTAGCTGCCGGTTCATTTCCGGACACAATTCAAAGTGCTAATTTTGACCAGAGGCGTAGCCAGCCGATTTTACGTGTGGGGCGGGTCCTCGCCCCCCGCCCATAAAACTAATTAGCATAAATTATGCTAATTTATCGGCCGATTTTTCCCGCTTTTTTGCCGATTTTCGGCGATTTTAACCCTACAAAAGGGGTATTTTTAAAGTATGTATGCTTTGCAGCACTTAACTTGGGTATACGAGCCTCCAGCGAAGCGATCGGCTCTCTCCAGCGACAACGTTCTCTTCCAGGGGCGCAGATCGGCGATCAGAGATCGCTCCTCTGCGGCCCATGACTTGAACTGCTCATCGTAAGTTCATCCTTTGAGTTCGCGCATGCGCATAGCAAACAGCCATTCACGCATGCGCGAACTCAAAGGATGAGCTTACGATGAGCAGTTCAAGTCATGGGCCGCAGAGGAGCGATCTCCGATCGCCGATCTGCGCCCCTGGAAGAGAACGTCGTCGCTGGAGAGAGCCGATCGCTTCGCTGGAGGCTCGTATACCCAAGTTAAGTGCCGCAAAGCATACAAACTTTAAAAAATACCCCTTTTGTAGGGTTAAAATCGCCGAAAAATCGCCGAAAATCGTCAAAAAAAGCGGGAAAAATTCAAAATTTTCCCGCTCTCCTCCGGAGCCTCCCGCCCCCCCCGCACCACCTCCCGCCCTTGCGCCCTGGGGCCCACCGCCCCAGGGCCCCACATCAGCCTACGCCCCTGATTTTGACTTTTAAAGCCATTTACAGCTTGGGACCAGTGAATTTGAGGGACCGCCTCCTTCCTTATAATCCGACCCGTACTCTGAGATCATCAGGGGGGCTGTTAACCGTGCCGCCATTGACGGAGGTGAGGGGAATGACGGCGAGGAATAGGGCCTTCTCGGTGGTGGCACCCCAACTATGGAATTCCCTCCCCCTGGAATTAAGAACGGCTCCCTCTTTAGAGACCTTTCAGCAGGGCTTCAAGACGTTTTTATTCAGGTTGGCGTTTGATGGCAGACATGGTGGGCTGGCTTTTTATTTAATGTAATCATAAGATGACCCACTGGGGTTTGTTTGTTTTAATTGTTTTAATTATTTTTATTGTATTATATTTTATTATGTGTTTTAACATGTTTTATTGTAAGCCGCCTTGATTGCCCTTATCGGGAGAAAGGCGGGGTAAGGTGTCTTTAAATAAATAATATAATATAATATAATACTTGTGGCAATTATGCACAATAATTTAACACTGATTTCAGTGGAACTTGGCTCCATTCATATACACACATCCTGAAAGGCATAGGAACCAGAGCTGACTCACACACAAGACCAGGTGAAGACCACGAGGTGGGGATAAATTTGAGTGCTTGTGGGGGCGGGGGGCGGGGATCCCAGGGATCACCGCCACTGTGAAAAAGTTTTAAAATGCCATTTCTGGACTTACCGGGTCCTGGAGCCCTCTGGAGGGTTTGGGGAGGCCTGCACTACCCTCCACAGGTCCCCCTAAGCTTCAGATGGCCGCTCTGCAGCAATTTATGACCACTTCCGGTTTTCACAGAAAACCGTTTTTATCCCCTTCACTCAGAGAGAGAGAGAGAGAGAGAGAGAGAGAGAGAGAGAGAGAGAGAGAGAGAGATATTTTCAATTCAAATATAAAAATATATGTTGTTTTTGTTTTGCTTGCTTTAAAGTTGCTCCAAATACACCACCACCCCACCACTACACAAAGAACAGCCAAATGCCAAGGCCACAAAGACTCCTGACCAGGCCCAAGCCTGCTTAAACGAAGGCCCTTTGCTGTTTGCATCCAGGCACAGCCTGCAGGCAAAAAGGCAGAGGATTCAGCTGCCCTGCCCCTGCTCCCAGCCAACATGATAGCCACTCAACTGCCAGACTCCCTCTTGCCTCGTTCCATGGGTGGGTGACACAAGACACGACCCCTTTCAATTCCTTGGAAGCAGCCCCAATTTCAACCATGTCAGCTAACACATAACACCAAAATGAAAGGGTTCACTGGTTTGTCCAAACCAAGTAGGCAAGAAAGAAAGAAAGAAAGAAAGAAAGAAAGAAAGAAAGAAAGAAAGAAAGAAAGAAAGAAAGAAAGAAAGAAAGAAAGAAAGAAAGAAAGAATCACTTGGCTTGCATCCTTGATGATAGCTATTGTGAAAAAAGCTGTTCCTTTAAGAGGAACAGTTTGTTACCCCTCAGAACTGATACTAGCCAGTAGACAGAGGTTGGAGACTGTAATGTGTTTGCTATAAAAAGCCAGTTGAGTTAAAGAACAACCCTCTGTTTAATCTGTTTAAGTGAAGCAGAACATAACATAGTCTACTCTGTTAGTACCAGGAGTGGTGTGCCAAAGACAAGTTTGATTCAAAGACAAACTGTCACAGAACAGAGAGAGCTACAGAGATGAAACATCTGAAGGCTTCTAAACAATTGGAGCTGTCAGGTAATGCTGCAGAATCTTGGAAAAGATTCAATCAAAGTTACCATATATACATGTAGACAGCAGGTTAAAGGTAAAAATGAATAAAAGAATAGAAAAGCACATTGAAATGATGCTTTTAATCACATGCAAATGAGTGAGGCTGAAAGACCCAGCTATGCTAAAGCTGTGTGGTAGGAGTGTGTATTCAGTCTGGAACAGATGGGAAAATACAATGTAGTGGACACTGTTGTTCATTTGCATTCAATCTATTATTTATTTATTATTATTATTATTATTATTATTATTATTATTATTCAGAAATATTTATATACCACTTTTAAACAACAATAGTTCACAAAGCAGGTTACACAGCAAATAAATCAATAAATGGTTCCTTCTTGTCCCCAAAGGACTCACAATCTAAAAAAGATGCAGAAGAGATATTACCAGCAGCCACTGGAAACGATGCTATGCTGGGGTGAAGAGGGGCAGTTGCTTTCCCTGTGCTAAATATAGAAGGATACCTATTGCTCCAAATACACCACCACAGTCAGTCAGTCAATGCATGTGAGGGGAATGCCAGAGAGAGGCCAGACCATGACAGGAAACACCTGGAAAGAAGCGTCCTACAAAAGATTAGGACATTTATTGCATTGTAAAAACTGTTTAGTTTATAATTGCCTGCCTATTGTAAACCATCTTGAATTAAAGTCAAATCCAATGACAAGAAAGGCGGTATATACATACTGGAATTATTATTATTATTATTTTATTGCAAACATTTTCAGATTGGCTATAGTTGGGACACGAAGCAGTTAATCAAACCAGCTCCTGACCTAAAATATTTGTAACAATAACAGACAAATTAAATTGCCTCAAAAATGGAAACAGGAGGAATGCTATTGTAAAAAGACAACTCTTTTTGGAGAGCAGTAGCATATACTGTACCTCTTCTATAACTCTCACAAAAGCAGATTACCAATATGCATGGGGCAAAACAAAAACAAAATACCAGCTTTAGACTTTGTATATAGTTGTTAAAGTTTCGTGTGTGTGTACGTGTGTGTGTGTGTGCGTGTGTTCACAAGGCTCACAAATCGATTGCTAAGAAACAGCTAGGAGGATTTTCAGCAAAACAGGAAGTATGGGTATAAGCTAGGAGGATGCCCCCTAACTCCAGAGCCAGAGAATTTTTCCAGAGACAGACATAGGATACAACTATTGAATATAAGCTAGGAAATGATCAGGTAGGAGCATCAATGTAGGCTGTCAGAACCAATGATGAGGAATTCGAGATTATTCCTGTCAACTTGATGAAAAAGTGATTCCCACTATCAGGAAAAATGTGGCAGGAATTTTCAGAAGCCACAACAAATTCTATGACACTGCATTGAGTAATCAAAGAAATCGTCGCACCTTGTCCAGGGCATTACTATATACCTGCCCTGAATGTTTGGTTTCATTTTTTTATTTAAAGCAAAACTGTCTGTTATTGTTTGGGTATTGTCTCAATGCTGCAGTAGGGTCAGGAGGGAAAAAATGAAATTTTCTCACTTACCGGGGTCCTGCAGCCCTCCAGATGGTGCAGGAAAACCCGCGCCCCCTCCACGGGCCTCCCAAGCTTTAGATCGCCGCGGAGCAGCGATTATGACCACTTCCCATATTTGGACGAAATTAATCGGTAGTAATCGATCTAAAGCTTGGGAAGGTATGCAGAGGGGACCGTGGGCTTTTCCACACCATCTGGAGGGCTGCAGGACCCCCTGTAAGTGAAAAAAATCATTTTTCCCTAGCGGCGATCCCCGAGATTACCTCTACAGCCATGTTGTCCCCACCCTGGTGGCTGGGGACAGCATTCAGTTCTGCTGGTGGGTGGTGACCCACCAATATGAGAAATGATGCTGTCACAGATTCACAGCGCAATCCACCATAAGGATCTGGCCAGCGGCCCAGGCCTTCCCACCGGATCCTATCCCCATTCCGGGCTGCCCTGCAGCGGCCCAGAGGTCTACTCAGGAAAGGGGACGTTCGTTCCCTTTCCCGGGTGTAAACTGGGGCTAGCCCGATGGGCCTCCTCGGATTTCCGCCAGCTAAATAGCTGGCAGAAGTAAGAGGATGCCTTACAGCACATTTGAGACAGCTTCCGGTGATGGAATGCACGTTCCATCACCGTTTCTGTCGCATGATTGCTCTCTAAGAGCACAATCCTATGCATGTCTACTCAGAAGTAAGCCCTATTGAGTTCAGTGGGACTTACTTCCATGTAAGTGTGTATAGGATTGTAGCTTAAACCCCTGAGAACTGACATGTTTCAGAGAAGGGCATCTGGGCAGTGAAAAATGTGAAAAGAGACCCAGAGATGTGTTATATTATCCTCAAATACATCTGTGTATTTAACAGCTGGTAAAATAATGTGACATATGTCAGCAGTACCAGCCAAGACAATGGAAAATGTTCAGGTAGACAAACAATGAAAAATTAGTGGCACAGTACAAGTTGAGTAATGGCATCTTTATGTATTCTGGCAAAAGTTTACCTCTTCTCATTATTGATTAGATTATTGTTCTCATTAACCTAAAAAAGGAGAAGCAATGTGTTGAAGTAGTTAGAGTCTAACTATTTCAACACACTGCTTCTCCTTTTTCAGGTTAATGAGAACAATAATCTAATCAATAATGAGAAGAGATAAGCTTTTGCCAGAATACATAAAGATGCCATTACTCAACTTGTACTGTGCCACTAATTTGGGAAGGGGTGGCCAACCTTCCGCCATTAGGGCCTCTGCGTTCTTAAGAGTTGGGTAGAAGACAGAATCTTGGCAGCTGCAATTGTTGATGGGGCTGCTAAAGCAGCTGCACCTTCTGAAATGCCCTCACCTATACAACCATTAAAGGGCCAGGAGCATTCATGTTGAAAGGTTGGTCACCCCTGAGTTAGAGTGTTGAACTAGAACTGAAGAGATGTGGGTTCAAATCCTCACTCTATTCATTGGGTGCCCTTAAAGCAGTCACTAGTTCTCAGCTGTACCTACCCATTGGGATTGTTGTGAGGATAGAAAGAGAATGGACTATGGTATATATGCCAGTCCGAGTTGGAAGGGTAGGGTCTGAGGTGCAACAATAAAGGCGAAATCCTTTGTACACTTACATGGGAATAAACCCCATTGAACAGAACAGATTTCTGCGTAAACATGTTTAGGATTACTCTATAAGTCAAATTAGAAGATATCGTAGTACAAAGTACACTTGAAGGCTATGTTTTCAAGGCAGGGTATACAAAACATATGTTAATATATAATAACCCTCAATATATACTGCACATGAATTTTAAAAATTGTCAGGGAGGTGGGAGTATGACTTCCAACATGAAACATCAAGGCAAAATTCTCCACAATAAGATGGCCTTGTTGAAAGAGAAGAAAAACCTAGTTCAGTTCAAATTTATTACTATTTTTTTAAACCACGGGGCATTGCAAAACAAAGCAAATTAAAATGTACACAACAGCAATACCTTGTGGCCAGTAAAGTGATAATGGGGCAAAAGAAGGTGGAACTGCAGTTACAACTGGAGATAATCACTAGTGGAGGACAGGACAGTACATTAGACTGCACCTGTTTTGTGTCTGACTTTGAATGCTGGCACTGCAAATAATGATGTTGGACAAGTGGCATGTTTTTTCCCAGTCAGGCAGAATGTTTTTTTCCCAGTTGCTTAAGAAAGTCACGTATTCAAGGACTGATCCATTCCCAGCACTGCTATACGGTACATAGGGACTTAGCTTTTTGCACATGGAAAGTCTCTGAACAGCTGAAATATTTTCCCCCAAGGACTGAGAACATAGCGTCAAAACATAGTGTATGTTATTCAGAAAGATGGGCAAGATTTGGCACGTATGAAAGACCAGACAAAAAGAATTACAGTGCTGCAACAAGTGATGCTAAATGAGAATTTGGGTCTGCGTAATGATGGTCAGTTTACGTTCCAATTCCAAAGAAGGGCAGTGCCAAAGAGTGCTCAAACTATCGCACAGTTGCACTCATTTCACATGCTAGCAAGGTTATGCTCAAAATCCTACAAGCTAGGCTTCAGCAGTACGTGGACCGAGAACTACCGGACGTACAAGCTGGGTTTCGAAGAGGCAGAGGAACTAGAGATCAAATTGCCAACATGCGCTGGATCATGGAGAAAGCCCGAGAGTTCCAAAAAACCACCTACTTCTGCTTCATTGACTACGCAAAAGCCTTTGATTGTGTGGATCACAACAAACTGTGGCAAATTCTTAAAGTGATGGGGGTACCAGACCACCTTACCTGTCTCCTGAGAAACCTGTATGCGGGTCAAGAAGCAACAGTTCGGACCGGCCATGGAACAACTGACTGGTTCAAAATTGGGAAGGGAGTACGGCAAGGCTGTATATTGTCACCCTGCCTATTTAACTTATATACAGAGTACATTATGAGAAATGCAGGGCTGAATGAATCGCAAGCCGGAATCAAGATTGCCGGGAGAAATATCAACAACCTCAGATATGCAGACGATACCACCCTAATGGCAGAAAGTGAAGAAGAACTAAAGAGCCTCTTGATGAGGGTGAAAGAGGAGAGTGCAAAAGTTGGCTTGAAACTCAACATTAATAAAACTAAGATCATGGCATCTGGGTCCATCAATTCCTGGCAAATAGAAGGGGCAGAAATGGAAGCAGTAACAGATTTTACTTTTCTGGGCTCCAAGATCACTGCAGATGGAGACAGCAGCCATGAAATTAAAAGACGCTTACTCCTTGGAAGGAAAGCTATGGCAAACTTAGACAGCATAATAAAAAGCAGAGATATCACCATGCCAACAAAAGTTCGTATAGTCAGGGCGATGGTGTTCCCAGTAGCAATGTATGGTTGCGAGAGTTGGACCATAAGGAAGGCTGAGCGCCGAAGAATAGATGCTTTCGAACTGTGGTGCTGGAGAAGACTCCTGAGAGTCCCTTGGACTGCTAGGAGATCAAATCAGTCAATCCTAAATGAAATCAACCCTGACTGTTCCCTGGAAGGACAGATACTAAGGCTGAAACTCAAATATTTTGGCCACCTAATGCGAAGAGAGGACTCTCTGGAGAAGACTCTGATGCTGGGAAAGATTGAAGGCAAAAGGAGAAGGGGAAGGCAAAGGATGAGATGGTTAGACAGCATCACCGATGCAACGAACATGAAAATGAGCGAACTCAGGAAGATAGTGGAGGACAGGAAGGCCTGGAGGGATATGGTTCATGGGATCACGAAGGGTCAGACATGACTTAATGACTGAACAACAACAACAAATGATGCATCCATCCTGGGACAGTTCCTGGGACAGAAGGCACAAATAGAAAGGATGCTGCACAAGCACATGAAGTGACGTTCAAATGGTTCAGTGGAATAGGAGACACTTCCATTGTGTTTCAGAAAAGGAATAGGAAAAAGCAGGTTGCTGGAAAACATGGAAGGTATCAGGTGAAAAGCACTCTATAGATCATCCAGCAAAAGAGTCTGCAGCACATCCCGTTCCAAGAGGATCGGGATCATTAAAAAAGGGATTGAGAATAGAACAGCCAATATCATTATGTCTTTGTACAAATCGATGGTAAGGCCACATCTGGAGTATTGTGTCCAGTTCTGGTCACCACACCTCAAAAAGAATATAGTTGAATTGGAAAAGGTGCAGAAAAGAACGACCAGAATGATTCGTGGGCTGGAGCACCTCCCTTATGAGGAAAGGCTACAGCGTTTGGGGCTTTTCAGTCTAGAAAAAAGGCGCCTGAGGGGGGACATGATTGAGACATATAAAATTATGCATGGGATGGAGAGAGTGGATAGAGGGAAATTCTTCTTCCTCTCGCACAACACCAGAACCAGGGGACATGCACTAAAATTGAGTGGAGGGAGAGTTAGAACAGACAAAAGAAAATATTTCTGTAGAAAGTTTCATGGCCAGATACAATATTACGAGACACAGAATTCAAGGGTAAAAAAGGCATGTAGAATTGGTTTATTTTTCAAGCCAACGTAAACGTAATATTACATACGAGGGCTCTATAGACCAACGTTTCGTCTTAAATCATAAGACATTTTCTGACCCAGTAAATGTCTTATGATTTAAGATGAAACGTTGGTCTACAGAGCCCTCGTATGTAATATTACGATTACGTTGGCTTGAAAAATAAACCAATTCTACATGCCTTTTTTACCCTTGAATTCTGTGTCTCGGAAAATATTTCTTTACCCAACGTGGAACACCTTGCCACAGGATGTGGTGCCTAGATGCCTTTAAAAGGGGTTTGGACAGATTCATGGAGGAAAAGACCATCACAGGTTACAAGCCATAAGCAACCTCCTGGCTTTAAAAGGAGGTTTTCTCTGTGCCAGGTGCAGGGGCGTGGCAGTAGGAAACAGGTTATCTTGTTGGCTGTGTGCTCCCTGAGGCATCTGGTGGGGCCACTGTCTGATACAGGAAGCTGGACTAGTTGGGCCTTTGGCCTGATCCAGCAGGGCTCTTCTTATGTTCTTATGTTCTTATGAGATAGGACTACACAGAAGAACTCCACAAAAATTAATTGAACCAAGTTTATATGAGCACATGGTTTTATGCTTTGTTTTATAATAGAAATCTAGTTTTCCTGATTATAGACATTAATTGTATGGCATTTGTTTGCAAGGAGAGATGTTGGGAAAGCAAGCTGACCCCATTAAAGGACAGTTTATGATATTACAAAGAACCCACCAATTCCTGCTAATTCTAATCAGCAGAGTGTGGCTAAGGATAGGTTGATTTATAACAGACTGGGATCTATTTGCTACAGTAAAAGCAGTTAAGTTAAAGAAAGCTTTTCATTCAAAACAGTTTAGAGTAGGGTTTCTCAACCTCTTCCTGGCCAAGTACCACCTCCAGCCCCACTCACCTGCTGTGTACCACTAGAAGTGACTGGCAATGACATCATCGCCAGTTACTTCTGGGTTTTCAGGTGTTTGGAGGCCAGAAAACACAGGCAGGAGGCTCTGGGCGGATGGAAGGGTCCTTCTCAGCATTCCCGAGAGGCTTGGTAAAAGGCAGGAGCCACTCTGGAGCGAATAAGCACCACCAAAAGTGCCACATTGGAGCAGGGTTCCAATGGTCTGGTTGGCCGATGTACCACAGGTGGTACTAGTACCACTGGTTGAGAACTCCTGTTTAGAACACACAAGGACCACAATGTAGTGGGTGCATGTGTGGCGCACACCAAAGTTAGCTTAGAACCCCTGGGATGCAGGTTTTTTTTTGGGGGGGGGGGTAGAATGCAGTATCGGGATTTCTCCTACAGCAGGAGTGATAACATCACCACGAGGAGTGCCCAGGTGCTTCCTTTGAAACTAGTGCTAAGAAGTACCGGATTTATCAGGAGGCAAATGGAGACATTCGCCTCAGGCCATAAGTGTCAAGTATGCCCTGACCACAGATGCAATTTTTAGACATTGGTTTTAAACTATTGCAACCCATTCCAAGAGCTTGGAACAAAATGAGATACGTTTCTCAGGCTGCAATCCCATATACTCCTGATAGTAAGTCCCATGGACCACAGTGAGGTTTATTTATGAGTAATCACATACAGAACTGCACTGTAAAAGAATAGAACAATGGCCCAATCCTATCTGCAGTTGGCAAATAAACAGAGCATAGCAGTGTTGGTGAGGACTCCACTACATGTTATGGGCCAGCTGAGGATCGTGACTCAACAGAGAGGTAAGTAATCTGCCACATCATGGGCCCCAATGGGTCTACTTACTAGAATCTACACTAGCTCTTGGCTAACACAAGTCCAAGTGGGCCCAAGGGGGCATGTTGGGGCTGGAAAGGGGGCATAGGATATCGACGGAGCTGCTACTACTGATATCCACCACCTACCCTCCCCCCAACACACCCTCGGTCAGCCTTAATCCCCGTCCTAATCCTCCCCCTCCCTGTCCACTGCCCACTCCTACCACTAACTTATTGGCACAAGCAGTAGCTGGGTGTTCCAGTGGTGTGGAATGCCAGGCATTCGCACTGGCTGCCCCATTGCATGAGCCATCGCTACGGCTGTAGCGCCAGCATACCAGACCTTTCACTCACAGAACGTGAGTTCCATCACATGTCAGGAGAAGCAAATACTCTAATGAACACATGCAAAGTTGATTTTTGTTGCATAATCTTAATGGGTCATGTTTGTAGGACATGGCTACAGGGAGTTTCATTATGACCTCCTACAAAATTTTCCACTAAGCTACTGTAGAAACTCTAGGCCTAGAAGTCAAAATATATACAGATTGAGTATCCCTTATCCAGACTGCTTGGGACGGGAAGTTGTCTGGATTTTGGAATATTTGCATAAATATAATGAGATACCTTGGGGATGGGACCCAAGTCTAAATATGAAATTCATTTATGTCTCATATAAAGTCATAGCCCCCAAATTGTCTAGATTTTGGATTCCGGATATGGGGTAATCAACCTGTATTTAAAATATCTGTCTGTTACACTGCACAGACAATATCCAATTGGCAATTTCACACACACACACACACACACACACACACACACACACACACACACACACACACACACACACACACACACACTTATTTAGATTAGAAGTCTGAAAATCTTTAATGATGTGTTTGTTCCCCTCTTTTGAATTTCAGGAGTATGAATTACTCTCTTAATTAAAACACAGATCATTTGAGCCTCTGGTCTGATCCAAAAAGTCAACTTAAAAGGCTTGCTCTTTCTGATTCCTTATCAGACAGCACAAACAATTGACTATTCACTATACTATTTGCCTGCATTTTTCAGCCTTTTTTAGCAGCCTAGAAGCTAATTGGTGTCATGCACTACAGGCAAATGGAAATGTATATGAATGTGCATGTGTGTGTGTGCGTGTGTGTGTGTGTGTGTGTGTGTGAGAGAGAGAGAGAGAGAGAGAGAGAGAGAGAGAGAGAGAGAGAGAGAGAGAGCAGCAAAAGTGTAAACAGCTGGAAATATTTCAGGTAACCCTTGTGTTACTTTGGGCAACATGGGGTGCCAACCTACCCATGAGTATTTGCCTAACTACTAGGTATCTGCCAGAATACACAGTAGCAGCACTAGGTAATTACAGACTGATCTCACCTCCTCAGATACTTTTCATATGTAATGCACAGAGCATACATCTAGTCAAACCTGACCAAGTAATTGATAGGTTAGGTTACCTGTAGAGAGTTGATCCTTTTCAGAAACAGTATGTACTTTACAGCAATCTCAGCAATGTGCAGAGTTTGAAAATGATTTTGAAATGGAAGCTGTTCTTTATTTTCAAGATATGCTTTGTTCGCTGCTGTCAAGCACACCTGAGGTAACCACCAAATAAAGGCCTATAACATATAGTTACTATCAAGGAAAGTTTGGGGATACTGTATAGGCAGCTGATTGGTGACGTTTGTTTGCATGGGGGACATTGAACTAATTATTTATGAATTTAAACTGCCCCAATTGTCTACAAATAAACAATAAGCACTACATTTTTACTACTGAGTGTGTATTGATTATATAATTAACAGGATATTATTGTATTTACCTAGATCAGTGGTTCTCAAAGTTCTCCCCGCAATGCTTGTGGGGGCGGGGCCAGTGCCGGGAAACAAAGGTGATTTGTGCACTTACTGGGGGTCCCGGTGACTTCTGGAGGGTTTGAAGAGGCCTGCACTACCCTCCACAGGCCTCCGTGAGCTTCAGATCACCACTCTGCGGCGATTTATGACCACTTCCAGTTTTCGCAAAGAGTGGAAGGGTAAGGGAATGTTTGTTTCCTTACCTTGGCATTGCATTGTGGCTGCACTGGTGCTGGAAAGATGGTTAGGATTGGGCACTCTATTATATAATTATATAATATTATGGAATATAATTAAGTCAGACCTTTTTATCCACTGCAAAAAAAGGTAATGTGGCACCACTTCCTACCCCGAACCCCATTAGATAAAAAAATAAGGTTATATGAAAGCCGGGGTGGGAAGTGGTGCCACGTTACCTTTTTTCCAGCATCTTCAGTGCTTCCCTCCTCCTGAATTTGTTTTAACTGGGGGGGGGGACCGCTACCCAAAGCAATCTGTAGATGGCGACAGAGATTCCTGGTTGCCTTTTTCTTTTTTCAGCAGTTTAAATATTCTGGGAAGTGGCTGGCAGCCCCCTGACAGATTTCCAGTTGCATTTTTTCTGTTTTCAGCAGTTTGGATGCGCGCAGGAGGTGGAAAGCAGCTGGCAGGCCCCTGACAATGCTGAAAAAAGAGGTAATGTGGCACGATCGGACTCCTTCACAGTTTTGCCACCCATGTTGAGTCAAATCCATAGATGGAAAAACTGTGGATAAAAAAGCCCGACTGTATATTCCATAGCACTGTTGAGGTATTTATCTTAAAATAAAAAAAATATATAAATTGTCAGTTGCATTTTTTCACACAGGTTAAAATAACTAATCTGTATAAAACTGTTCTCTTCAAAGGCCAATACTGCACCCTAGGCAGCTGCCTAGTTGATCTAATGATAGCACCGACCCTGTCTCTTGGTGTGTGTATATGTCTGTTAGAAGGAGAGGGGGGGGTTCTCTTCTTCACCATTGGATTATTTTTTTTCTCCTTCACCACTGCAAAGATAAAACATGCTGTTGCAACTACTGCTCCAGTGAGTCAACGGTGGATTTCATTCTCAGCATGTTAGCTAAAAGGTTGCTGATACAACAGATGTCCCACAGGACAGAATGCTGCTGCATTTTGTTGTGCTGAAACCTACCCTTAGGCCAAGCTATTAAGTCACAAGGGGCATTTTAAGTGCAGTATTTCAGGGGAGCTGATCGGAAAAAGTTGGAAGCAGAAAGCTGTTATTGTACATAGGGGTGTCCATTCATTTTGGAATGAATGGAAAACTGAACTGAACTGAACTGATAACATTTGGTTCACTTTTCATTTGTTCTGAAGAACTCCTACGTTGAAGCAATCCAGGGTGTTATAGGAGAAAAAGATGTGAGCACCGGTGGAAGGCACACGCCCCCTATGCAAAGGAGTTCAATGCTCCTTTTACATTTTAAGTAGCATAATCCTATTATTATTATTATTATTATTATTATTAATGGTATTTATATACCGCTTTTCAACAAAAAGTTCACAAAGCGGTTTACAGACAAAACCAAATGATTAAATGGTTGCACACTTACCTGAGAATAAACTCCATTGAACAAAATTGGACTTCCTTCCAAGTAAACACGCATAGGTAAAGGTAAAGGTGACTCCTGACAATTAAGTCCAGTCGTGTCCGACTCTAGGGCGTGGTGCTCATCCCCATTTCAAAGCCGAAGAGCCAGCGTTGTCCAAAGACGCCTCCGTGGTCATGTGGCCGGCATGACTCTCCTTTGCCACAGCGCATAGCATGCAGCTGGAACACGGAGCGCTGTTTACCTTCCCGCAAGCGGTACCTATTTATCTACTCGCATTAACATGCTTTGGAACTGCTAGGTTGGCAGGAGCTGGCCAAGCAATGAGAGCTCACCCCGTCGCAGATTCGAACTGCCGACCTTTCGATCGACAGCTCCTGGTTCAGCGGTTTAACCCACTGCGCCACCCGCTGGCCTTAAACACACATAGGATTGTGCTGAAAAGCAGTTCTCAAAAATGAAAAGAAAGCACGTCACTCAGTCCTGCTACAAGGTAAAATCCCTCCCCCCCCCGCGCCTCTTTGTAATGAAAATGGAGTAGTGAAAACTGGTGAGTTCATGATGATACAAAGGCAATTTTACATGAATAAAACGAAGCCAAATGAGGGGTGTAAAACAGAGTCAAATAGAATCCTGAAACAAACAAAAATCTTGTGTATTTGTACAGTGCCTGGATACTAGTAAAGGTATCCCCTGCTCGAAAGCTAGTCATGTCCGGCTCTAGGGTGCTCATCTCTGTTTCTAAGGCCAGCGCTGTCCGAAGACGCTTCCGTGGTCATGTGGCCGGCATGACTAATGGAATGCTGTTACCTTCCCGCCGCAGCAGCAGGGCCCACAAGAGGGGGGTAAAGGGGGTAAATTGTACCCGAGCCCAGGGTCAAAAAGGGGGCCCAGGAGCCAAAGGAGGGGCCCCAGAAATTTCCTGGGATCTCAGCTGGCCTCATGGAGAGTGAAAGACAGAGGCCAGGCCAACCGGGAGGGCAGGCGTACCGGGCAGGTAGACCTGGGCATCGGGAAGACTGGTAGACCTGGGCTCCAGAGACGTTTCCGGCTATTGCTGCCCTCCCCCATTCCTGTTTCGCCCCTTCCCCCTTTGAGAAGGGACCCAAAAGAAACTTTGTACCCCCTGATAAAATTCCTCTCAGAGGCCCTGCACAGCAGTACCTATTTATCTACTTGCAATTTCTTGCTTTAGAACTGCTAGGTTGGCAGGAGACGAGAGCTCACTCCATCATGCGGCACTCAGGTCTTGAACTGCTGTCGTACCGACCTTCCAGTCTTCAGTTCAGCGTCTTAACAACTAAGCCACCGTGGTCCCTGGATACTGGGTACCATTAAATCATACTTGGAAGTTTTTCTAGACCAGTAGCCTTAAATGTTTCAGAACCGTTAAAATCTGCAATATGGGCCCCACTATGCATGTATGCATCCATCTTTCTTTTGCACTCTCTGTGTTTTACTCCATCTCTCTGATTTTCCTACAGTCTCCTTTCCAACTTTTATCACTTGATAACTTGATGTGAAAAAGATGTATTCATGTGCCCTACGTAAAATCAAGACTCGAGTCACTTGTGAACTTCATGGCACCAGTTGAAGCCCGACAACATAGACCACAATAAAATGATTGATAATCATTGATTGATTCTTTGCATCTGCTAGGCAGTAATGTTAGAAGTAGTGATATCACCATGTTCTGAAACTTTAGGTTTAATAACTCAAAATAAATGACTGTGCCAGAATATAATGGGCTTTTTTCCCTTAATAACATTCATTTTCTATTCAGCATGCTGAAAATGTTGCATAATAAATAACCAATATGCTAGTACAACTTTTGTCCCATCTCTCACTGCTGAAGTTACTCGAAACTGATTTATTGTAGCTTGTGTTTGGGGAAAAAAAATTGAGGAAAATTACACTATTAATATGATTAACATATTATCTTCTAGCCTCCAGGACATTTACCAATAAAAGAATGAAAGAGTATTTGTATTCGGCATAGTATTTAATTTGGCATAGTATTAGGCATAAAATATGTTCACACTTTCTCTAGACGACTCCTAATACGGCTCAAAACAAACAAAAATATATATATACTAATTTAATCATTCTGCAT
Source organism: Plestiodon gilberti rubricaudatus (assembly GCA_026170595.1). Taxonomy (NCBI): domain Eukaryota; kingdom Metazoa; phylum Chordata; class Lepidosauria; order Squamata; family Scincidae; genus Plestiodon; species Plestiodon gilberti. The sequence continues at coordinate 92,763,236 of JANXHW010000001.1, forward strand.
TAGACTTGCAACTGGTATGAATCTCATAAAAGTCGTACAATGGACCTTTGTCAGATGGGTGGAATAAAGCAAGAAGTTTTGGCTCTTGTAAGAGGCTCAGTATAGAACTATGCATAAGCTTCTTGCTCTTAGTTCTTTTGTTTCAAGTTTTGAATAGTGTTTTTTTTTCCAAAGAAAAAGAGATGATGGCCACAATATCATGATAGCGTTTGGCTTATCCAATATTGTTGTTAGCTTTCCATCAGAAAGTGGCGATAAGATCTTGGGGAAATATCTCCCCTAATGTATCACACCTTGTAAATTGCCCAGCTTTTTAATCTTGGTTTATTTAACAATGATATATTAGTATCTGAGACACAGTTCATGGTTAATCCGTTATTAATTTCCATCTAGTTTGGTACAGTAGCTACACTCAGAATAAGAAAACTTTGATTTCTACTACTTAGCAAAGACACTTTCCAGGCTCCAAATCTTGATTTGCAGTTGGGAGGACTCCAGTGAGTCCTTATCATCTAGGTACCAAATGCAGCAAAAGGAGGGAACTTTCCAAAATGGACAACCAACCACATTCTTACTACTAGGAAGGATTGTTATTTGGCATAGTGAGGGGAAGTAGCTGCACCACAAACTCTGTTTCTCCACTGAAGAAGCCTTGTTTTTCATGTGGGAGGGGGATTCAGGAAAGATGGGGGACTTCTTCATGTGCCCTCTCCTGGCCCACCAGATTCCTTTATATTCCACTCCTATCCATTAGGTTCTGCCTTGGATCTGCGCTGCACTGGATCATGGCCCTGCCCATTGGCTGGTACTGTTTATGATCAAAAGTTGGCAACTCTACTCCTAAAAGGTTTTATTTCAAGTGTCTGCCATTTCTAGTGGAGGGAAGAGAAAGTTCCTCCCTGTTCTCTGTTTCACCTTATTTGCATTTGTCCTTCTCTTTGATTTCCAGTTGAATCACACACAGGCAGGGTCTGCAATTCAGCCTCACTGTTTCTGCATACTTTATGGCTAGTTTTTATGTGTATACAGTATTCATTTTGTGATGAAAATTAGAATGTGTGTGTGTGTGTGTGTGTGTGTGTGTGTGTGTGTGTGTGTGTGTGTGTGTGTGTGTGTGTGTTCAGTTTCCATCCTTCATGAAATCAGAGTATGTGGGGCCCAACTGAGTAAATGAGTCATTTGGATCATATTCATTTAATAATGAGGGAGGCAGGGAAGTAGGTTTTCTCCCCCTTTCGTTTAATTTTTAAACCATTTTTTAAAGTAGAAAAGGAGTGTCAGACTTCCTTCCTGGCAGCTGCCATATTTTTCCCCACTATTCTGCCCCCCCCACCCATGGATGTGGGCAGAAGCATCATTCACTTGGGCTCAGCCTGCACAAGGCATGAGATGAGGTTGAGCACCTGAGTTGGCGCCTGAGCAAGCCAAGGGTAGAGCCAGAGATGTGCAGGTTGTACGTGGCCTCCATATCTCAACTTAGAAAACTCCATCCGTCTGCTGTACTGCAAGATAAGCCTCCCCTTATTATGAAAATTATAAATTAACAAATGAATGACAAGGTGAATGAGAACATAAGCAGCAGTGATATAGACTTGAGTCTATTTACTCGGGGACGAGCCGGACTCAAGTCGCATCAATGACTCAACTCGGACTTGACTCAGTGATTGTAAAAGACTCGAAAGACTCGACTTGTTTTAAATTGTAATAGTGGTCTCTTTTATCATTTTTTAGATTGTTTATGAGTTTTTAATTAACTGTTTTATTGCTTTTAAAGGTGATTGATTTTTTGTAACTGCTTTTTTCCCCTTTTTCTTGTAAGCCGCCTTGGGTCCCTTCGAGGAGAAAGACGGGATAAAAATATTGTAAATAAATAAATAAAAATAAATTGCTGGAAATGGTGCCCCTCCTGCTCTGGTGCAAGAATGAGATAGCACTCAGGCAATACCACTTTGGAAACAACCCCATATTTTGTGTAAGGTACAAATACAGTACATATCCAAAGCAATGGGTGTATTTTTGATGCTTCCCTATAATATGTTTAACTGGAACACATCACACTAAAAAGCATGTCCAGAGTCCACACTGTTGGGTTTTCCAACTTGTGCAAAAGAGGTTCACTATTGGTTCATTATTAGATTATTAGAACTCCACATCAACAATATTCACACAATGCATTCCGTCATTCGGTGTAGATTTCTGATTGCAGAATTTGGGATGGATTTTGTGTAGATTTCTTGTTCCATTGAATATTATTGTCAGCCAGATATGGTCTGGGCACTTTTCTTTCTTTCTTTCTTTCTTTCTTTCTTTCTTTCTTTCTTTCTTTCTTTCTTTCTTTCTTTCTTTCTTTCTGCCAACTGCTGTGAGATGCCTTTTGTAAAGGATGAGAAGATGGCTCTTTCTCATTATATTAAAACAATTCTTAAGAATTATTAGTAATTAATGCATATTAAGAGAATTATTAACACTCATGGCACAGTGGCCAAAGAATTTCATTTAGGGATAATTACACTCTAGCCATTAGTTCTTTATTATGTGCCGCTTGGGTTACTTTACTTTCGTTTCAGCCACAAACATCGTGAATGCTTTGCCTGAGCCTTAAAAAAAAGAGGGGGGAAATAAAGAAATGGATCAGAGATTACAACAAGCTTCGAATGTCAAATGGGCAGGCAGACAATCTAGATAGATGTCAGTTGGCACTAAGTGACAGTAAGCTGCCTTATGCTGTTCCCTGAATGATGGATGACAAATCTTATTGTTATACAGATGCTTAACTCACTGATGTGCATTATAATTTTGAAGATGCCCAGCTGATTTGCAGATTAGTATGCTATACAGCTAGGAATATGGTGCAGGGAATAGGAAGCTAGAATTGGTTTATTTTTCCTCTTGTTTGTTGCCTGACAGCTTTAACTCTGAAACCCGTTCATTATGACAAAGTGAATTTATAGAGGTCTGGGCTGTGGCTTTTTTTTTTTCTGTACAAGAGGGAAGGCTTCTATACAGCTGATTTGCATGTTAGATATGCTGATCACTTAGACTGAAATGACTTGAGTAGGAAGGGAGGGGAATCGGAGATGGAATCCTGGAGCGATTAAGGTCAATGGAAAGTCCTTCAGAGCCCAAATTTAATCCCAACAGCAGACGATAGTGTGGCAGTGTTAACTGAGGCTGGGAGGCAGGCCTGGGCAATGCGATATGAGAATTATTGTTCCCTCATGCGTGCCAGAATATGTATATACCGTCATGTGTTCTGATATTCCCAGTTCACCTTGATTTGGGGCTTCGAAGCAGTCTATAATGGGGATAAATTCCCAAACAATGTGGGAAAGAACATCTGCTGAGGGGTTTATGTAATTTTCCAGTCAATTAGTTCTGTCAGGAAGATAAAGTATTTCATTCCTTTGAACAGGCCAATAGTATCGTTTAAGGGAGTGAAAAAAAGCCCTAAGATGGTAGAAACGCAGCATAAAACAGAGTTGTGTGGCAATGTATCTGGGTTGTGCTTTTCTGAGTGGGGTGTGTGCGTACGAGTGCATTTCTTTCTTTTTTTCCTTATCAACTGCTTCTTGTGTTTCATTCTCCTCTATTTATTCCTACTTTGCCTGGTACCTTTGATATGTAGAAACCTGAACAGGATGGGACACTACATCATTTCCACAAAGAGTTATTCCATTTTGAATAACTCAGAGTGTATTATTATTAGTATTATTATTATTATTATTATTATTAGTATTATTATTATTAATAATAATAATAATAATAATAATATAGATAGGTCATGTTTTTCCTAGCCTTTATTATTATTATTATTATTATTATTATTATTATTATTATTATTAACTGTGTAAAATACACATGTCCTCTAGGCCCACACAGCACAGTAAAACCATACAGTAACAGCCTACAAGTGCATGCCACAAAGCAGGGAGACACGTTGGTGCCTTCTCTTCCTTTCCCTCACAGCAGATCGAGTATGGCCATTAAATGAATAAAACTGAGAGGCTTCTAATGCATTATAGGCTTTCAATCCAGTACACTTAGGGCCTCCCCAAACATTGTGATATGATTTATAAACTGCATTGAAAGGTTTCTCCTGTACAGTGCTGGTTCTTATCATTGGTCTCCGTATTCATATTTCCTGTGCAGGAAATAGCTGTGTATCCAGGAGGAGAAATATTAAATAATATCAAATGCTAAGTCCTTTCATGCCTTTTAATGTTAATTTATCATCGTTTATCTGGTCTTTCTTTGATTTGTGCCTTATTTTTTTTGTCTGTGCAATGATAACGAAAAAGGGCAATTTTGAAACTGGATATTAAAAGCAGACTGTAGGGATACAAACAACTGGCCCATCAGACACATCTCATTTTACATGGAAAAGTGCAATGTGTTATCTGTTCATTTCCAGTAAACCGCACAATGCTAGGAGGAGCAGGAGGTGAATAAGAGTTGCATGGCTTTGGATGTAAGTTCACTGATACAGTCACCCTCTTGAAAACGTGTTTGATCTAGGCTGGGTTGCCAGTGAAGAAATTTAACCGGTGAACTTTTCCCAGGGCGACAAAGCAGGGAAAGTTAGGAAGTTGACAACCTGGATCAGGACATTTGACATGAACATTCTACCTTGTGAGGAGTGTAATCTGACCAAATTTCGAAAAAGCTCATACCACAATTGTAAAATTTTGCTCTGAACCAGACACCAAATATATTTTACATTTCTTCCACTGGGACTTTAGATTATGCTAAAAATTCATCAGTATTGAAATAGTGTGCCATTCCATCAGGATCAAGTAAATTCATTGTGTGAATAAAGGGCCGGCTGCCGCATCCTGTGCAGTTCCCAGGCTGCTCCGGGGCAGACCGGGAGGCGGAGCACCTCGGGAGAAGGGGACGTTGCACCCTTCCCCGGGTGCAAGCCAGCCGGGGGCCAATGGGCCTCCTCAGATGTACACCAGCTATAAAGCTGACATACATCGGAGGTGGGGGAGTAAGGCCAGGCCCAGGAACAGGCCGAGGATATCGGCGGAGCTCTCCTAGCCCAGGCTGGCCAATGTCCACCATCCCCCAGGCTGCCCTTTTCCGCCCTCCCCCACACCTGCACCGATCAGTGCAGGACTTACCTCTGCCAGTGGGTGCCAGGTCCGGAGGGCGGCAGAGTGAGGGCCCTTACTCTAGAGTCTTTCCGGCACATTTGCAATGGCCTAGAGCAACAGAGTGCTCTATACTATGCATGTTGCAACACAACTGCATACTACTGCACTATGTGTGTGGCATGTTACAGTGCTTGTTTGTGGCATATTCTGACATGTGTGTGGCATACAGTGTATTTCAGCATGCATGTGGTGCAAGTAGCAGTTTTCATGCACTGCATTACAGAACCCATTTGTGTGTGACATGCAGGTGGTATATGGTGATGTCATACATCTGACATGTTGCAGTGCATATTTGAGTGTGGCATGTTGCAGTCCAGTTTGTGTCTTGTGGCACCTGCTAGTATGTGATGTATCATGGCACCTATTTGCATGAATTGTCATTATGGTGCCCATTTGCATGTGGCATCTGTATAACATACAATGCAGCATGTGTTTATTCGCATAAGTCATGTTGTGGCACCTATTTGTAACATGCAGCGTGTTCCAACATGGGTGTGAGTATTTTGGCATGCATGAGGCATTTGCAGTGCCTGTATGCATGTGGTGTGTGCACAGTTTGTGGAGGAAGAATTTGGTGACAATCAGGCTGCTTTAGATTATGCTAAAAATTCATCAAGACCTCCCAGCGCCTGAGGCAATGGTGCATGCTGGATCTTATCCCCTCTTTTGAAAACCTCCCTACCCCTTTTCCCGCCTCGGCCATATGCCACCAAAATAGGTGGCATATGTCCGAAGAGACCCATAGGTGACCCGAGGGCTTATGTGGAGGTAAGTGAAAAACATGTTTACCTCCAAATTGCCCTTGGGTTGTCCCCCACTACCATAGCATACAGAAAGGTGATGGAGGATAGAATTGGATCCTCAGTTACAGCCTGTCTATAATACCATATTTCCAAATACATTCCAAGCATTTTGTGGAAATCTTGCTCATATCAATCTTAAGATACTTTAGGAGCATAATATATACACAATCATTCAATATCTGTATGTCTTATGTTGGAAATGTTATTGAGATCACAATTCAAAGCTATTGTACTTATGTGCCGCTAATGAGCTTCAAGAGCCAATTAACATCATTTGTTTCATGAGTCTCTGTAGTGAAATGTATGATGACAAATTAAGATCTATGTTCAAAGCAAAGGGTGGAAACTGTAAAGAGCTCAGCAGAATATGGTCAAGGGGCAATACAATATACAAATATGTTTTCTTTCAGTTCAATTCACTTAAGTTTCAAAATCCTGTGTTTTCAGTACTCAACAGTTTCATCTGGAGTTCTTAAGGCTTTCGTGGCAAGCAGATATAAAACAATTGAAATCTTCCAGGCTGGATGGCCACGGTCTAAGAAGAGTTTTTATTCCTAAGTATAAGCAAAACGTTAAGAATAAAAACTCTTCTTAGACCGTGGCCCGGATGTTTTTAATTGTTTTATAGGTTCATCTGGGTATTACTACTACTACTACTACTACTACTACTACTACTACTACTACTACTACTACTACTACTACTACAAATGTTTGCTTCGATTCACCAGAAAAAGAAAAAGAAAGTCATGCAGCTAATCGATTAAATTCCCAGACTGCCAGTGGACATGCTCAGAAATTGCCTATTTTTTTACATGAAGTCTGGAACATGCAATCTCAACCAGAACATGTTTTATAACATATGTGTAATGGATATTGAGGTAAAAATGGCATTCGGTCCAGTCCTGTCCTGTGCTGGTGTGCAGGGGGCAGGGCCACTGATCCAGTGCCCACTGTATCCTGTGGGCTGCCTGAGGACCATGCCACCTCGGAAAGATAGGTAAAGAAAATGTTTACTTACCTCTCTGGCCACTGCCTTATCCCCTATGGGTAGGCTTACCATATTTTAGAAAGCTCAAACCGGGACACCCCCCCATAACACCCCCCCGCAAGGTAATTAATTAATTAATTTAAAAGCAACGAAAAATCAACCACAAACATCAAAAATCAACCATAAAGCACAAACCAGAACAAAAAATCAACCTCAAAAATCAACCACAAACTACAAACCATTACCAAAAAACAACCTCAAAAATCACAAACTACAAACCTCAATCCAAAAACAACCACAACCAAAAATCAACCTTAAAAATCAACCTACAAAGTACAAGTACACAAATATACAATACAATTAGAGAAATCATTACTTTGTTATCAAATATTTAATTAAGTGAAGGCGCGAAGCGCGCCCGAAATTTTTAATTATTTAATTATTTAAATTAAATAAATAAATATAAATTAACTTACCTTTGCTGCTCCCGGCGCTGCTCCCCGGCCTCCTGCTGCTCCTGCTGCTCCTGCTTGCCGGAGGCTCGCGCTGCGCAGGCAAGCAGGCTGGCCCGGTCTCCCAGCGGCACCGCACGGAGCCGCTGGGACTGGGCGAAACACAGACTGCTTGCCCGTGCGGCGCGAGCCAGCAGGCTGGCCCGGTCTCCCAGCAGCTCCGCACGGTGCCGCTGCTGGAAGACGGGGTTGCAGCCTGCTTGCCCGCGTTGCGCGAGCCTCCGGCAGGCTCGCACAGCACGGGCAAGCAGGCTGCAACCCCGTCTTCCAGCGGCTCCGTGCGGAGCTGCTGGGAGACCAGGTCGCAGCCTGCATCATGCCCTCACGAGATTTGGGTGCCGACATCTTGGATCACGCGAGATTTCGTGATCCAAGATGCTGCCCGGTAAGTTTAAAATTTAAAAAAAAGATGGCGGCGCCCATTCGTCCCCCGGGACTGGACCAGGAATCGAGCCCGATTTCCGGGACTGTCCCGGCGAAACCGGGACGAACGGTAAGCCTACCTATGGGCCTACTCTGATCTATGCCAGCTCTTTTGCTGGCATATCTGTTACACTGTCAGGCCCAGGATGGGGATATTGGAATCGGTGGCTGCCAGAACTGCTGAGTTTGAATCTAACCTACCCCGATCTTCCCCATCCCATCCCTGTCCCCATTCTGATCCCTGTTCTCATCTGCCCCCACCGCCAGCAAAACTATGGCGGCGGTCAGTCTGTGGGGCATTGTCAGTGACATGTGGCCTTCTGGGACTTGCACAGCACTTTGCAGACTGGTGGAGAGGCTGCCACGATGGTGGACCTCACGTGGTATGCCAGCAGACTTGGGCTACTCCAGCGTACTGCACAGATAGGATTGGACAGTTGAGTATGAGAAATTAACCTTCCTTTTACTCTAGCCCTCTTGCCTTTAGTTCATCCCTTCACCTATTTACCTTACTGATTCACCTTGCTAGAAAATAAGTCCAGGGTTCACTAACTAGCAAAACTGGTTCATTTGTTCCCCTGCATCCACTGGCGTCACTACAGGGGGGGGGGGGCGGAGCTGTAAGTCCTGCTGAAATCGGAGCCTCACTTACACGGAACAACGAAGCAGCCCCGCCCCCTCACCTTCGGAGCCTTTCAGGGAAGCGAAAGCAACGTGCAGGGAGTCTCCTGCACTAAAGGGAATTTTTTAGAAGTTAGGACCTGCTGCAGGGTGTTTTTTTTACAGTACCTTGTTGTTTGCCATTTATTAAATAAACATGGCCCAATTATAATCTATAAATCCTTTTTTGTGTGTTTATTGGGAACAAAGATACCAGGACAAAGAATTTTGGGATGTTGCTGAGTCATATTTTTATTTTATTTTTTGTGTGTTTGGAGGAAAAATATTTAAATTCTGTACTCCCTTAGTGTTACAGATTGAGCTGCATTCCACCTCCAAGGGTAGCCCCCCACCCCTTCTTTGACTCAGGCAGCTGTCAACCGCTATGTTTACTCAAAAGTAAGTCCCACTGTATTCAGTTGAGCTTACTCACAGGAAAGTGTGCATAGGATTGCAGTCTTTGGCTGCAAATTTTTGCACATTTACCTTGGAGAAAGTTCCATTGAACTCAGTGGACTTACTTCTGAGTAGTCATGCATATGATTATGCTGTAAACTCCTAAACAAAGCTTCTTGAACTTGTAGTGTGTCAGATTCCTATTCTATACATGTACAGTATTTTTTATATGTTGAGAAACTAAACTACTTGTTTAGGAACTTTGTCTCTTGAGTTCTTGGTATAAATCAAATGTCAGCTATACTTCTACCTGAACGCATGGGAACAGCAAAATATATATTCCTCACACTTCACACCTGTCAGTTTCCAGAGTAGCTTACGCCCATTCTAAAAACTCGGTGTGTTGAAATCATATTTATAGGAAGTATAAACTGCAACATATACAGATGATTCGACAGGTTTAGGCATTATATGATAATGAAATGATAATGATGTGCTTGTTTCTGATACCAACACCACTGGTAAGCACATCATATACTCCCACTCAACTATTTTCAACATTATATATGTTACCAGAGGAGTGTCAATATCAGCCATGCTGAAATAATACCATTACCCCCCACTAAGGACATCCATTCATGCACATGGAATCATGTGTAACTTGCTTTCCCATTATGCTAATCCATGGAACCGTATGTGAAGGGAGCTTAAGGTTACATTTAAACCAGCTCTGAACCGCTAATATATAGTCTTGAATACATGCCAGGTGTGCACAGTCCAGGACATGATATAGACTATGGCCGGTGGAAGATGGAGCTTACTTAAATAACAGACCAATCCTGTCTAGGGCCACCACAGAGTGCAAAGGTACACTGTGCCGGATCCTATACAGGATCAGACTGGTGCAGCTGGAGCACACCTCGTCCCTTTCTCCCCAGCAGTCCCTATGGATCTCCTTGGAGGTGTGCCAGCAAAATGGCCAGTGCAAATCTAAGGAGCCAGTGTAATGCTAGCCAGGCCTGAGACAGGGGATAGAATTCAGCAGAGTGTGTCGGCAAGGATCCTTCCCTGGCCTGGCCGTCCAATCATGCCCTCCCTTCCCACCTACTTCCACCCTCCCCACGACCCCTAACGCCCAGCGCAGAACCTACCTCCATCCACCGGTAGTGTCATCGGTCGGGTGGACAGTGAGCGGTGCCAGCCTCTCCATCGGCGCTGCTTACTGTCTGGGTGTTGGAAACATGCCTCACAGCACGTTTACAACACCCTGGAGAGGTAGAACAATCGTTCCACTGCTAGAATGGATTGCAATGTTAGTCTACTCCTCTACAGCTGATTGGCTTAGTGACCAGAAAGCCAGTCCAATGTTGCCATGGGCCAATGCGATGTCCCATCGCTATTTGGAGGTCAGACATGACTCTACTCCCCTCCAGCATCACGTTCCAGCCAGGGGTGTATTAACCCCTGGCTGGCTCCCTAGGCTTTCAGGTATTTTGGCCCCCCTTCAGCACTTGGACCATAACCACAACATTCCAGGACATTGATGGGTGATGCGGGCACCTGTACCTGCGAGACCCCTAGGCTGAACCTAGTCAGCCTTATGGATAATACACCCCTACAGAGGCGTAACCAGGCCTCCCGGCGCCCGGAGGAAGGGGGCGGGGCCTAGGTGACATGACGTGCATCACCGACCCCAACCCCCCGCCGGTTTCCTACCTATTTCGGAGCCGTACAGGCTCCAGGGAGGGCGGGAGGGCCGGAAAAACGACGAACACCGCACCAGGACGAACACGGCACCAGGACGAGACCGGTAGGTCCGCCTGCGCCTGGAGGAGCTGCTCCACTCTCCCAACACCGCGCCCCGAGGTCCGCCTGTGCCTGGAGCAGCTGCTCCACGCACTCTCCTCCCACTTCTGCACCCCGAGTTGCAGCCAAAGAGAAGGAGCAGCTTAGCCGCCTTAAACGGTTTTAAAAAAAACCTTTCACCAAGTTTCTTGGTGGTCTTGTTTGAGTTATCAAGATCTTCAGAGTGGGTAATACCTTACCTTGTTATTTTGTAATCCTGTTTCTTCATACTGGCAGTAACACAAGTTTCAGAACTTTGTTTTTTTATATAGCTATTTATCTAAACGAGTAATTCTGTGCTATATGACTTCCTAATGCCTTATCAAAAAGTCAATATGGATGTAATGAGACAAAATGGAACAAAGAATTGGCAATAAAATATCTCACCCTAACAGTTGAATACAGCAATACAATTGATTAAAGGAACTTTAGAGATGCAGATAACCTAAAAGGAAGACAAAAAACGGTGGCTGCCCTTATAATTTATAACAGAGGAGAGGCTAAAATGTTAACAATATGAGTTTAAAATCTATATCATAAACACTCAGCACAGTGGAACTTGTTGCAGTCTTCAGAGGTCAGAGTGATAGCTCCACCACTCCCACCCCCTCCCATTTTCTATACCTCAAGGTCCTAAAACAAAACTTAATTTGAAGCATCTGATTCCTGATGCAGAGAAGACCCTCAGGGATCTTCTCCACAGTGAAAATTGAGCTTCAAGCCCCAACAGAGCAACTTTCTTCACTGGTGATTGGACTGGGACCACAAGTCCTAGTATCCCTAATAGGAAAACCACACAGTACACATTGTTCCTACTGCAGAGAAGGTCAAAGGGTAGCCTGGGGAGGCAGAGGAAGCAAGCACACCAGGACCAGTGCCCTTATTAAAATTACATCTACAGGTGGGCACCCATATCCACTGATCCGCTACCCACGGTTTCAGGTATCAACGGATCGCAGGGACACACACCCCCAGGAGACTTTTTTCCCAGTAAGCTTTATTTCTTCCTTAAACAAACAGGAGAAGCAGCCTCTGGCTGCTTATAGCAGGTAAGTAGAACGAGACTAAGTCCTAGAGAGGCTCTGCAAGGTTAACGGAAACCTTGCAGAGCCTCTCTAGGACTTAGTTTCGTTTTACTTGCCTGCAATGGGGGCTGCTTCTCTGTTTGTTTTAAGGAAGAAACAAAGTTTCCTGAAAGAAAAATAAGAGCAGGGGAGGCAGGGCGGGGGGCCCTCAGGAAACCATGGACAGGGGTTTCACTCCTATCCATGGTTTCAAGTATCCACGGACGGGCCTGGAACATATCCCCAGCGGATATGGGGGGAGTGCTGTAGTTTGGCTCTCAGATCGTAAGACATCAAACCAACATAGGTAGTATAGAGACTTGACTAGTTTACCCCAGAGTATCCAATTGAGTTATGGCACTCAAATTCTATCCCAGCTGTTGTTCAGAGAAGGTGGGAGGCAGAGTCCTCTTGCGGCTACCACTAAACCCCGTTGGCTATCCTCAGGCCATATATCAGAAATGGCAGCAAATTCAGAGCAATGCCAGCATTATTATTCCATCCAATAAAGAGGATCCTCCTTGATACTCGGGATTCTTAGCCTGATTCTCTTCAATTCCCAACCACCAGCATCACAAACAATTTAAAAACATTCAGTTAAAGGTCCTAAATGGTCTCCAAAAGGTCCTTTCTCAGGAGCAGGAGGAAGTGCCACAATCAAAGGTTGCAGTCAAACCAGTACAATTACACTTGGTTTCCCCAGATACCGTGCAGCCAGAACCCTGATATGTCTTCCATTGGCAACTATAAATCCATTGCCTATCTTTTGATTGCCACTCCTTATGTTAAGAATCAACTTTGTATAGACCCAGTTTCTTGTTCGTTCTCGAGGGGGGGGGGAATCCAAGATGTCAGGGATCGTGGCTCCAAGACACTATGAAGCGTTGCAAGTGCTTGGCAATATCATATCCTTCCTTATCCTTAGGGGTTACTGCAAATCCACCTTTCTCTACTGGTATTGACTGATTTGATCTCCTAGCAGTCCAAGGGACTCTCAGGAGTCTTCTCCAGCACCACAGTTCAAAAGCATCTATTCTTCGAAGGCTGAGCGCCGAAGAATAGATGCTTTTGAACTGTGGTGCTGGAGAAGACTCCTGAGAGTCCCTTGGACTGCTAGGAGATCAAATCAGTCAATTCTAAATGAAATCAAGCCTGGCTGTTCTCTGGAAGGACAGGTACTAAGGCTGAAACTCAAATATTTTGGCCACCTAATGCGAAGAGAGGACTCTCTGGAGAAGACTCTGATGCTGGGAAAGATTGAAGGCAAAAGGAGAAGGGGAAGGCCAAGGATGAGATGGTTAGACAGCATCACCGATGCAACAAACATGAAAATGAGCGAACTCAGGAAAATAGTGGAGGACAGGAAGGCCTGGCGGGATATGGTTCATGGGATCACGAAGGGTCGGACACGACTTAACGACTGAACAACAACAATTGCTGTTAAAAGTGGGCAGAAGACCCCATTCTATTATGCATGGTACAAAGTATCATGGGTGTAGATGTTTCAAAAGGAAGCACTGAATCTCCGTCGGAAGAGCCAGGCAAGCATGCCAAGCCATGAAGATGCCATTTGAACAAAAAGTGCTATAAAGCTGCATCAGTGAAGCTGACATATTATTTAATGGAAGGAGATATTCATTTTACTGGGTGTTATTGGCAGGACACAGGTGATGTCCTAAGCCAGAAACCTGAAATTGAAATTCTGCAACAAATTCTGTTGTACATCATATATTCTGTTGAAATTGCAGGTGGTTTATTTAGAGGCATGGATGTACCCAAAAGAATGAGATGAAAAGGCTACAGTATATGCATAGATTCAGTATATGCATCAGTATTTGCATCAGGATACACTACAGTATATGCATCAATGCATAGATTCCTTTAATACGATTTCAGACATTGATAAGGGGTCTCATGTAAAACAAGTCATGGCTCCTCCTGTTGACTTCAGTTTATTTCCCCCAGCTGTGCAGATGTGTATCACAGAGCTGCCAGATGTCCCTTCATTTTAGGGACATTCCTCATTTTAATGGGGACTGTCTCTTATTCCAGGGCACTGTAAACGTGATACAATATGATGGATGTCTCTCATTTTGGAAGGCTATATATAGCTCAAAATGCTGTAGAGCAAACATCACAATTCTGCAGTGTCCCTTATTTTGGAAAATTTGATCTGGCAACTTTGCCATGTCATGACATCTCCACGGTTGACAAGTGAAGAAGACGAGCGCTGGAACTTGTACAACTGGTTTTGCATGCCAGCAGATCCTTCTACATTTGAAAACCAGCCATCAGTTGACAAGCCTTCTGCCACAATGAACTGCTAGCAGGGGGAGTCGTTGCCAGGCTGCCAAAAGCTTGGGAGGGAACACAGAGGCTAGGAAATGAATAAGAACAAACGGGATGCAGAAGGGCTGGGTTAGGGATGATTTGCATCGCTGAAGCTGTTGGTGTGCAGCTCCTTTGTGGTGAATGCTTAAGCCTGCACCTGCCACATGTCACACCTTGGTGCTTAGGTATTTTCTAATAAGCATGTTCTTTGAAGGATATTTATCAGACCCACTGAGCTGAGAAACTAAGGGCTCATCATCATATGTGCAGGGAAACAACAGCATTCTTAACTAAATTAGTGCTATTCAGAGGGATGTGCACATGCCTTTACAGCAGTCTGTACATGGGCACACATGCTCACATACCTGGGTTCATTTGTACAGATCAACAATACAAGGTGCCTGCATTCAACAGAATGTGTGAATGACTGTACCCAAGTACAAACTAATTAATTAATACAGTACAGGTAGTACGGGGACATACTCAGGAACAATGTAACATGTGAACAGCCCTAATGTCTGTACTTGGGTATGCGCTTCCATGTGAATTACTGTATCTGGGTTCGTTTGCATTGATCAACAATCCATGAACACAGAATTTAGCTGCATTGACTGGAACATGTGAAGAACTGCACCCAGCTGCAGACGGAAATTGGTTGTACCTGAGTAGTGCAGTTTATTGTTTAAACAGCCCTTCCATTTCAGTGGCTAGAGTCACAACAATGTAGAATTGTAGCCACGTGGCTGCTTAGTTTTTGATCCAGTTAAATAGTGCATTGGCTACTGTTTAATTTCTCAAATAAGAAGTATTGAGGAAAAGCAACTAGGAAGTAACTCATGTTGTCCCCAAAGTACTTCTCTTCAATCCCATTTGTGTTGGAAGTGGGGGTGGGAGGGGCTCATTTGTTCACAACACACACATTCAGGACACCCAGGGGCAGCAAGATTGTATCACAGGTTGCATCAGCGGTGGATTATGGGGGAGCGAGAAGACAATTGATCTGGGGGTGCCCTTTATTGATCAATTGATCTGGGGTGTCTGCTGCTACCACCACCTCCCGCTAGCCAGCTGCAGATTTCAGCGTCATTGATCCACTTTTTCCCTGCTAAATGTGAGTGGAAAGTGGATCATCTGCTTCCTTACCATGCTTCTTGTGCAGTTTCCCAGAAATGTGAGTCTTCTGGGTTCGTTTACAGTTACAGGGAGCATGAGATTGAGAACAAAGGAGCTCCTTTGTTTGCACACCAGGTTACACACCTTAAATAACACCGGAAGTCACACACTTCCAGTTTGAAGAAACTGTGCAAAGATAATGGTAAGGGGTGCTTTTTTTCTGTAGTGTAGAGGTGGTGACAACAGATCCGAGGCAACATCAGGCAGTCATGCCGCCCCAGAGACACCCACAGTCTCACCCACAGTCTCACCGCTGGCACTAAGATAGCAGCAGTAACACTCCTTTGTAAGCAATTTCACAGGCCTGGCTAGCTGTAGCTTCAGCACAATTTTCTCTTTGAACAATATGACTTCATCCTAGTAACAGTGATGTCACAGCTAACCAGATTTGCATGTAGTTGATATCACTGAGAACAAAGAAAACTAGTTCAGAGTGAAGGAAAGCACTGCGCTCACCCTACATAAATTCATGAGTCCTCTGTGAATATCATCATATAGCTAAATATGATCAACTGTGTGACACCATTCTTACTAGGAAGAAGGTTTAGTTTTAACTAAAAATGAAGCTGCAGCTACAGCAAACCATGATAAAAATATGCTTTGGGGACATTAAAAAAAAATTAGCCACTCCCCTTCCACCCAAAAGTGAAAAAGTTCACTTGAGAACATTAGCTCCGCTGAACCATGAGCTGTCGATCGAAAGGTTGGCAGTTCGAATCCGCAACGGGGTGAGCTCTATTTGCTTGGCCAGCTCCTGCCAACCTAGCAGTTCCAAAGCATGTTAATGTGAGTAGCTAAATAGGTACCGCTTGCGGGAAGGTAAACAGCGTTCCGTGTTCCAGCTGCATGCTACGCGCTGTGGCAAGGAGAGTCATGCCGGCCACATGACCACGGAGGCGTCTTTGGACAACGCTGGCTCTTCGGCTTTGAAATGGGGATGAGCACCACACCCTAGAGTCGGACATGACTGGACTTAATTATCAGGGGTTACCTTTACCTTTACTAATATTTGGTTTAGAACTGTATTAATATTGTGGTATGGAAAATACATTTTTCAAAGAGAAGAACCAAGTGTGTGGGAGGGTGATACTTTTTTTTCTAGCCAATTACCATTCATATTTGACCAAGCTGTGGCAAACCAGTGGTGACAGTATTCACAGTGGTAATGGATAAAGCCCCAGATACCCACTCAACAATGACTATGAATCATTAACTCGCAACGATTCCTCCATTCGAAATCCGCAGGAGCTTTCCTGAGTTTTCAGAGAAACAAAAAGTGTAGCATGGTGCCTGACTGCAGTCATACTTGACTTCTCCACCGAACAGTTTTCCACTTTTTTAATATATTTTATTACAAGAAGTACCTGCAACCAATTAGTAACGATAGTAACAGAGTTTCAATTTAAAATCAGCCCATTAACAATTGCCAAAAAAGAATTCATTAAATCTTTTTTCTCAGTCTTTGTTTCATTTTAAGCTAATAGACTGACGTGGTTTAGTTAAACATTCACTACTCAAACACTCAGAGCTAGGACAGGTGCATATATAAAGTCCATTTTCACCACTTTGGTGGATGTTTTCACCCAACTTCTGCAAGGAACAATATGACAAGCAGCAATCAATCAAATAGAATCTGGTATCCTATATTATGTCTCTCAAATTGCTCTTTCCAGATGTTACAGCATTGTGTTTGCAACTGATTGAGGGATGCCTAGAGCCCTGAATTCAGTGTGTGGGGGTGTGGGTGTAGGTGTAGGGGTGTGGGTGTGAGCTATTTTGGACTCATTCACTCTGTGCCCCAATCTCCATGTGCTCCTGTTGTTTTTTGTACAGGAACCTATGCACAATCTGTGTCCTGCAAAATTGGAAGGTATGGATCCTGACTAGGCTCCTACATACAGGGCATCTTTAACACATAGGCATTATGGACACAGTCAGCAGGCATAGCTCCGATCACCTATCCATGCAATAATTTCAAAAAATTGGCATGCCTGCTATGAATACCGTGAATCCTCATGCATCCAGCATCTAAATAAAGAGAGATGCCACCACTGCCACTGATGTCATGCAAACCCTTAAGCATTTGGACACTTCAAACTATCTGGACATTTTTCTGTAAATATGTTTAAGGCTGAAGTTCCAGTTTGACTCAACAACCAGTTTAACCAGTCAGTCCACAGTTGCCAATGACCTCACTTTTCACAAATGTGAACAGTCTCTCCTAATTCTATCTTGGTTCCTCAGCCGACTGTCCTGACAGTCAGCCAGGACTTTGCCCTGGAGGGGATGAGACATGGCAATAAAGGGCAATTGATTGTAGCAGAAAGCTGTAACATGGTGGGGTGGGGCACATGCAAGTGTGTGTCACCTTCCTCTAAGGTCTTGCAAATTCGGACTCCCCACCTTGGCACAATCTCACTTGCAAGCACAAGTCTTCCTGAATAATGAATGAAGCTTAACTGCTTGATGGCCAGAACACGTGCACAGTCTTTTCAGACACTTTCTCCAGGAATTCTCTCCCACCAACAACCTAAGCAATTAAGCCTTTGTGACCTCCTAGAAGGACACACAACTTACAGCCCGATCCTGCCTAAGATGCTGCATCCTAGTCGGGATGTGGGCTGCGCCGGCATGGCCCACTCTCACCTCGGGGAAGGGGATGTCCATTCCCTCCCCCCCCCCGTGTAAGTGCCAGAGGTCCCAATGGGCCTCTTTGGATGTGTGCCAGCTCTTTAGCTTGTGTGCATCCAGGGAGGCCATGTAAGGCCAGCCCGGCCTGGGAAAGGGTGTTGGATATCGGCGCAACCCAACACCAATATCCCCACCCCCTCCCATGCTGGACCTGCCAATGGTCCTCTCACTCACCACCCTGGCTGCCCTCCCCACACCCTCCCGCCGACCAGCCTAGGACTTACCTGGGTCAGCCTGCTCAGGTCCTGGGGGATGTTGGCATGAGTGGCCTCAAGCCCAGGGGGGCCCCTCAAATTTAAATGTTTGTTAATTTTTGTTTGCATCCCTATCAGACTGAAATGTCACATGCTCTCTCAGTTTTATTATGAGGGATAAATGTGGACTTCAAAAGCTGGAAGTAGCCCAACAAGTTTCTCAGGACCTCTGAGAAGACTGGACCTTCATATCTTGGTGACATCACATCTGGGCAACACAGCAGGTAGAGCAAATCTACCTGTCCCTCTTCTCAGCATGAGGGTGGAGGGTCTCCACCACACACAGAGAGAACTAGATCATTCATTTCAAAGGAAAGCACAATTTCATGGAGTTGGCTCCTCCCCTCTGAAATGAATGGGGGCAGCCATTGCAGGCGAGACGTGTTTCAGAACCTCTTAATCAGGATGCCCCTAACACTGCTGAGCAACAAAATATTCCCATGAATTTGGAAACCAGACCAGTTTATAACATTGTTTGAAGTAATGAGTAAAGAACTGTTCCATTCATATAATACTTGTGATCCCCAAAGCTGAGCTTTGTTGCTATGTGCAAACAAAATCACCAATCACAATAGAATAATGTCTGCTAGTGTCTGTGTGTGATGAGTCTCATAATGATGAGAGAAAAAGTCCATTTTATACCACTGACGCTCCTTTCAGTTGGCTTATTGGCCGTATCAAGTTAAATGTTAATTGCGGGCTACGGAGAGGTTACTTATCCCTTTGTAATCAAATATCTCTTTCATTAACTACCTGTGCAACCATATACCTGCTGCTCAACGTCTGAGTGGGCCTTTTGTTTTCAGAGTACCAGAAAGCAAATGGGCAATAGCTGAGATGCCTTAAACCTTCTAGGAGAGTCGGGTGGAGGATGGCAAGCCACGGAAACTCATTTTTACCTTTGAAAGCAGCAAAGTGAACATTACATAAAGGGCCAAAAGGCCAAGATAGAAGAAAAATGTAAAGCAGTTTGGTCTTTTCAAAAGGCTGTTGGTTGCAGAACTCACAGAAATGAAATACTCTCTCTCTCTCTCTCTCTCTCTCTCTCTCTCTCTCTCTCTCTCTCTCTCTCATAATTACTCTCTCATTACTCACCAACCTTCTGTGTGACCCTGGTCAGTTCATTTTACTCCTCCTGGCCAAAAAGTTCCAACTGTGATATTTCAAATGAGGCACCAATTTTTCTTCTTCGATGCCATCGGATCGTATGTATGGGCGAGTGTGTGCTGAGCAGGGTTTCCATCCCGCCTGAATTTAGTTGCTCATCAGAAGCTTACTCATTCTACCAATCAATCAATCAATCAATCAATCAATCAATCAATCAATCAATCAATCAATCAATCAATAAACCTTTATTGGCGTAACATAACAAAAACAAACATAAAACATAAAGAGTAATAGTAATAATACATAACACAACTCATTCTACCAGTTGCCAGAACTGGGGGTGAAGAGCCAGGAAAATTATCCAGTTGAGCTGTTCTTGCTGTGAATGCACAAGCCTGTACCACCACATGAGGGGCTGAAGAACTCCGCATTAGAGCTGGTCTTCTTTCATACAGAAGTCTCTGAGTTCAATCCTGGCATCTACAGGCAGGGCTAAGAAACACCCATGTCTGAAACCCTGGGAAATCCTTGCTGCCAGCGTAGACATTACTTGCTTGTGTATAAGGCAGATTAGACATTACTAGCCTGATTCAGTAAGACAACTTCTAACTCGGGGTTAGCCTTTGTTTTCAGAATGATCGTAACCAAAGAGAATGGGGCCAGTTCAGTTTCAGGATCCATTCATTCTAAAAGGAGCCCAACTGTGCAAGTGGGTTCATTTTCAGAAACTTGTGAGTTTCCCATTCACATTGGCAGCGGAGGGCTAATGTAAAAAAGTCTTCCTTCTACTACTTGCTTTTTGCTGCCACTCGTGTCAGTGGTAGCAGGAGCTTGAACCAGAAAGCATCTCCTGGGATGCCATCTTGAATGCCCTGAACAATCCTAGGATGCAGCGCTGCGTCATACTGAAGCAGTGTGGATTTTAAAAAAATACCCATCATGAAAAATTGGTAGGGTAATGGCTGTCTTTTTTTTTTAATTTTAATAATGGCCATATTTTAATCTGTACTGTTGCAGAACAATGTTGCTCCCAGGACAGCTATTCAAGATGGCTCCTGCCAGGAGGCAGTTACAGACTGCAGATCCAGTCACACAAGTGGTGGTGAAATGCAGATACTTGTTATATTAATCAAGACCTTTTTATATTAAAAAAGAAAAGTGAATGGGTTTCCAAAAAAGACCATAGGGACTTGCTGAATGGCTCCCAAAATGAACAGGGCAAGGCCTGCAGAGCACTGGACTCTGTAAATGAATGGGGCTCTGAAATCAAACTTTGCCACATGCAGACCCCCTATTCATCATCACACAATCTGTGCCTAAAGCATTTCGCCAGATTTCGCCATGTCTGTGTTTGTCATGTAATGCACATGCAGTGTTGTGAATGCAAGCACCAGTATACTGTGCTGCCAGTGGCGCCCCCATATCCACACATGGGGTTCATGAGCATCTCAGTTGACAAGACTGCACTGACATGTGCCAGACTGCCAGGCACATGCAGGTGGACCAGCCAGCCCAGTGTAGAGACTCAGCCAACTGACCTCGTCCTGCCATCTCACTCCAAGCTGCCTTTCTGGCAACGCAGTATCGGTGGGGCCATTGCCATCCTAAAGTTAACGATGGAGCACAAAATATTCTATAGGCTCCAATTATCTCCACTCATCAGGAACATGTCCTGTTTTCGAGCATCTGTCCCTGGTAAATTGACATTGTTTTGTGTTTTGCCGAGATTTGGGATACAGTATTTAAAAACATCATTAATGAGACTCACTGTAATTGATGCAGGGCACTTTAAGGTCAAACCACCAGGTTACACAGAATGCATAAAGTGACCTGGTAGTTGGGTTTTGGTTCAAAATTGAAGCTGGAAGGCAGCAAAATAGGGTGGAACTGCTGCAGCGGAACTTGGCCCCACCGTGGTTCCAATCCCTATTTTAATTAGGAAGAAAAAAAGTTCAGCTGAAACAAAGCCAATGAAAGCTTGAGGTTGGAACCACGGTGGGGCAAAGCTCTGAAGTGCTCCTATCCTCCTGCCCCATTTTAAAGCCCCACATTTTAAAAAGAACACTGGACCGTGTTATGCTGCACGACTCCTGGTGACTCCGAAAAAACGAAATGTATCCTGTGAAGCTTACTCTCCAGTCAGAATGCATTGTTTCTTTCTCTCTCTCTCTCTCTCTCTCTCTCTCTCTCTCTCTCTCTCTCTCTCTCTCTCTCTCTCTCTCTCACACACACACACACACACACACACACACACACACACACACACACACACGGCTTACCTCATACTGGGAGACAAACTAGCAGGTCCTTAGTTGTTGATCTCTGTTGAGTTTGCATTGGTCATTTTAACCTTCTTTATACAACACTTGTACTTATAACTTAATAGATCAATGGGGGGGGGGGGTTCAGAACGTTCTTGTGCATGTGGAAAGAAATCTGATGAGGATATCTGTGACCATTGCTCTATTTAAATCACATTTGTTCACAATTAGCCAGTCTTTGCTCCTGCTTCCTTCCTGACTCAAAGGAAGAATCATAAGCACATCTTCCACTCTGCCCTCTCCTAGCCACTCACTAGCAGTTCATATAATGTTGAGTTGCTGCTGGCCTCAGAATTATGCAGCAGCGAGTTCAGTCCAGGATCAGAGGGACCAGATGTGTAGCTTGCTCTCCAGTCGTATCCGCTGCTGCAATGTATAGACTTGTGAGTGCGAGTTCCACTGCAATGAGTTGTCATGCTGCTCCAGTAACATAAGCAAGGCAATTGTGTTAAATCTTGCCACGCCTGCAGGAGCCGCTGCTCCACTTCTGGCCTAGAGACATAAGGCAAAGCTAGTTTGCAGCACAGAAATGGCTGCCGTACTTGTAGTGTAATGATAAGGGCATGAGATAAAACCAACTGTATATAATATATACTCCACTATATATTAAGGATTATATAGTGTATAGTAACTGATAAAATTCTTAGTTTTCATCATGGCCGTTTACACACACACACAGAGAGAGAGAGAGAGAGAGAGAGAGAGAGAGAGAGAGAGAGAGAGAGAGAGAGAGAGAGAGAGAGAGAGAGAGTTGGCTGTTAACTTGGGATCGAAACAGTATAAGCCCAAGAAGACACTGGCTTGGTTTGAACATTATGTCCACAGACCACTGGTCCTCTCAGATGTGTTGGGGAGGAGAATGGGCAAAATAGGAGAGAATGCGTGTCCCCATCCCATAAGGCTCCCCAGTCTCATTTAATCATATGGTGACCCCAAGATGGCATGTGGGGTTTTATTTCATTATTTATGATAGAATCAATGCAGAAAAAAAGATGAATATCTTAATTGCTTGGCTGTGATAAAGTTACCGAATATGATTAAAACGTCATCCCAACTCCTTTGTTCAGGCCATTTCTCAATGTCCAAGAAGGCATTGACTGCATGGTCCCTCAGTTCCTCACTTAATTCCCCCCATAAGCCACTATTACAGAGAATAGCCCCCACACCCCTCCAGGAACGTCACTGAATGTGTGGATGGAAAGGCAGTCTGATGATAATATACAACCCGCATCCAAGGAGGGCTGAATTAGAGGAAAGGTATAACAATCTGTTTACTGTGTGGCTCAATGCGGGGGGGGGGGAGGGGGGCAGGGACCCATTGCAGGGTTTTGTCTCAGCACTCCCACAATAGGGCACAATTCCTACCAGATGCCTGACTCCCTGTGCCACAAGGCAGTGTACAAGCTGATGAAGCGACTGGCCTGATTTCTCCTATGGTGCAGTGCTACTCCTATGCTGGCCAGAGATCATGGCACTGCTGTTTATCAGCTCCACCAGACCAGCTGACTAGTTGAGGAACTCATAGAGGACTGTTTCCTTTGAAAAAGTTCCAGGTTATTGGAACGAAACATTGGACTCTTGCAAACCTCGGATTTTAAATATTTTTCCCGCTCGTGGCTGACCCGCGATCGGCGCAGGACTCTGTTATTGACATGGCATCATTACCCGTACTACCAGGAACAAGTAAGATCATAGGGGACTGGCTGGTTCTGTGTAACAGAAGTCTAGTTCCACATTCTGAACCACTTGTCTGAGGAGCAACCCAGACCTCTTTGCCTTGCCAAGTTGGTACTGATCACCAGCCCATCGCTGACCATTCCTTATGCCTCTGGCCCTTTTTGTTCCTCATCTGCTTGCTCTTGAACCTGACCCTGGCCTCCCTTGACTATGTCATCTGCTGCAAGCCTGCCTTGACCATCATCTGTCAGTGCCAAAACCAGACAAACAGCACAATCCTATGCATGTCTACTCAGAAGTAAGTCCCACTGATTTCAATGGGGCTTACTCCCTGGAAAGTGTGTATAGGATTGTAGCAAAAGTTTGGCCAGACATATTTCTGCTACCTTTTAGATTGTTGCTAACCATTCTTTAAGAGAAAAAGCAGATGTATCGCTCCACAACTGAGCAACCAAAGTGTTTCCAGAACCAGTAACCTATTAAAGCCCAGGAACAGTGTTTGGTTCTCCATTGCAACCACAAAATCCAAACTGGATTCCATTGGCTTCGATAGGGTTATTCAATTTTTACATCACGAGAAGACTTTTCGGCCTACTCTAAAATGTATTGTTAACATTACATACTTTGATGTCATCTTGGAAAACAACTTAGGAGCCAAGGTTTTTTGTTGACCTGTACCAAAAATGTTTCAACCCATTAGATTTTATGCTTTACTCATGCATGACATCCTTTAAACTTGAAATTAGAAAAACAAATGTTAGGTTTTTCTTACACCATCTGTTACTTGTTATGTGACCCATACAGAAAACTAAAAGTTGTAAAATTATATTATTTCTCTAGATTCTCTTGCTGTCTTCCACATTCTGAATCACTTGGCAATATGTGCAGCACATATACTGAGATAAAGGCTTTTATGAGATCGCCAGCCTTCGCATCTGCTAAGGTACCTACAAGTGGGCAGGTGTTTTTGTGGCTATAATTACTTGCTCAGGCAATTACAGCTATTTGCCTGCCTTAAGGAGCTGATACATTGATCAATCCAATCCACATACGTATCCAGCAGCTATTCTGAAATGCACCTTTGCATGCATGCTGGAAACAGACCTCGACTTTTGAGAATACAACACACAGACACATATGTCTTAAGACAACTATTACAAGGAGGGAAAACAAAAAGGTTGTATAGATAACTGATGAGTCTAAATTGTAAGAGTGGGAGGAATTGTATTAAAAGTAGCATGCTAGATATAACTCATAGTCAGAGGTATAGTCAGAGAAATAATGTCAAAGAGCGCAACCCACACCACCGCCCATGTACAGACGTCTCTGGCCTAGCCTAGGATTGCTTATTTTCCTCTTCTAAATAGATACACCCACATGATTAGAGCTGGCCTTGAGGGCACAGATATACTTTTTATCTTATTTTCTGCAAAGTCCAATATTTCCATTTCCCATCCATATCTCACTTTTCCTCTTTCAGCATTACAAATGGATATGAGCTAAAACCAAACCTTGGTATTCTGAACGTCTTTACATGACTGGGACTTGAAGTAGGGCTTAAGTCACCCTACCTTTGCCTTTGCTTGAGTCATTTGTCACATAATTGCTTGGTAGTTTTATGACAAGTTCAGGGTTGATGCATGTGTTTCCATTAACTAAAGGAGGTTATGAAAGGAAACCCCTTTCACAAAGGATAGGGTTCTGTGAACAGGTGGATAGACCTGGATCAAAATACCTAGTGAAGAAAGCTGACTCAAATCTATCCCTGACACCTGAAAGGAGAGAATGCTACGTTTCTTTCTGTCAGTCATTTAATCGACACTCCAAAAAGAAAATTGATATGTCTGCTATACAAAGCCAAGTCTATGAAAGCTGCCAAACTCTGGAGTCTCAGTGGTTAGCACAATGTTTTGGAAGCTGTGGAGCCATAGTGAAAGGCATGATCATTAATTGAGCAAAGGGGATATGCCAGTCATTAGTGTTTAAAGCAGAGGTGGGCAACCAAGGCCCATGGGCTGAACCTGGTCCACAAGAGCCTCCAATCTAGGCCTCTGACTCAGACTTCAGTTATGCTCTTCACAGCAAAGCCAGCGGCAGCCTGTGCTTCTGTGCGGGTGACTATCAGATGCAGAAGCAGCAGCAGAGGGCGCATATATGTCCAGGAAATTCTTCTGCTGTTTTTCCACAGGCTATCCACACTGACACACCTGAAGCCAGAATGGTGCAGCCTGAGGAGCATCAAATTCTGCCACCTGCCATTTTGTGTGCATTCATCTGTGGGGAAGAAGTGGGTGGGCATAAAGTGCCTTGTACCCTGCACCAATTTGCTACCTCACCCAAACCATCACTTGGAGTTGCTGCCTCAGTAAGCCTCATCATTGGGCTGTGCCTGTATCCACATCAATTTACTGGTGCTCACTTGCAACACACCTGTCCAGGCAGGTAGAGCAAGCTGAGCACAGAGTGTGTGTGTGTCGTGGCCCCCAGGGGCCCTTCCTTGTCCCAAAGGGACAAGTCCACATGACAGCGTGTGAGATGAACATACTGGCTGCAGTAGTGTTGTAGTATGAAAAAGGAGAGGCTTACTAATTTATTTATTTTACAGTATTCTTATCCCGCCTTTCTCCCCGAAGGGACCCAAGGCAGGGTGCCCTTGCAGGGTGAAGCCCCCTTGCAGGCTATGAATAGCTCCCCCAGGGGGGAGAGTGTAAGCTAGGACTTGGCCCCCTTTCCCTGAAGCCCAGCCATATGAGGGGAGAAAGTGTAAGTCCTTGCTGGGCTCAGGGCTACTGTCTTCTTTCTCCTGACTCTACCAGGCACTCCTTCTTAAACCTCTGCCAATCATCCTGCATCCTTCTCTCCTGGATCTTCCCTGTTGCCCCAGCCTTGGCCTGTCTCTCTTCGCCTCTCCTCCCTTGATTCTTGTCCTGCTCCACTGCCTCTTTTCCCTGCTGCTCTTCCATGCCAGTCGCATCCTCTCCAACCCCCACTTTCCATCATCTCTATCTTCTTGCTGCTCCTTATGCTGCTCCCACTTCTCTGTATCTGTTTCTGTCTCTTCCTCTTCCTTCGCTCCTTCTTCTCCCTCCTCCCTGCTTCCCCATGCTCTTCCCTTAAATTCCCCCCACCCGAACTGACCCCACCCTTCCCAACAGGTGCTAGTGCAGCCCTCACTAATCCACCAGCCTGGTCCATTTATCTCAATCAATGCTGTCATCGTCAAGGTGCTGGAACAAACCACTGAACCTTTCCCTGGCGGTGCGAGTGGCCGTGACTGGCCGCGGCCCTGTGTGTGTGTGTGTGTGTGTGTGTGTGTGTGTGTGTGTGTGTGTGTGTGTGTGTGTGTGTGTGATTTGTAGCCTGAAAATAAAACTGGATGGATGCTTATTTGAGAGAGGAGGATGGGATTACCTGTGCTTAATTTAATTCTTTTAAAAACAGAATGAAGGGAACTTATAGTTATGATGGAATTGATAATGACAAGTATGCATTATGGCTCTCTGTACCTCAATATGTACCTTTCTATACCTCAATATGGCCCTCAGGCCAAAACATTTGCCCACTCCTAGCAAATGTCAGGGTCTGTGCTCACTTGAGACAGCCAGGCTGGCTTCCTTGCATGCCTGAAAATGAATAATAACTTACAGCTCAAGTGGGACAGTTTTATAACCTGAAAGTAATTAAGAAGCCACATCTCAGATTAATTTCAGTGGGAACGCTTGGACTTCTGAGCAACTGAGACAATGTACCTGTTTCTACTTGCAGATCAAACTTTCCAAAAGTAGCTAGCAAAATGCTGGTTACATCTACATACAGTTCTAATTGTCTTTTTTCTTGTATGCCGCCTGGAGCATCCACTGTTGCTAGAGTCAGGACTCTTAAAAGAGAGTTGAGCAGCTGAAAACTAGCTGAAAGGATGCTGAGTCTACAAGTAGAGCTTCGTTTGTGTAAATGTTCTGGTTAGAGGGAAAGAACTGAAAAGATACTTGTCCTGTACAAGACAAACAGCCCGATCCTATCCCGAGCCAGAGTTCTGGATGCAGGGCAGCATCCACCAGGGCAGCATCCAGTGTGCCAATAGAGAACCAGTTGGGAGAGAGATGAAAATTTTAGTTACCTTCCCAGCCACTGCATGGTCCCTGATGGGACTCTGAGGACCTTGTCGGTGTGTGTGTGTGTGTGTGTGTCCGAGCTGGGCCAGTGGTTCAGGATACAGCGGATGCCGGTGCCGCTTCAACCTGGCCCCGTCCCGCCCTGGTCCACTCCCTTCCGGCCTGATCCCCGCCCCTCTACCAACAGAATCCCACCAACGGCCAGTCCGCACTGGTGGTGTGCAACTTTCCAGCTGCTGTGTCACCTGCAAGACTGGCTGCTGCAGAGGCTGCTGCGCCAGTGGGCGTCACAGTATGCTAGCATACCACAAGGCTACGATTGGGCCGTAAGGCTGCAATCCTATGCACACATTCCTGGGTGTAAACCCCATTAAATAGGACTTACTTCTGAGTAGACCTGCCCAGGACCACTATATAAGCTTA
The DNA here is from genome assembly GCA_026170595.1 of Plestiodon gilberti rubricaudatus. Taxonomy (NCBI): domain Eukaryota; kingdom Metazoa; phylum Chordata; class Lepidosauria; order Squamata; family Scincidae; genus Plestiodon; species Plestiodon gilberti. Next base: position 92,791,172 of record JANXHW010000001.1, read on the forward strand.
CCACCTTTTTGTGATGGACATTCCACAGCTTTTTAGAGCTGTGTGACAGCAAGAAATTTAAAAGGTACACTAGACCACAAAAAATTGACATGCAGTAACGGGAAAGCTACATCTGTTAAATTTCCGCCTTTCATAGATCTGTTAAAAGCACAGTGTGTTCTGGCCCTGATACTGCAGATGGATGGAAATGTAGGACTAACCACATATTATAAACACATAATGAGATTCCAGAAAGAATCTAGCTAATTATATGACAGTTACTATTAATTTTCCATGTTACTGGAAATGGCACAAGACCCTGTTTGCAATAATAAGCGCATGATCATCATGTGAGCACATTTCAGCACAATGTCTAAGCGTGTTCTGTTCTTTCATATACTGTGGTTTGTTAAACGTAGCAGTTTTCTACTATAGAATCCTTCACTTACTTTTGGAGAGTTGAGCCTCTCTTAGGAGTGGAAGAAAAGCTGGAAGAAACAATCTTATAGTTTGAAATATTCGGAGTAAAAAGAGTGAAAATAATTGAACCTTTCCCCCCCCCCCTCTTTGCTTAAGTAACAGCCTGACAGGTCCCTGGAAAACCAGTGTAATTTACTAAATGATTATTTCATTCAAAGAAAGTACAAAATCACAGCAGCTATACCTAAGGTTTAAATCTACTAAATGGAAAGAAATGTATTCCACTTTTCTGACTAAAAGAGTGCTGGGAGATATTTTAGAAGCCAATCCTGAAAATGGAAACGACAACAGTCCCCTTTGATCCTTTAACTTTCCACTTTATCAGGTGGGATCAGACTTGCTATACAGTCTGGTCTTGCTGATGATCAGTTTATTCGTGAGGCTGCCTTCCTCTGGACAGGCAGAAATCAGAGAAGCCCATTTCACCTTGACAAGAAATGCATTATTTTTCAGCATGCTGGTATGCTGATGCTTCAAGGCAGTCAGTGCCCCGAGAGAAGAACATTATACAGAGCAGCAGATATAGGCAAAACCCCAGGATTGCAGCAAATGACTGCCACTGGGCTGGTATCAGTTTCATCGTGTTAACATGAAAATGCAGCCAGAAGGCTACGTAGTAGTGCTGAAATTGGTTTTTCAGCAAGGGTGCTGTCAATTTGACTTTCTCATCAAGATGTTGTCCTTGCTAGTTTTAGGTATCAGGGCAGTCTTAGCAGGGCCACTCAGAGAAATGTTATTGGGAGGTAAAACGTTTTTTGGGGGGCCCTTCCCTTCATGTGAATTTGGCTCCTGGGGCCCCCGTTTTTGACCCATTTTTGGCCCTGGGCCCGGGTATGATTGTACCCCTTTAACCCCCCCCCCTCTCAGAAGCCCTGAGTCTTAGCCAGGCACTTGGTCTAATAACCTAATTATTTACTGTCCTGTCTTAGGGCCTCTGTTCATGTGGCAGGGCAGCTGCTGTGCTGCAGCCCTTTCCCACACTGCTAGAGTAACACCAGAAGCCCAGAGCAATGTGGTAGGATCCTACACTGTAGCTCCTTCCCATGCATGTATTGTTGCAGTTTCTGGGAGGTGCAATGTTGGCATGGGAAAGAGCTGCTGGGACATGCTACGGATGGAACTTGAGATGTTCTGCATACAAAGCATGTGCTCAGCCACTCAGCTTAAACCTCACCTGAGCTACAGCCTAAGCACTGTAACATAACACAGGGCCCAAGCATCATTGCAGTCCAGTACAAACTGGTAACATGGATCCCCTTCCACACACATACATAGATAGATCCCATAATTCCTGCCAGCAACAGTAGCTCTCACTATCTTGGGATCAAATGTCACTAATGAGGATGGTGCTTTGTCCCTCCCTCCAGCCTATGCACAAAGAACTCTGGGACTTGCAAACTGCAAAGCCTCTCAAACTACAAATCCTAGTTTAATAGCTGAATAAGCACACTTTCTCTGTTCTATAGTAGGGTCTGAACTCACTGTTCAGAATGTTGCTTGTTTTGATGTAACACTGCTTCTGATCCGCGCCGCGATTCTTTTGGGGGGGACCCGACGGGATGCTGCCCTGGGTGCCCCCCGACTCTGCCCCCCTGCCTCCACACCTTTCCTGTGCCTCCGTTGCAGCCGGCTCCGGGGACGTCTTCCCCGGCCGGCTGTCCTGGGCCTTCTGACGAGGCCCACTGCGTCAAAACGTAATTTATAATGTTTTTCGCGCATGCCAAGGGCTGCCCTTTCCCCCCAGAAACAGTCTGCGCATGAACGAAAAACGTTATAAATTACGTTTTGATGCAGTGGGCCTTCGTTAGAAGGCCCTGGAGCACCGGCCCGGGAAGACGCTCCGAGGCGTTCTCCCATCCTCGGAGCCTCCGGAGGGTGACGCGCGGAGGGGAGGTGACGCGCGTGGGTGCGCGCGTCACCCTTCTGCGCGCGTCAGCCCCCCGGCGGTCCGCCTCCCCGCCATGCTCTAGCGACGCGAGTGCTGCTCTCTTCCACATTTCCTCTCTGTCCCCCTCTTCCTTTTCCAATTTAGGGAGTGGAAGGAGTAGGGGAAAGAGTGAAGGCAAGTAGATGGACCATCTGCTGCTTGAAGTGACCACTTCAGTTGGCCTCGTGGATGGGCTGGCCCTGAGTACATACATACATACAGGAAAATATCAACAACCTCAAGCATGGCCTACAATTTAGCCTTGCTTTTTTCCCCCCCACTTGGTAATGGAGTTGCAACCTGAGCCAGGTGTCCCTGGATCTCTGGGCCCCAGTAAAGTGTCCCCTTTCCCTCCCCATGCTTGTCCTTGACATCAGGCAAGGAATGTGCACAAAATCACAGCTTGTCCTCTCTAATTTTCTAGTGCATTCCTCAGGAATGATTTTATGCATCCAAATGCACAGGCAACCGCTGTTATGCAAACAGATCAGAGCCAGTACTGCAGAATTTCTGATTCCAGGACTGTTTAAAGGGATAGGCAATATCCCGTTCCCAGTGTTTTCTTAGCAGTCAAATTCTTCTCATTTTTCCCCTATGTTTCATTTGTTTGAACGTCTTTTAGCTTTACCTTCGCTTTCAGCATTGTTTTATTTTCTTTCTTTTTTTAATCAGACCGCAGTTCCAAAGTAGATGCAACTTCTAATCAATGCATTTGTTTAAGAAGTACATTCCCTTGACCAGAACAAGTCTTGATTTTTCATTCCTTTTATTATTTCATTGGGGATACATGGTTGTCATTTTATCATGTTTATACGCTTTAGGCATGCCTGAACCACAGGCAGTTACTGTGATGTACCTCGAGGCACATTCTTAAATCCCCGAGTCTCTTTTACGGAGTTTTAAAATGAGCTGCATTGCTGGGTATTTATACGTATCACTGTGATGCACCACGATTTGAAATCATGCCCTTAGGGTTAAGCTCTGTTTGGAGGTGTCAAAACAGATTCTCCATTATCACTCGACTGTGTGACACACACGATCGTTTATTCCATAAACTGTAAATAAATGCATCAAAGTGAGTTTGCTACCACAGCAGAAGTTCCATCCCATACGTATGTAATCTGTTGCATTGCTGGGTGCAGCACAATATAGTGGAAGAAGGTTCAGAAATTAGCTAGGAGCACAATCCTGCAAAAGACGATAATATTTTCTCCATTCTTCTGCTGCATATCCACAGAGTCCAGGAAATGAACGTGTAACTAAAACCTCCTCCTATGGTTCTCTAAGTTATTAAATCAGAAATTTGAAATATTTTTTATTTATTTTTCTGAATCTAGGGTGGTACTAACAATAATATTCCAAGCAAAGCCTCTAGCCATATCCTTTGATCTTTGCAATGTCTTTTGTGAAGCCTGATCCTGATACCACTTATTCCAGCAGGAGACTCATTGAAGTCAACAGAGCCCCAGTCTGCATACATGCTTGGGGCAAAGGAGCATTATTATCTAATCAATGTCATTGTAGGGAGCACAATCTCATTTCTGGTATTCCATCATAATGTTCTTTATTAAACAGGTCAGAGTTGAACCAGCATGGGTGACAAGCATGGATGTTCCTGGAAGTCCTACAATGTAAAATAACTCAAAATAGCCCTTGTTTGGAGCAGTCATCTACATTTTTCTCTTAGATTGTGTCTGCCTAGAGAAACATGGTGAATTATTTCATGGGACATTACTGCAAAACCTGGTAGAACTGGGTGCCTTTAATTCACGTAGTGTAACAGAAGTAAACAGATCATTTTTCCATGGTAACCAGGACAACAATTGTCCTGTCACCCACATGTGACATAAAGCAAACCAGAGGGAGATTCTGAAAGGTCTACATCCCTGTAGCCTGCAGAAGCTGACAATTCCGTCCCACACTAATCCTCAGCCCTTTGCCACAATACAACTGTGAACATCAAGCTGACTTTCTGTTTTACAGCAATCCTAATTTCATATCTGTGTGTCCATCAGTAAAGAGCAGTGAAACCCAGATGGATTTAGAATTCGGAAAACTGAATACCTGACAATTCTTAGCTTCTTTTTTTCATCGCAGATAGAGTCTTGCTTGGCTTTAGCAAAGTTGCTGCATGCTATGACTATACCCTAGGCACACACATAAGATGTGGGATCAACTGGGCCAGGTATCTAGCAAGGAGAATCTCTCTCTAGGTATAGCATCATTGTATTCGTGGTCAGCAGGGATGGAGCATTCAAACATGTGGTTTGGAATGGGGTTTTCAGAGTGTATGCGCATGAACGTTGTATCCAGGTACAGCATCTGCGTTTAAAGAATGTCAGAATTGGACTCTTGTCTAGTGGTTCAGTGGTTGACTCAAGGGGACACGTAACGTTAGACATGCTTGCAAATGCCTACTATTTAAGCATGCTTCCAATGAGAAGTTCACAGCCTGTCCGGGGGGGGGGGGGATGTGTGACCCCAGACAGAACCAGGATATGCAGGGAGGGAGAAGTTCACTCTTTTAAAGGCAAAAATAGTCCCCCGAAACAGCAATTTGCCTTTGAAGTACTGATGCTCATATTTACCCTCCCCCCCCAGAGGGCAAGAATGAATCTCTCCCTCCTCACACATCCAGTCCTGACCAGGAGTTGCCTCCCCCCCCCCATCAAACAATTTTATCACAGAAGAGGTTCCAGTTGGAAGCATTCTAAAATAGCATGTATTTGGCGTGAACATCTAACGGGACCCAGAATATGTCGAAAAGGGGCAATGTGTCAGAGAATGTGTTATTTGGTGTTCAGCGGAGTGTGATAGCAATACCATGACAGACTCAAACTAATGTGTTTATAGTATTTGTTATTGTTACATTTTACAAGGATTAACTTTATGATGTTCATACATATTTCTAATGTCAATGGATGTTAACAGAATCACAAATTTCCAAGCATCTGCAGGACCTAGTCATATGTGCGTGTGTGTTTTCCTTGTGAACACAATTATTATTATTGTTACA